>CAWUFW010010388.1:0-700396 GCA_963921515.1 Calotriton arnoldi
CATGCTTTTCCCACTTGTTAGAAATGGGATCTCTAGTTGGCAAGGGCTTGCACCTTTGTCCAAGTAGGGACCCTTCTTCCTAGTCAGGGTAAGGGTTGTTACACTCGTGAAGTAACCCCTGCTCACCCTCGTGGTAGCTTGGCACGAGCAGTCGGGCTTAATTCAGAGGCAGTGTGTAAAGCATTTGCACATAACCAACAGTAATACAGTGTAAGCACTACAAACGGACACCACACCAGTTTAGAAAAATAACCAATATTTTATATACTCAAGACAAGACCAATTACGACAAAAATCCACAATACTATACTTTACGAATGAATACTTGATACGGTAACTTCTTCTTTGCAGGAATAGCACAAAAGCAAAGTTCGTACGAGTCGGTAGCTCCGTCCGAGCCTACCGTGATGCTGAAAACCACAGAGTCTAACAGTTCCAGCCGACCGCGTCGATACGGGCCAGCAGAGTCGTGAACAGACTCGGTTACAGTACCTTTCTCGTTGTGGCTGGTACGGAGTGTACGAGCCGGTCGGCGTTCGTCGCGGTTGCGGTGCAAGACGGAGCGATGCAAGGTGCGGTGTCCCTCGATGCGGTGCAGGCAGCGGCTCGATGAGCGTCGTACAGACGGAGTCGGTGAGTCCAAGGCGTGCGATGCAGGGTGAGACGATGCTCGATGCGGTGCTGACAGGTTGCGATGCAGGCGACCTAGCCGGAGTGCGGGAGCTGGCGTCGGACAGCGGTGCGAGTCGGAGCGGTGCGTCGCAGACGTGCGAGCGGTGCCCCAAATGCGGTGCGGTCTCGACTCTTGAGCCAGTTGCAGCGACCGCGTCGGTCGGGTCCGGCTGGTTCAGTGAAGCGATGCGATGCGAACTGCGGTGCCCACAGGTCACGGTGCAAGCAGCGGCTCGATGTTGGCGGCGTCGGACGTCGCCCACGGTGAGACCAGGGTTGCGATGCGAAGCGGGGCGATGCGGTCTGCGGTGCAAACAGGTCACCGGCCAGGGATGGATTCGGTTGACGGAGTCGGTTGCGGTTCCCTTCCTCTGTGGCAACTGAAACAGCGTTCCAGAAGCGGTACCCAGAGGCTTGTGAAGTCTTTGCAGTCCCTGAGACTTCTTAACAGGAGGCCAGCTCGGTTCCAGGCCCTTGGAGATACTCAGCACAAGTTTGTAGAAAGTTCAGTCCAGTCCTTTCACTGCCCAAGACAGAAGCAGCAACTGCAGGCCAACCCAACAAAGCAACAACACAGCAAAGGGGCAGTACTCCTCCTGGCAGCTCTTCCAGCTCTTCGTCTTGGCAGGTTCCTTGATTCCAGCGAGATCTAAATTCATGGGGTCAGGGCCCCAATATTTATATCCCAAATTCCTTTGTTCTCTGAAGGCAGAGAGGCCTTTGCCTAGTCCAAACCAGTTCTGGAGCACTTTGTTGACAAGTCTCCGTCCCTTCTTTCAGTGAGTAGGCCAGGGACATCAGACGCACCACAGGAGGTGGAGCCAGCATTGTGGAGGGAAGGCACTGTCCTATTCAGGGCCCAGGTGCGACCCCTCCCACCCATCTACATGTAGATCTTGCTATTCAGCCCTGCGCTGACTCACCCTGTCTCCTGGCATCCCCCAGCCCCGGTCACTCACATTCCAGACAAGGAATACACAACCTCGCAGAGGCAGGCTTGGATGGTTAGACAAGAAAATACCCACTTTCTAAAAGTGGTATTTTCAAACACAGAATGTTAAAACCAACTTCACTAAAAGATGCATTTTATCATTCTGAGTCCAGGCATACTAAACTCGAATTTCTACCACGTTCCCGGGGTCAGTTAGGATTATAAACTGTAATAATCAAAACCGCCCGTTCTGGCCTAGGGGGAACAGGTAGCCTTGCAATAGTGAAAAACGAACTAGGCTGTAATTCACTATCAGGACATGCCACACACACCAGGGCATGTCCTACCTTTCGCATACAACGCACCCTGCCCACAGGGGTACCTTGGGCCTACCTTAGGGGTGACTAACATGTAGAAAAGGGAAGGTTTAGGGACTTGCAAGTGTGTGCACTTGCCAAGTCGACATGGCAGCCCCAGGCTGCGCACAGGCTCTGCGATGGCAGGCCCGAGTTACACTTTACGGGCTGTTTGCGTGGGTGGCACAATCCAGTGCTGCAGCCCACCAACAGCATTTGGTCTATAGGCCCTGGCACTCGTAGTGCACTTTACAAGGGACTGATACATAAACCAAATAGGCCAATCATGGAAACACCAATCCATAACACATTTTATACAGGAGCACTTGCACTTTCCCACTGGACAGCAGTGAGGAAAGTGCGCAGAATCATTACACCAGCAAAAACAGAGTCAAAACCGGGAGGTCAGAAAGCAAAAAGTCAGGGGAAACACGCCAAAAGATGCCAAGTCTAACACATGTCCCCTCCAGCTGAAAGTAGGGAGAACTACCCAACCCCATTGGAGTTCTCTTCACTAAGGCGGAAGAACCTGGACAGACCATCTGCGTTGGCGTGTTCTGTACCAGGACGGTGTTCCACCGTAAAGTCCATTCCCTGTAGGGAGATGGACCACCTCAGCAGTTTTGGATTCTCACCCCTCATTTGCATCAACCATCTGAGGGGCCTGTGGTCTGGCTGAACCCGGAAGTGAGTCCCCAACAGGTATGGTCTCAACTTCTTCAGCGCCCAGACCACAGCAAAATCTTCCCTTTCTATGGCACTCCACCTCTGTTCCCTGGGAAGTAGTCTCCTGCTAAGGAAGACTACAGGTTGATCCAGGCCCTCTTCGTTCAGTTGTGAGAGCACCGCTCCCACCCCATGCTCTGAAGCGTCAGTCTGCACGACGAATTCCTTGGAGAAGTCAGGTGCCTTGAGCACGGGCGCCGTGCACATGGCTGCCTTCAGGGCATCAAAAGCTTTCTGGCAGGACTCAGTCCAGATCACTTTCCTGGGCTGCCTCTTAGAGGTCAGCTCTGTTAAGGGGGCAACGATGGTGCCATAGCCCTTAACAAATCTCCTATAGTAACCGGTGAGACCTAAGAAGGCTCTCACCTCTGTCTGGGTCTTGGGGGTTCCCAAGCCAGAATGGTGTCAATCTTGGGCTGTAGGGGCGCCACCTGGCCGCTTCCTACCTGGTGTCCCAAGTACACCACAGAACCCTGCCCGATCTGGCACTTACTGGCCTTGATCGTGAGGCCTGCTCCTTGCAGAGCCCTCAACACTTTCTCAAGGTGCTGTACATGTTCTTCCCAGCTGGAACTGAACACAGCAATGTCATCCAGGTAGGCGGCACTGAAATCCTCCAGCCCAGCCAACACCTGATTGACCAACCTCTGAAAGGTGGCAGGGGCATTCTTCAACCCAAAGGGCATCACCCGGAATTGGTAATGACCTTCTGGGGTTGAGAATGCTGATCTCTCCTTGGCCCCATCGGTTAAGGCAATCTGCCAGTACCCAGACGTCAAATCAAACGTGCTGAGGAACCGGGCAGCTCCCAACCGATCAATGAGCTCATCAGCTCTGGGGATGGGGTGCGCGTCAGTCCTGGTGACGGCATTGAGCCCACGGTAGTCCACACAAAACCGGAGTTCTGGAGTGGCACCGGGCGCAGCAGCCTTTGGGACCAAGACCACTGGGCTGGCCCAAGGGCTGTGGGAGGGCTCAATCACCCCTAACGCCAACATCTTAGAGACCTCCTCCTTGATGCTGGCTCTGACCCGGTCAGTCAACCTGTAAATCTTGTGCTTCACAGGATGGCTGTCACCAGTGTCCACGTCATGGGTACACCAGTGAGTAACACCGGGGGTCAGAGAGAACAGTGGGGCGAACTGTCCCAACAACTGGCGACAGTCCCCCTGCTGCTCCTGAGTCAGAGTAGGGGAGAGGATCACACCCTCTACTGACCCATCATGCTCCTTGGTAGACAGGAGGTCAGGGAGAGGCTCACTCTCCTCTTCCACCCCATCATCTGTCGCCAAGAGCATACTCACTTCGGACCTCTCGAAGTGGGGCTTGAGGCGGTTCACGTGAAGGACCCTCAAAGGGTTCCTGGGAGCCTGCAAATCCACCAGGTAGGTGACGTCACTTTTGCGCTCCTTTACCTCATATGGCCCAGTCCACTTGTCCTGCAAGGCACAAGGTGCCACTGGAGCCATGACCCACACTTTCTGCCCAGGTTGAAATTCGACCAGAGTGGCATTCTGGTCATACCATCTCTTCATTTCTTCCTGGCTTGCTTCTAGGTTCGCCTGAGCGAGTTTCCTGAAGCGGGCAGTTTGGTTTCTAAAGGCCAGCATGTAGCTAAATACATCCTGGGGAGTTTTCCTGGGAGCTGCCTCCCAGCCTTCCTTTACCAAACTCAGAGGTCCTCTGACAGGGTGGCCATACAGGAGCTCAAAGGGGCTGTACCCAAGAGACTTCTGAGGCACCTCTCTGTATGCAAAGAGTAGGCATGGCAAGAGGACGTCCCACTTACGCCTCATGGGTTCTGTTAGACCCTTGATCATGCCTTTCAAGGTCTGGTTGAATCTCTCCACCAGACCGTTTCCTTGTGGGTGGTAAGGAGTGGTGAACTTGTAGGTTACACCACACTCCTTCCACAGGGATGTCATATACTTCGATATGAAATTGGTCCCCCTATCAGAAACCACCTCTCTGGGGAATCCCACACGGGAAAAGATCCCCATTAACGCCCGGCCCACCACTGGCGCCGTCGTTGTCCTGAGAGGGATTGCCTCCGGGTACCGGGTGGCATGGTCCACCAAGACCAGGATGTACCTGTTGCCCATGGCTGTCTTGGGATCCAGTGGCCCCACTATATCCATCCCTACCCTTTCAAAGGGTGTTCCAACAACAGGAAAAGGTTGGAGAGGAGCTTTGACCTTCCTCCCACTCTTACCACTTGCCTGGCAAGTTTGGCAAGACCTACAGTGTGCATCTGACTGCCTTCGCATTTGGGGCCAAAAGAAGTGGGTGACAAGCCTGTCAAAGGTCTTGTCCTGCCCCAAATGTCCTGCCAAAGGCACGTCATGAGCCAGACCCAGTAGGAAGGTCCTGAAGCGCTGGGGTACCACCAGCACACGGGCTGACCCAGGCTCAGCAACCTTAGGCTCACTGTATAGGAGACCACTCTCCCAGTAGATCAGATGTGACCCGGACTGATTACCAGCTGCCTGGTCTGCAGCCTGCCGCCGCAGACCCTCCAGAGTAGGGCACTCGTTCTGCTCCCTGCAGAACTCCTCCCTGGTGGGACCCCCTTCTTGCTGCCAATGGGTCAGCTCAGAGATGTCTCCCAGTTCGGCTACCTGCTCCCCTGTAGGCACCGGGGCGTCCCCCTCGAAGTCCGCCTCCTCCTGGTCCGTGGGAACTTCGGGGGCCGGTTTCCCGCGCCCCCTGCCCTTTCTCTTGGCAGGGACTTGGGCCACTGTTTCAGGCTCCAAGTCCTCTTGATCACCCTTTCTGGCTGCCATTGACCGAGTAGACACGCATGCCCACTCTGGCAACCCAAGCATCTCCAAGTGAGACCTGAGCTCAACCTCCTTCCATGAGGACTGCTCCAGGTCGTTTCCTAGCAGACAATCTACAGGCATGGTAGGGCTCACAACCACCCTCAAGGGACCTGAGACCCCCCCATTCAAAGGGAACCTGCGCCACCATACATTGGCGCTCAGAGTTGTCGACAGCAACTACTTGGTGGAATGCTCCTGGGACTACTTGCTTCTCAGACACCAGGTGACACCGGACTGAGGTCACACTGGCTCCAGTATCTCTGAGAGCCTCTACCCTGTTCCCATTAATGGTCACCCAGGTGCTATATTTCTTTGTGTTAGGGGGCACCTGGTTTCCTGGGACCATCTCACTGTCCCCTAGTGAGACAAGGGTCATTTCTGCGGGATCCCCACCCTCCTGTGGGCACCCCTCCTCCCCAAGCGCTACACTAGCCAACACTTTGGACTGTCCACCGGTGGGTGGCTGTGTCCCCTTCGGGCACTTGGGGTCCCCCTTAAAGTGACCTACCTGGTCACATGCATAACACTTGCGGGGGCCGGTCTCAACAGGCTTCCCTGTGGAGACCCCTTTCTTCTTATCACCGGGGGCTGGGAACCTTTACCCTGGGTACTAGTTTGGGGCCCTTTAGAGAACTCCTGTGCTTTACCCTTGTCCCCCCACCTTTCTGCTGGGGACCCTGCCCACCTTTGGCTGAGTCTCCCCCAAACGCTTTCTTGTGGACCCTGGTACTCACCCAGCGGTCCGCTTCCATTGCAAGCTTCCTGGGGTCAGTTAGCTTACTATCAACTAGGTGCTGGCGCAGATCTGCAAAACATAGACTAGACAAGTGCTCCCATGCAATCAAGTTGTAGAGCCCCTGAAAATCTGTTACACTACTGCCCTTCACCCAACCATCCAGCGACCTGCAGAACACATCCACACATTCCAACCAAGTGTTGGCATCAGACTTCTTACTGGACCTGAACTGATCCCTGTACTTTTCAGGAGTAAGACCATACTTCGTGAGAAGGGCATCCTTCATGTCAGCATAGGTGAGGTGATACCCCTTACCCAAAGCTATCAGAGCATCCCTTGCTTCTTCCGGGAAAAGTGGCCACAATCCTGCTCCCCAATTCTCCTCAGGGACCCCATTCATGTGTATGGCTGCCTCATAACCCTGAAACCACCTTTGTATGTCATCCCCCTTCTTGAACTCCTTGCCTACGTTCTTGGGAATGTGCACAATCCTGTCTGCCTTTCTGGACGAATTGCTGCCACCATCTGAGCCTGACTTACTCCTAAGTTCTAGCTCCTTCAGTTCTCTCTCATGCTCTAAGAGCATCTTCCTCTCTTCTATGGCCAATCTCTTCTCCTCCCGCTCACTCTCCAGCCTGAGCTTCTGCAGCTCAAACTGCCTTGCCTCCCGTCTGTCCTCCAGCTCCTCTGGGGACAGACTGCTGCTGCCTGACCTGGCGGGTTCCCCCCTACCCAAAAGCACATCCACCCTGGAAATAGGCTCCTCCACCTCCTCACTGAGATTACCAGGCTGCCCATTGGCATGTCTGGCTGCTACCCAGGCCCTCAGCGCCTTCTGTAGCTCCTCCTTCCTTGTGAGGCCTTTAATTTGGACTTTCAGGTTTTTACAAATCGCCCGTAACTCCTTTACGGCGTAGGATTCCAACCTATCCTCCTCAAAGATAACTTCCAGAGATGCAACGGATGATGCAATTGATTCAGGCATGACAAAAGTAGTGAGTTGAAAACTGGCAAGATCAAAAATAGGCCAAAAGAAAAAGAACCAGTATGTGGTACGTAATGGTCTGCGATATGGTAGTAGTGCACACCAATCACTGTAAGTCAAGTGCAAACACAAGTCCTATCCTCACCGCTGACAACCAATGTTAGAAATGGGATCTCTAGTTGGCAAGGGCTTGCACCTTTGTCCAAGTAGGGACCCTTCTTCCTAGTCAGGGTAAGGGTTGTTACACTCGTGAAGTAACCCCTGCTCACCCTCGTGGTAGCTTGGCACGAGCAGTCGGGCTTAATTCAGAGGCAGTGTGTAAAGCATTTGCACATAACCAACAGTAATACAGTGTAAGCACTACAAACGGACACCACACCAGTTTAGAAAAATAACCAATATTTTATATACTCAAGACAAGACCAATTACGACAAAAATCCACAATACTATACTTTACGAATGAATACTTGATACGGTAACTTCTTCTTTGCAGGAATAGCACAAAAGCAAAGTTCGTACGAGTCGGTAGCTCCGTCCGAGCCTACCGTGATGCTGAAAACCACAGAGTCTAACAGTTCCAGCCGACCGCGTCGATACGGGCCAGCAGAGTCGTGAACAGACTCGGTTACAGTACCTTTCTCGTTGTGGCTGGTACGGAGTGTACGAGCCGGTCGGCGTTCGTCGCGGTTGCGGTGCAAGACGGAGCGATGCAAGGTGCGGTGTCCCTCGATGCGGTGCAGGCAGCGGCTCGATGAGCGTCGTACAGACGGAGTCGGTGAGTCCAAGGCGTGCGATGCAGGGTGAGACGATGCTCGATGCGGTGCTGACAGGTTGCGATGCAGGCGACCTAGCCGGAGTGCGGGAGCTGGCGTCGGACAGCGGTGCGAGTCGGAGCGGTGCGTCGCAGACGTGCGAGCGGTGCCCCAATTGTGGTGCGGTCACGACTCTTGAGCCAGTTGCAGCGACCGCGTCGGTCGGGTCCGCCTGGTTCAGTGAAGCGATGCGATGCGAACTGCGGTGCCCACAGGTCACGGTGCAAGCAGCGGCTCGATGTTGGCGGTGTCGGACGTCGCCCACGGTGAGACCAGGGTTGCGATGCGAAGCGGGGCGATGCGGTCTGCGGTGCAAACAGGTCACCGGCCAGGGATGGATTCGGTTGACGGAGTCGGTTGCGGTTCCCTTCCTCTGTGGCAACTGAAACAGCGTTCCAGAAGCGGTACCCAGAGGCTAGTGAAGTCTTTGCAGTCCCTGAGACTTCTTAACAGGAGGCCAGCTCGGTTCCAGGCCCTTGGAGATACTCAGCACAAGTTTGTAGAACGTTCAGTCCAGTACTTTCACTGCCCAAGACAGAAGCAGCAACTGCAGGCCAACCCAACAAAGCAACAACACAGCAAAGGGGCAGTACTCCTCCTGGCAGCTCTTCCAGCTCTTCGTCTTGGCAGGTTCCTTGATTCCAGCGAGATCTAAATTCATGGGGTCAGGGCCCCAATATTTATATCCCAAATTCCTTTGTTCTCTGAAGGCAGAGAGGCCTTTGCCTAGTCCAAACCAGTTCTGGAGCACTTTGTTGACAAGTCTCCGTCCCTTCTTTCAGTGAGTAGGCCAGGGACATCAGACGCACCACAGGAGGTGGAGCCAGCATTGTGGAGGGAAGGCACTGTCCTATTCAGGGCCCAGGTGCGACCCCTCCCACCCATCTACATGTAGATCTTGCTATTCAGCCCTGCGCTGACTCACCCTGTCTCCTGGCATCCCCCAGCCCCGGTCACTCACATTCCAGACAAGGAATACACAACCTCGCAGAGGCAGGCTTGGATGGTTAGACAAGAAAATACCCACTTTCTAAAAGTGGTATTTTCAAACACAGAATGTTAAAACCAACTTCACTAAAAGATGCATTTTATCATTCTGAGTCCAGGCATACTAAACTCGAATTTCTACCACGTTCCCGGGGTCAGTTAGGATTATAAACTGTAATAATCAAAACCGCCCGTTCTGGCCTAGGGGAACAGGTAGCCTTGCAATAGTGAAAAACGAACTAGGCTGTAATTCACTATCAGGACATGCCACACACACCAGGGCATGTCCTACCTTTCGCATACAACGCACCCTGCCCACAGGGGTACCTTGGGCCTACCTTAGGGTGACTAACATGTAGAAAAGGGAAGGTTTAGGGACTTGCAAGTGTGTGCACTTGCCAAGTCGACTATGGCAGCCCCAGGCTGCGCACAGGCTCTGCGATGGCAGGCCCGAGTTACACTTTACGGGCTGTTTGCGTGGGTGGCACAATCCAGTGCTGCAGCCCACCAACAGCATTTGGTCTATAGGCCCTGGCACTCGTAGTGCACTTTACAAGGGACTGATACATAAACCAAATAGGCCAATCATGGAAACACCAATCCATAACACATTTTATACAGGAGCACTTGCACTTTCCCACTGGACAGCAGTGAGGAAAGTGCGCAGAATCATTACACCAGCAAAAACAGAGTCAAAACCGGGAGGTCAGAAAGCAAAAAGTCAGGGGAAACACGCCAAAAGATGCCAAGTCTAACACCACTCAACACCCAAAATTGACGTTTGTGCATCATACGTCACAATCAGACACATGCATTTCCCACTCAAGCCCCAAAATTGACGTTTGTGCATCACACGTCACAATCAGACACATGCTTTTCCCACTCAACACCCAATATTGACGTTTGTGCATCATACGTCAGAATCAGACACATGCATTTCCCATTCAACCCCCAAAATTGACATTTGAACATCATACGTCACAATCAGACACATGCTTTTCCCACTCAACACCCAAAATTGATGTTTGTGCATCATACCTCACAATCAGACACATGCATTTCCTACTCAAGCCCCAAAATTGACGTTTGTGCATCATACGTCAGTATCAGACATATGCATTTCCCACTCAACCCACAAAATTGACGTTTGATCATCATACGTCACAATCAGACACATGCTTTTCCCACTCAACACCCAAAATTGACGTTTGTGCATCATACGTCACAATCAGACACATGCATTTCCCACTCAAGCCCCAAAATTGACGTTTGTGCATCATACGTCACAATCAGACACATGCTTTTCCCACTCAACACCCAATATTGACGTTTGTGCATCATACTTCAGAATCAGACACATGCATTTCCCATTCAACCCCAAAAATGACATTTGAACATCATACGTCACAATCAGACACATGCTTTTCCCACTCAACACCCAAAATTGATGTTTGTGCATCATACCTCACAATCAGACACATGCATTTCCCACTCAAGCCCCAAAATTGACGTTTGTGCATCATACGTCAGTATCAGACACATGCATTTCCCACTCAACCCACAAAATTGACGTTTGATCATCATACGTCACAATCAGACACATGCTTTTCCCACTCAACACACAAAATTGACGTTTGTGCATCATACGTCACAATCAGACACATGCTTTTCCCACTCAACACCCAATATTGACGTTTGTGCATCATACGTCAGAATCAGACACATGCATTTCCCACTCAAGCCCCAAAATTGACGTTTGTGCATCATACGTCACAATCAGACACATACTTTTCCCACTCAACACCCAATATTGATGTCTGATCATCATACGTCAGAATCAGACACATGCATTTCCCACTCAAGCACCAAAATTGACGTTTGTGCATCATTCGTCACAATCAGACACATGCTTTTCCCACTCACCCCCCAATATTGATGTTTGTGCATCATACGTCAGAATCAGACACATGCATTTCCCATTCAACCCCCAAAATTGACCTTTGAACATCATACGTCACAATCAGACACATGCTTTTCCCACTCACCCCCCAATATTGATGTTTGTGCATCATACGTCAGAATCAGACACATGCATTTCCCATTCAACCCCCAAAATTGACCTTTGAACATCATACGTCACAATCAGACACATGCTTTTCCCACTCAACACCCAAAAATGACGTTTGTGCATCATACGTCAGAATCTGACACATGCATTTCCCACTCAAGCCCCAAAATTGACGTTTGTGCATCATACGTCACAATCAGACACATGCTTTTCCCACTCAACACCCAAAATTGACGTTTGTGCATCATACGTCACAATCAGACACATGCATTTCCCACTTAAGCCCCAAAATTGACGTTTGTGCATCATACTTCAGAATCAGACACATTCATTTCCCACTCAACCCCCAAAATTGACGTTTGATCATCATACGTCACAATCAGACACATGCTTTTCCCACTCAACACCCAAAATTGACGTTTGTGCATCATACGTCACAATCAGACACATGCTTTTCCTACTCAACACCCAATATTGACGTTTGTGCATCATACTTCAGAATCAGACACATGCATTTCCCACTCAACCCCCAAAATTGACGTTTGTGCATCATACGTCACAATCAGACACATGCTTTTCCCACTCAACACCCAATATTGACGTCTGATCATCATACGTCAGAATCAGACACATGCATTTCCCACTCAAGCCCCAAAATTGACGTTTGTGCATCATACGTCACAATCAGACACATGCTTTTCCCACTCACCCCCAATATTGACGTTTGTGCATCATACGTCAGAATCAGACACATGCATTTCCCACTCAACCCCCAAAATTGACGTTTGATCATCATACGTCACAATCAGACACATGCTTTTCCCACTCAACACCCAATATTGACGTTTGTGCATCATACGTCAGAATCAGACACATGCATTTCCCACTCAAGCCCCAAAATTGACGTTTGTGCATCATACGTCACAATCAGACACATACTTTTCCCACTCAACACCCAATATTGATGTCTGATCATCATACGTCAGAATCAGACACATGCATTTCCCACTCAAGCACCAAAATTGACGTTTGTGCATTATACGTCACAATCAGACACATGCTTTTCCCACTCACCCCCCAATATTGATGTTTGTGCATCATACGTCAGAATCAGACACATGCATTTCCCATTCAACCCCCAAAATTGACCTTTGAACATCATACGTCACAATCAGACACATGGTTTTCCCACTCAACACCCAAAATTGACGTTTGTGCATCATACGTCACAATCAGACACATGCATTTCCCACTCAAGCCCCAAAATTGACGTTTGTGCATCATACGTCAGAATCAGACACATGCATTTCCCACTCAACCCCCAAAATTGACGTTTGATCATCATACGTCACAATCAGACACATGCTTTTCCCACTCAACACCCAAAATTGACGTTTGTGCATCATACGTCACAATCAGACACATGCTTTTCCTACTCAACACCCAATATTGACGTTTGTGCATCATACGTCAGAATCAGACACATGCATTTCCCACTCAACCCCCAAAATTGACGTTTGTGCATCATACGTCACAATCAGACACATGCTTTTCCCACTCACCCCCAATATTGACGTTTGTGCATCATACGTCAGAATCAGACACATGCATTTCCCACTCAACCACCAAAATTGACGTTTGATCCTCATAAGTCACAATCAGACACATGCTTTTCCCACTCAACACCCAAAAATGACGTTTGTGCATCATACGTCAGAATCTGACACATGCATTTCCCACTCAAGCCCCAAAATTGACGTTTGTGCATCATACATCACAATCAGACACATGCTTTTCCCACTCAACACCCAAAATTGACGTTTGTGCATCATACGTCACAATCAGACACATGCATTTCCCACTCAAGCCCCAAAATTGACGTTTGTGCATCATACGTCACAATCAGACACATGCATTTCCCACTCAAGCCCCAAAATTGACGTTTGTGCATCATACGTCACAATCAGACACATGCTTTTCCCACTCAACACCCAATATTGACGTTTGTGCATCATACATCAGAATCAGACACATGCATTTCCCACTCAACCCCCAAAATTGACGTTTGTGCATCATACCTCAGAATCAGACACATACATTTCCAACTCAACCCCCAAAATTGACGTTTGATCATCATATGTCACAATCAGACACATGCTTTTCCCTCTCAACACCCAAAATTGACGTTTGTGCGTCATACGTCACAATCAGACACATGCTTTTCCCACTGAACACCAAATATTGACGTTTGTGCATCATACATCAGAATCAGACACATGCATTTCCCACTCAAACCCCAAAATTGACGTTTGTGCATCATACGTCACAATCAGACACATGCTTTTCCCACTCAACACCCAAAATTGACGTTTGTGCATCATACCTCAGAATCAGACACATGCATTTCCAACTCAACCCCCAAAATTGACGTTTGATCATCATATGTCACAATCAGACACATGCTTTTCCCACTCAACACCCAAAATTGACGTTTGTGCGTCATACGTCACAATCAGACACATGCTTTTCCCACTGAACACCCAATATTGACGTTTGTGCATCATACATCAGAATCAGACACATGCATTTCCCACTCAACCCCCAAAATTGACGTTTGTACATCATACGTCACAATCAGACACATGCTTTTCCCACTCAACACCCAAAATTGACGTTTGTGCATCATACGTCACAACCAGACACATGCTTTTCCCACTCAACACCCAAAATTGACGTTTGTGCATCATACGTCACAATCAGACACATGCATTTCCCACTCAAGCCCCAAAATTGACGTTTGTGCATCATACATCAGAATCAGACACATGCATTTCCCACTCAACCCCCAAAATTGACGTTTGTGCATCATACGTCAGAATCAGACACATGCTTTTCCCACTCAACACCCAATATTGACGTTTGTGCATCATACATCAGAATCAGACACATGCATTTCCCAATCAACCCCCAAAATTGACGTTTGTGCATCATACGTCAGAATCAGACACATGCATTTCCCACTCAACACCCCCAAAATGACTTTTGTGCATCATACGTCACAATCAGACACATGCATTTCCCACTCAACCTCCAATATTGAAGTTTGATCATCATACATCAGAATCAGACACATGCATTTCCCACTCAAGCCCCAATATTGACGTTTGATCATCATACGTCAGAATCAGACTCAGCTGAATATACTAACACCATAAATTGACGCTCTAATATTTAATGTGCCTGTTGAGACACTTTCATGACAAACGGAAAACACGCATCTGGTGTCCTGCGTGCAAAACAATGCCGGCTTAGATTGTGCTACTTAACATCAACAATGGCGATGAACGATGCGTCACAAAAATGTTCGACGCGGGCGACAAATGACGCATCGGTGAAAAACGTGTTGCATCCAAACAGGATATGATGTAATCAGCCTGCCATGCTGCAAACCAGGAAGTTCAATGTTACTTTCACTTTCTATTTCACTCATTTGTAGTCTGTGCTAGGTGTAGGAGGGTGTTTTTGATTGCTGGTGTTTTTGGTCAAGTTTAAAAGTTGTTTGTCTGTCTGTGTCTTGCATATTCTGTCCATATTGTGTCTGAACTGTTGTGTAGTTGTGTATTGTGTAGTTTTGTGTTGTTTTGAAAGGGGTGTTTGTCTATTTAGGGGTATTTCTTCATAGTTATAGGGGGAAGGGTTGTTAGGTAATAGAGTTATCATGCAGGCTTCTGCGCCACGGAACGTCACAAAAAGTGATGTTCCAGAGGCGCAAGGAGTCTCATGAATGAGGCCCAAAGTACTTATCTCCAGGGCCATCACACTTGAGTAGTAGACGTCAGCCAGCGTCACAAGTAATCTTGCTGTGCAGCAAAATATCAACACAATAGTGTTTGTATGTGTCTCTTACAATACACAATGTGCTATCTGCCGCTTGTACCCAGCGCAGATGCACAAGTGTTTCCCGAGTGCAAATGCAGAAAGCCTTCATCCATACTGAATTACTGTGTGCAGGAAGGATCACCTTTTAATAAAAATACTTCTGATTGACCTGATATTCACTTACTAGGTGTGATGTGGAATGCAGCACACATTGATTTACAAAATGCTAAAACTAAGCCATTTGCGCATCAATGTGCATACATAATGGCATACCGGGGGCTTCCTTAGGTTTGGTTGCATACCCAAACATATGATTCCTCATACAGCTGGGATTGAGGCAGTTCCCATGTTTGTTGTGTTGGAACACCAACATCAATACAAATGTTATGCCACTGTCATGCAGTGTCACGTGTGAAAGTGGCACACATCTACCAGGCCATGAAAAGTGTATCGAAGGTGAATCACATGTCCGTGTGTACATGGGCTCCTTTCACACAGAACAATGTGTAGATGTGGCATTTCATGGGTCTTGCAGTGGTTGTCACAATGCAAAAACCATTGAAGCAGACACACTCACAGATCTAAGAGTCCCTGTACATCTGGAAAGGATTACTAATCAAATGCAAAGACATGTGTGGCATTAGGGAGGTGCAACTACCACAAATGGGTAATTACATACACCTGATAATATTTTTTGGGTCTGCCGCATAATGCAGCACGCACATCTTTGAATTTTCAGATGTTAACTGTTACTATTGTACCAAAGCAGTCCATAGCTGCACAATCACATTAATCACCACAATGCAAACATACTTGCAACATGGTGCAAGTGTGCATGTATTTGTGTCTGGCATCTCAATGGATCACCACAGAAAATTAGAGCACATGTGTGTTACAAAATTTGAGAAAGAGTGTGCTTCCTATGTAAAGCACATAGGCAGGCCATGTCGTAAGAATTGGGGAGATAAATGGGACTCACTGTAATACCCTTGTGAAGATACCACTAACTCACATGAAAAACATGTCCAGTGTTAAAATGTGCCACATCCACCAATCATTTTGTCAGCATTTTTGTCTTGTAGGTGGTCCACTCCCATACACACGGAAGAGGTGGAGAAATTCAAGGATCCTAATGCCACTGGTGAGTGTGATATCATTTATATCCTTGTCTGTTTGGTTACAATGTCTCTTCATGCATGCCTTGCTTGGAGACATGCCAGAAGCATTATCCTCGCATGCAGCATGGTTACACATCACATGTGCATGGAAGAGCAAAGGAGTTATTGGTACTATGTGCACATGCATGATGAAAATATTAAGGGTCACATGTATGAAGTGTTGCTGTGGTCCAGTGCCAAATGTTGCCATGTTGTGCTGCACTATGTCTGAATCACATAAATGGAGCACACATTGTATGTGACAGATAGTCTGGGGAAACAATGCCCACATGAGACATGGAAATAGTTGAAGCACAAATACATAGGGCCTTTTTCATGAAGGCCTTGCGCCGCCGGTGCGCCACTTTTTCCCATTTTAAAAGTGACGCACCAGTGACGCAAGGCCTTCATAAATAAGGCCCATAATGTATGCAGTTACCTATGTAACATAAAGGGGCATATGTACAAGCCCCTATTGCCATCACAACGTCACTTGCACTGATGTTCTTGTGGCGATACGGTACTTGCCTCATTTACAAGGCAGCGTTAATCCACATACCATTGCTTAACGCTAGCTTGTAAATGATGCCCCCTCTCATGCCGTGCTTACCATGAAAGGGTTGGGAAGTGGGTGCTGCGTTGTGTGTCACACTGCTACACCCATTGTTTTTGACGCAGCCCCCTATTTACAAGTGCAACGTAAATAGGAGGCTTTGCCAAAATGAAGAGCAGGGCAAACCTGGTCTTAACTTGGCAAAACAAGCAGAAATGCTTTTTTCCCCCAACGTTTTGGCTTTCTACATGTGTGTTGCCTTGTGCAGCATAGGGGCAAAATTCATAAAACCTTGGATTGGTCATGTACATGAAGGGACATCTTCAAACACATAAACAATCCTTGCCTGCACGCAGACACGCTTGCACCATGGTGAAGAGGTGCCTGCGTTGGTGCACGGCAGCCCATTGTGTTCCGGCGCTGGCCAAAAGCACAGGAATGCATCGTATCACATGGATACAGCCCTTTCCTGGCCTTTTGATTTATCATAGGGCAGCACATTAATATTCATTACTTCTCTGCCCTTCGTCTAAACATCATAAATGAGGCCCCAATGCTTCCTAAGTGACATTCTGTTAGCAATAGGGCCTTGACAATATGTCCCTTACATTGCCTGATTGTGAATGTCTACAAGTGTCAATGTGTAAGTGTACACTGATGTGGATGTAATTCCTCCATTACAGCCAACATGACACCAGATGAGGAGAAGCAGTACAGGATCCGGCTTGAACGATACCGCCACATCCGCCATGTGGCACGGTACTTCAGACAGATTGGACGCCAACATGATCGCTCCAATGCAGCTGGAACCTGGAAATCACCAGCTCCTACTCCACCATCAACTAAATGCACACGCAAGACCAAGACAAAGCCATCTGCTATGGATACACAACCAGGAGCAGAAGCAGGGGAAGCACATTCTCCACAAATGGAATCATCCTCACCTCAACAGGCTGGATCCTCTACTCCACAAACCTCGGCACCATCCACAGCTGGCCCGTCTGGACCTTCATCCAATTCACCCTCTGGACCCTCCGATGCTCCCCCATCTGGACCTTCATCCAATCCACCCTCTGGACCCTCCGATGCTCCCCCATCTGGACCTTCATCCAATCTACCCTCTGGACCCTCCGATGCTCCCCCATCTGGACCTTCCTCTGCTCCGCCCTCTGGATCCTCCGATGCTCCCCCATCTGGACCTTCCTCTGCTCCACCCTCTGGAACCTCCAGAGCTTCCCCATCTGGACCTTCCTCTGCTCCGCCCTCTGGAACCTCCACAGCTTCCCCATCTGGACCTTCCTCTGCTCCGCCCTCTGGAACCTCCACAGCTTCCCCATCTGGACCTTCCTCTGCTCCGCCCTCTGGAACCTCCACAGCTCCCCCATCAGGACCTTCCTCTGCTGCGCCCTCTGGAACCTCCACAGCTCCCCCATCTGGACCTGCTGCTGCACGCTCAGACCTTGATGTTGGTCTAATTTTGTCCAAGGTGGAGAAACTGGAAAAGGGCCAGCAGGACTTGAGTCTCAAGATGTCGGGGATACAATTGCACCCTATTAAGGATGGTGGCAGCTTACAGGAGAGCCTAAACCAAATGGATCAGCAGCTGTAGCCCCCCACTCCCCACCATGATCTCCAACTGTTGTGTGTTTCTAACATATCATTGCACATATATATAGTGTTACAGTGTTTTTGCAAGGTTTTCTGTATTAATGTATTTATAGTTAGTTAGCCGTTAGTGTACTTGTAGTGCTTAGTATTAGTTTTAGGATAAGGCGTTAAGTTATTAGTAGTGGGTGGGGGTTGATGTTTAGTGAATGTTTAATGTATTTTAAGAACAAAATTTTTAAAAAATCATTAAAAAAACATATCTTTGTTTAGTATGCTAGGTTTAGTTAGTCTGTGTTTAGATCGAGTGTATGTATGCCTGACGTTTGATTGTTGAATAGGGGGGTGGGGGGGTGGGTGTTTTACCTGTGTGTTGGGATGCATGTGTGAGGTAGGATAAGGTATTGGTATTAAGTATAAGTTTAGATGTTAGGATGTCAGTGTAGTACATTTAGTTTAGTTTAGTGTAGGACTTTGCATTTTATGTAGTTTAGTGTAGTGTTGTTAAGGATAGCGTTTGAGTGTTATTACATTTTTTGAAAATAAAGCAATGTTTGAATTTAGAAAATGTCTGACTTGTTGTAGGCCTCGGAAGTGGTGACATCTGCTTAGGTTGGGACTTACACTTGCTGTGAGCGGACTGTCAATTATGATCTAAACTCTACCAATAGTGTAAAATTACAGGTAATCAAAGCAAACAATTCACACCTCAATCAGGAATTCATAGAGCACACTACTCACCCATGAGGGTCTCAAGGTGTTGTGGGACAGGGGGGCTTCTGTCGTCTCCGGTCATGTGAAAATCCAGGTCTTGAGGCTCTTACTGAATGCTTGCAGTGTTGGGCTTCGTCTGATGCTGAGGGGGAGTATGTTCCAGGTCTTGGCCTCAAGTCGGAGATTGATCTGCCTCACGGTCTGGCTCTGTAGATGCAGGGAATTTTGGCCATGGCTAGGTCGGCAGAGCAGAGGTATCTCTTGTGGGCGTAGAAGGAGATTCCTTCATAGAGGTATTGTGGTCCGGTGTTGTGGAGGGCTCTGTAGGCGTGTGTGAGCAGCTTGAATGTAGCTCTTTTTTAGACGTTGAGGCAGTAGAGCTCTTGTAGTTGCTGGCCGATGTGGTCTTGTCATGGGACGCAGAGGAAATGTCTGGCTGCGGCGGTCTGGACATTCGGGATTTTGTTGATTTGATATTTGTAGACTCCGGTGTAGAGGGCTTTCCCACAGTACAGCCTGCTGATGATGGATGTGTGGGTGACGGCATTCCTGAATTTTGGGGGGATCCATTTGAAGGTCTTGCAGAGTATGCGGAGGGTGTAGAAGTATGTGGAGGATACAGCGTTGATCTGTTGGGTCATGGTGAGGGATGGGTCGTGTATGATGCTGAGGTTGCGTGCTTGGTCCGTAGTGGTGGGAGGGTTGCCCAGAGCAGGGGGCCACCAGGTATCGTCCCATGCGGAAGGGGTGGCTCTGAGGATGATGACTTGCGTTTTCTACAATTTGAGCTTTGGCCAGCTGCAGCTCATCCAGGTTGCAACATCTTTCATCCCTTCTGGGAAGTTGTGTCTGGTGATGTTGGATTCCTTGGGGATGGAGAGGCTGAGCTGGGTGTATTTGGCGTAGGATACTATGCTGAGTCCGTGTTTACTGATGATGTCAGCAAGTGGGGCCATGTAGATGTAGAAGACTGTGGGGCTGAGGGAGGATCCTTGGGGAACTCTGCATCAGTACTCTGTGTGTTCGGATAGGAAATGCAGGAGTCTGAATCATTGACTTTGGCCTGCGAGGAAGGAGCCAATCCAGTGTAGGGCATTTCCTTGTATGTCGCCATCGTGGAGTCTGGCGGCTAGTGTGTGGTGGGAGATGGATTTTAAAACTGCTGAGAGGTCTTGTAGATTGAGGGCTGCAGTGTGGCCTTGGTTGAGGAGTGTGTGGATTTTGCCCGTGGCGTCTAGGAGGGCACCCTTGATTCTGTGGTTTCTTAGGAAGCTGGATTGAGAAGTGTTGAGAATGTTGTTGGATTCCATGAAGTTCACTAGCTGTATGTTGACAATCTGGGCGGTGACTTTGGCGGCAAATGTGAGGGGAGATATGGGCCTGTAGGTCTTGCGGTCTGTTGGGTCTGCAGAGGGATTATTGGGGATGGGTTGGACTTCTGGCCATTTGCAGTCATTGGGGAGGTGTCTGGTCCAAGGGTGCAGTTTATTGTCCGTCGTTGTTCTGGTGCAATGGCGGAGGCAGCAATGTGGAAGATGTGCTGCGGGCAGGGGTCTGTGGGTGCTCCCGAGTGTATGCCCCTCATGGGGTTTGCGGTGTTTTCTGTGGTGACAGGGGCCCAGCAGAGGTTGGTCTGCAGGGTGGATTTTCTGGTGGAAGGTGTTGGGTCGGATGCCTTGGTTCTGTTCATCAAAGTTGGCATTGAGTTTCCTGATCTAGTGGTAGAAGAGGGATCCAAGTTTGTTGCCAAGGTCCGGGGAGGGAGGGAGGTCTGAGCTTTTGCTGGGGGGTCAGGTGAATTATTGTATGATGTTGATGAGTTCCCTGTTTTTTCGGGAGTTGGAGAGGATTCTGTCCTGGATGAAGTAGTATTTTTGTGGATCTGATGAGTTGGTAGTGTGCTGTAATGTTGGTCCTGTAGGCGGTGCGTGTTTCCTGGGGTTTTTCTGATCCTCCAAGCTTTCTCGAGTTGTCAGCACAAGTGCTTTGAATCTTGTAGGTCCGTTGTGAACCAGGTGACTTTTGTGGTGTGTTGTATGTTGTACTTCTGGAGGGGTGCAAGCATGTTTGGGCATATGTAGTCCCATTGTGGAGTTAGTTCGCTGCAGAGTTTGTGTTGCTCATGGTGGGGGTAGGAGTGCGGATGAGTGCAGAGGCAAGGGGCTCTTTGGTGATCTTGCACCAGTATCTGCACAGGGTATGTGGCGTTGACTTGTGTACGGTGTGTTTTGAGGAGGAGAAGTGGACGCAGTGGTGGTCGGTCCAGAGAGGTTGTGTGGGGTGGCCAAGGCAAATGTTGTTACCTCTGGAAAAGATGGGGTCAAGGGTGTGTCCCACCTTGTGAGTCGGGGTGATGACAAGTTGGTTCAATCTAATGTTGGCAAGGTTGTCTAGGAGGGCGGTGGAGTTAAGTTGGATGAGGTTGGCAAGGTGTAAAATCTGGTCTCCAAGCAGTACGTAGTCAGAGGAGGCAAGGGTGTGGTGCGCTATGTAATCTGCGATGGTGTTGGTGAATGGGGTGGCGGATCCAGGATGTCTGTAGGCGAGGGTTCAACATAGAGTTGTTCTGTGGTTGACCGGGATCCGGAAGTGGACATGTTCCATATTGTGCGATGAGTTGTTCATAATGGAGGTAGTCAGTCGGAGGCAGTTTCTGTGGATGGTGGCAAGGCCTCCTCCAGGGTGTTTGGGCCCATATTTCCTCATGATCTTGTACCCGTTGGTGATGGCGTATGCGATGTCAGTTGCAGAGCTGCCATTGTTGCAGGTCTCTGTGAGGAAGGCAGCGTCACTTGTGCAAGAGGGTGTTGATCACCTCCCAGATTTCCATAACATGTCTGTGCAGGGAGCGTGCGTGGAGGAGGATGCAGCTCAGGGGTTTGGGTGCATTGGCATCCGGCTGGCTGGCCGTAGCTGTCATTGTCCGGAGGTGGGTTAAGGTGCTATGGCAGTGTCGACATGAGAATGGTGCTTGTGAGTTGCACGGTGTTGAGAGCTGGCAGTTGTAGTAGCTTCCAAGGTTGCATGCATAGAGAGTGCTGGAGTTGTAGCGGTGTGAGTTGGAGGTCCAGGGTCACTTGCGCTGGTTGTGGTCAGCTTGTGTATGTGCCCCGATGGGCTTGACTTCGGCACACCAGTGGTGCGGATACACAGCATCCGCCATTGACCTGGGGTCGTGGGTAGGGAGTGCAGCTGGGAGGCAGGAGCAGGAACATGTGGGGGGGGCGGGATGCGGAAGCATCTGCGGCGGAAGAGGGAAGGAAAAGGCAGCGGGAAAACAGAGAAAACAGGGTAAACGCCACAGACAGACAAAAGAGGCGCTACCAGTCAACAAAGCACAAACACATAACAAGGGCCCAAAACAGTGAACAAGGCACAGACAGACCCTGGAGGCACAGACAAATGGCCTCATTGGCAATATGCACTGTACTAGTGGTACAGATAGTACCACACATCTAGTAGACCACAGATATTATCCATTTCAGAGTTTCCTAGGTCGTTGACATTTAGGGTCCGTTAATGTGCAATAATCTGTGTGCCAGGCCTGCACAAATGTCAATATTGTGAATGTGTGCATAACTCCATGTCCCATTACACTTTTACTGATTTACAAAGTGCCTTCAACTTGGTAATGTGTCAGGTTGTCATGTCTCTACAGGAAATGTGTAACGTAGCTCAAGGAATAGTGGGGTGCCGAATGGTTGACAGTCTCTCAGAGTTACATATGTGTTGGGACGAATTAATTCTGGCATGTCAGGGAAGTTCTGTTGCAGTGGCTAATTGTAAGGCCATTTTGGTGCCTCAGCGTCTCCTTCTATATCTGGCAAAGTGTCATTGCAGCACCACAAAAGTGTATGTAGGACCTCATACATGAGTCACCTGTTGAGTGATGAAGGATGTGGTTGCAGGCACACTGGTGTGAAGCATGTATATATTCCAACAAATGAGCAAATTGCTGTGTCTACGATATTTTTTACTTTAGGATGTGCCTTTGATGCCAGCCACCTGCACATGCTTCACATGTATACATACCAGTGGGATGTCAGCATTTGTATCATATCACACATTCACCTAGGAATGACCCACATAAATGCAAGCTTGCAAGCAGAATTGCTTGTACCATTCACACACTCTTTGCAATTTTTGAACTGTTTGTCATACCAACATGGGACCTCATGTGCTATATTGGCCATTGCTATTTCTGTCCTCCACACAGTACTAGTCACTTAATTAATGGTGGCAGTTGCACATTGCATGCTGAGCTTGAAAAGTACTTTTATTGATACAATAAAGCAAGATCACCATTGCCATTGGTACGCTGACTCCGATCTCCTTCTGCCTCTGCCTCACCTTGTTTTCCGACCAGGAACTCTGCATCCTAGCCTGGGATCGTCAGTGAGAGATGACCGGCGCTTAGGACCCCTGGAAGGACGGCCCGGCGACCAGCTGCTCCGGATTTCTGGCGTTTTGGCGTGCGGTCCTTTGATCTTCACGACCAGCCTCCGATGCGCTGGCGGAGGGGTCCGGTGTAGCTAATCAACTCCTTCTGCCTTAAACGGTGTATACTGCCTGACTCTAACATGGCGGAACTCCGTAGGACATCGTTCTAACCTAGCCTGACATCAAAATGGCGGCGCTTTTCATGCTATCTGCGCTCTCACATCGTGAGTGAAAATACTCTTTACTATTGACATGATCGCTATCTTTCATTTACCATATTTCTCCACTAGGGGCTTCCTTTGTCACTCAGTTTGTCACTAATGTAGGGTGAGTAAAACTTAATACCAAAAACCGGGATACCTAACGAAAATAGAAGAAGGACAAAAATGGTACTTCAAGCGAGCGGACAGAATGACACTGCTCCTCAGCATAAAAGTACAGATCTGGCAATTAGAATATACATAACATGCAATTTTCTCGGGCCTGTCAACTAAATTGCCTTCTGGAAAGAACTGATAACTAACCCTGCTATGCTGCATAAATAAAAACATTCATTATTTTCATTCAACCACCTCTAAAACCGGGACAGGAGCTAAATTGCCTGAAATCTGCCCGGGCAGCTAATAAAAAAACGGGACCGTCAGGGACGGCTGGCCACCCTTATCACAAGGGGAGTGTCTAGGCTAGCTTATCAGAAGTCACTCTCCACTGCGCCACTGATCCCAGTTCTGTGGTGTTCTGCCTAGACACTCACACCTCGACTGTTGTAGACCTGAGGACCTACTTCCTGGCGGGTTTTCCTTCATACGAAATTGTAGTCTCTTGCCCAGATTCTAGAGTACACCTCTCTCTGCTCACCGCTTCTTCGTCCTAGATGGGCCTCCCTTTTTCCTCTTGTATCTTCCAGCACAAGTCACT
This sequence comes from Calotriton arnoldi, assembly GCA_963921515.1. Classification (NCBI taxonomy): domain Eukaryota; kingdom Metazoa; phylum Chordata; class Amphibia; order Caudata; family Salamandridae; genus Calotriton; species Calotriton arnoldi. The sequence continues at coordinate 24,363 of CAWUFW010010388.1, forward strand.
AGTGATAAGGGATGATATGCCTGTACTGACTACTTGGGCCCCAGCCGCCGACGTCGCACAGTAAGATCTCTCGTTCACCTCACAAGGTGCTACCAGTACCCCTTCGCCCGTCCGTTGAGTGATCCAGGATCGTTGCTGTGCTCTCCCACCCCTTTGTTTCTCCTCCTCTGGGCTCACATCCTCACTAAATCTTTTAGGCATAATGGAGATCAGTCCTGACCCCAATGGCTCCAACGCCTTCATCATTAACTACCCAACCGACCTCTCCAAGAATGCGGCAAAGAAATACAAGCATCGTATACTCAAAGCCAGACCAGAAACCCTAATCTCAGACCACTACTTCTGCACCAACAAAGGCACCCTGGTCAATGACCTCATTTTTTATACTAGAAAACGGGCTTGTTGGCGATCGGTGCTTTACTCCTTGCTTAAAATAACTGGTTCAAGGAAAACCGCGCACAGCCTCAAACTAACAACGTCTCCCTCGCCCACACTCAAAGCCACCACCTCAATCACTCTATACAATAATGGTATCATACTAATCCAAGCCTCTACCACTAACCTTGCGAAAATGGCCAACTTCTACCCTACTCTAAGAAAAGCGGTTAACGGCAACGCCTCTGACCCCTTTTCCACCAACGCGACCACGCGGGACTTAACCATTACTCTCCCCACAACAGCTGTGAATACTCCTCTATCCCTTAACCTCACACCACCTCTTGCTGATCCTACAGCCACCTTGTCCTCAGTTCAGACTACGTCAACTCACTAGAGTACCCGCTCAAATGGGCGACGGAGTGATGGGATCAACCCCCTCACCGACTATCAGTCCGATTCAGGATGAACTCCGAGCTGAGAGGCTACATCAAGTCATACAGTCCTCCCCCTTAACTGATGTTGTCCCCCTTCCCATCCCTATAACGATACCACATACTAGACTAGAGTCTGGGGCATCGATCCCCCACACAGGCTCCAACAGGCCCACATCGAGGCCCCCTGTCCCCTATCGTTTCTTCACCACTCCATCCTCCCCTCGACCAACAATCTGACTTGGCTTCGCGTCTTGATGGTATATCTCTTCAGTTACAACTTCTCACCTCTGAGCTACATGAACTCAAAGCCCTCTCTAATGATCTTTTCCCTATGATCAGCTCTCTCCTCCCCTCTGCGAACTGGCCTATTGCGTCCACCAGGCCTTGTGATCACATTGAGCAGCCTGTAGCTCCCTCCACCCCAAAACCCACTCCACTACCACCCCACCATCCATAGAGAATCCCACCCAACGACCAATGACTTACAGGACATTCACACATGTAACTCTACCATGCCCAAGTCTTACACCCACCCCCGAGTCAAATACTCACCATCCTTTCTAACTTGAACCGAGAACCTCCCTGCAACCTCAGATATAGCAATACTGACAACCTCACCAGCGTGAATCTCACCCAGACTCCTTCCCCCTAACCCACCTCGTCTCAAATGTGTACTACTTAATTGTAGATCAGCCAGTAAACACGCTTCCGATATCTTCGACCTCATCCAACACAATGATTTAGACATTATCATCCTCACTGAAACTTGGCTAAATCAGGTTTCCACTCCTATCTTAGACCTCCTAGTACCTCCCACCCATGACATAATTAGGTTAGACAGAGCTCTGAAATTGGGTGGTGGCTTAGCTTGTATTCACAGGAGTACACTCTCAATTTCACAATTGGATTCCTCAACGATCCCCTCCTGTGAATACCTCTGTCTCAGCATATCAAGTCTGAACCTACCGGTCTGCAAACTTCACACTTTTTACCACCCCCGGGAGAAAATCTTCCGTTCATTGAACAATTAATGGAAATTATCTCTGGCAATGTCGACTCTGCAGTATCCCAAATCTTCCTTGGTGATTTCAACCTTCATTGGTCTAATCCTAACGACCCCGCTGTTGCCTGCGTTAAATCCTTTTTAAATTATCAAAATCTGACTCAGCACTGTGACTTACCAACACATATTAAAGGAGAAACACTAGACCTAATCATCTCTAAAGAGCAGACTATCACCATAGATTCCATTACCCCGTGTGACTGGTCCGACCACCACAGCATCCTCTTTTATATTAACAGGGAAGGGCAGATGAGGAAGACACAACCATTGAAACCAAAGATATGGAAAAGGGACCTAAGAGCAATAAACTCTGTAGATCTTGCTGCCCACTGTCTATCTGCCCTCTCCTCCCCAGTTGATACGAATGAGGTGCAATCACTCACCGATGACTACAATTCAACCATATCCAACATCATGGATAATATTGCTCCGCTCCAATTTAAAAATGCTTCAACAAAAATATCTAAACCATGGTATAACGAAAGCTTAAACACTGAAAGACGTAACCTTAGGGCAGTGGAACGTTCCTGGCGAGCTAATCCCTCCTCTGACCAACTAAAACTACTCAGAGATGCCAGGAGCCTCTACAACAAACAAATCAAGAGTGCTAAGGCGACCTATTTCAGAGACCAATTGGACCAAGCAGCAAACCGCCCCAAGAAACTCTTCGAGTTGGTCAAACAACAAACAGTAGCAGGTCCTAATCACTCTGACCCCGGTGGCAATCCTCCCTCTTGTGATGAACATGCCGCTTTCTTCACCGAAAAATCAAGACTCATCTCCATTGACCTCGCCTCTAAGAAGGCTCTTTTACCCCCTAACAGTGTGGCCTCACTCATTGACCCGGCTAAAATGTGCAATTCGACCTCCACGAATCTCAAGAACAATGCATCATGGAGTATATTCACCCCTTTTAGTGAAACTGACATCTTCAAGATTCTTCAGAACATCAACCCTTCCAACCATTTCAGCGACCCTTTGCCGCCATCCATCTTCAAAGAAATCAAGAATGCACTCATTCCCACCTGGACAAGGATTGTAAATGCTTCTCTTTCACAAGGCAGGATCCCTGACTGTCTAAAAGCAGCCCAGGTAACCCCCATACTGAAAAAACCTAACGCTGATAAATCCGATCTCAATAATTTCCGCCCCATTTCCAACATCCCCACCTTAGCGAAACTCCTTGAAAAATGTGTGCAATGCCAACTTTGTGCTCACATAGAGAATTACCAACTCCTAGACCAGCATCAATCTGGCTTCAGGAAGGGGCACAGCACTGAATCGGCTCTCATTCATATTATGGATGACATTCTTAAAATGCTGGACCAAAACGAATCCTGCCTCCTGATCCTTCTTGACCTTTCCTCCGCTTTTGACACGGTAAATCACGACAAGCTTTTATCCATCCTGCAATACAGAATGGGTTTTTCCGATCAGGTGCTTCAATGGTTTTCCTCCTTCCTACATCACAGATCACGAAGAGTTATGACAAACCACTCTCTATCTCAGCCCTCTCCCGTACTTATGGGGGTCCCACAAGGGTCCGCTTTATCTCCTATCCTCTTTAATCTCTTCCTGGAACCTCTTGCAAACTCTCTAAATTCCATGGACATTCTCTTCCACATGTATGCGGACGACACGCAACTATATCTGAAAATCACATCCCTGGAAAACATCATCTCACTCAACTCTACCCTTCTGTTTGCTCAAAATTGGTTAACGGAGAACCATCTTCTGCTTAACACTTCCAAAACGGAATTCTTGCTCATCTCCCCCGAACCACATCCCCAACCTAGACTCCTGGTTGAATCACCTCACTGCTTTCAACTGTGATCCTCTCATTGTAGACTCAGCCAAGTCTCTGGGAATCACCTCGGACAAACACCTAAACATGAAAAACCATATCAGCACCGTATGCAAAGGAGCAAACTACTTGTTGAGGTCTCTCAGAAATATCAAACCTTTCTTACCCATAAATGATTTCAAGCAGGTGGTACAAGCGCTTGTCCTGCAGAGGCTGGATTACGGCAGTGGCCTTCCCAAATACGCCCTGGCACCACTAAGGGCATCCTTGAACACCGCGGCTAGATTGGTTACAGACTCTAAACGAAATGAACATATATCTCCAGTCCTAAAATCACTCAAATGGCTCCCCTACGAAGCTCGGATTCATTTAAAGATTGCTGTTCTTACGCACAAAGCCCTTCACTTACACACGCCTACTTACCTGGGGCAAAAACGTAATCTCTCCTGCGGGGCAAGAGACTCAAGAAGCGCATCTACCCTCCTCCTGAAACCGCTCATCCTTAACAAAAAGAGAAGTTGTCACCGAGCATTCTCCGGCGCTGCCCCTAAGATATGGAACTCTCTTCCATCAGAAGTACGCAGAATCTCCTCTTCGACGAAGTTCAAAACCGAAGCCAAAAGATTCCTAATGATCAAATTCCTGCTTTAACAGGGATGGTCTCTCATGTCCTGTGCATGTCCTATGGATATATATCCTTATACCATTGCTCTTGCATACTGTCATGGCTCCCCGTTACTGCATTCTGTGTCTTCCCTATTGGCCCGCCTCCTCACTATCTTGGTTTGAAACTGTATTGTAATATGTGACGTTTTTTTTTTTTTTTTTGTTCTTCCCCCCTCCCTCTTTTTTGACTCTTATTTGTTTTGATTATTGCTTGTGTCCGTCTGCCCTTCTTATTGTAAAGCGCTCTGATATCCCTCGGGATCTTGTTCGCGCTATATAAAACTTTATAAATAAATAAATAAATAAAATAAGTAGCAAGGTATGACGGCAGGCAAATAATCAAGAGACACTTACAGTGAGGATGAGGATGTCCAAGCACAGTCCATACAAAATAAAACGTTTTTGGACATATAGGTGAGAGTAAGATTTAACTGTGGAAAAAGGAAGAGTTTCCATCATACGTTCACCTCACAGAGGAAGGCCACAGATAATTAGGTGATAATCCAGTGACAATGAGAAATAGGACATTAACATTTCTGGGGTACACTGTCAGTATAATGAGCACCGGACAGTGTAGATTTGTTATCATGTGGCAATAGGTGATGCTAACGCACAATTTTCCGAATGACTGGAGTTTCATCAATATCGTCTTCCTCAGATGTATGTGTTGTCTCAGCTGATGGTGTTTCCAATGGTCCCGTAGACATAGGAGGCATACACACATCAGGGGCTGAAGATGTGGAAGGCAGTTTTCCGGCACCATTTCCCTGGGCCAACAGGGAAGGCAGCAATGCCCTGAGCATGACTTGCTGGTTTGCCAGCACTGCCGCAACATCCCGTTGGTAGGCAGCCAAGGCGGTAAGGTATGTATCCTGTTTCTGATCCATGGCTTCAAGTATGTTCTGGATGGCCCCCAGCCTGTTGGCAACTTCAAGGGTGCCACTTGTGGTGGGCATTTGCTCGTGCCTCTGCCGCATGACAACAGATATGTCATTCAGGGCCTGAAACAAGCCACGTTGTGGAGCGTTGGTGCCTCTTCCATTTTCTGCACCTCCACAATCTGAGCTTAGACAACGGAGGACTCCCTCTAGGGTGGCTGCCATGCTCTCCATCCCTTTCCGCACCTCCTGTACCAACTGACTCTGCACTTCAACAACACGTTGTTCAAATACATTTAGCATGTCCTGCGAGTGGGGAGGTTCAGATGTCGTGGGAGGTGGTGTATGAGGGCTTCCAGACCAGTCATGTGGAGACCCCGCAATGCTGCTTGGCCTTCTTGTGCCGGGAGAGGGTGTTTGAATTGATTGTAACAGTTCCTGGAGGAGGCCTTGGTCCAGGCTTGGCACACTGTCACCCTCCACATCAGCCTCTTCCAACACAGGTTGCTGCTCATGAGTAGGTGTTGCATGCTCTGAAATGTAACAAAATGTAGGTTGATGCTCATGTTTGACATCTGTTCTCAAGATTCTACCTTTTGTGTTAACATCACTTTGTAACTATGATGTAGGTCAACAGAGCAAAGTTCAGGCTACACATCATCAGATATGATTTTCAAATTTTGATAGCGAAATTTCCGAGTTGCGTTTGAAATGTGTTTCCTCTAACATGGCACATGGCCAGACAGGCCAGGCCTGAAGCAGTGCATGCACCCTTGCACCATTGTGCAAGTGTGCATGCCTTGATGGTTGTATTGTTGATGGCTAGGAAAGGGCACCTTCCAGCACTGTAGTTAGTCCAAGTGACTTTATGCACTCTCTATGTGTGTGACAGAAATCAGCACACATTGTATGAGGAATTGACACATGGAATTGTTAACTTTTCACATCATTGCACCTCTCATAGCCATCCCTGGTGTGGTGTTTGGATGTGACCCATTTCCCATGTTCACATGCTAATTTTGAAATGTTGTGATGATACAGATTCCTGCCAATTTGTACAGGCCCCTTGCGCCACCACTACAACCCTTTCATACATACTTGGATTTATGCACAGGTGGCACAAGAGTTTTGGTGAAGAAGGCAAACAAACAAATTGTTGTGGGGTCACACACAGCAACACCTATGTTAAAACACAATTGTACCATTTTGTCAACTTAAATGTAACATGTTTCCAAGGCCATGTAAGGTAGACTAAATTGCCATACGTAGACTTGTGCAAATGCCATTGATTAGCATGCAACAGTGGGATTGTTGAGATTTGATGACACAGCGGGACAGAGGTGATACAGGGTGTAGGAAATAATGTGGAGCATTGTACTTGGTGACCTTGTGCACTGATACTTCACTGTTGACATGGACATTAGTGACATACCAGTTGCACAAGGCCATTGTAATTAGGCAAATTACTGTTACTATGTCTCCCTCCTTTTCATATGAACTTGTGTCAACTGTCAAATGACAAATGTGACCGGTACTGGATATTTCTACAGGCACTGTTGACAAGCATATCCTACATAGCTTGACATGTTCCATGGTACGACAAGGTCATGAATGTACATTATCAGACACTTACATGTCAAACAATGTTAATTGTCTGTGTTTACAGTGGCTCCCTATTTGAGAATGGTTTGAGAATGTAAATATTATCCTAGGCTGCTTATACACACAGCATGAGCATGTATATTGAAGCTACATTTCAATCCTTCGAGAATGGATTAGTGAAGACACAATGGGGCATATGTACAAGGACTTCAAAGCCGCCCGTTGCATCATTTTGTTTTTGGTAAGGTTGTATTTTGTTAATTGCCATATGTTAGAAGTTGCCGCTACCTGGAGTTTGTGGCACTTTTCTGACCAAAACGTACATTTGAAAGATTGTCACTTCTGTTAGTGGTACTTAATAAAAAGGAGATGCAAGGTAGGCGGTCACATCCAAAAACTGCCGCAAAGCCAACTTTGCAATATGTACAAATATTTTCTTATATGGTGCTAAACAAAAATAACTGCCTCTAACTCCAGTTAGAGGCATTTTTTAAGCCCAGAAAATAGCTGATCTGGAAAATGTTGAAGACACTTGGTGCCTCTTTTCTGAATGTTTTGGGGCTGGACAGCGCCACATCAATGTAGCTGTGCTGCCATGCAACAATAAATACAGGGCAGGAATGCGCACCATCAATAGGATAGTGCGCATTCCTGGGCACAATTGATGGAAAGTGTTGCATCACTGCAAAACAACAGCGTTGGAATACTTTTCTCTAGGCCCTTCTTGTGACAACATGGATGCGCTGTATTCACTGTACAGCGCTCCATGTTGCAGTTAATGACAGATACATCAGTCATCCTGACGTATCTGTCAGCGCTTAAGTCATGCATTGCTGCAGTTGTGTCATAAGCATGAATCAAGTCCAGCAATGCATGGGGCCAGCCTCTCCCTGTGGCACTGCGTCACCCTTACGCCTGCCATGATGCAGGTGTAAGGTACTGACGCAGTGGCGTCATACAATTTTAGTAAGGAAATCTGATGGATTGCACAGCACCACTCCTATGAGTCTTTGTTGCGTGTGAACGCCCACCCTGCATACGTCATACCTGATGCAGGTATAATGTGGCACAAGGCTTCACGAGCTCACACATATGCCTATAAGCTTACCTTTGCAAATACAGCTAATCGTGGTGAATAAATCATGCAGGAAGTACGTCAATAAATAAACGCACCAGCAGGGTGAAACTGTCAAAAGGGGCTCATGAATAAGCCCCCCTGTCCTTTTCAACTACATAGGTGCACAATGGCTGCCATGCGCCAACGCAGGCACACTTGCACCATGGTGCAAGGGTGAATGTGTTGTGGAGTTGATTGATGTTATGGCTCCATCTCTTCTCAAGACGTCTGCAGTGAGGTTGGACTAGTGGAGGGTGGGAGTGAAGAAGTTGGCTGTCTTGGAGTGTTGTTAGCCAGGTTTTGTCGTGATGGGTGCCAGGGTGTTGGCGCATTTTTAGGGATCCATCGGTGGAGGTTGAGTGCAGCGGTGTTGGGGTCTGTAAGAGTTGGCGGAGTGGTGGTGCTGAGGGAGTTGATGTGAAGTTTTTTTATGGTCTTGATCCAGCTGCAAGAGTGGGGGCAATGATGGTGATGGTGTACGGTGGGCGGGGTGAAGGCGTGATGTAAACAATGATGGTTGGTACAGGAGATTCCTGTGGTGCAGCTGGAGTTGAAGATCCCGGTGGTGGAGAAGACAGGCTCATGCTTGTGTCCGAATATGTGGCTTGGTGCAGTGACTAGCTGTTTGAGTCCGATGTTGGTTAGGTTCCCCATGAGGGGGGTGATGTTCTGGTCCCTGGGGTTGTACATGTGGAACTTGGATGGGAGAGCCTGGGGTGAAATGAGGTCTACAATAACCTCGGTGAATAGGGGTTCATGGCCCGGTGTGCCTGTAGATGAGGGTGCCATGGAGGGTGGGCTTGGGGTTGGTCTGGATCTGGAAGTGGAGGTGTTCCATGGTCACCGGTGGGTCATTAGAGTGCGTGGTCAGCTGGACTGTGTTTTTTCAGACAATGGCAATGCCTCCTCCTGGACGCTCAGGGAGGTCCGTGCAGGTGAATTTGTTGGAGTCTTGGATGGTGATGGCGATGTCTGGTCCGGAGCGGAGGTTGGTCCAGGTTTCAGTGAAGAAGGCAATGTGTGAAGAGGTGCCATTGTGGAGGGACCACACATTGAGGAGGATGCAGTTGAGCCAGTCGGTTGCACTGTTGGCTGGGTGGCAGGAGGCACTGGTGGGCTAATGTGGCAGAGGGTGCTTTTTCAGTTTTGACAAGCACAGGGTGCAAGAGAATTCTACTGTGTGGTTAGATGGCAGGCGGTGTGGCGTCTAGGCTTGATGGCAAGGAGGGTGCCAGCGTCGTAGCAGTGGAGTGTCCGAGAGGAAGGGTCCTTGGTGCTGGGTAAGGTCCATGGGAGGACGGACACAGACGGGCTTGCCTTTAACTTGCCTTTGACGCCCCAGTGGCATGCCCGCTGCGCGTGCCTGCACTGGGTCCGGCATTAAGTATTGCTTCGGGGGGAATGGACAGCTGGGTAGCGGGAAATGCGGGCTAGGACACTGGAGGGAGTGGGAACGCAGTGGGGAGCGAGTGTAGTAGAAAATTGATTTTTACAATCTTACCTGGAGGCCAGGTCCCACATCTTCTGTGCTCCTGCTCTCCTGAGTCTGCTTCCAGGATCAGGAAGCAGGCAGCCAGGCTCCCTCCCCGAAGCCAATCACAACATTGCAATCCGGCTGAAGGGGTGGCCATGTACTCCATGCAGGATGTACTGCAGCCTGCATTGCAAAGGGGGAAGTGCAGATGACTGCTTTGGGCAGCAGGAGAGGGCCGGCCAAACAGTAATTGCGCACTTGAGTGGGCACCCCTCTCCGCCCCTGCCCTGCTCCGTGAGTAGAGCAGCACAAAGCAAAGGAAACATAGCATGGGTACATCTTAAAGTTTTCTTCATGTTGTTTCCTCTTCTTGCACTGCTTGAAAGAAGTGGTGCAACGATCATCCGCCATAGCGGATGCTCCGCCACTGGGGGTGGGTCACACACAGGTGCTAGGCCTGTGTCCGACTCAAACCCCGGACCTCCTCCGCTATACATACCACCGTCCACTCATCTACACATTGACACCATGATGCAATCCACTGCACTCTCTCCAAATCTGTGAGTCATCCAGCATGAGCCTCAGCCATGCTGGATTTCCCAAGCCTGGGTACAGCAATCGCTGTCAAGTCCACTGGTGAACCTCCCGATGCAGGTTATGCAACAGTGCCGCCCTAGGCATGGAGTTGCTGTGCTCCCACCACACAAATTCAGCACAGCTCAGGGTCCTCACCCGCCACAGCGTCCAGCCAGCGCAACCTCCTCCGGCCTCTGATGCCGAGAGGCGCAGGCCACCATTGTTAATCTCCTCCGTGCACCCCAATGTAGTGGTGGTACATGGTATGCAATGAAGCCGTCCCTACGTTGGTGCGCAGGAGCACTTCTACCATTCACATCTCCAAGGAGCACCAGGTGGTCTTCTCAGACAGGTCAGCAACATGTCTGCATGCGACCTGGCAGACTTCACGACCAGGTAAGGGGGATCGCCGCGCCTCAATGGCTACTGCCACGGCCCAGCAACTCCACAGCACCTCTGCATCCCACTCCCAGACGCAGGCCCAGCGAGGCCTCAGGCCCCTGGGGACTGTCTGCGCTTTCAAGCTTTTGGATGCCATGGTATTGCAAGGAGTGCACTATGATGAGTGATACATCACTGGTTTTGTCCAGCGATGCGCTTCTTTTCATGATTGTAGCCCAGATTTTCCTCTTCTACTGAGACTCTGGCTGGTAATGCTGGCTGGGGGGGGCGGGGTTGTTGATCTGTGCTGCACTTGGCCCTTGATGCTCCATTCTGCATTCCATTGGTTTTGTTTCCTATTTTTCATTGGAGGTGGACTTATAGGGTATTTTTGAGTCTGGATGTAAATAAAAATCACATTGGGCTGACTAACGTGAATGTTTTTCTAGCGAATGGGCCTTCTGGCAGTTTTTGCCTGGTAACGTAAGATTTTGTATCGCCTTCACGGTAGTGTTAGCAGCAGTTTTCACCACGGGTACCTGAGACAATCGCCATGTAGCAACATATTGTAAACACATAGCTAACAGGGCGATAGTTTTGGTTGATAGGCGGCATGGAGAAAACTACCGCTAACTAGCATTAGCGGCAGTTCTTGTACATATCCCCAAATATGTTGTCATCTACCTTGCTTAACCTTATTTCTTGAGGTGCAACTCTGACATATGTGTGATGTTGTAGAGGTGAGGCTACTGACTCCCTCCTCACACATGTTGCATTTTATGGCTGTGACACAGTACAGATATGATGTATTTGCTAATTGACTCAGCTATGGTATAGGTTACCATGTTCCTCACAGTGCAGGCGCTGTGAGACACAACAGTGGATATGTTGTTTAAAGTGAACCTACGTGGTAAGTTATGCCTTATCAATCCCTCCGTAGCCAAAACTCTACCCATACACACACTGGCTGTTGTCAGTGCTTTAGCTGTCTCTAAAGTACACAGCTTTTGGCGGTACAATCTATGCTCAGCAATGTGGCCTCCCATACATGTATTGTACACGGGCATCCTCCACTGTTGATCCAGCTGTACAGGCCAATGGTTAAAAGTACACTCATGATGATGCATGTTGTAGGTGAGGGCTCAGGTTTTGGCAATTTTCACATGTGGTGGCATCAGTAATGGAATTCCATGAACATGAGCAGGCATCCCTGAACCTTAGAGTGAGGTAGTTTTATTCTTTTGAGAACTTGCATGCATTCCAGGCGACCCACATCTTTCACAAACAATACATCTGAGTTTTCTATGTACTTCGGTATCAGTCATGTTTCCACTTTGCGACAGATGTAACCCAGGGACAGTCTGAGGATGGGCAGAGTTAGCCTTCCTATGGGCATTTCCATAGTGAGCTTTGGAATAGTACACCTAGTAAAAGTAGCAACAACTAGAGGCACTTGGTGGCTTATTTACAATCCCCTAGCACCACCGGTACATCACTTCTTCCCATTTTGACAGTGACACACCTGCTGCGCCAAGGACCTTGTACATAACCCCCTTGTTTTTGGTCAGATTCACTATATCATGTTTGGGACACACTATACAACACTCGCAGACCACACCTTTGAGGCAATGAGAGATTTGTATTATGGACATTTGTAGTTAAGCATGACAAACCAAACAGGGGTGACTTGCATTGCTACACATGCTATTTGATAGGCATTGCCAGCACTAATATGATGAGATGTACATTTCACACAGCTTAGGTGAATGCTATGAGTTGTAATAGGCCCATCAATTCCCAGCATGTAATGCCCAGCAGCATTGCAAAATGTCACACTGCGCTGCCTTTGTGTAATTGTACACTTAGAAGGATGAGACATGTATGGTAGATATGCAACATTCAAGACCATTGAGCCTGCAGCATGTAACAGACAGCAGCCTTACGCCAGTGTAGGCACCCATATGGCATGTTGCAAGTTTTACTCAGTTGCAAGAGTAATTGTTGTTGTGCAAGGAGAGATACATTCCTGACTAACTAAGAGGCATGATGTCCTTTATGTCCAGTGATATGTCTTGCAGATTGGGGCACACTGTGTGTCCCTCATCCATGAGGTGTTAGCCAAGAGAAGCAACACAATAAATCTAACTGCACTTACCAGCAGCACAACAAAAGCTGATGAATGTGCCATTATGTTTGTTGAACAATGTGCCTGCCTTGCAGAGTAGATTACTTTTTGGATTGGAAGTTGACCTTCATGTGCAATTGTGGCTCACATTAAGGACTGTTTTTTGTACATTTTGCATCACTGGTGCATCACTTTTAATATGTTGAGAAGTGAGGTACAGTCAGCAGTAACTTTCAGCAAATGTGCCCCTATGGAATCTTCAAAGGTCTCTATATGCATCAAAGAACATTGTTGATGTTACCACAAGGTCAAGTATCAACATTTTTTGCTGGTGTAACAACACTATCCAGACACCTGCATTGGCATTATGGAGGCACTGTGAAGTGAAAATAGTTTCTTGATGTATCTTTTGACCATGTTACATTTGTGCTGCATCCTGCGATGCACATCTATCATGAATTGATTAGGAGCAGGTAGGCTTCCATTCTGCCACAGACTAAATCAGGCCCACTTCCCAGGCACCCTTGCAACATAATGCAAGGATGCGTAGATTGGCACATGGCAGACCATTGTGTACCACACAGGGCCAAAGGTTATGAATGCACTGTAGCATGGGGATTGAACAGATTTCACAGCTTTTATTTTGATACAGGGCAGGACTGACCGGTCCAGAATGAGGTATTCAGATTGCTCACACTGTGTGTAGGACATCCTGGATGTTGTGTCAAAACACAAACGTCAACACACATGTTTCAACACAGTCCCACATTGTACTGGCTGGAAGGTAAACATAATGACAAGGCCTCAGGAAGCCACACAGGGTGACTCTGCATGGGCTGGAAAATGGGTGCTGAACCATTGTGCCACCAGTTTGACTCATGAAGGGACGCACAAGTGGTGATGTGTTATTCCTCATATGTGCCAATGAAGCTTTTTCACCTGCACCTTGCACCTCTGGATTTTCAATTATAAAATGTGTCACAAATGATACTAGTGGATAATGTGTGAGACCGTGTGCATATTTTATGTGGGTTTTGCCATAGGGCTGTGCAACAGGCCTTGCTGCCCTGCCCTACAACTGAAGGAAAGGGCAGGGATGCTCCGTATCTGTTACATACGCACATTCATGCCCTTTTCCCCAGCACCAGTACACAATGCTCTGCCGTGCACCAATGCAGGCACCTTTGCACCATGGTGCAAGGGATGATTGTTTGTGTGCATGGAAGGGAAACCTTCCTGCATGAAACAGTCACAAGATGCTTTTCCCTCTGTCGAATGCAACACACATATGTAGAGGATGAATAAGAGGGAACGAAAATATTTATCCTGGTTGTGCCTCCCTTACGCCTCCCCTGGCGAGGCGTATGTTTATTACACTGCCTCAGAGTTACAATTTCACGTTGATCTTGGGCATTGTCAATTGGACATGGATGTTTCTGGGAACACCCCCAGCAACACCCATGGAATACCCCTTTCACGCAGTTTAATGTGTGAATGATGCCGACTTCATTTTTTTAAACCATGTGACGTGGCTTTACGTGCCCTATTATTATGCCTGTAGCACATTGTGCCACCAGTACGTAATAAGAGTGACATCCTGGCAGCACAGTGGTGCCAGTCCAGCATCATAAATGATGCACCCCATGTCTGTTGCAGGGTGTTGTGGGATTTGTATTTCAAATGGGTTCTGTTGTGTTTACACCTGCATGTGGCAATTCACAGGTGCGGCAGTGGGCTGGTACTGCACTTATGACATATGTATTGTGATGTACATGAGGGATCTAGACTGAACTGTGCAACATCTGACTGTCCATGGTACAAGGCATTTATGTGACAATTCACTGTTATTGACATGCATGACTTCCCTTTGCACAACGCTTGTCACTAATGTGGACTGGTACCTTAGTAAATGCACTGCACAACATTAACTTGTTAACAACATTGCCCCTTGTAGCAACTTACCCTGTGTGTCTTGCAGTTCCTCATGCTCAGCACTGTCCTGTCCTGGAAGTCCTGCCACCAACTCCTCTGGGATGACAGCCGCCACCCGCTCCTCAAGGGCATCCAGCTCTTCCTGGTGTGCTGGGCTCCCTCCTCCAGTCTGCATTGCTTCCTTCCGGTTTTGCGCCATTTTTTCTTTTGTCCTGCGCTTGATGTCATGCCAGCGTTTCTTTATATCGGACACTGTCCTCTTTGATTGAGCCGCACAGTTGACCTTAGTCAATATGGACTGCCAAATGGCCTCTTTTTTAGATAACGGCAACTTTGAGCTGACAAACAGCTGGTGTTGGTGGTCTGTCACCTCATTAATAAGTATTTCGTTCTCCTCCACACTGAAATTTACTTTCCTCTTCCTCTTCCCCTGGGTTTCGGGCTGGACATCCTGGCTGGCATGTGGGAGGTTATCTTGACTGCTGTTGTCTCCTTCATGCTCCATGGTAGCTATATTTGCCTCCAAAAATGAGTTTAAAGGTAGATGCGTGTATTTTTTGCCATTTTCCGAATCGTGACGCAACGAAAAAGTGGTGTAGGGCAAGGTTGTCTTGCGTCAGAATACGCGATTCTGACTTACGATACTTTTTCAGCAGTTGCGTCAGTTTTGGTTACGTGAAGACGGCAGCATCTGCGTGTTTTTTTTTTACTTTCATCATCACTTGCGACATGATGCGCCAAACCATAAATTTGACGCATCGATGTCGGAAAAAAGTGACGCAGCGTGTCGTAAGGAATTGTGACGCTTCTCTGCGCCAGCGCAGAGATGCGTCACTTTTCATAAATGAGGCCCTAAATTTCCAAGCGGGGTGGAGGGGGTCGAGTGCCTCATTCCGTTAAGAGGGGCACATGATCAGAAATGCAGAGCGGAATAATTTGCACTGATCGAACAGAAAGGAGATCTGCAGCCGGCAACCACAGTATATCAATTCGCGATTCCATACGGTGAGCTGCCGACTGATGTGTGTAGGCCAGTACTACAGGATGCACGGCGCACAAGCCCACTGAGTTTGCCCAGGAGGACAAACATACCGATCGGGTGCATCGACCCAGGTACGAGAAGTGGATGCATTGAGGTCAGGGATCACAATGAAGCCCCGCCTATCACGGTATTCCCCAGGGGAGGGTCAGGATAAAGGGCCACAACATCTGGAGGATGGGTTACTACAACGGTGGAGGAACAGAGCAGGAAACAAAGTTATAATGTTTGGCTCCCAAGCGACCCACATTTCCCACATACCGCCCTTGGGAATCCCATTGGACCATAGAGACCGTCAAGGCGAAGGATTTGTGTATCAATATAGCTACCCCCCAGAAGCCCCTTGTAGGAAGCTGGCTCTGTATATACTATACCAAAATGAGGTATAGTGTGCACAGAGTCCAGTGGATTCCCAGAGGCTTTACAGAGGCTCAAGTAGATAATACTAATGCTCTCTTTTGAGGTAGCGTGGGCGACCAGTTAGGCTTATCAGAGGGCTGTGCTAAGCATTTGTTGTACACACACAGGCAAGAAATGATTACACACACTCAATGACTAAATCCAATATGAATGGTTTGTAAAATTAATACTTTTAGTATATTTATTTTATAGAATCAAAGATGGTTTGTTGCATGTAAACGTTTTGCAATATCAATGCTTTTCAACGTAAATAGTGGACACTTAGTAGATTTTTCAGTAATACAATGTTATCCTATGGAAAGAAACACAATCAGCAAATATTAGTAAGTAAACGATTTACAATATTGAGTTTGTGGATAAAGAATCAGTACCAGGCAATGTTCAGGTAAATGACAAAACTATCCCACCAGCAGCACTGGGGCGGGCGGGGGCAGAGGTCAAACTCAGTATCGGGTGCCAATGTTATCCCATGGAGAAAGGGGGGCGATCAAAGTGGTACTACTTACAGGTGGGTAGCAGGGTTTATTAACCCAGTCTCTGGGGGTTCAGGTAAGCACAGGGGAGGCCACAAGGCAGCACCAAACCTACACCCTCAGCAACAGAAGGGCGGCTGGATGCAAAGTGCCAACACAGCGTCAGGCGCCCAATGCAAACCAATGGAGAATCTTGAAGTTGGAAAAAGGCTGCAGGCTCAGGCCAGGAGACCGATGTAAGGAAACCTACAGCTGTACAGGTAAGTTGGGATGATATGGGGCATCGGGACACCATTGGTAGATCTCCCCAAGGCCCAGGGGCTACAGGTGCAGGTGTGTCCTTTGGCATCGGAAATCAGCTTACCAGTGCAGTCGCAGTTGGGGTGGGGGGGTCATCGTGCAGAGGCAGCAGGCATCGACATGGAGTCCAGCAGAGGTCAACCTATGAGGAACTCTTGCTCAGGATCACTGGGGAAACTTTTCTGGACCGGTGGGCCACTTGGACTTGGGCCGTGGGAGTCGGGTGCAGAGGTGGACGGTTTTGCAATTCCACAGGCAAAGATTTGTCCTTTGAATTTGTTTTTCTTTTAGACAGGCCCACTGTCCATGGGAGATCAGGAGTCTTTATGGAAGGCAGGCAGTTCTCCCAGGGTTTTGGAGGTTGCTGGTCTGTGGGACGAGTTGTGAAAGCTTGCAAAGTTTGAAGTTCGCAGACAGGCTTGCGGGCTGGGACCAAGTCACCGGCTGGAGCTTCTTGTCGTGCAGGATTTAGCTCTTCTTCATAGGTCATCGGTAATTTGAGGATTAAGGTTCAGGAGTGACTCTACATACTAACTTTAGGGGCATTACAAGGCTCAGAAGGTAGTAGCCAATGGGCTACTTACCTTTTGGGTGCCTACACCTTTGAATGTCCACTCCGTCTGGGGAGGGGTCATATCCTTAACCCTATTGGCTAGAGTCCTCCAAAACAATATGGAAGATTCTGAAAGGAGGGGGTCACTTCAGCTCAGGGCATCTTAGGGGTGGCCCTGGCTGAGAGGGGACACACCTCTCTTGCTTACTAATTTTCCCGCTGACCTTGCCACCAAAAATGGGGCTTGGTCAGGGGGCCGGCATCTCCACTAGCTGTAGAGGCCCTGGTCAGCATAACAAAGGATGGGAAGCCTTTGAGGCTCAACGCCTTTCTATGCAGTTCCTGCTTAGGTGTAGGTGTGAAACACCACCACCCAGAGCAGGCTTTGTTTCTGACCCACAAGAGCAAAAGGCTCCCACCTCAGGGGGTCAGAAACATGCCTAGAGGTGGCAGGCTAGTGGGGACCAGTTAGGCACACACTAGCAAGTTGGTTGGGTTTCAGGGGGCACCTCTGAGGTGCCCTCTGCGTGCATGTCTTAATAAATCCAACACTGGCATCAGCTCGGGTTTATTAGGCTGAGATGTTTGGTACCAAACATCTTGGAATTCAGTGAAGCCATCATGGACCCGTGGAACTCGTAGTGTCAAGATTCCAGTCCATGTACTCAGTATAGCTTCACTGTGCACTTACAATGTCTAAGAATGTACTTAGACATTATAGGGGCAAATCTGCTCATGCAGTTATGCCCTAACATGAGGTACAGCGCACCCCGCCTTAGGGGTGTAAGGCCTGCTGTACGGGTAACTTACCTATGCCTCTGCCAGTGCTGGTAGGCCTGGCACACAGGGATGTGTGCCAGGTCTACTCTTCACTTTTATCTGCACTGAAACACGCAGGCTGCTGTGGCAGAATGCCTGTGTTTAGTGAGAGGTCTCTTAGCGTGGCACAATGCATCCTGCAGCCCTTAGAGACCCTCTATGGTGACAGGGCTCTTGGTACCACTGGAATCTTTTACAAGGGACTTATATGTGAGCCATAGGTGTGCCAATTGTGGAAACAAAGGTACAGTTTTGGGAAAGAGCACAGGCACTGGGAACCTGGTTAGCAGGAACCCAGTGCACACTCAGTCAAAGATGCGTCAGAATCAGACACAAAGTGGGGGGAGGGGAGGTAACCATGCCAAAAGGGGTACCTTCCTACACTCCTCACAAAACCAGAATGAAGAACTCTATTATATCCAAATCAACCAAGGAAGGTGCACCTTGAGCCCAATAGATGAGTTTCTAGCAAAAGGACGACTGCCGGTTTGTATCTCTTAATATAGCGCAGCACCACGGAGCGCTTGATCTGGTCCGGCAGACCATTGATGTTACAAGAGAATACCATTAGGCTAGAGATAGACATGGTGTGAAAGGAAAGGTGCAGGTGCACCATGGATACCTATATGAAATGAGGTAGGCAGAATTGTGATAGTTTATGAGACAACACAGAAGCACTTGCCATAGAAAGCCCTGAAAGGAACTGGCATGGCTAGAACAACAAACACAGCCACTAGGGGCCAACTTAAGTCCCCCCCAACTCCCTCACCCCACACTTCTTTCCAGGAAGCATCTGTCACCCTTAAACAAACCACCAATGTTTGTTTATTCATGCCAGGGAAGACCTGTACTTATAATTTCCCATTTGCTTGGCTAAAGCTGACATTGTAGCTAAAGAGCAGGACACAAGATTGTGTCTGTTGTATTTGAATTCCTTTTTTGTGTTTCAATTTGTTTATTAAAAATTAAAAAGTTAGCTTGCCAGCACTGTTTTTCGCAAGGGAAGCACTACTAATAGGACACAGGATTTAGCCAGGGAAGTAAAAGCGAATATGTGAGAAGCCAATGGAAGTGTATTACCTGCAGTCCAGTGGCAGAAGGGCAGGGGTGCAAACACTGGTGTGAGTGGGGGATGGTAAAAGGCGCCCTTTACAAATGTAATGAACACTTTTGTTAGCAAATGGCTGATGACAGGAATCAGGGTGTACGAATATAGCAAACTCTGGCAAACCTGTGTCTAAATCAATGCAGCATCTCTGTTCGACAGCCCGAGCTCATGTGGTATCAATGGGACGCCAAAACCGTGCAGCATTCTGAGTGAGTGTTAACTGACTCTGTACTAGTGTGCAACATACTGCGTAGGCAATGCTTGGCATTAAAAAGTGATAATGTATGTGTATCAACGAAGTGTTACACTTGTCTTTAATCCACCTGACAAGTGGCAGAACTTCCGTATCAAATAATTGAGTAACTTACCCGGGTACAATCTCTTAAATAAGCCAGTGCACACAGGGCCGGCTTTAGGGCAGTGAGACTGGTGCGGCCGCACTGGGCGCTGACCTGCGGAGGGGGCGGACTGCTCGTAAACGTGCATTATTTGAAAGTGCCAGTAAGTAATAAGGCCCGGCCAGGGGTTACCCCACACCTTTTAATAGAATCTGCCCAGGCAGGACTTTATTTACAGTCCTCGCGGTGTGCAGTCCATGCCTCACCAGGGAGAGCGAATAGGACCAGGCTTCGATCCATGCACACTCAGGTTTTCAGCCGGAGGGTGTAAGCTGGGGTGCCTGCACCAGTGCAAAGACACAGAGGGGTTTGCACCACTGACGCCTGGCGACGTCTAAGCTGAAGAAGGGCTGTGAATAGAAAGTGTGCACATTATAAATCTACGTTTCAACTGCAGGACAGCGGTGCTGGGGCGGCACTTACTTCATTTCAATGCCTCGGGCGCTGCCACGGTCACATGGCGAACCACAGCACCAGAGTGACGGAATGAAACATGTTTACCACAGCACCAGAGTGACGGAATGAAACATGTTTACCACAGCACCAGAGTGACGGAATGAAACATGTTTACCACAGCACCGGGATGATAATGAACACACCCAATGGGATAACAAAATGCATGTTTAACCTCAGCATCGGGCGATAAAGGAATATTTGTAACCACAGCATCAGGGTGAAAGAATTAAACATGATTAACCACAGCACCAGAGTTCGAACATGGAATACATTTAAATTGCAGCACCACAGTGATAAGCAACATGTTTAGCCACAGCACCGGGGTCATAAAATGAATGCTGAACCACAGCATCAGAATGATGAAATGAAAACTGTTTACCACAGCACCAGGGTGATAACATGGAACACATTAAATAAGAAGACCAAGGTGATAAGAAAAGGCATGTTTAACCACAGCATCAGGGCGATAAAGTGATGTGTTTAACTACAGCACCAGGATGATAGAAGGAAACATTAAACCACCAGAGTCATAACATGAAACACACCGAATTATAGCACCAGGGTGATAAATAACATGTAACATGTTTAACCACTGCACCAATGTGCTAACACGGAGCAAACAAAAACACCTAGGTGATACCACGGAACATGTTTAACCCCAGGACCGGGATGATCGAATGGTTCATGTTTAACCACAGAACTTTAGAACTAGGGTGAGAACAAAGACATCTTTAGCCAGCAGCAGGGTGGTAACACGGAACACAACGAACCACAATACCATGACGATAACCCTTGGCCCAAAGGTTGACCACACTGAGCATGTTTAACCAGGCACCAGGGTCATAACATGGAACACGGTCATGTGATAATATGAAACACAACCAAGGTGCGCCAGCATGGGAGCATTCACTACTGTGTAGTTCTCCATGGCGTGCTCCGGGGGCTGCAGCTTCTGTGAGGGCAGCGCGGGGCATCCCACTGCAGCGCGTTGGCGCTGTACTGCTCCGGGTGCTGCAGATTCTGTGAGGGCAGCGCGGGCTCCAAGTGCAGGCCATCCACTGCAGTGCGTTGGCGCTGTACTGCTCCGGGTGCTGCAGCTTCTGTGAGGGCAGCGCGAGCTCCAAGTGCAGGCCATCCACTGCAGTGCGTTGGCGCTGTACTGCTCCGGGTGCTGCAGCTTCTGTGAGGGCAGCGCAGGCTCCACGTGCGGGGCATCCCACTGCAGCGGTTTGGCGCTGTACTGCTCCGGGTGCTGCAGCTTCTGTGAGGGCAGCGCGGGCTCCAAGTGCAGGCCATCCACTGCAGTGCGTTGGCACTGTACTGCTCCGGGTGCTGCAGCTTCTGTGAGGGCACCGCGGGCTCCAAGTGCAGGCCATCCACTGCAGTGCGTTGGCGCTGTACTGCTCCGGGTGCTGCAGCTTCTGTGAGGGCAGCGCGGGCTCCAAGTGCAGGCCATCCACTGCAGTGCGTTGGCGCTGTACTGCTCCTGGTGTTGCAGCTTCTGTGCGGGCAGCACGGGCTCCAAGTGCGGGGCCATCCACTGCAGTGCGTTGGCGCTGTACTGCTCCGGGTGCTGCAGCTTCTGTGAGGGCAGCGCGGGCTCCAAGTGCAGGCCATCCACTGCAGTGCATTGGCGCTGTACTGCTCCGGGTGCTGCAGCTTCTGTGAGGGCAGCGCGGGCTCCAAGTGCGGGGCCATCCACTGCAGTGCGTTGGCGCTGTACTGCTCCGGGTGCTGCAGCTTCTGTGAGGGCAGCGCGGGCTCCAAGTGCGGGCCATCCACTGCAGTGCGTTGGCACTGTACTGCTCCTGGTGTTGCAGCTTCTGTGAGGGCAGCACGGGCTCCAAGTGCGGGGCCATCCACTGCAGTGCGTTGGCGCTGTACTGCTCCGGGTGCTGCAGCTTCTGTGAGGGCAGCGCGGGCTCCAAGTGCAGGCCATCCACTGCAGTGCATTGGCGCTGTACTGCTCCGGGTGCTGCAGCTTCTGTGAGGGCAGCGCCGGGCTCCAAGTGCAGGGGCCATCCACTGCAGTGCGTTGGCGCTGTACTGCTCGGGTGCTGCAGCTTCTGTGAGGGCAGCGCGGGCTCCAAGTGCGGGCCATCCACTGCAGTGCGTTGGCACTGTACTGCTCCGGGTGCTGCAGCTTCTGTGAGGGCAGCGCGGGCTCCAAGTGTGGGGCCATCCACTGCAGTGCGTTGGCGCTGTACTGCTCCTTGGGTGCTGCAGCTTCTGTGAGGGCAGCGCGGGCTCCAAGTGCGGGGCCAACCACTGCAGGGCGTTGGCACTGTACTGCTCCGGTGCTGCAGCTTCTGTGAGGGCAGCGCGGGCTCCAAGTGCGGGGCATCCCACTGCAGCGCGTTGGCGCTGTACTGCTCCGGGTGCTGCAGCTTCTGTGAGGGCAGCGTGGGCTCCAAGTGCGGGGCATCCCACTGCAGCGCGTTGGCGCTGTACTGCTCCGGGTGCTGCAGCTTCTGTGAGGGCAGCGCGGGCTCCAAGTGCGGGGCATCCCACTGCAGCGCGTTGGCACTGTACTGCTCCGGGTGCTGCAGCTTCTGTGAGGGCAGCGCGGGCTCCAAGTGCGGGGCATCCCACTGCAGCGCGTTGGCGCTGTACTGCTCCGGGTGCTGCAGCTTCTGTGAGGGCAGCGCGGGCTCCAAGTGCGGGGCCATCCACTGCAGCGCGTTGGCGCTGTACTGCTCCGGGTGCTGCAGCTTCTGTGAGGGCAGCGCGGGCTCCAAGTGCGGGGCCATCCCACTGCAGTGCGTTGGCGCTGTACTGCATCGGGTGCTGCAGCTTCTGTGAGGGCAGCGCGGGCTCCAAGTGTGGGGCCATCCACTGCAGTGCGTTGGCGCTGTACTGCTCCGGGTGCTGCAGCTTCTGTGAGGGCAGCGCAGGCTCCAAGTGCGGGCCATCCACTGCAGTGCGTTGGCGCTGTACTGCTCCGAGGGCTGCAGCTTCTGTGAGGGCAGCGCGGGCTCCAAGTGCGGGCCATCCCACTGCAGTGCGTTGGCGCTGTACTGCTCCGGGTGCTGCAGCTTCTGTGAGGGCAGAGTGGGCTCGGGTGCTGCAGCTTCTGTGAGGGCAGCGCGGGCTCCAAGTGCGGGGCTCCCACTGCAGTGCGTTGGCGTTGTACTGCTCCAAGCACTGCAGCTTCTGTGAGGGCAGCGCGGGCTCCACGTGCAAGGCTCCCACTTCGGCGCGTTGGCATTGTACTGCTCCAAGCACTGCAGCTTCTGTGAGGGCAGCGCGGGGCTCCCACTGCAGTACGCTGGCGTTGTACTGCTCCAGGCGCTGCAGCTTCTGTGAGGGCAGCTGGGGCTTCCGCTGCACAGGCGCCGCAGCTTCTGTGAGGGCAGCTGGGGCTCCCACTGCACAGGTGCTGCAGCTTCTGTGACGGTAGCTGGGGCTCCCACTGCACAGGTGCTGCAACTTCTGTGACGGTAGCTGGGGCTCCCGCTGCACAGGCACCGCAGCTTCTGTGAGGGCAGCGTGGGCTCCCGCTGCACAGGCACAGCAGCTTCTGTGAGGGCAGCTGGGGCTCCCACTGCACAGGCGCCGCAGCTTCTGTGAGGGCAGCTGGGGCTCCCGCTGCACAGGCGCCGCAGCTTCTGTGAGGGCAGCTGGGGCTCCCGCTGCACAGGCGCAGCAGCTTCTGTGAGGGCAGCGCGGGCTCCCACTGGGGCGCATTGGCGTTGTACTGCTCCAGGCCCTGCAGCTTCTGAGGGCAGCTGGGGCTCCGACTGCTCCAGGCGCTGCAGCTTCTGAGGGCAGCTGGGGCTCCCACTGCACAGGTGCTGCAGCTTCTGTGAGGGCAGCTGGGGCTGTCGCTGCACAGGCGCCGCAGCTTATGTGAGGGCAGCTGGGGCTCCCACTGCACAGGTGCTGCAGCTTCTGTGACGGCAGCTGGGGCTCCCGCTGCACAGGTGCCGCAGCTTCTGTGACGGCAGCTGGGGCTCCCGCTGCACAGGCGCCGCAGCTTCTGTGAGGGCAGCGCGGGCTCCATGCGCGGGGATCCCACTACGGCGTTTTGGCGTTGTACTGCTCCAGGCGCTGCAGCTTCTGAGGGCAGCTGGGGCTCCGCTGCACAGGCGCCGCAGCTTCTGTGAGGGCAGCTGGGACTCCCACTGCACAGGCGCCGCAGCTTCTGTGAGGGCAGCGCGGGCTCCCACTGCACAAGTGCCGCAGCTTCTGTGAGGGCAGCTGGGGCTCCCACTGCACAGGTGCTGCAGCTTCTGTGACGGCAGCTGGGGCTCCCGCTGCACAGGCGCCGCAGCTTCTGTGACGGCAGCTGGGGCTCCCGCTGCACAGGCGCCGCAGCTTCTGTGAGGGCAGCGCGGGCTCCATGCGCGGGGATCCCACTACGGCATTTTGGCGTTGTACTGCTCCAGGCGCTGCAGCTTCTGAGGTCAGCTGGGGCTCCCGCTGCACAGGCGCCGCAGCTTCTGTGAGGGCAGCTGGGACTCCCACTGCACAGGCGCCGCAGCTTCTGTGAGGGCAGCGCGGGCTCCCACTGCACAGGCGCCGCAGCTTCTGTGAGGGCAGCTGGGACTCCCACTGCACAGGCGCCGCAGCTTCTGTGAGGGCAGCGCGGGCTCCCACTGCCCAGGTGCCGCAGCTTCTGTGAGGGCAGCGCGGGCTCCACATGCGGGGTATCCCACTGCAGCGCGTTGGCGTTGTACTGCCCCAGGGTGGCGCTCTCACAGGCAGCAGGCCCGTGTCCTGCTGCAGCAAGTTCTATGGATGTACGCGTCAAGCTCGTTTCTGCTTATTACTAACCCTGGGCAAAGCACTATGCTACGCTCGCGTAGTTTGCAAAGTTTGCGCTACTTCGCACTACGCGAATTGCACGTAGCACAGTGCGAACACGCGTAGCGTAGCGTAGTGCAGCGGTCATTTTTTGCTTGCTCGCGGTCCTCAACGTCAAGTTGGCGACCGCGAGCAAGCAAATATGACATCCCGGCGAGACTTTTTCCTCGTTCGCGATCAGCAACATCAAGTTGCCGATCGCGAGCGTGAAAATGACGCTCCCGGCGAGATTCTCAACGCGGGGAGGTCAGGTTTCTCATTGCGAGTGGTCGCGTATGTTCGCGACCGCTCGCGATGAGATACTACCAGTCCGCGTTGAGAAGGCTGCCGCTCGAGTAAAAATCTACTCGAGCGGCAGTAAAAGACAGCTCGCACTGTGCAAGATGCCGTTTTCAATGATTGCACAGTGCGGACAAGCATCCGGCACTGTGCAATCATCGCGAACAGCGCACTCACGCAGTTCGCGTGAGTGCTACGCGTAGCTCGCGTAGTGAGAAGTGCACTTCGCGTAGCTTCGCGTGGCGCTACTTCACGAACTACGCCCAGGGTTACTTATTACAAGTATCAGCACAGCAGCCACAGGCCGCCCTACATGTTCATGGAAAACAGTCGCTCAGGCGAAACGAAACCTGCAAAGAAAGGTAGGACATAACCCATCAAACACAGAAGCAAAGTAAAACAAAGAAAAACAGAGAAAACGTCAAGAAGAATGAAAAGGAACTCAGCAAAAGGCAATCCCAGAGAATTCCAGCAGGAGCCACCCATTCCAGGCAAACACACCATCATCAACAAGGACTGAACGCGCCCAGTCCCTCCAGTGACACTTGTTACCGCGCAGTGGAACGCTCCTTTGCAAAGGTTGAATATTCACCTTCTATTTTGCTTCTTACCATATTTGGGTGTTAAAATGGTACTAACGAAATGCAACCAATCCCCAGACAGTGTAAAAGTGACAAAATAATTAAGTAATCATATCACAAAATGTGGTGCATTACACCACATAATTTGCCTTTTCTGGCCACATAATTCAGGACTTCGTGCGTCACCTGTTGCTATAGCGCCGGGACACCTCCTTGGAGGTAGCTGTTTGCGCTCTATAAATGGCTGTATTATTATTATTATTATTATTATAATTTACTCAACCCTGCCACATAATTCCAGTGGCCCTGAACAAAAGTCCTGACGGTGATGTGCTTGCGCGTACACTGGGAAGGAAAAAAATAATGACTGTTCTGGCCAGGAAAGTGCTTTCAGGTCAATAATGCTGCAGTGGATGACACAAGACCTAACGCTTTCCATGCACAGCAAATGGTGCATGCAAATGGGGAGAACCCAATGGGAATTAATAATTATATGACGTATTGACAAGGCGCAGAGAAAACCTCGGTCAGGTTGCTGCAAGTTTGAAGGCAGGGTGAAGGGTGCAGTGCCAGCTCGAATAAGACAAGTAATCGAGTTCCCTGTGGCAGCCTGTGCGTGATCCGCGGGTCACATGTTTGAACCAGCAGGGCAAGCTCAGGCAGTCATCCTTCTGACGCCAATAAACTGAGTATCCCGTAAGTCCTAAAATTTGAGAGTCAGACAGAAATGCGGTTAGTTTGAGTGCCTTAAATACAAAGTAAACTGTAGCAGAAAAACAAAAAAACAAAAACAAATAAAGACTGCCGGGTCGATGAGAGAAGAGCTGAGAATCACTGCTGACAGCTGAGAATCTTGTTGAAATCAAGGCCCTGATTGAAGACCAGGGACTTATGCAAACATTAACTGCATCACATTTGTTGCTGCTGATACCTTAGGGAAACTTCCGGTTTTAAATAGTTTCTACAGGATCCTTTCACTGGCGCGAGTTACAGTGCTTCATTTGAATCGTGGTCACAGGGTAGCCACCAGTGCTCAATGTTGGAGCTGGCACTTATTTTTCCTCGAGACTTCGACCCAAAGAAAAAGTGAGAAAAACACAAGAGGGGGCAGAAGGAGGCAGAGAAAGGCGGAAAAGTGTGATAAAGGGAACAAGCAGCAATGACTTAAGACGCTCCACTAAACGTGACGAGCTTCACTACAACAACCGTCTAGGGAGGGGGTGGCACTGGGGTCTAGGAGCAAAAAGCGACAGACGGGGAGCAGAGCCGAGACGTACTGACCTCCCGGGGTAGCGCTTGTGAAAAACGCTCTTAAAGTAAACAAGCATTGGCATAGCCAATAGGTCTCGCTTTTGGGACCTTCTAAGTATTTAGTTATGCAGCACAATATCCTTGGTGCAACAACATCAGCTGTTGCGTGGCTAAACCTTGTACCTTATAAGTGTTTAGCCATGCAACAGTTGATGTTGTTGCACCAAGATATTGTGCTGCATAACTAAATACTTAGAAGGTCCCAAAGCGAGACCTATTGGCATTGTTAAAACGCCAATAGGTCTCGCTTTTGGGACCTTATAAGTATTTAGTTATGCAGCATAATATCCTTGGTGCAACAACATTAACTGTTGCATAGTTAAACACTTATACGGTCCCAAAGGCGAGACCTATTGGCTATGCCAATGCTTGTTTTTAATGTTCTGCCGAGGTATGTCATTTGTTTTTGTTGTTTAAGCGAAAAACTGTGCACAGGATCTTTTTCTAATAGTTTTGAATATAACTTTTCATCAAAATTGTGATTACAAGACTCAGAGGCCTAATATCTTTTATTTTTAAAATTACAAAAAAGTTCAAATAAAAATTCGGACTGTTGGGATCTTGTAACATTACTATGCCTATCACGGAGTGTATGCAAAAATAAACGCATGTGCAGAACACAGAGCTGGGCTGCAGAGGTTATTCTGCCTCTTAGCTCTCAGGTTCTGTTCATCTCCCAGAAAGCTGATTTATGAGGGTGTTATAAACCATAAACTGGCCAGCAGCTGTGCATGGAGGAGGGGGCCCAGTTTCTGGCTGGTGCACACAGATGCTTTGTCACAGGAATGCGATATACAGCTTCCCACTTCCTTGCATTGGAAAGAGCTGTGTGCATGCGAAAGGGAAGGTTCTTAGAACTTAAAGTGCAAGAGTTATTGTATGAGTTGGAAATGATAATTATATTGTGATGTTACAGTAAGTCTGCTAGGAGAAACACAAGCCTAACTGTAACATCACAATACAATTATCATTAATTCTGACACCAACAGTTCGGATTGCGCATTGTTGTTGTGTTTGTTTTTAATTTTTGATACATTGGTGTATGGTGGTGGCGTGCGGGGGGTTGAAAAGCGGGCGTCACGAATGAAAATGACGAGGCTTATGTGGAGAATCCTCAACAGGCCCGTGCCTCTGGGGGACTAACAAGAGTTAGTCAACTTTCACATGTCAAGCAAAGATCCCGCTTTAAAATTAGTCGTGGCATGTTGCTGGGTGGGTGAGTTATCGTGTTTATTATCAGTCGGATCTGCCCTAAAACGTAAGCATTAGACTGCAAATGGACAGTGCAGACCATTTAAATGAACAACAACTTGCTCGAATTTAGTGCGTATACGTAAAAAAAGACCATTACCCAACAAAATATTTAACTTTGAGAAAAGTGTCACCTGGAAAGCATGAGCTTGTGAAAGCATTGGCCGCGCGGCCGTGAAAATAACACGGCCGCGCAGCCGCGAAAGTGAAAGTAATCGCGAGCGATGAAAGCCGCTGCGAGTGTAAGGGTGGGAAGCCAGATGGCGAGGAAGCCAGATGGCGCCTAATAAAGCTGACGAAAAGGGAGGGGAGAAGGGAGGGAGTGCGAGCAGAGGAGCCTGATTACAGCAACCCAGATGGCAGCTGTGCACGTGCACGCGATCGTGAACGCAAGCTGGAGGCCAGCAAAAGCCTGTGGGTAGCACTCTGAAAAGCCACCTACTAAATGTCTCGCAGCGCATGCGCTGGCTCAGGCGAGACCTAAAAAGGAGTGGGTGAACAGTGCCGTATAATGCTGGCTGTGTATGCTAAGAGGAAGTTGGGCAGTGCGCTTGGGGAGCGCTAAACACCAGAAGAGGCATGACGCATGCATGCCATTCACGAACGGGGAGGACAAAAAATGGAGCGACGGTGGTGCCAGCAAATGGCAAGCGAATGGGTGGACTGCAAGCCCAGATGTAGCTACATCATGTCTCGGTTTGAGACAGCGCATGCATGTTTCTACAGCCGAGACCTAGAAGACAATGAATGATGGAGCTAGAGCAACGGGACAGGTATCAGGTCCAGGTAGGGGGCAGTAAGAGCTGAGCTATAAAGCATGCAATGGACCAATGCCCATTCCAGCAAGCAGCCGGGAGTAAGAGCAGTCTGCTTAGGAGCCCCCACTGTGCCAGCCAATGACCGCACGGGCAGACCATATGAGAAGAGGGTCTCAATATCCTTGATCAAGGAGGTGAGGGGGGGGTCGAGAGATGGAACTCAGAACATTGTCAAGAGACAAAAAATCCATGGGGTATCTATCAAAGTTTCTTTTGGGGCTGATGACACCGGTGACTCTCCCTCTGCCGGCACCGGGCCCGGCGAGGTGGCCACCTAATGCTATTCGGCCGTTAACTTTCTGGAGCGAGAACAACTTCCCCTATTCTATAGACATGGAAATGTCTGATTGCGTCCCCCGAGGCCACCGATTTGAAGCACATCAGGTGACGAATGCCGCAGCAGGCTCTGTTCTGTCGCCCATTCTCAGGCCTGTTCCGGAGTATCAAAAAAAAGGGTAGTGGGCTGAAAAATGACCTTCAGGTGGGCTGGGAAGAGGAGCATCTAATGGAGGTTAAGGGCACAGAGCTTTTGTTTCACCTCTTCAAAAGAGCGGCGAATCTGCTGCTCCGCTTTGGTGTAATCAGGGAGAATGGGGACCCTAAAGATCGAGAACCGGAGTTCTGGTAGGATGCGGGCCTCACCCAGAATACTGTCTCGTCTTTAAAGTTGAGCAGTCGCAGTATCACAGGCCGAGGCGGGGCCCCAGTTGGAGGCTTTGGTGCCAGCAAACAATGCGCTCTCTCGATGACAAATTCGAAAGCCTGCCAGTCAGGACCCAGGACGGGAACCACTCTTCCAGCATCTCAGCAAGGCCTGTGGACTCCAAGCATTCAGGAAGACCTACAAGCAAGAGATTATTGCGCCTCGAGCGATTTTCGCCGTCCTCCGCTTTAGGAAGATCCCTGGTGATCTCTTCCGCTCTGAGCCGACTGTCTGGGCCCCTTACCTATCTTCCCTGTTCAATGCAATTCTCCAAGGTATGGCGATTCCCACCACCTGGGCAGGGGCCGAAATAATACCAATCTACAAAAGGGCTCCCGCTTTTACCTGTCAACTATCGTCCGATTAGTTTGATAGATGTAAGCCAAAAGATTTTTGCACGTGTCCTACTGGGGCGTCTCCAAAACTGGATGGAGGAACATAACATCCTTACTCCCCTCCAAGCCGGTTTTCGAACAAGGATATCAACAACTGACCAGATCCTAAGGCTACAGATGATTTATTGGAAAACTGTTAGTATAGAGGATGGCAGCCTCTACCTTATATTTGTAGACCTTAAGTCAGCTTTCGATTTGGTACCAAGGGACAAACTCTGGGCAACTCTATTAGACATGGGTGTCCCGGGGTATCTTTGCCACCAGTTAAAAGGCTTACATGAGGGCAACTTTGCTCGAATTAGATTTGGTAAAATGGCGAACTCTCATCCCCCTGCCTGTCGAGAGAGGGTCCGGCAAGGATGTGTCCTGGCCCCAACTCTCTTCTGCCTTTTATTAATGGCCTAATAGAATCATTGAATGCTGGGGTAAACATCGATGCTCCCAGGTTAGCGAAACGCACTATACCTGCCCTCATCTTTGCAGATGATACCCTTCTGCTTGCCAAATCCCCTATGGGAATCCAGAGAACCCTGGACAATTTTAGCACCTTCTGCAAACAACGGGGACTAGAAATTAACCTACAAAAACAAAGTATATGGCTTTTAACGTAGGTAACACCACTCGCCCAAACCCTTCTCTGGATGGAAGTCCCCTAGAGAGGGTATCAATATTTGAGTACCTGGGAATCACATTGACAGAGAGAATGGATTGGGGAGCCCAAATAAGTAAAATAGGCTTAAAATTATCCCAGACTACGGGGGGTATTTTAAAACTATATAGGACATGCTCTGAAAAACTGGTGAGTCCTGCGGTGGAAATTTACAAGGCCCAGGCTAGGACGGCTGCTCTCTATGGAGCCGAACTATGGGGGCATTGTCCATCTGGCCAGTTAGCCCGTACTGAGAATTTATTCGCTAGACAACTTATGGGATTGCCACCCAGTACACCATTAATACCCCTACGTATGGATCTAGGGATCAGACCCATCGAGGAAGAAGCTGCTCTTAGACCTTTATTATACTGGCGGCGCCTGTGGTCCACCCCCGAATTAGCCTCTTATAGAGAAGAACTGATCGATGTCTTGGGGTTGCGAGGTGCAGGGAAGCTGCCTTGGCTGTCATATGTCAAGAAAACATGTGAGGACTTGGGCAGGGGCAGTTTGTGGCACAATGCAGAAGAAA
Organism: Calotriton arnoldi; assembly: GCA_963921515.1. Classification (NCBI taxonomy): domain Eukaryota; kingdom Metazoa; phylum Chordata; class Amphibia; order Caudata; family Salamandridae; genus Calotriton; species Calotriton arnoldi. Next base: position 55,684 of record CAWUFW010010388.1, read on the forward strand.
TCTCCCAAATAACTTCCAGAAAAGCTTTGGTTGAGAGTTATAGAGACCATAAACTCTCCCAGCTTGAGATGAGACCCTCAGTGGGAGACTGACGGCTGAGTTTCTGGAAGTAAAACCAAATATATCTTAGAACCAGTGTTGGACGACATACAGCCGCTCCTGGCTAAGAAGCTTTATCTGCAATTTAGGCATGGAGTCCTTCCGCTGCATTCATTCACAAAAAAGTGGGAGGGCCACATAAACGCAGAGTGCCCTGCGTGCCTTAACATAGACGAGACTGATCTCCATGTGATATTTTTCTGCCAGGGATACAGGAAGGCCAGGTCGCGATGGCTACTACAACTTTGCAGGAACTTGGGGTCGAGACATTGTCGTAACGTGTATAGGATTTTAAAATCTGACACACGCATGCCCATTGTTTTTTCAATTTCACGCTTTTTATTTACCATGTGGTGCACGCGCAGAGCTATCTTGAATAAGTCTTTAAATATGAATGACAATTGTCTATGATATGTTTTAACAGATGTCCTTTGCACAAATTGTATTTAGTTGGTTGTTGTGGAGATAATTGAACTATTTTTAATGACTAATACGCCTGTCTCTGAATGTGCATAGACCATTCCTCCCGAATGTTTGTGGTTTTATTTATGCACTGTGTTGATAACTGGAGGCAAATATGCCGGCTGTGTAAATCTTTTCTTATTTTGCTTTTTTTAGTCACTATTTTTATGTGTAGCGTAATTTTTAAACTTGTAATACAAAATGGAGCAAATAATGACTTGGAACTAGCCTCTAAAAGCCCATGCACATGCACTTTATATCCTGCTCTATAAGATGGCTGATGCCTGGGAAAGTTCTCCCAGCGCGTGGAATGTAAATCCTTTTGTCTTGCTTTTTATCTATTGTATTTTACCCAATTTTTAATTATTACTTAAAAATTGTGCTTTTATGGCCAATTGTGCCGAAATAAAGTTTTATGAACTGGAACTGGAACTATACCAAAGTAAGGTATAGTGTGCACAGAGTCCAGCGAGTCCCCAGAGGTACAGCAGAGGCTAAATTAGGTAATTACTAACAGCTCTCTTTGTGGTAGTGAGGGTGAGCAGTTAGGCTTATCCAGAGGGTGTGTTAAGCATTTATTTTATTCACTCAATCAAGGCTTATGGCACACACTCAGAAACTGAATCCAGACCAATTAGGTAAGTATAAAAAAGGTATACTTATGTTATATTTTAGAACCAAGCAGGACTTGGCACAGGTGAGTAAAATATACTTTCAAATGCAAGACTGTTCAAGGAAATGCAGTTGTGCTTGAAATTGTAATCGTTACAGGTATGTATCACTTTAAAATGCAGTTTGAATTATACAGTAAGTACTTCCAGATTACTTTTTAGTTACTTTTGGATTACTTTGAGTACTGGGGGTGGTATGCATGGATACCACACCTTAAGATCTTGCAGTACAAGGTAAGTACAACTTTTTATGCTTTGCAATTGAGTTCTCTTTTCTCCATACAACAACAGTTCAACACTTAGAACATTTTTAGGCCCAAAATCTCTTAACATGGGTTCCCAATGTAGAAAAGTGTTAGCGGTTTTCCAGGTAAGTACATGATTTATGAGTGGGAGTTTTGGGGTTTAGGACCAAGGTTCCCCAAGGTTTAGATGGGCACTCGAGTTGCACCACCAGTGGCACTGGGGCGGCCGGGTGCAGAGTGCTGGGGCCCAATGTTAGCCAAAGGGGCTAAGGGGGCCTTCGGTTAGGGACTGCTGGCGAGCAGGCCACTCAGGTGTGGGAACCAAGCTCCTGGGGTTAAGGTCAGCACTGCAGGGCCCAACGACCAGCAGAGGAGCTGCACCACCAGCGGCACTGGGGCGTCCGGGTGCGGGTGAAAAACAGGGACCCTGTGCTTTTCAATGGAGACCTTCAGTTTTGCGAAGGTGCTGCAGGCTCGGGCAGAGAGACTTCAAGAAGGTGACCATCAGCTGGAGAGGTAAGTTGGGATCTTGGGGGATGCCTGGACACCGTCGGTTGGGCCACCCAAGGCCGTGGGGCAGTGGGTGCAGGAGTGTCTTCTGGCGTTGGGTTTTCTTACCAGCTCCGGTCGGGGGGACCCTTCAGGTTGAGGCTGCAGGCGTCGTCTTGAGGCTTGAGGGAGGTTGGGGATCACCAGATCCCAGGTCAGGATTACTGGGGAGATCTCCCTGTGGTGTTGGACCACTCGAACTTGGGCCGTGGGCGTCGGATGCAGAGTGGTGCAGAATCGCGGAGTCGCCGGAATCCGGATTCTGTGGTAAATCTTTGCTTCGAGCAAATACAGTGCTCACGGGAGACAGAGTCTGTGAGATGGTTGCAGGGTAGGTCCTCCGGGCTCTGGGGGTTGCTGACTGCTGGACTCGCCGGGGTTCTTGCTGTAGGCAGGTCGTAGACAGGACAGGCCAGTAGGGCTGGGGCAAAGGCAGTTGGTGTTGTCTTCTTCTTCCTGGGTCAGCACGGCTCTTCAGTCCTTCTTCTTTCTTCCTCATATCGAAAGAGTCAAGGTTCAGAATTGCCTCTAAAAACTAAATTTAGGGGTGTTATAGGGGTGTGCAGGTCGGGACCATTCGGTCCCTTCCTTGGGGTGGGTACACCCCCTATTATGCCACCCTCCAGTGGTGGTGGCAAATGGTCGGTGGCCATTCAGTAGCCACACAAGGGTTGGTCGATTTTCAGGGGGCATCTCTAAGATGCCCTCTGAGTGCATTTTCCATTGAATCCAACACTGGCATCAGTGTGGGTTTAATGTGCTGAGAAGTTTGCTACCAAACTTCCCAGTGTTTAGTACAGCCATTATGGAGCTGTGGAGTTCATAATGACCAACTCTCAGACCATATACTCTTTATGGCTTTACTACACTTACAAAGTCCAAGAATGGGCTTAGACACTGTAGGGGTACAGGGCTCATGCCAGTGTACCCTCACCTTCGGACTAGTGCACCCTGCTTGAGGGGTGACTTACCTAAGCCTTAGGCAGTGGGTTGCAGGCATGGCACACAGAAATGTGTGCCATGTCAACTCTTCACTTTTCTCTGCACCAAAACATGCAGCCTGCCATGGCAGTGTGAGGGTGTTTAGGTACAGGGCCTCTAAGGGTGGCACAATAGGTGCTGCAGCCCTTAGAGGCCTTCCCTGGTCACAGTGCACTTGGTACCCATGGTACCTTTTACAAGGGGCTTACCTGTGGCCAGATAGGTGCCAATTGTGGGTACAAAGGTACACTTTTGGAAAAGAACACAGGCCCTGGGAACCTGATTGGCAGGGACCCAGGGCACATCAAGTCAGGCTGCATCAGATGTCAGGCAAAAAGTGGTGGGTAACCATGCAAAAAGGGGCACTTTCCTACATCCACCCTTTTAGTGAAAGCCGCGATTGAGGTGGATAGTTTAGATACTTGATGTTTGTGTGTGGCAACCTCCTATTCGGTCGTGGCAATCCGTGGCTCAGCCTCGGTCATTCTATCCGCTACCTTGCGTAGTTCTTGGTGCAGTAGAGAGAAGTCCACTCGGAGGCCATCAACTTTGAATTCCACAGACTTTCTCGAGTCCCCGCAATCTCCCTGGCATCGGATGGGGGGGACCGTGCATTGATCCATTCTTGTCTGGGCCGGCGTTGGCGGGGGAGGCTTCCTGTGACCCATTGTCAAAATGACGTGACCCAGTTGCAGGCAAAGGGGCGGCTCAGATGGGGCAGACCCGCTTGCCACCCGGCAGCACGAGCAGTCTGCTCGCAGTGGGCGCCAGATGCCCTGGGGCGCGGTTTCCCCCTGGTAGCGGCAGCTGCAGGTCACGCCCCCTAAGGGGCCGGCACCTGGTCAGTCACCGATCCGGAGATGCCACAGGAATTGGCAATGGCAGCAGGGCGTGAGGCAGGGGACAAAGCAGGTTGAGGGCAGGACCATTCAATGCGAAGAGCATTTTTAAAATTCTCAATGATTTTAAGAGTAGGAAGGACCCTCCTACCCCGACAATTGCGTCTGGGCAGCAATGTGAGGCTCTGGCCACCTTCTTTGTCCAGAAGGTAGAAGCCATCTATAAATCTTTCCCCACGTGCCCCCCAGACCCTGTGGACCCATTAGCATCTCGGCCTACTGTTGCCCTGGCAGCAATTCCCCCTATATCTCAGGATGAACTTCTTACACTGAGCACTAAGGTCAAATCTGGTTCCCCTTTGGACCCTATGAGGCCTGCCCAATTTAGAGACTGTTTACCTATACTTCTCATGCCCTTATGTCAGTCGATTAACTCTTCTTTCATCATGGCGATGGTCCCTCGGCATGGAAGCAGGCAAGGGTGATCCCCCTGCTAAAAAACCCTCATTGGATCCCACCAAGCCGGAAAATTTCCGACCTATTTCTCTCTTGCCTTGGGTTGCTAAAATCGCGGAGGCTCACACTAATAAAGTTCTTTCGAACTTTTTGAACAACAGCGGTATCTTGGACCGCTCCCAGAATGGTTTCCGCTCCGGTCATAGCACCGAGACGGGCGCTATTGGCAGTGAGTGAACACCTGCGGACCATTCTGGATGAGGGTCAAACGGCGGCTCTGATACTGCTTGATCTCAGCGCCGCGTTTGACACGGTCTCCCATCAGATCCTCCTGCGCCGTTTAGAGGAAGCAGGGGTAGTCGGCTTGGCACTGGAATGGTTTCGGTCCTTTCTGTCCGACAGATTTTTCAGGTCTCCGCCCCCCTTTCTTTCTCATGCCCACTCCATCAAACAGGGGTTCCCCAGGGCTCGGCGTTAAGCCCCACTCTTTTTAATCTCTATGTCCAACCTTTGGCAGGAGTGGCGCGGGACCATGGCTTGACCATGGTCTCCTATGCTGATGATACTCAGCTGGTGGTAGCCCTCTCCGATGACCAGCCTCGGGACGCCACACAGTTCCGGAACGGTCTAGAGGCGGTTGCACGCTGGATGACCACGAACTGCCTTCAGCTCAATGCCAGCAAATCTGAGGTGCTGTTGGTGGGGAATGATAAGGGGCTTTGGAGTACGCAGTGGTGGCCAGCATCCTTGGGCTGCGCCCCAATACCTAAGTTGGTGGTAAAGAATCTAGGGATCTGGCTCAACTCCACTCTTGGTTTACAGGATCACACTAAAAAGATTGCCGGCACCTGCTTCGGTCTCCTACTGGGTCTGAGGCCTATTTTGGGGTTTTTCGACCCAGCCACACGTCAACTGATAGTTCAGGCGACTATTTTATCAAGACTCGATTATGCCAACGTTTTATTGTTAGGTGCCAACAAGGCCGAAGTGAATCGTCTTCAACGAGTCCAGAATGCAGCCGCTCGAGTTCTGCTCAGGCTCCCCAGAACATGTTCTACGTCTGGCGCTTTACGCCGCCTCCACTGGCTGCCCGTCTCCAAGAGGATCGAATTTAAAACATTATGTCTGGCCTTCAAAATTCTAAAACTTTCTTCCCCAGAGATTTTATCTAATTTGCTGGTCCCCTATGTCCCTGCTCGTCAGCTACGTTCCGCTGAGCAACTTTTGGCCACTGTCCCGCGAGTGAAACGCATCAGGGCAGGGGGCAGGTCCTTCCGCTGTTTGGCCGCTAAGCTGTGGAATTCCCTTCCCGTGCAGATTCGCCATATAGACTGCCTGCTATCTTTCCGGAAGGCCATTAAAACTTACCTGTTTCCTACAGTCTAGTTCTTGCCCTCTTAGACTCTGCATTAGCGCCGGGACGCCCCTTTGCTGGGGCAGCTGTGCGCTTTATAAACTTAATTAACATAATTAACATAACATAACATGATAGCCAGAGGGGCCCAGCGGACCCAGGCATCATAGTACGTCAGTGCAGCTCATGGGCAACAGAGCCCTCCAACAGCATACACATCCCAATAAATGTACGAATGGATGGTGGGGCCCTGGAATAATGGCAGCCGCCACACAGAGGGCGAGGCCTAGCCACGCAACATGTGCCTCTGTCCACCAGCAATGAAAGTCTCCAGCTGCAGCCAGATGGGGTGAGCAGATTATTTGCACAGAGGCCACTTTGTAGATTTTTTTATTAAAATAATCTCTCGCTTCTACAAAGGGGCCTCAGCGCAAATAATCATCAACTCTAGTAATATTGGTACGTGTAAAGTTGACAGAGTTACTAGACCGGGGTGCCCTCTGTCACCGATGCTCTGTGCTCATTTAATAAAGCCTTTAGCAATAGCCGTTCGCACTAATGTTAATATAGTACCGTCGCTGGAAGGGATGACCAATATTAAACTTTATGCTGATGATATAGTTTTGTTTCTTAAACCCGATTGAGCGATCCAAAAGAGTGTGCTTAAAATGTTTCATTAATATAAATATCTAGGAGGGTATAAGATAAATAAATTAAAAACTGAGATTTTACTTTGTAATACTGCACTAGACACTTTATTAACTGAATTTCATGCTTCAGTTAATTCAAGGCCCAAAAGGTATCTAGGAATATATGTTTCAGAAAATATTACCGATCTATATTTTTTGAACTACGTTCACTTAATAAGTAAGATCAAAGGGCTGCTTTTAAAATGGAGCATTAATGGGCCCGGCTGCTTTAAAACGAACGTCAATTTTACCCTTGTGCAATGTTGTGTTTGCTGCTACTCCTCATGCTCTGCAGATGTAGGGGCATATTAACAAGGCGGCGATAAAAAATTATCGCCGCTTTTGCGGCCTTTTTCGGCCGAAAAGCGGCGATAATTATATCGCCTTATCAGCAAAGACACGCTATCGCGTGTTTTGCTGATTTTGCTCCCGTTCCAGCACGCCTGACTTCGCATCGCTAATGAGATGCAAAGTAGGCGTGTCTATGGAAACAACATGGGTAAATATCGCGAAGGCAGCTTCGCGATATTTACAATGCGGGAAGCGATTCTTTTAATCGCGTTAAGTATGCTTTAACGCAGAATTTAACGTCTGTTAAATTCCTGACTAAGGCATACTTAACATGGGGGGTGGATTCTGTGGCTAAGACCACAGGCCCTATCATCTAGGATATCGCCGTTTTCCACCATGGAAAACGGCGATATCCACACTATCTCTGAAATTTTTATCGCTTCGGCGATGCGCGTTGTTAATAACGCGCTAACCGGGCGATAAATTACAGAGATAGCCGGCGATAAATATGCAAGCGCTAAGCGCGCTTTGCGATATTTATCGCCGGCCCTTGATAATATGCCCCGAAATTTTTTAAAGAGATGCCGGGTATCTTTTCAATTTTCCTATGAGCTAACAAAACACCTAGACTAGCACTGGATACATTATGCAGGCCACAGCAAGGAGGAGGGTTGGCCCTGCCCGACTTGAAAGAATATTATTTTGCAAATTTTGCACACACCTCAGATAGGTTTTTTAAATCCCCAAATACGAGCAGATTTGACAATTTATCTTAGATTAATTTTTTCAGGAATATGATATTGTTGATTTTTTATGCCTTACGAAAGTTCCCAAAAAAGTAAGATATAAGATTCTACAATGGACCATTAAACGTAGGCAGCAATTGTTTAGGCGCTATGATATCCCTCTTATTAATGGAGCGACATACCTGGCTGATATTTATATTGAGGATCAACCCCTTGTAGATACAAATGTTGCTTCCAAGCGGGAGAGGAATGGATATCGCAGGATATGGGATGTTTTGGGGATGCAGAAAATTGGAAAAGCTGGAGGGAAGTAGAGCCCAGCATTAAACATTTTAGAGCAGTGACACAATGGTCTTTTATTAAGATTAGGCTGACACAAGATATAAATCCCAGAGATATCATTGCAACTATGGAACTTACTGAGGAGCTGATAGAATCTAGGACCCGTAAATCGATTAGCTGTTGGGGTACCTTACTATGTAATTACAAGGCACTTAAACTTTTTGATAAGGTCCGTGATAAATGGCAGGCTAAAGAAAACCTGCAAATATCTACTACAGCTTGGGATAGGACAACAAGTTTAATGTCACCATCTTAAAAGGGACGAATTTGCGGTGAAAGCTATTTTACGAGGTGCAGGCCAAACTCGCAGACCTAGCTCTTATCCTAGCGAAAAAGAGGTATCGCGAGGAGATGGAAATCATCATCAACCCCCAAGATACAATACTGGAAGGAAGAAGCTGAAAAGTGGGGTTTAGCGGAAAGTGTAGCTATTCGTAGAGAGGAACGCAGAGGACTGCGGAAGAGGCCCATAGCCATGAGCTGGGATGCCCTATTAGAAACCTTCAAAGCATCTGACATATTCAACCCCTAGCGGTAGCATTGCAACCCTGCGTGAGTCCCCCACAACCAAAACTGAGATCCCCCCCATGGGCTTCAGTAGGAGGGTCTCCACGGACTCCATACCTGTTGAAGCAAGACATCATCTCCACATTCACTATCAACTCGAAACCTATATACTGAAATCCGGTGTATCCGAAGTACCCGACCCCTTCAAAGACTGCGACCCATGTACCCGACCCCTTCAAAGACTGCGACCCATGTACCTGACCCCTTCAAAGACTGCGACCCATGTACCCGACCCCTTCAAAGACTGCGACCCATGTACCCGACCCCTTCAAAGACTGCGACCCATGTACCCGACCCCTTCAAAGACTGCGACCCATGTACCCGACCCCTTCAAAGACTGCGACCTATGTACCCGACCCCTTCCAAGACTGCGACCCGTGTACCCGACCCCTTCAAAGACTGCGACCTATGTACCGGACCCCTTCCAAGACTGCGACCCATGTACCCGACCCCTTCAAAGACTGCGACCTATGTACCCGACCCCTTCCAAGACTGCGACCCGTGTACCCGACCCCTTCAAAGACTGCGACCTATGTACCGGACCCCTTCCAAGACTGCGACCCATGTACCCGACCCCTTCCAAGACTGCGACCCATGTACCCGACCCCTTCCAAGACTGCGACCCATGTAACTACAAGGTCACCCTAACACACAATAACCAGTCAGTATAAAGTTGTCCATTCTGCGCCCGTCAGCAGGGGCGGCGGGAGGGATGTTCTGTTATTCGATTGTTCATTTCTTTTTGTCAATGTCACTTAAATAGAATACTCTGACGTAATTATAGGATGGATAAAGAGTGGTCGCCTCAATCGATGCTAAGTCAGGCCTTGTCATGAACACGATATGATTGTATGTGCTGATACCTGGCAGGAATAATATACAATTGTATAATTCGAGCTGCCACAACGTGTAAGACTGCTACCATGCTATACAAACAGAGTGTGTTATAACCTGCTGAAAACGAATACAATTTGTTTTTTAAAAACGTTTGTGCCACACTTTACTGTTGTCTGCACCGTGCTGGATAAATGGTGAGGAATTTACCAATTGGTTTTTGTTGGATACAAGGTGTACCTTGGGTTTTCATTGCCAATTGTATCCGGCTCTTTCATTGAATACAGCGCAGAGAGGAGTATTCTATCCGGCTATTTCATTGAATACAGAGCAGAGAGGAGTATTCTATCCGGCCATTTCATTGAATACAGCGCAGAGAGGAGTATTCTATCCGGCTATTTCACTGAATACAGCGCAGAGAGGAGTATTCTATCCGGCTCTTTCATTGAATACAGAGCAGAGAGGAGTATTCTATCCGGATATTTCATTGAATACAGCGCAGAGAGAAGTATTCTATCCGGCTATTTCACTGAATACAGCGCAGAGAGGAGTATTCTATCCGGCTCTTTCATTGAATACAGCGCAGAGAGGAGTATTCTATCCGGCTATTTCATTGAATACAGAGCAGAGAGGAGTATTCTATCCGGCTATTTCATTGAATACAGCGCAGAGAGGAGTATTCTATCCGGCAATTTCATTGAATACAGAGCAGAGAGGAGTATTCTATCCGGATATTTCATTGAATACAGCGCAGAGAGAAGTATTCTATCCGGCTATTTCACTGAATACAACGCAGAGAGGAGTATTCTATCCGGCTCTTTCATTGAATACAGCGCAGAGAAGAGTATTCTATCCGGCTATTTCATTGAATACAGAGCAGAGAGGAGTATTCTATCCGGCTATTTCATTGAATACAGCGCAGAGAGGAGTATTCTATCCGGCAATTTCACTGAATACAGCGCAGAGAGGAGTATTCTATCCGGCTCTTTCATTGAATACAGAGCAGAGAGGAGTATTCTATCTGGCTATTTCATTGAATACAGCGCAGAGAGAAGTATTCTATCTGGCTATTTCACTGAATACAGCGCAGAGAGAGTATTCTATCCGGCTCTTTCATTGAATACAGCGCAGAGAGGAGTATTCTATCCGGCTATTTCATTGAATACAGAGCAGAGAGGAGTATTCTATCCGGCTATTTCATTGAATACAGCGGAGAGAGGAGTATTCTATCAGGCTCTTTTATTGAATACAGCGCAGAGAGGAGTATTCTATCCAGCTCTTTCATTGAATACAGCGCAGAGAGGAGTATTCTATCCGGCTCTTTCATTGAATACATCGCAGAGAGGAGTATTATATCCGGCTTTTTAATTGAATACAGCGCAGAGAGGAGTATTCTATCCGGCTCTTTCATTGAATACAGAGCAGAGAGGAGTATTCTATCCGGCTATTTCATTGAATACAGCGCAGAGAGGAGTATTCTATCCGGCTATTTCACTGAATACAGCGCAGAGAGGAGTATTCTATCCGGCTCTTTCATTGAATACAGAGCAGAGAGGAGTATTCTATCCGGCTATTTCATTGAATACAGCGCAGAGAGAAGTATTCTATCCGGCTATTTCACAGAATACAGGGCAGAGAGGAGTATTCTATCCGGCTCTTTCATTGAATACAGCGCAGAGAGGAGTATTCTATCCGGCTATTTCATTGAATACAGAGCAGAGAGGAGTTTTCTATCCGGCTATTTCATTGAATACAGCGGAGAGAGGAGTATTCTATCCGGCTCTTTCATTGAATACAGCGCAGAGAGGAGTATTCTATCCGGCTCTTTCATTGAATACAGCGCAGAGAGGAGTATTCTATCCGGCTCTTTAATTGAATACAGAGCAGAGAGGAGTATTCTATCCGGCTATTTCATTGAATACAGCGCAGAGAGAAGTTATTCTATCCAGCTATTTCACTGAATACAGCGCAGAGAGGAGTATTCTATCCAGCTCTTTCATTGAATACAGAGCAGAGAGGAGTATTCTATCCAACGATTTCATTGAATACAGCGCAGAGAGGAGTATTCTATCCGGCTATTTCATTGAATACAGCTCAGAGAGGAGTATTTTATCAGGCTCTTTCATTGAATACATCGCAGAGAGGAGTATTCTATCCGGCTCTTTCATTGAATACAGAGCAGAGAGGAGTATTCTATCCGGCTCTTTCATTGAATACAGCGCAGAGAGGAGTATTCTATCCGGCTCTTTCATTGAATACAGCGCAGAGAGGAGTATTCTATCCGGCTCTTTCATTGAATACAGAGCAGAGAGGAGTATTCTATCCGGCTCTTTCATTGAATACAGAGCAGAGAGGAGTATTCTATCCGGCTATTTCATTGAATACAGCGCAGAGAGGAGTATTCTATCCGGCTATTTCATTGAATACAGCGCAGAGAGGAGTATTCTATCCGGCTATTTCACTGAATACAGCGCAGAGAGGAGTATTCTATCCGGCTCTTTCATTGAATACAGCGCAGAGAGGAGTATTCTATCCGGCTCTTTCATTGAATACAGCGCAGAGAGGAGTATTCTATCCGGTTCTTTCATTGAATACAGCGTGGAAAGGGGCAGTTTTATTCATCGGTCAACCGGTGGACACTACTGGTTGTTTCTGCCCGTCTTCAAGGATTTCCGCGGTCAGCGTAGGAAGCCTCTGGTTGAGGACGCAGGGCTGTGTCCATTGGGAAACTACATTGGCTGTAGGAACGCACTGCGGCAGCCTGTCTTCTCATCAGCGTGTCGCATCTGAACAGTGGTTGTAGTGCTCAGCCGCTGTACACACGGTGATGTGCACACCTAAAACTGTGCATATAGCCATATGTTGAAACATCATCTCATTTGACGACGATGACTACGTTTATTATTTTCTGTTGTATTTTCCTTGTACCATACTGTGTCGCACTTATTTCCAGCAGTATCTGGTGAGCCACCAATGAACTGGGAAACGCGGGAAGCGGTATTTTTAGCTTATGTAGAAGTATTAGATGGGGATGAGTGGGAACATGAGAGAAAATTAGCATTATTCAGAAATTGCTTGAGAGTTGTAGGCTTGAAGGAGTTCAAGAATCTGCGGCTTTTATTAATCCAGGGGAAATTAATGTGTATCAATATGCATCCAAACAGGTGTATTTACACTATGGAAAACATATCAATAAAGCGATGGAAAGCTTTACATTTTATCCCAGGAAACGGTGTGGATGAGTCTATAGAAGAATATGTATCAGCATTAAGATCATTAGCTGTTACTTGCGATTTTGAACATATCACCTAAGAGCAGGTCCTAAGAGATCAGATTCTTGTATGTATGTATGGAACTTGTAAAGTGCTGGAATCACCCCCGAAGGGGTATCTCCACGCTGGCATAAAGAACAGATCGGACTGGCACAGACTACCATAGCTCAAGCCTTGAATAATTCCGTCTTCAGAAGTTTTCTGAATCGAGCAAGACTAGAACATTTACGTAGCTCCTCTGGCAAGGAATTCCAATATTTTGGGGCCAAATAGGCGATTGTTTTTCCTCCCGAACGAATTTTCTTAACGCGGGGGACCACCAGCAGCCCTTTACCTTCCGATCTGAGACTCTGGTTCGGACAGTACAGTTTGAACTTATTTGCCATATAGCTCGGGCTTGTGCCAAAGATGGCTCTGTGCGTGAAGCAGCAGAGCTTGAACTTTATTCTCTGGCGAATAGGCAGCCAATGGAGAGATTTCAACAATGGCCCAGGGGAGGTGCGAGGTGGTTGTTAGAACTGGGGGTCTCTAGTTGGCAATGGTTTGCACCTTTGTCCAAATAGGGACCCTTGCTTCTAGTCAGGATAAGGGGGAAACACTCCTAAAATAACCCCTGCTCACCCCCTGGTAGCTTGGCACGAGCAGACAGGCTTATCTCAGAGGCAGTGTGTAAAGCATTTGTGAACACATACAGTAATACAGTGAAAACACTACAGATGGACACCACACAGGTTGTTTATGTAAAAATAAGTAATCTTTATATAGACTTATCACAAGACCCAATAGCAAAAATCCACAATACAGTACTCAAAAATAGACTTAAAATGATAGAGACAGTTCACGTTATCTTCAAAAATAGGATAGTCACTCAAATAAAGCTTGTAGCAACAAATAACTCCACTTGGAGTTATCACGACGTCGTGACCGGTGGAAATCCCAAAGCACGGCGCCGACCGCGAGGTGCGCGGCGTCGGGCCCGGAGTCGAGCAGACCCACAAAGAACAGTACCTGGAATTCGATGAAAACAAAGACGGTGCACGGCGTCGGGAGGTGATGCTTCGTTGGCGCCGGCGGCGTCGGTTCCTTACGACCCCAGGGAGGTGATGTCTCGGTTCCTTACTGCAGCGCAGGGAGGTGAGGCGTCGGTTCCTTACTGTGTCGGGGAGGTGACGTCACGGATGGCGGCGAGCGTCGGTTCCTTACGATGGTGCGGCGTCGATGGATTCGGGGTCACCCACGTCGAGGATCGGCTCCGCGATGATGAAGCCCTGGCGTCGGTGAAGTCGGGGCTGCGGTGCGAGTCGGGACGGTGCGTCGTGAGCGTCACGAGCGGTGTCCTCGGCTCCGGTGCAGGCAGCGGCCTCGATGACGGCTTCGGAGTCGATGTCGCACGGCGTCGGCAGGCGTCGGGCCTACGGTGCAAGTCGGGCGGTGCGTCGTGCTCTTCACGAGCGGTGCCCACGGCTTCGGTGCAGGTTACGGCGTCGCTCGCCGGCGTCGGTGTTGCAATTTCCCTCTGTTAGCAGCTAAAACAGCAGTTCCAGATGCAGGCAAACAGAAGGGGTGAAGTCTTTGTGTCCCTGTGACTTCAGGCAGGAGGCAAGCTCAGTTCAAGCCCTTGGAGATTCCCTTCTTCAAGATGACAAAGCACAGCAAAGTCTTTTCTCCTGTCCTTGGCAGAAAGCAACCACTGCAGGCCAACCCCAATCAGCAAAACAGCACAGGGGCAGTACTCCTCCTTCAGCTTCTCCGGTTCTTCTCCTTGGCAACAGGTTTCTTGATTTCCCAGAAGTGATCTAATTTCCTAGGGGTCTGGGTCCCCTTTTTATACACCTTTTCCCTTTGTTCTCTGAAGGCAGAGAGGCCTTTGCCTAGTCCAAACCAGTTCTGGTCAGTCCTGGAGCACTTTGTTTTTCTGACTCCTTCTTTCCTTTGAGAGTGAGGGGCAGAGCCATCAGACGCCCGGCAGGAGGTGGAGCCAGCATTGTGGAAGGCAGGCACAGCCCTATTCAGACCCAGGTGCAACTCCTCCCTCCACTCTGGATGCAGACCTTCCTATTCAGCCCTGTGCTGACTCACCCTGTCTCCTGTAGCCACCCCCAGCCCCTGTCACTCAATCTCTAGACAAGGAATACACAACCTAGCAGAGGCAGGCTTGGAAGTTTAGGCAAGAAAATACCCACTTTCTAAAAGTGGTATTTTCAAACACAGAATGTTAAAACCAACTTCACTAAAAGATGTATTTTATCATTCTGAGTTCAGGCATACTAAATTCGTTTTTCTACCATGTTCCCTGGGTCAGTTCTGACTATAAGGTGTAATAGTCAGTCTGCCCATTCTGGCCTATGGGGAGCAGGTAGCCTTGCAATAGTGAAAAACGAAAATGGCTGTAATTCACTATTAGGACATGCCACACACACCAGGGCATGTCCTACCTTATACTTACAATGCACCCTGCCCTAGGGCCTACTTTAGGGGTGACCAACATGCAGTAAAGGGAAGGTTTAGGGACTGGTAAGTGGGTGCACTCACCAAGTCGACATGGCAGCCCTAGGCTGCACACAGGCTCTGCAATGGCAGGCCCGAGGCACATTTTACAAGCCGCTTCTGTGGGTGGCACAACCAGTGCTGCAAGCCCACCAGCAGCATTGGATTTACAAGCCCTGGGCACACTCAGTGCACTGTACTAGGGACTGACAAGTAAACCAATCATCCAATCATGGAGTCACTAATCCATAACACAATTTACAGTAGGGAGCACTTGCACTGTGGCACTGAACAGCAGTGGCACAGTGCCCAAAAGCATCTAAAACCAGCAAAACATAAGAGGCAACAGCAAAAAATGGAAGGGAGACCCACGCCAAGGGTGCCAAGTCTAACACGTGTCCCCTCCAGCTGAAATGTGGGGAGAACTACCCTTCCTCCTGGGAGTTCTCATCACTAAGGCGGAAAAATCTGGACAGACCATCAGCATTGGCGTGTTCTGTACCAGGGCGGTGTTCCACCGTAAAGTCCATCCCCTGTAGGGAAATGGACCACCTCAACAGTTTTGGATTCTCACCCCTCATCTGCATTAACCATCTGAGGGGCCTGTGGTCTGTCTGAACCCGGAAGTGAGTCCCAAACAAGTATGGTCTCAACTTCTTCAGTGCCCAGACCACAGCAAATGCTTCACGTTCAATCGCACTCCACCTCTGTTCCCGTGGGAGTAACCTCCTACTAATAAAGGCTACAGGTTGGTCTAGGCCCTCCTCATTCATCTGTGAAAGCACAGCCCCAACACCATGCTCTGAAGCATCTGTCTGCACAATGAATTCCTTTGAGAAGTTGGGCGCCTGAAGCACGGGCGCCGTGCACATGGCAGATTTCAGGGCATCAAAAGCCTTTTGGCAGGCATCAGTCCAGTTCACTTTCCTGGGCTGCTTCCTGGAAGTCAGCTCAGTCAAGGGTGCAACAATGTTGCCATACCCCTTGACAAACCTCCTGTAATACCCGGTGAGTCCTAAGAAGGCCCTCACCTCTGTCTGGGTTTTGGGGGTTCCCAAGCCAGAATGGTATCTATCTTGGGCTGTAGGGGCGCCACCTGGCCGCTCCCAACCTGGTGTCCCAAGTACACCACAGAACCCTGCCCGATCTGGCACTTACTCGCCTTGATCGTGAGGCCTGCCCTCCGCAGCGCCTTCAACACTTCCCAGAGGTGGTGCAGATGTTCCTCCCAAGTGGCGCTGAACACTGCAATGTCATCCAGGTAGGCGGCACTGAAATCCTCCAGCCCAGCCAACACCTGGTTGACCAACCTCTGAAAGGTGGCAGGGGCATTCTTCATCCCAAAGGGCATCACCCGGAATTGGTAGTGCCCATCTGGTGTGGAGAATGCTGACCTCTCTTTGGCCCCATCAGTTAAGGCGATCTGCCAGTATCCAGACGTTAGATCAAACGTGCTGAGGTACTGGGCAGCCCCTAACCGATCAATGAGCTCATCAGCTCTGGGGATGGGGTGCGCGTCAGTCCTGGTGACTGAATTGAGTCCTCGGTAGTCCACACAGAACCGGAGTTCAGGTGTGGCACCAGGCGCGGCAGCCTTTGGGACCAAGACCACTGGGCTGGCCCAAGGACTGTTAGAGGACTCAATCACCCCTAAGGCAAACATCTTGGAGACCTCCTCCTTGATGCAAGCTCTCACCCTGTCAGTCACTCTGTAAGTTTTATGCTTCACAGGAGGACTGTCCCCAGTATCCACATCATGGATGCACCATTCAGTGATACTGGGAGTCAGGGAGAACAGATCAGAAAACTGTCCCAACAGTTGGCGACAGTCATTCTGCTGTTCCGGGGTCAGGGTGGGAGAGAGGTTCACACCATCCACTGACCCATCTTGCTCTTTTGCATACAGGAGGTCAGGAAGAGGTTCAGTCTCCTCTTCCATCCCAGCATCGGTTGCTAAGAGCATGCCCACTTCAGACCTCTCAAAGTGGGGCTTCAGGCGGTTCACATGCAGGACCCGCAAGGGGTTCCTGGGAGACTGCAAGTCCACCAAGTAGGTGACATCACTCTTGCGCTCCACCACCTCAAATGGTCCGGTCCACTTATCCTGGAGCGCACAGGGCTCCACTGGGGCCATGACCCAAACCTTTTGTCCAGGCTGAAACTCGATCAGAGTGGCATTCTGATCATGCCAACGTTTCATCTCTTCCTGGCTGGCTTCCAGATTCGCCTCAGCGAGTTGTCTGAAACGCCGAGTCTGGTTTCTGAAGGCCAGCATGTAACTAAATACATCCTGGGGAGTTTTCCTGGGAGCTTTCTCCCAGCCTTCCTTGACCAGACTCAGAGGTCCTCTTACAGGATGGCCGTACAGCAGTTCAAAGGGACTGAACCCTAAGGACTTCTGGGGCACCTCTCTGTAAGCAAAGAGCAGGCATGGCAAGAGGACGTCCCACTTACGCCTCATGGGTTCTTCCAGACCCATAATCATGCCTTTAAGGGTCCGGTTGAATCTCTCAACCAGCCCATTACCTTGGGGGTGGTAAGGAGTGGTGAACTTATAGGTTACACCACACTCCTGCCACAGGGACTTCATATACTTGGAAATGAAGTTAGTACCACGGTCAGACACCACCTCCTTGGGGAACCCCACACGGGAGAAAATCCCCATCAGTGCACGTCCCACCACGGGGGCCGTCACTGTCCGAAGAGGGATGGCTTCCGGGTACCGGGTGGCATGGTCCACCAAGACCAGGATGAACCTGTTGCCCATGGCTGTCTTGGGATCCAGAGGCCCCACAATGTCAATACCCACCCTCTCAAAGGGGGTACTGACAACAGGGAAAGGTTGGAGAGGAGCCTTGTGCTTCCTCCCACTCTTACCACTTGCCTGGCAAGTCTGACAGGTCCTGCAATGAGTATCTGAACTCTTGCGCATTTGGGGCCAATGAAAGTGGGTGACAAGCCTTTGAAAGGTCTTGTCTTGCCCCAAATGTCCTGCTAAAGGCACATCATGAGCCAGACCCAGTAGGAAGGCTCTGAAGCGCTGGGGTACCACCAGCACACGGGCTGACCCAGGCTCAGCAACCTTAGGCTCACTATACAGGAGACCATTCTCCCAGTAGATCCAGTGTGATCCAGACTGATCACCTGCTGCCTGGCTTACAGCCTGTTGCCGCAAGCCCTCAAGAGAAGGGCACTTCTTCTGCTCCTCGCAGAATTCTTCCCTGGAGGGGCCTCCTTCCTGCTGCCAATGGGTCAGCTCAGGCAGGTCCCCCAGTTCAGCCACTTGTTCCCCTGTAGGTTCCAGGGCATCCCCCTCAAGGTCTGCCTCCTCCTGGACCGTGGGAACTTCGGGGGCCGGTTTCCCGCGCCCCCTGCCTCCTCTCTTTAAGGCAGGCACCTGGGCCCTTCTTCCAGGCTCCAGGTCCTCTTGAATACCCTTACCGGCTGCCATTGACCGAGTGGTCACACACGCCCACTCTGGCAGACCCAACATCTCCAAATGAGACCTCCGCTCCACCTTCGCCCAAGGGGAGCTCTCCAAATCATTGCCTAGCAGACAGTCAACAGGCATGGCTGGCCTCACAGCTACTTGAAGGATACCTGAGACCCCCCACTCAAAGGGAACCTGGGCCACCTTGCAGTGGCTCTCTGAGTTGTCAGCGGCAACTACAGGGTAGAATACATTGGGGACCAACTGCTCCTCAGACACCAGCCGACAACTGACAGCTGTCACACTGGCCCCGGTGTCTCTCAGAGCCTCCACCCTATGGCCATTGATGGTCACCCACTGCCTGTATTTTTTAGTGTTATCAGGCAGCTGGGTCCTAGGGACCATCTCACTGTCTCCTAAAGAGACCAGGGACATCTCTGCGGGACCCCACCCACCTTGGGCACCCAACTCCTCCCCCAGGGCTACACTAGCCATCTGCCGGGGTGGTGCACCAGTGGGTGCAGTGGTCACAGTATTGGGGCACTTGGGACTTCCTACAAAGTGACCCACCTGACCACAACTAAAACATGCTTTGGGCCCCTTCTGAACAGACTTATCTGTTGGGACCCATGGTCTTTTCTCAGTGGGAGGCTGGGAACCCTTACCTTGGTTCCCTTGGGGTTTACTTTGGGGCCCTTTTTGGAACTCCTTCTGTTTACCCTTGTCCCCCACTCTTCTGCTGGGGACCCTGCCCACCTTTGGCGGAGTCTCCCACAAGACCCTTGTGGACCCGGGTACTGACCCAGCGGTCCGCCTCCTCAGCAAGCTTTCTAGGATTAGTTAGCTTACTGTCAACTAGGTGCTGGCGTAGCTCTGGAAAACAACTACTGGACAAGTGCTCCCATGCGATTAAATCATAGAACTCCTGTAAGTCATTTACTTTGCTACCCTTCACCCATCCATCCAATGCTCTGCAAAAATAAGACACATACTCCACCCAGGTACTAGACTCCAGCTTTTTGCAGTTCCTAAACTTCTGCCTATAAAGCTCTGGAGTTAACCCATACCTTGCCACTAAAGCTTCCTTCAGGTGGGCATAGGACATCTGATCAATTGTGGGCAAGGCTAGTAAGGTTTCCCTTCCCTCACCTGCAAAGCGGCCCCACAACCCCGCTCCCCAATCCTTCTCAGGGACCCGGTGTGATGTCATGGCGATCTCATATGCTTTAAACCATTGCCCAATGTCCTCCCCCTTCATGAAATCCTTAATAACCTCCTTGGGGATGTACACTCTACTTTCTACAGGCACTGGAGGTGTGCTGCCACCAGAGGGAGTGATCTCTAGGCTCCTAGCCTTTAGCTCTAGCTCCCTCACCACTCTCTCATGCTCTAAAAGCATCTTCTTTTCTTCCATGGCCAACCTCTTACTTTCTAACTCCAATTTCTTATGCTCAAGGCTATCATGGCTTCCCTGTTTCAGTTTGGCCATCTCCATTTCATGCATCCTGCTTTTGTCCCTGTCCTCCAGCTCCTCTGGAGACAGGCCCTTTGAGAAACACTGCTGCCCTCCCTGGAAGGCGCTCTCCTCCCAGTTAAGCCCAATGGCCCCTCAAGCTGCCCATCTAAATTCTCTGCCTCCTCCACAGGCTCCTCGGACTGCCCACTGGCATTCCGTGCTTCCAACCAGGCTCTCAGTGCCTTGTGAAACTCCTCCTTCCTGGTGAGGCCTCTCATAGAGATTTTAAACTTTTTGCAAACAGCTTTGAGTTCTGGCACAGTGTAGGTATCAACCCTATCTTCTTCAAATTCAATATCTGCAGGTGCAATGGATCCTTTTTGCTCATGGTGAAAATTGGCAGTTCTCAACAAAAATAAAGGTTCCAAGGAAAAAAAGTCCTATCAAAGGTATGTGGTCGCGTATTGGTCTGCACTCACTAGTAGTGTACACCAATCACTGTATATGAATCACAAATGCAAGTCCAAATCCTCACCGCTGACCACCAATGTTAGAACTGGGGGTCTCTAGTTGGCAATGGTTTGCACCTTTGTCCAAATAGGGACCCTTGCTTCTAGTCAGGATAAGGGGGAAACACTCCTAAAATAACCCCTGCTCACCCCCTGGTAGCTTGGCACGAGCAGACAGGCTTATCTCAGAGGCAGTGTGTAAAGCATTTGTGAACACATACAGTAATACAGTGAAAACACTACAGATGGACACCACACAGGTTGTTTATGTAAAAATAAGTAATCTTTATATAGACTTATCACAAGACCCAATAGCAAAAATCCACAATACAGTACTCAAAAATAGACTTAAAATGATAGAGACAGTTCACGTTATCTTCAAAAATAGGATAGTCACTCAAATAAAGCTTGTAGCAACAAATAACTCCACTTGGAGTTATCACGACGTCGTGACCGGTGGAAATCCCAAAGTACGGCGCCGACCGCGAGGTGCGCGGCGTCGGGCCCGGAGTCGAGCAGACCCACAAAGAACAGTACCTGGAATTCGATGAAAACAAAGACGGTGCACGGCGTCGGGGAGGTGATGCTTCGTTGGCGCCGGCGGCGTCGGTTCCTTACGACCCCAGGGGAGGTGATGTCTCGGTTCCTTACTGCAGGGGAGGTGAGGCGTCGGTTCCTTACTGTGTCGGGGAGGTGACGTCACGGATGGCGGCGAGGCGTCGGTTCCTTACGATGGTGCGGCATCGATGGATTCGGGGGTCACCCACGTCGAGGATCGGCTCCGCGATGATGAAGCCCTGGCGTCGGTGAAGTCGGGGCTGCGGTGCGAGTCGGGACGGTGCGTCGTGAGCGTCACGAGCGGTGTCCTCGGCTCCGGTGCAGGCAGCGGCCTCGATGACGGCTCGGAGTCGATGTCGCACGGCGTCGGCAGGCGTCGGGCCTACGGTGCAAGTCGGGCGGTGCGTCGTGCTCTTCACGAGCGGTGCCCACGGCTTCGGTGCAGGTTACGGCGTCGCTCGCCGGCGTCGGTGTTGCAATTTCCCTCTGTTAGCAGCTAAAACAGCAGTTCCAGATGCAGGCAAACAGAAGGGGTGAAGTCTTTGTGTCCCTGTGACTTCAGGCAGGAGGCAAGCTCAGTTCAAGCCCTTGGAGATTCCCTTCTTCAAGATGACAAAGCACAGCAAAGTCTTTTCTCCTGTCCTTGGCAGAAAGCAACCACTGCAGGCCAACCCCAATCAGCAAAACAGCACAGGGGCAGTACTCCTCCTTCAGCTTCTCCGGTTCTTCTCCTTGGCAACAGGTTTCTTGATTTCCCAGAAGTGATCTAATTTCCTAGGGGTCTGGGTCCCCTTTTATACACCTTTTCCCTTTGTTCTCTGAAGGCAGAGAGGCCTTTGCCTAGTCCAAACCAGTTCTGGTCAGTCCTGGAGCACTTTGTTTTTCTGACTCCTTCTTTCCTTTGAGAGTGAGGGGCAGAGCCATCAGACGCCCGGCAGGAGGTGGAGCCAGCATTGTGGAAGGCAGGCACAGCCCTATTCAGACCCAGGTGCAACTCCTCCCTCCACTCTGGATGCAGACCTTCCTATTCAGCCCTGTGCTGACTCACCCTGTCTCCTGTAGCCACCCCCAGCCCCTGTCACTCAATCTCTAGACAAGGAATACACAACCTAGCAGAGGCAGGCTTGGAAGTTTAGGCAAGAAAATACCCACTTTCTAAAAGTGGTATTTTCAAACACAGAATGTTAAAACCAACTTCACTAAAAGATGTATTTTATCATTCTGAGTTCAGGCATACTAAATTCGTTTTTCTACCATGTTCCCTGGGTCAGTTCTGACTATAAGGTGTAATAGTCAGTCTGCCCATTCTGGCCTATGGGGAGCAGGTAGCCTTGCAATAGTGAAAAACGAAAATGGCTGTAATTCACTATTAGGACATGCCACACACACCAGGGCATGTCCTACCTTATACTTACAATGCACCCTGCCCTAGGGCCTACTTTAGGGGTGACCAACATGCAGTAAAGGGAAGGTTTAGGGACTGGTAAGTGGGTGCACTCACCAAGTCGACATGGCAGCCCTAGGCTGCACACAGGCTCTGCAATGGCAGGCCCGAGGCACATTTTACAAGCCGCTTCTGTGGGTGGCACAACCAGTGCTGCAAGCCCACCAGCAGCATTGGATTTACAAGCCCTGGGCACACTCAGTGCACTGTACTAGGGACTGACAAGTAAACCAATCATCCAATCATGGAGTCACTAATCCATAACACAATTTACAGTAGGGAGCACTTGCACTGTGGCACTGAACAGCAGTGGCACAGTGCCCAAAAGCATCTAAAACCAGCAAAACATAAGAGGCAACAGCAAAAAAATGGAAGGGAGACCCACGCCAAGGGTGCCAAGTCTAACAGTGGTTTATTCAGGACTAAGCGCGCAGCCGCATTCTGAACGATCTGCAGTCTGCTAAGAAAAGCCTCGTTCGCAGAGGCCAATAAAGCGTTACAATAGTCGAGGCGACCTATAATCAGAGCCTGAACTAGTGTTCTACGTACTGAGAGGGGCAGCCAAATGAACACTCTGCGCAAAAGGCTCAAGGTATAATAGCAGGTCACGACAGTGGTCATTATTTGATCTTTCATCAATAACCGTGCATCCAACCGGACCCCCAGATTTTTTGCCACTAAGGTCGGAGAAGGGGCGGGCCTAACACTGTCGGACACCACACAGGGGAACAGGAAATAAGTGCAGGACCAAACAGCAGGATTTCGGTTTTGGCCGCATTTAACTGCAAGCAATGTTCAGTCATCCACTCAGCTATGGCAGACAGATCAGATTCTTATGAGGACCAATAACAAAAAAATACAGGAAAGGGTATGGACTACCTCTGACATGCCTTTAAATGCTGCTATTGACATAGCCAATGCAATTCAACACTCAGAAAAATGTGTGCAGGAAATTAGAGGTGGTAAAGAGAATGGTGTGCATGTGGTTGTGAAACAAAGTGGGGATAAACAAAACAAAATCTCTTGGGTAGAAGCATGAGGTGGAGACCACATGGAAAAAGAATGATGGGAAAAAAAGTGCTTTTATTTTATAAGTGTGGCAGTGGGTCACACGTAGTTAATTCCAAATTTTGCCCAGCTATTGATAAAGTGTGCTCTAAATGCAACAAGAAGGGGCATTTTAATAGGGGGTGCAAATCCTATACCAGGAAAGTCAATCTTGTACAACAAGATGATGAGGTATCAGTTTATCATGATTTTTTTTTCACAACAAATTTTATGGGTTTTTGCCAACAAAATGACCCAACAGGGCCATATACACACACATGATTCCTCAGGATGAGTTGTGTTTCTTTATACCCCCAAAAAACAAGCAGAACACAAGCACAGTAAGCCCTCGGCGCAGTGCAGTGTTCAAGATCTTATGCAGTTGCGGTTTGAAATCTCGTCGCGGTGTCATGTATATCTTGCCCATAATGTCTAATTTCAGCATCTAACTGTAGTTCGGCAGTGCGTATTGGCTCCAGGAACAAGCCCCGATGATCTGCCCACCTCTGCCAAATCTTTGGATGTTTCTGAGGGCATCCCCTAGCCTGAAACACTGCCACTTCCAGCCCCATGCAAAAGTCCATCCCACACCTCCTTTCCCCCAGATGCGGTGGCTCACTGGCCTTCCACTGTTGTGTGATGTCCCTTTTCGCTGGTGTGAGCCCAAGAAATAATAAGTGGTGTTTATAGGGGTTCCTGCCTATCCCCTCTGTACTGTGAAGGAGGAGGAGCTTCGGGACAAACTGAATGTCCCATGCAAGAACCTCTGCCAAACAGGACACCACCCCCCTCCAGAATCTTGTCTATACATTACAATTCCACAAAGTGTGTACAAACATGCCTTTCTCAGCCTCACAACGCAGACATACAGAAGAGCTCTGTGTACATATTTTAATTGGATCAGCATCAGGCGGGAAGATATCGTCGTCCCACGGGGGGCTTCCAAGGTCTCTGCCCAATCATCGTCTATGTTGCCCTGATGAGTTTGCCACACCGTCTGGAGGGCAGGCAACGTAGTGGAGCTGTTAGTAAATTTGGGAGATTTTATGGCTATTTAAATCGCCCATTAGAAGCTTACCCTTGAGCAGATTAAAATCCGGGAGGACCGAAAGGGCATGCAGGGACGGGGAGATAGCGTGGCGCAACTGCAAATATTTATAAAATGTACTGCGATGCGTCAAGTATTCAGATTGGAGCTCCTGGAGTGATTTAAGTATGGCGCCATGCATGATGTCGCCCAGTGTGGAAAGCCAATATGATCCCACCCCTCAAAGCCATTCAGTCCAGCCACTTGA
Source organism: Calotriton arnoldi (assembly GCA_963921515.1). NCBI lineage: Eukaryota > Metazoa > Chordata > Amphibia > Caudata > Salamandridae > Calotriton > Calotriton arnoldi. The sequence continues at coordinate 80,307 of CAWUFW010010388.1, forward strand.
GGGAGAAGGATGCCCCACCATAATGGCGCCTCCCGTGTTAAACGCCCTCACTAGCTCATTCTGAGGAGGGATTGTCTCCACACCTGCACCACTACCCTAGTAGCGGGGGGAGGGCATCCATGTCCGATCCACCGTACAGCAGGTCAAGTACGGAGGCCTCGCCCATCATCCACCTCTCCGTAGCATAGGCTGGGTCATCGCGCAGACTGTACCACCAGTCATTAAGGATCTGCAGGTGAGAGGCAGCATCATATGTTTGGGCATCTGCAGCAGCGATGCCACTACAGTAGGTAGATTGAAAGCAGGTCCGGAGGGAGGCGCCTCTGCCCCACAGGAACTGACCCAGTAGTGTACTGATCTGCCGGAACCATGAGGGAGGGACATTATAGGGATAATTCTGAAGTTGGTAGAGGAGGCGGGACAACGAGAACATCCTGAAAATGGCCGATCTGCCAAATATAGATAAAGGCAGCGGGGACCAAGACTTTACCTCCACCTTGACGCGCCTAAGCAATGGGGCTAGATAATGCTTCCATTAGACGGCAGGAACAGACGATAGGAACACCCCAACATATTTAAACCCGTCAACCGCAAGGGACAGCTCCGATGCCCAGTCCAGGTCGCCTGGCGACCTTCCCAGTGGCAACATCACAGACTTGCCAACATTCATTTATAGTCCAGAAGTCCCGTCAAAGACCTGCCTAATTCGCAGTTTACGAGGTCCCGAAGCTGTGGTGTCTTTCATGAAAAACAAGACATCGTCTGCATATAGCGCATCTCTGTCGGACAATCTCGTAGACCATTCAATGCCCCTCACCTGGGAGTCTATCCTGACCCAAGCAGCCAAAAGCTCCACTGCCAGGGCAAACAATAGAGGGAACAATGGGCAGCCCTGCCTAGTGCCGCGCCGAATGGGGAACACAGCAGAAACCGCTCCCGACACTCCACACAAACCAAGGCAGTCAAGTCGGTGTATAGCAATATTACATATGATAGGAATCGGAGCCCAAGATTAAGCTGCTGAATGTCGCTAATAAGTACTTCCAACTCACGGAGTCAAGTCAAGTCAAATAAGTTTTATTCGATTTAAAGAGAATAAATCATAAAAGCACAGTATATCACATATTATTAAAAACAAATCAGCATAATAAAAATAGTTATTAAAAATAATAATTTAAAATGCCAAGTTCATATTTCACATTGTTTTCCTACATCTAATTACATTTTTCAAATACAAGACTAAAGGACTAGTAAACACTTCATGCTCTAAAAGTTGTAATATTAAAAATGCTGGGCGGCATTGTCTCAAGCCTAGTTCCCTTAAAATAGGTAAAATCCATCTCTTTCTTGGGATGGAACTCACGGAGTCAAATGCTTTATCGATTTCTTCCAATAGCAGCGCTGCGGGTTGGCCCAGTCGGTCTGCCGGGCCATGGTGTTATGGGCACGTCGTATGTTATGGCCTGTGGCTCGTTGGGGCATAAAACCAACCTGGCCCGGGTGAATCAGATCCGGCATGTGTGCCATCAAACTGTTGGCCAGGGTCTTAACAAGAAGCTTGACCTCGATGTTGAAGAGAGATATCGGATGATATGAAGAGTGAGCCTCGGCAGGCGCCCTGGCTTTGAGAACACAACAATTTCAGCGTGTCTCCAATCTGAGGGGAGTCAGAGCTCCTTGGGCGCTACCTGAATCACCCCCAATAAGTGTGTCCCCACTTGCGGCATATAGGCTCTCAGAAATTCATTAGGAAAACCATTAAGTCCCGGGACTTTCTCAGGACGCAACTCCGCAAGGGCCGCCGTTAATTCTTCCTCTGTAAGCGGCTCATCCAGCTGCGCCCTGGCAGACGAGGACGTGGATTTAGGGGGGAGGGCTTCGATAAAGTTGTTAATTTGGTCAGCGGTCACAACCTCTCACTTCGCATATAGGGCCTTATAATACTCTGCGAAACTCCGAGCCACCTCCCTGGGGCCTGACAACAGTCCTCCCTGCCCGTTGTGAATAGTTGGAACCAGGGCGATCGCATGGGACACCTGACAATGGAGCATTTTACTAGATTTGTCACCCCATTGGTATATAAGACTCTGGGAAGCCTGCCATGTGCACTTGGCCTACTCTACGAGCATCTGTTGATATTTTTGTTGGGTCAGGCCCAACTGTCGTTGCAGACCTCCGCCCCTCTCACCACGGCCCCACTCCTCAAGGTCAAGCATCTGCAGCTCCAGTTGAGAAAACTCCTGAGACTGACGCTTGCGCTCGCTGGCACAAAAACTGATATCGACACCTATAAGAGTGGACGTCATGGCCTCCCACAGTACCATCTTGGAGGAGGCAGTCTTGACGTTAAGGGTGAAGTACTCCACTATAGCACGATTCAAGTGCACCTTGTAAGACGGGTTTCTCAGGTGCCAAGGCGATAGTTGCCATCTGAAGGGAGGACGCTGCGGACCCACATGAAGTCACAATGCTACCGGGGAGTGATTCGACAGCCCTCTAGACAGAATGTCGACTCCAGATGCTCGATGTATGAGGCCAGCCGGTACCAGCAGGTGGTCCAGCCGGGAGAAGGAGCCATGAACTGTGGAATAATATGTATAACCCTCATCCACGGGATGATAGGCTCGCCAAGCATCTACCCACCCTATCACAGTCACGAATGACCTCAATTTGGACCCCCAGAATCCCACACCACCTACCCACCTGCAGGGACATTACATCATTCCAATCGCCTCAAACGACAGCCAACCCACCGGGCAACTCTCCCCATAAGCCAATGATGCGGTCTGCAAAGGATTGTCGAGTGGCGAGGGGTCATAGACACTACCAATGACCAGAGATTCCCCATAAACTGTACCAACCACAAAAACATTCCTGCCCTGAGTATCCACCCACGTTTTGATGGACTGAGAGGGGACCCTACAATGGATTAGAATAGCCGTGCCCGCGATCCCCTCGTGAACCTGGAATGGAATGTTTGTGTGTACCCAAATTTAGCCATACACAGGACCTTGGACCCCAGGAGGTGCGTTTTCTGTAGAAGGAGAATGCCAGCTTGTAACCTTTAGGCCTGTCTAAGCAACGCCCCACGCTTAACCTTGTCTAAAACGCCTCTGACATTCCTTGTTATAACATGGAGCCACCTGGCGGGGCCAGTGGGGTATGCATCAGCCATCTGGAACCGGGGTAGAAGTGGCCGGACCAGCTGCAGATGGAGTTATGGTCAAGTGGGTGACAGGCCTGTGCAATTCAACCTTCAACAAAACCTTAGAACAAATCCCCCATTCCCACCCACCTCCCCAATACCTCACAAACACTGAAGTATCTGACGCGGAGAGAGTCCATGACTGACCCCAACAGGGGGCGAAAACAGGGCCCATCCAATGGATCCCTATCTCCCACTAACAACCAGGAGTCTCCTCTGGAGAGCCTTGGTCCGAGGCAAGCCAGAGGTGCAGGCGGTGGAAACCTGCCTTCATCGCAGGCACATAGGTGGTAATGTTCAGTCCAACATGTAAGATAGGGACAGTTCCATAAGCTGCAGGAGAGCAAGGGCCATGCCCCGTGTCACAGAGAAGCCTCAGCGTTCATCACTTCGATGCTTGGACCGCCAGGACGAGCAAGACCTGTTCCGACGCTTCTCTGTGGGACTAGCTTTCTGCAGCCGTCTGTCACTCAAAGACGAATCGGAGTCCAGGCATGGCGGTGTGTGGGGCTTCATGGACACAGCCTTATCCGTCCACACAAAGATCCCCTCGGGTGTATCGAAGAACAAAGTTTGAGAATTGAACACCACACGCATACGGGCAGGGGAAAGAAGCATATATACTATTTTGAAGTCACATAGGCGTTTCTTTGCAGTGACAAAGAATTGGCGCTATTTTTGAACCATTTTAGTATAGTCTGGGAATATCATGATGTGGTGCGATTTGAAGAGAAGCATGTCTTGACTGCGTGCAAATTTGAAGATAGCATCTCTATCATGGAAGTTAAAATATTTGGCAATACCCGGCCACAGCCGAGCACTCGGGGGTGGGGGGGAGTGGGGGGGGGCTTCTTCACCAGCGCTTGATGGGCCCATTTGATCATGAAACAGGAGGAAAGGGAGTCCAGAGGTATAATTGCACTAATCCATTGGGCGAGGAATTTGCCAATAGACTCACCTTCACAGTCTAACAGAAAACCCACAAACCGTAAGTTGTAGCAGCGAGCTTCGCCCTCCGCATCCTCAACCCTCACCGCCAGCTCCCTGGTCACAGACATGAATGTGGTGACTTTCTGCTGAAGAGATGTAATGGCGTCTTCAACATTAGATACTCTAGTTTTGGTGATCCGCTCTACTGGTTTCCATAGGTCCTGGAGCAACAGGTTCACGTCCGAGCCAACTGCACCGATTTTGGCATCTAACATGTCACTTGGCTGAGTAATGGAAGTCAGGAGTGCTGCATTGTCAGGCCCAGACCCCAGGGCCACCCCCGGAGTCAACCTCACCGCCCGACCCCTGTAAATTTGGCCATGGTGCTTTGGTTGGCTGTGGAGCTTGGAAGTTTGTCCTTTGTCTTTATGAAGCTGCTTCAGGCGCATAATCCATACACAACTGCCATTCAGCGCCGCAAGGACTTCTGACCCACCAGACACCCCCTAACCACAGGTCCAAGGGGGTGGCACAAGCAGTTGGGATAAGGGAAGGGCCAATGGTATCTCAATAATGTGGAGGCAGACTGGAGTGTTGACAGAGTCCTGTAATAGGCCTCCAAGGTGCGCGAAACAGCAATATCTGGGAAGCCCCCGGCCACAAGCCGCACAAAGTCCTGGCCCAGCCGTCTCCGCAATCAGGAGCCCACCCGCAGCACTGCCTCCTAACGAGGGGCCCCGCCCGAGCATGCATGGGTCAACGTGGCATCTGAATCGTGGGCCGCACTTCTGTGCAGATGTAGAGGAACAGGCAGCATTCTAGCGTTTACTGCAGCAGTTAGATCCTAGCAGGACAGCTCTTCCTGGTCCCGTAGGCAAACCGGAGTCAGGCAAGGCTGCACAGTATATGGTGTGGGAGAGACCGGGGACCAGTGCAGACACCACGCGGTCTGGCGGGGCCAGTCGCGACCCAACCCCACAGCTCTGCTCAATTTCTCTACGCCGGTGCCTCTGGGGCTAGGGCACAAAATCCTCACTCCGGCACGGCCGCGGATCCGACCACAGCTTCACGCAGTGGGGCTCCCCCGGGGCTGCACTGCCACCCCAGCAGGCAAGGGCAAGGCCCGGGTCGCCCCGCAGGCCACACCTGGGACAGCCCTGCACCACCACTCACTGTGAGGCCCCACCAGCCCCCGATGCCTGGCCTGGATCCACCACAAGGGCTGGGTCACTAGGGCAGCACAATTACAACTCCGTCCACCGACCTGGCCCGACACGGCCGCCGACACCACCGCAGCCGGCCCACTTCAGAGCAAGGCCAGATAGTCCCTGCCACACCCATGGCCCACAGCGTTGTCTGCTCCGCCACTCTACGCCGCAGCCACACCACGCCCTCTGCGCACCTCAACACCCAGATTATGGAAAGGGGATAGTGAAGCACGGTTCAGGCAAGATTATGAAGGATGTGGAGTCGGCTGCTGGAGCTCATCCGCCATGTTGGACCGCTAGGCCACGCCCCAGTTTATGATGATTTTGATCAGGATCCCAACACTGTTTTATGCATAAGTGATGGTAAGAGAGGGTTTACACCCTGTGCTATCACTATTGATGGAAGGAAAGCAACAGTTCTGGTGGAATTGTGTGCATGGTACACTATTATTTCTCAGGCCACTGTTAGAGTGAAGTGTCCAAACAAGATTTTATTACCCCCAGATGTGACACCTGGTGGTAACACAGGACATAAAATTGATATATAGGAAACAAATGTGGGATCACACTGCTTCACCTCCCAGCAGGTTCGCCCCTAGGCATTATGGTGAATGCAGTTTGCCAAGTGTGTGTACTTGCAAAGTTTCTCGAGTGTTTCACCAGGTAGGTGCAGATTAGTGCTGGCCATCTCTATACACGTGTTTCTGGATTTTTATCCGTCGTCAGTAGAGATTAGGCATTTCAAATATTGGGGGTTGCTGAGCAGGCTGCCAAAATATTCTCGGTTCACAGTACCTCTCAAGGCGCGCAGGTGCCTCTCCACGAGCTCGTCAGCTCAAATGGCTCGAGGGAGCCTTTTAAACAGGAAACAAATGTGGGCTCACACTGCTTCACCTCCCAGCAGGTTCGCCCCTAGGCATTATGGTGAATGCAGTTCGCCAAGTGTGTGTACTTGCAAAGTTTCTCGAGTGTTTCACCAGGTAGGTGCAGATTAGTGCTGGCCATCTCTATACACATGTTTCTGGATTTTTATCCGTCGTCAGTAGAGATTAGGCATTTCAAATATTGGGGGTTGCTGAGCAGGCTGCCAAAATATTCTCGGTTCACAGTACCTCTCAAGGCGCGCAGGTGCCTCTCCACGAGCTCGTCAGCTCAAATGGCTCGAGGGAGCCTTTTAACCAGGAAACAAATGTGGGATCACACTGCTTCACCTCCCAGCAGGTTCGCCCCTAGGCATTATGGTGAATGCAGTTCGCCAAGTGTGTGTACTTGCAAAGTTTCTCGAGTGTTTCACCAAGTAGGTGCAGATTAGTGCTGGCCATCTCTATACACGTGTTTCTGGATTTTTATCCGTCGTCAGTAGAGATTAGGCATTTCAAATATTGGGGGTTGCTGATGACGGATGATATCCAGAAACACGTGTCTAGAGATTTACAGCACTAACCTGCACCAACTTTGGTGAAATACTCCAGTAACTGCACTGCATTTACCATAATGCTAAGGGGCGAACTGTGCTGGGAGGTGAAGCAGTGTGCTCCCACCCCTTCCTGTTTGAAAAGGCTCCCTTGAGTCATTGAGCTGACGAGCTTGTGGAGATGCACCTGTGCGCCTGTGAGAGGTACTGAGACCTGAAAGGATTGTGGCAGCCTGCTCAGCAACCCCAGATTAAATTCGTTTTTATCTCTACTGATGACGGATGATATCCAGAAACACGTGTCTAGAGATTTACAGCACTAACCTGCACCAACTTTGGTGAAATACTCCAGTAAATATCCAAGTAAGCATGTACCATGAACTGCATTTACCATAATGCTAAGGGGCGAACTGTGCTGGGAGGTGAAGCAGTGTGCTCCCACCCCTTCCTGTTTGAAAAGGCTCCCTTGAGCCATTGAGCTGACGAGCTTGTGGAGATGCACCTGTGCGCCTGTGAGAGGTACTGAGACCTGAAAGGATTGTGGCAGCCTGCTCAGCAACCCCAGATTAAATTCGTTTTTATCTCTACTGATGACGGATGATATCCAGAAACACGTGTCTAGAGATTTACAGCACTAACCTGCACCAACTTTGGTGAAATACTCCAGTAAATATCCAAGTAAGCATGTACCATGAACTGCATTTACCATAATGCTAAGGGGCGAACTGTGCTGGGAGGTGAAGCAGTGTGCTCCCACCCCTTCCTGTATAAAACTGATATATATTGGGTTATTTTTGGGCGGATTTGTGTTTTTCTGGAAGTTGCACTCATGTGAAGGTCTATGTGGCAAGGAATGGGCAGTCTCTTTTAGGGTGGCCCCACCAGGAAGAAATGGGAATCAGGTTGGACCCCAGAGCTAATCCCTCTGTACGTTGTTAGTAATGGCAAAGGGGTTATCAAAGGAGGAGAAGGTACACATTTGAGTCATTTTGTGGAACAATTAAAGGAAAATGTCAAGGACTTATTCAGTGACAAGCTGGGATAATTTATTGGTTTTAAGCATTCCATTAAGTTAAGTGACAATGCTTTCCCAACATGACACAGAGTTAGGAATGTACCTTTATCATACAGGGGAGAAACTCAAAGAAATGCTGAAGAATTTGTGTGAGAAAGGGATCTTGGACGTGTGGAATCACCCCCATGGGGTTCTCCTATTATGATTTCGGTGAAAACCTTAGGGGAGTTGAGATTGTGCATTGATTTGTGCAGTCTCAACAGTGCAATCTGGGTGGACTCCCATCCCCTGCCCAACTTGCATGAGATGATTACAACCTTAGCGGGGGCACAAGTCTTTTTAACTTTAGATTTGGCAAATGCATATCACCAAGTTAAAATGGATAACGAGTGAAAGAATTTAACAGTGTTTATTACTCCAGATATTGCTGCATGCCTTTTGGGTTAGCTAGTGCAGCATCTGTGTTTCAGAGGCTTATGAAAGAAACATTGGAGGGTGTGAAAGGAACATTTGCTTTCCAGGATGATATCTTGGTGTTTGGGCAAGACACCAAGGAATATTGATGACAATTTAAAATGTGTTTTGTCAGCATTATCAGCCAAAGGCCTCACATTAAAGTTACAGAAATGTGAATTAAGGATAAGGAAACCTGAAGTGGAATACCCAGGGCATCTCATAAGTGGTGCAGGAGTCAAACCAAAACATTGCATGTGGAAAGCATTATGAACGCACCTTTGCCTGCGGGCAAGGAGCAGTTGGTTGCATTCCTTGGGCTGACCGAATTTTATGTTAAATGTATTCTGAATTATGCCTCCAGAGTGGATCCTATCAGGTGTCTTCTTAAAAAATGCTAAATTTGAGTAGACTGGAGGTATGACATAGTCATTCAATGAATTGAAATAATTGATTGTCAATGCCCCTTGTCTCAAACCTTAAGAAGTAGGGAAGGAGTGCATTGTGGTAGTAGATGCAAGTAACTGTGGGTTAGGGGTTGTATTGATGCAGAGAGAGCATGGCAGAGAATGGATTGTGTCATATGCATCCAGGGCATTAAGCGATGCGGAGAAAAAAAACTACTCCATGATTGAAAGGGAACTGTTGGCATGTGTCTAGGGGGGCAGAACATTTCAGGACCTTTTTGTGAGGTACTAGATTTATTGTCAAAACTGACCACAAACCTTTAGTACGTATGCTGGCACCAGTGGGTGGTCGCACCATGACTGCAAGGTTGGCCAGACTTGCATCTAAGTTGCAAGCTTTTCAATATTGTATGGAATATGTGCCAGGGAAGACTAATGTACATTCTGACTGTATGTGTAGGTTACCCCTATCTGGAAGTAGGTCTGATGAAATCAACGAGAACGAGTGCGAGGTAGCTTTTACTTTGCAGGATATCTGTTTAGTGACTTTAGAGCATCCTGTGGTGTTGGGGAGTAGTTGGGAAAGCGAGATGGAAAAAGATGTTGGGTTGACCCAGGTAATAAAATTTCATAAGCAAGGTTGGTCTGAGGAAAGGAAGATTACTGTAGATTTGAGGGAATTTTTCAAGGTGCTGAGGAATTGGCCTTAGAGAACGGTGTTGTGTTAAGAGGTGACAAATTTGTGCCTCCTTGTGGGCTGGGGAGAGTTGTGGTGGACGTTGCCCACGAGGGACATATGGGTGTATCTAGAGCGGCTCTCTACGCCCGCCCACTCAATCATGTCCCTTATCCAGTTCTGTAGTCCAGGGGGGCGCTGGATTACGATACGCCTCTTGGCCACCACAAGGCCCAGAACCACAAACCGCCTGCTCAGTTTCCTTTTGGTCGTTAGCTGGGCTAAGGGCCAGCAGGCATTGCTTAATTGTACTGAAAACCACACATTCAGTGGCAGACTTAATGTGAGATAACACCTCTGCCAGTAAGTTGTAATGGCGGAACAGTGCCACACTATGTGTATGAAGTCAGCCTTCTCATCACCACACCTATTGCACACAGAGGACCTACTAGGATAGATATCGTGAAGTTGCCTTGGCGATAAATAAGCTATGTGCACATATGTAGGAAAGTGCCCCTTTTTGCATGGTTACCCCCCACCTTTTGCCTGAAACTTGATGCACTTAGACTTGATGTGCCCTGAGTCCCTGCCAATTAGGTTCCCATGGCCTGTGTTCTTTTCCCAAAGCTGTACCTTTGTACCCACAATTGGCACCTCTCTGGCCTCAGGTAAGCCACATTTAAAATGTACAATTGGTACCAAGGGCACTGTGACCAAGGAAAGCATTTAAGGGCTGCAGCACCTATTGTGCCACCCTTGGAGACCCTGCACCTTAACACCCACACACTGCCATTGCAGGCTGCATGTTTTGGTGCAGACAAAAGTGAAGAGTCGACATGGCACACAGGCAATCCACTGCCTGTGGCCTAGGTAAGTCACCCCTCTAGCAGGGTGTCCTAGATCACAGGTGAGGGTACATTTGCATGAGAACTGTACCCCTACAGTGTCTAAGTCCATTCTTAGACATTGTTAGTGCAGTAAAGCCATAAAGAGCATATGGTCTGGGAGTTGGGTACTACGAACTCTACAGCCCCATAATGGCTTTACTAAAACCTGGGAAGTTTGGTAGCAACCCTCTCAGCACATTAAACCGACACTGATGCCAGTGTGGGATTTAATGTAAAATGCACTCAGAGGGCATCTTAGAGATGCACCCTGAAAAACGACCAGCCCTGGTGTGGTTCTTGAATGGCTGCCTGCCATTTGCCACCACCAGATAGGTTTCTGGACCCCTGGGTAGAGGGCCTCTGCTCACTGGGTCCAGAAACAAAGCCCATCCTGGGCAGAGGTGTCATGCCTCCTCCCCCGGGATGGGCTGGGTCCACGAAAGGGACGCTTCAATGGCCTGCCGCCTTTGTGAGCTGTCGCTGCCTTTTGCGGCCCCCAGCAACTGGCTCCCATTGGTTCTGACCCCCCACTTTGGGTGGGAGAATCGGTGGGTAAAACAAGTGAGGAAGAGAGCTGTGCCCACCTTTGCCAACCCCACCCCTCAGATGGGGGAGGCGAGGTGAAGCACACATCTCAGTCCCCTCCCTATTGAAGATGAGAGGACACAGCCAATTAGAGAGAGGCTCATGCCCCCTCCCACTGGAGGGTGGCATAATAGGGGTTGTACTTACCCCAAGCAAGGGACCTATAGGTCCCGAACTGCACACCCTTGTAACACCCCTACATTTAGTATTTAGGGGTGACCCTGAACCTGGCCTCCTCAGATTCGAGGAAAAAAGAAGAAGGACCGAAGAGCAGTGCTGACCCAGAAAGAATAGGACACCAACTGCTTTGGACCCAGCCCTACCGGCCTGTCCCGACTCCGACCTGCCTACAGCGAAGCTACAATATGCCCAGCAGCTAGCAGTCAGAGGATGTGCCCTGCCTTCATCTCAAAGACTCTGTCTCCCGTGAGCACCAGATTTGTTCAACCCAAGACTTCAACACAGAACCCGGATCCAGGCGGCTCTGCAGTTCTGCACCACTCTGCACTCGACGCCCACGGCCTGAGTTTGAGTGGCCCAACACCATGAGGAGGTGTCCCCAGCGATCCTGATTTGGGATCTGATGATCCTTGACCTACATCGAGCTTCAAGCCGACAACTGCAGCCTAAACCTGAGGGGTCCCCTCGACCGGAGCTGGTAAGAAGATCCGACGCCTAATGACACGACTGCACCTGACGCCCCAATGACTTGGGTGGCCCAACTGATGGTGTCCAGACATCCCTCAAGACCGCAACTTACCTCTTCTGCCGGTGGTCCCTCTCAGTAAGCCTCCTTGACCGTGCCTGCAGCATCTTTTCCAAACCGGAGATCTCCATTGCAAACCACAGGGCTCCCTAAGTCTACTTGGCATTTTGCATCTTGCCGCCTCTGTGCCGCTTGTGGTGCAGCTCCTGTGATGATTGTTGGCCCCTGCAATGCTGATCCTAACCCCAGGAGCCTTGCTCCAACAACCGAGTGGCCTGCTCGTAAGCAGCCCCTAACTTAAGGCCCCCGAACCCCGTTGGCTAACACTGAGCCGCTGCACTCTGCACCCGGCTGCCCTAGTGTCACTGTGGTGCGATTTGAGTGCCTAACTGAACCTTGGGGAACCTTGGTTCTAAACCCCAAAAACTATTCTCGCAGGTTGTTTACTTACCTGCAAACCAATAACCTTGTTTTCTCCCATAGGAACCAATGTTATAATTTTTGTCCCAAAAATGTTCCAAGTGTTGAGCTGACTTTTTGTATGAAAACCAAAGTAACTTTCTTTGAACCAAAAAGTATCTTACTTACCTCTGTATTGTAGTATTCACGGTGTGATATCTAGGCATATTACCCAGAGTAGTCGATGTAATCCAAAAGTAACACAAAAGTAATCTAAAGTAATTTCAATGTATTTTGAACTGTTTTAAAAGCAAATACAAACCTGTAACGATTCCAATTCCATTCACAATTGCATTTCCTTGTAAAGTTTTGCATTTGAAAGTATATTCTATTTACCTGTGCCAAGTCCTGCTTGGTTCTAGAAATAAAACATAAGTAAACCTTTTTATACTTACCTAATTTGTCCGGATTCTGTCTGTGAGTGTGTGCCAACAGCCTTGATTGAGTGAATACAATAAATGCTTAACGCACCCTCCTGATAAGCCTAACGTTCGACCAAACTACCACAAAGAGAGCTGTTAGTGATTATCTAAATTAGCCTCTGCTATACCTTTGGGCATCCACTGGACTCTGTGCACACTTTACCTTATTTTGGTATAGTATATAGAAAGCCAGCTTCCTACAACATAGTTATATTGTATAAGTTTGAACCGAGGACTTACAGAGACCGCACTGCCTCGTGTATTTTAGCCCAGTTCCCAGATGTCAGGGGCTCATCGCATTGCTGCTGCCATGTTCCTTCCAGCCGGAGTGACCCCATCTGACGGTCCACCCATAGTGCCCGATAAATGTGTGTTATGCATCTACGGTCCCAGCTTGAGAAAGTATAGTGACCAAGGTTGACGTGGGGCCCCAGGGAACGTCGGTCACAACTGTCGGGGTGTGACCTCAATTTTGGCGTGTTGCAAAAATTGCCCATGTCAGAGTCCAAAAGCCTCCAAGGCATCCTGTAGAGTAATAAAACGGTCCCCCAGGATATAGGTCAGAAAGCATAAGAGAGCCTCCCTCTTTCCATTTGTCGGTCGACATCGTCTGCACTATTTGGGTAAAGAGCGTAATATCTGTGAGAAGTTGGCCTAATATATGCTGTCCACTAATTAAAGTGCAAAACACACAAGATCATGGACGGAATGCTGCACATTGGCAAACATTCACCCCCAGTCACAGATCTGGGTTTAATCCATCGTTATTTTGCTTCACCACGCCACCCCAGTTCAGACATGGCCATATGCAAATCAGTCTTGACCCTGTGCCTCATGGGAACAGTCCAGACCGAACTGCCAAGCCATGTCTTCCCTGGACCGGAATCAAGCATCCTAGGACCGGTTTCAGGCTATCAGCCTTCATCAGCCAGGATAGCTTGACTCCAGTGGCGTAGTGAGCACGGGACCCACGTCTGGGCATACCCTTCCCACTTAGGGCGAAATGCAAAACACACAAGATGATGGACGGAATGCTGCACATTGGCAAACATTCACCCCCAGTCACAGATCTGGGTTTAATCCATCGTTATTTTGCTTCATCACGCCCATCCAGTTCAGACATGGCCATATGCAAATCAGTCTTGACCCTGTGCCTCATGGGAACAGTCCAGACCGAACTGCCAAGCCATGTCTTCCCTGGACCGGAATCAAGCATCCTAGGACCGGTTTCAGGCTATCAGCCTTCATCAGCCAGGATAGCTTGACTCCAGTAGCGTAGTGAGCACGGGACCCACGTCTGGGCATACCCTTCCCACTTAGGGCGAAATGCAAAACACACAAGATGATGGACAGAATGCTGCACATTGGCAAACATTCACCCCCAGTCACAGATCTGGGTTTAATCCATCGTTATTTTGCTTCACCACGCCACCCCAGTTCAGACATGGCCATATGCAAATCAGTCTTGACCCTGTGCCTCATGGGAACAGTCCAGACCGAACTGCCAAGCCATGTCTTCCCTGGACCGGAATCAAGCATCCTAGGACCGGTTTCAGGCTATCAGCCTTCATCAGCCAGGATAGCTTGACTCCAGTGGCGTAGTGAGCACGGGACCCACGTCTGGGCATACCCTTCCCACTTAGGGCGAAATGCAAAACACACAAGATGATGGACGGAATGCTGCACATTGGCAAACATTCACCCCCAGTCACAGATCTGGGTTTAATCCATCGTTATTTTGCTTCACCACGCCACCCCAGTTCAGACATGGCCATATGCAAATCAGTCTTGACCCTGTGCCTCATGGGAACAGTCCAGACCGAACTGCCAAGCCATGTCTTCCCTGGACCGGAATCAAGCATCCTAGGACCGGTTTCAGGCTATCAGCCTTCATCAGCCAGGATAGCTTGACTCCAGTGGCGTAGTGAGCACGGGACCCACGTCTGGGCATACCCTTCCCACTTAGGGCGAAATGCAAAACACACAAGATGATGGACGGAATGCTGCACATTGGCAAACATTCACCCCCAGTCACAGATCTGGGTTTAATCCATCGTTATTTTTGCTTCACCACGCCACCCCAGTTCAGACATGGCCATATGCAAATCAGTCTTGACCCTGTGCCTCATGGGAACAGTCCAGACCGAACTGCCAAGCCATGTCTTCCCTGGACCGGAATCAAGCATCCTAGGACCGGTTTCAGGCTATCAGCCTTCATCAGCCAGGATAGCTTGACTCCAGTGGCGTAGTGAGCACGGGACCCACGTCTGGGCATACCCTTCCCACTTAGGGCGAAATGCAAAACACACAAGATGATGGACGGAATGCTGCACATTGGCAAACATTCACCCCCAGTCACAGATCTGGGTTTAATCCATCGTTATTTTGCTTCACCACGCCACCCCAGTTCAGACATGGCCATATGCAAATCAGTCTTGACCCTGTGCCTCATGGGAACAGTCCAGACCGAACTGCCAAGCCATGTCTTCCCTGGACCGGAATCAAGCATCCTAGGACCGGTTTCAGGCTATCAGCCTTCATCAGCCAGGATAGCTTGACTCCAGTGGCGTAGTGAGCACGGGACCCACGTCTGGGCATACCCTTCCCACTTAGGGCAAAATGCAAAACACACAAGATGATGGACGGAATGCTGCACATTGGCAAACATTCACCCCCAGTCACAGATCTGGGTTTAATCCATCGTTATTTTGCTTCACCACGCCACCCCAGTTCAGACATGGCCATATGCAAATCAGTCTTGACCCTGTGCCTCATGGGAACAGTCCAGACCGAACTGCCAAGCCATGTCTTCCCTGGACCGGAATCAAGCATCCTAGGACCGGTTTCAGGCTATCAGCCTTCATCAGCCAGGATAGCTTGACTCCAGTGGCGTAATGAGCACGGGACCCACGTCTGGGCATACCCTTCCCACTTAGGGCGAAATGCAAAACACACAAGATGATGGACGGAATGCTGCACATTGGCAAACATTCACCCCCAGTCACAGATCTGGGTTTAATCCATCGTTATTTTGCTTCACCACGCCACCCCAGTTCAGACATGGCCATATGCAAATCAGTCTTGACCCTGTGCCTCATGGGAACAGTCCAGACCGAACTGCCAAGCCATGTCTTCCCTGGACCGGAATCAAGCATCCTAGGACCGGTTTCAGGCTATCAGCCTTCATCAGCCAGGATAGCTTGACTCCAGTGGCGTAGTGAGCACGGGACCCACGTCTGGGCATACCCTTCCCACTTAGGGCGAAATGCAAAACACACAAGATGATGGACGGAATGCTGCACATTGGCAAACATTCACCCCCAGTCACAGATCTGGGTTTAATCCATCGTTATTTTGCTTCACCACGCCACCCCAGTTCAGACATGGCCATATGCAAATCAGTCTTGACCCTGTGCCTCATGGGAACAGTCCAGACCGAACTGCCAAGCCATGTCTTCCCTGGACCGGAATCAAGCATCCTAGGACCGGTTTCAGGCTATCAGCCTTCATCAGCCAGGATAGCTTGACTCCAGTGGCGTAGTGAGCACGGGACCCACGTCTGGGCATACCCTTCCCACTTAGGGCGAAATGCAAAACACACAAGATGATGGACGGAATGCTGCACATTGGCAAACATTCACCCCCAGTCACAGATCTGGGTTTAATCCATCGTTATTTTGCTTCACCACGCCACCCCAGTTCAGACATGGCCATATGCAAATCAGTCTTGACCCTGTGCCTCATGGGAACAGTCCAGACCGAACTGCCAAGCCATGTCTTCCCTGGACGGAATCAAGCATCCTAGGACCGGTTTCAGGCTATCAGCCTTCATCAGCCAGGATAGCTTGACTCCAGTGGCGTAGTGAGCACGGGACCCACGTCTGGGCATACCCTTCCAACTTAGGGCGAAATGCAAAACACACAAGATGATGGACGAAATGCTGCACATTGGCAAACATTCACCCCCAGTCACAGATCTGGGTTTAATCCATCGTTATTTTGCTTCACCACGCCACCCCAGTTCAGACATGGCCATATGCAAATCAGTCTTGACCCTGTGCCTCATGGGAACAGTCCAGACTGAACTGCCAAGCCATGTCTTCCTGGACCGGAAACAAGCATCCTAGGACCGGTTTCGGGTTTCACCCTCTTCAGCCAGGATAGCTTGACTCCAGTGGCGTAGTGAGCACGGGACCCACGTCTGGGCATACCCTTCCCACTTAGTGCTCTCCATGCCACTGGAATCAAGCTATCCTGGCTGAAGAGGGGTGAAACCCCGAAACCGGTCCTAGGATGCTTGTTTCCAGTCCAGGGAGGACCTGGCTTGGCAGTTCGGGCTGGACTGTTCCCATGAGGCACAGGGTCAAGACTGATTTGCATATGGCTGGGTTCAAACTGGAATGGCATGGTGAGCAAAAATCGATGGATTTAGGCCCAGATCTCTGTACTGGGGTGAATGTATGACATTGTTCTGCATTCTGTCCATCAACTGTTGTTTTTGCATTTGTCACCCGAGTGGGACGGGTATGCCCAGACGTGGGTCCCGTGCTCTCCATGCCACTGGAATCAAGCTATCCTGGCTGAAGAGGTGAAACCCCGAAACCGGTCCTAGGATGCTTGTTTCCAGTCCAGGGAGGACCTGGCTTGGCAGTTCGGGCTGGACTGTTCCCATGAGGCACAGGGTCAAGACTGATTTGCATATGGCTGGGTTCAAACTGGAATGGCATGGTGAGCAAAAAACGATGGATTTAGGCCCAGATCTCTGTACTGGGGTGAATGTATGACATTGTTCTGCATTCTGTCCATCAACTGTTGTTTTTGCACTAATTAAAGTGGGCACCTTTCACCAGTCCAAACGACCCTTATGATGTATGAGGTCAAAGATAACCTTTAGAAAGCTATCCTAGTGGTAGCTGTGGAGAGCAGCCTTCAGGCTTAATCTTGAAGGAATGTAAAGCAGCTTGTTTTACCAGAATATCACCTCCTGAATGACTAAATGAAGGAGAACCACACAGTAGTTATATAAAAATATGTATTTATTAATATAACACTCTCTACTATCCTCTACACGAGGATAGAACATAAAGCACACAGTACGAGATCAATAGAACAGTTGTAAGTAACACAATACACAGTGGTCTCCCAGGGCAGACCAAACCATATACTAAAATAGTGGTATAACAATCACGACTTGACTAGATACAGTGGCTAGTGCACGTAGAATCGCTGGGACCCCAAGGAACCACCCAAGGTGATTACACAGGGAGCCCACGGAGGACGGGTGCAGTGAGGAAACACGACCGCGGGCTCCGTACAACTCTATGGGAAAGTCGCAGTTGGAAAGTTAAAGTTTAAGGACCCTTCTAGGAGGACTTCGAGCGAAACCTTTGGAACTTAAGAGTTTGGAGAGCCACCCCACCCGTGGATACCGTAGTACCCGAGTTACCTATCCCAGAGGAGCCGGGTGCATAGGTCTGAAGTGGCGTCGGAAACTCCTGTCGTTCTCAATGGAGGGCTGTGAAGAAGTACTGCTGCCATGAAGGTGAAAAGGGTCCGGTGGAATCCAAGCCTGGATTCTGGAAGGAAGGAACCTGAAAGCAGAGGGGACAGAGTCTGGGTCACTTCAGCGTGACCAGGGGCTCGGGAGACGAATGCCCACCGATGTCAGGTGCTTCAGGTGCGAAGAAGGGATGCTTGACTCTGCAGCCACGAGGACCAGGAGATGTCGAGGACAACCAGGAGCCGGATGCGAGCTGTCCCACGAAGGATGTCGAGTGCTGAGGGGTCGGTGTCCGGTGGGAGCACCAACAAGCCTTGGCAAAAGCAACCCATGCAGGAAGGTCAAACAGGTTACGATGTGGACCAGCAAGGTCCAGGGGACACATCAAGCAATGGGGAGTCAGGGCACGTCTGGAGCAACCAGGAAAGCCCACGAGAAATCAAGATGACCCTCAGGAGGACCCACAGGCCAAATGACCAGGAGTCGCGAGGGGACCTCGAGCAAGATTGCAAAGTACCAGCCCACGGAGCACTCGGTGCGAGGAGGCCGGAGTTGTTTGGTGCAAATACTGCTCAGGGTCAGGACTACACGGAGTCCAATGCTCAAGCTTGGGAATCGCCAGCAAGCATATGCAACTGCAAATGGACGCGGTGCACAGGGGTTCGGGTTATGCAGCCCCCACGAGGGATACTGGTCTCAAACTCGGTGAGAGGGCAGATGGACCTCAGGGACCTTCGGAAACCCACCTCCTGTGTTGCTAAAATCTTCGGAGTCCGCAGGAGCTCAGGAGCAGCAGACCCGTGTTGGACTTGGCCCTTTTTGCAGGGTCATCCCTGAACTTTTTGCCTTCCTCCTATATTTTCTCTGACCTGTTTTTGTTGGTTTTATGACTCTGGGCACTTTACCACTGCTGATCAGTGCTAAAGTGCATATGCTCTCCCCATGATAAATTGTGTTATGGATTAGTGACTCCATGATTGGATGATTGGTTTACTTGTCAGTCCCTAGTACAGTGCACTGCGTGTGCCCAGGGCTTGTAAATCCAATGCTGCTGGTGGGCTTGCAGCACTGGTTGTGCCACCCACAGAAGCAGCTTGTAAAATGTGTCTCAGGCCTGCCATTGCAGAGCCTGTGTGCAGTCTGTGACTGCCATGTCGACTTGGCAAGTGCACCCACTTGCCAGTCCCTAAACCTTCCCTTATCTTCATATCAGACACCCCTAAGGTAGGCCCAAGGGCAGGGTGCATTGTAAGTATAAGGTAGGACATGCCCTGGTGTGTGTGGCATGTCCTAATAGTGAATTACAGCCATTTTCGTTTTTCACTATTGCAAGGCTACCTGTTCTCCATAGGCCAGAATGGGCAGTTTGATTATTACACCTTATAATCCTAACTGACCCAGAGAACATGGTGGAAAAACGAATTTAGTATGCCTGAACTCAGAATGATAAAATACATCTTTTAGTGAAGTTGGTTTTAACATTCTTTGTTTGAAAATACCACTTTTAGAAAGTAGGTATTTTCTTGCCTAAACCATCCAGCTGCCTCTGCTCAGGTTGTGTATTGTGTGTCTGGGTTTGTGAGTGACAGGGGCTGGGGGATTCCAGGAGGCAGGGTGAGTCAGCACTAGGCTGAATAGGTCTGCCTGAAGGAGGATGGGTGGGAGGAGTTGCACCTGGGTCTGAATAGGGCTGTGCCTGCCTTCCACAATGCTGGCTCCACCTCCTGCCGGGCGTCTGATGGCTCTGCCCCTCACTCTCAAAGGAAAGAAGGAGTCAGAAAAACAAAGTGCTCCAGGACTGACCAGAACTGGTTTTGGACTAGGCAGAGGCCTCTCTGCCTTCAGAGAACAAAGGGAAAAGGTGTATAAAAAGGGGACCCAGACCCCTAGGAAATTAGATCACTTCTGGGAAATCAAGAAACCTGTTGCCAAGGAGAAGAACCGGAGAAGCTGAAGGAGGAGTACTGCCCCTGTGCTGTTTTGCTGATTGGGGTTGGCCTGCAGTGGTTGCTTTCTGCCAAGGACAGGAGAAAAGACTTTGCTGTGCTTTGTCATCTTGAAGAAGGGAATCTCCAAGGGCTTGAACTGAGCTTGCCTCCTGCCTGAAGTCACAGGGACACAAAGACTTCACCCCTTCTGTTTGCCTGCATCTGGAACTGCTGTTTTAGCTGCTAACAGAGGGAAATTGCAACACCGACGCCGGCGAGCGACGCCGTAACCTGCACCGAAGCCGTGGGCACCGCTCGTGAAGAGCACGACGCACCGCCCCGACTTGCACCGTAGGCCCGACGCCTGCCGACGCCGTGCGACATCGACTCCGAAGCCGTCATCGAGGCCGCTGCCTGCACCGGAGCCGAGGACACCGCTCGTGACGCTCACGACGCACCGTCCCGACTCGCACCGCAGCCCCGACTTCACCGACGCCAGGGCTTCATCATCGCGGAGCCGATCCTCGACGTGGGTGACCCCGAATCCATCGACGCCGCACCATCGTAAGGAACCGACGCCTCGCCGCCATCCGTGACGTCACCTCCCCGACACAGTAAGGAACCGACGCCTCACCTCCCTGCGCTGCAGTAAGGAACCGAGACATCACCTCCCCTGGGGTCGTAAGGAACCGACGCCGCCGGCGCCAACGAAGCATCACCTCCCCGACGCCGTGCACCGTCTTTGTTTTCATCGAATTCCAGGTACTGTTCTTTGTGGGTCTGCTCGACTCCGGGCCCGACGCCGCGCACCTCGCGGTCGGCGCCGTACTTTGGGATTTCCACCGGTCACGACGTCGTGATAACTCCAAGTGGAGTTATTTGTTGCTACAAGCTTTATTTGATTGACTATCCTATTTTTGAAGATAACGTGAACTGTCTCTATCATTTTAAGTCTATTTTTGAGTACTGTATTGTGGATTTTTGCTATTGGGTCTTGTGATAAGTCTATATAAAGATTACTTATTTTTACATAAACAACCTGTGTGGTGTCCATCTGTAGTGTTTTCACTGTATTACTGTATGTGTTCACAAATGCTTTACACACTGCCTCTGAGATAAGCCTGTCTGCTCGTGCCAAGCTACCAGGGGGTGAGCAGGGGTTATTTTAGGAGTGTTTCCCCTTATCCTGACTAGAAGCAAGGGTCCCTATTTGGACAAAGGTGCAAACCATTGCCAACTAGAGACCCCCAGTTCTAACATTGGTGGTCAGCGGTGAGGATTTGGACTTGCATTTGTGATTCATATACAGTGATTGGTGTACACTACTAGTGAGTGCAGACCAATACGCGACCACATACCTTTTTGATAGGACTTTTTTTCTTTGGAACCTTTATTTTTGTTGAGAACTGCCAATTTTCACCATGAGCAAAAAGGATCCATTGCACCTGCAGATATTGAATTTGAAGAAGATAGGGTTGATACCTACACTGTGCCAGAACTCAAAGCTGTTTGCAAAAAGTTTAAAATCTCTATGAGAGGCCTCACCAGGAAGGAGGAGTTTCACAAGGCACTGAGAGCCTGGTTGGAAGCACGGAATGCCAGTGGGCAGTCCGAGGAGCCTGTGGAGGAGGCAGAGAATTTAGATGGGCAGCTTGAGGGGCCATTGGGCTTACCTGGGAGGGGAGTGCCTTCCAGGGAGGGCAGCAGTGTTTCTCAAAGGGCCTGTCTCCAGAGGAGCTGGAGGACAGGGACAAAAGCAGGATGCATGAAATGGAAATGGCCAAACTAAAACAGGGAAGCCATGATAGCCTTGAGCATAAGAAATTGGAGTTGGAAAGTAAGAGGTTGGCCATGGAAGAAAGGAAGATGCTTTTAGAGCATGAGAGAATGATGAGGGTGTTGGAGTTCAAAGCCAGGGGCTTAGGGATTCCTCCCTCTGGTGGCAGCAAAATTGTATTACCTAGTGCTGAGGGAGTAGTACACACACCCAGAGATGTGGTGCCTGACTTGGAGGGGGTTAATATACACCAGGAGGTTCAAGGACATGAGGTAGCTCCAGTAGTGCGCAGTGTCCCTGAGAGGAATAGGGAAACTGACGCAGGGATTCATGGTCCTAGTAGCAGGAGGGACACTCTACTGACTCTAGATGGGAGGTGCAGGGAGAGTGGTTCCCCCATGTTTGAATTCCTGGGGTGTGAGTGTGAAGACCGCCCAGAAGAGTGTGGGTTGAGTGACAGAGACAGTCAGATACTGTCTTGCCAATCTCAGCAGAGTGGTGTGGGGTACATGTGTGAGGCACTGGATGGTGAGGTGAAGGATAACTTGGTTAACACCTGTGAGGGGTTGTGTGATCCAATTGTGGGAGAGCATATTGTAAGTCCCTGTTTTCCAGAGCTATGCCAACGCCTGTTGGAGAGTGAGTTCTCTGACCCCAGGGAGCTCACGAGGGAGGAAGACCTTTTGGTGGTTTCCAGAGGGTCTGAAAAGGCATTGGGGAGTGACCCTAAGAGGAGTGGCTCAGGTATCTTCCAGCCCAGAGTGGTGGAAGTGGTTCAGAGTAGCCCAGCTAGGTCCCGGTGTAGTGGGAGGGGTGTAGGGGCTCACGTCCTGTCTCAGTGGAGAAGGAGTGAGTGTGGGGCTGCGTGTCCCAAGGTGCCCGAAACCCAGTCTCAGAGCCTGGATGGTTCTTTAAGGGAACACCAGGTAGGGAGCCTAGGCTGTCCTGATGGGCCGCCTGTTGAGGAGGATCTCCTAGTGTCTAGAGAACCTGGAGCGTCTGTAAATGGAGCTCCAGTGTTTCTGGTATCTGGCAGTGCCGCTCCACTTGGGAGGGTGCAGAAGTCCAGAGTGAGGGGTGAGAGGGGGAGAGAGTCCCCAGTGGAAGAACCAGTGGGTCAGGGACCAGCCAGAAGGGCTGAGTCACCAGTGAATGACCATGGTGACACCACTTCTGTCCTGGGGGATCTTCGCGCGCTGTCAGATGGACAGGGGTCGGGAGATCTGCGCCAGGCGGACTGTCACACAACACATGAGAGCTGTGTTACCCTCTGGGGGCATGCGTGCTCCCCAGGAAGTCCTGGTGCGCCAGGCAGATTATTACACAACTCTAGAGGAGTGTGTTTCCCTTGGGGGGGTTGGTGTACCCTCCCGGAAGTCCTGGGTTGCCAGGCACAGGTCCAGCCTAAGGGTACAGACCCTGGGTTGGAGGACCAGGTTCAGGGTGTCCCCCTGACCTGGAGGAAGGGGCAGCTGCTAACAGTGCCCCTACCAGTTTGTCTTCTGGGGGCACCGCTCCAGGTGGGAGGGTGCAGGACCCCAGTAAGGGGGCGGGGAGAGGACAGCCTCACCCCTGGCCTCTGCCCAGTCTAAGGGTACAGACCCTATGCTGGGATCCCAGTTGCAGGATAGAACCCCTGAACTGGTGGGCGAATTGTGCAGGACCCCTGCCACAGGTGCCCTGACAATTCTGGAAGGGGGTACAGCTCCAGGTGGGAGGGTGCAGAGCCCCAAGGAGGAGGACCAGGTGTGGGAGAGCCCACCCCAGTCTCCTGTCCAGCCGCCGGTTACAGGCCCGGGGCTGGTGGGTCAGTGTCAGGATGTCATACCTGACCTGACGGTTGGGAGAGTGGACAAAGGGTGCCAGGCACCTGGGGCTACTGCCCCCGCTCTCTGACACCACAGAGGTTGGAGAGCCATGAAAGGCCTGGGGCCTGGCTCTCATCACTGACGGCTGTCAGTGGCCACTGTGGCTTGCTGTCCTGGTGGACAGAGTTGCCCCTGGGAGGGGGACAGAAGTCACACCCCGGGGTGGACTAGGCCACACATCTGTGTTGGCCATGTGGGTACTGTCTGTCGGTTGGGACACACCTGTGAGCAAGCTAAGGTTAGGTGCTGCACAGGTGGTGTCCACAGTTGAGGAGAAGGGTTCCCCATGGGTTAGCTGGGTGGGCCCTGAGAGTATGGACAGAGGGATCCAAATAGGTTCAGATTGGCGTAGAACTGGAGTATGCCCCTGCTGTTGTGGGCCAGGGTCCAGGTTCTATCGCCCAAAGCAGAGAAGCCCATCAGGGTAGTGATTGGTCTCCCCTGCGTTTTGGCTGGAAGGGGGTTGTGTTGGACTTGGCCCTTTTTGCAGGGTCATCCCTGAACTTTTTGCCTTCCTCCTATATTTTCTCTGACCTGTTTTTGTTGGTTTTATGACTCTGGGCACTTTACCACTGCTGATCAGTGCTAAAGTGCATATGCTCTCCCCATGATAAATTGTGTTATGGATTAGTGACTCCATGATTGGATGATTGGTTTACTTGTCAGTCCCTAGTACAGTGCACTGCGTGTGCCCAGGGCTTGTAAATCCAATGCTGCTGGTGGGCTTGCAGCACTGGTTGTGCCACCCACAGAAGCAGCTTGTAAAATGTGTCTCAGGCCTGCCATTGCAGAGCCTGTGTGCAGTCTGTGACTGCCATGTCGACTTGGCAAGTGCACCCACTTGCCAGTCCCTAAACCTTCCCTTATCTTCATATCAGACACCCCTAAGGTAGGCCCAAGGGCAGGGTGCATTGTAAGTATAAGGTAGGACATGCCCTGGTGTGTGTGGCATGTCCTAATAGTGAATTACAGCCATTTTCGTTTTTCACTATTGCAAGGCTACCTGTTCTCCATAGGCCAGAATGGGCAGTTTTGATTATTACACCTTATAATCCTAACTGACCCAGAGAACATGGTGGAAAAACGAATTTAGTATGCCTGAACTCAGAATGATAAAATACATCTTTTAGTGAAGTTGGTTTTAACATTCTTTGTTTGAAAATACCACTTTTAGAAAGTAGGTATTTTCTTGCCTAAACCATCCAGCTGCCTCTGCTCAGGTTGTGTATTGTGTGTCTGGGTTTGTGAGTGACAGGGGCTGGGGGATTCCAGGAGGCAGGGTGAGTCAGCACTAGGCTGAATAGGTCTGCCTGAAGGAGGATGGGTGGGAGGAGTTGCACCTGGGTCTGAATAGGGCTGTGCCTGCCTTCCACAATGCTGGCTCCACCTCCTGCCGGGCGTCTGATGGCTCTGCCCCTCACTCTCAAAGGAAAGAAGGAGTCAGAAAAACAAAGTGCTCCAGGACTGACCAGAACTGGTTTTGGACTAGGCAGAGGCCTCTCTGCCTTCAGAGAACAAAGGGAAAAGGTGTATAAAAAGGGGACCCAGACCCCTAGGAAATTAGATCACTTCTGGGAAATCAAGAAACCTGTTGCCAAGGAGAAGAACCGGAGAAGCTGAAGGAGGAGTACTGCCCCTGTGCTGTTTTGCTGATTGGGGTTGGCCTGCAGTGGTTGCTTTCTGCCAAGGACAGGAGAAAAGACTTTGCTGTGCTTTGTCATCTTGAAGAAGGGAATCTCCAAGGGCTTGAACTGAGCTTGCCTCCTGCCTGAAGTCACAGGGACACAAAGACTTCACCCCTTCTGTTTGCCTGCATCTGGAACTGCTGTTTTAGCTGCTAACAGAGGGAAATTGCAACACCGACGCCGGCGAGCGACGCCGTAACCTGCACCGAAGCCGTGGGCACCGCTCGTGAAGAGCACGACGCACCGCCCCGACTTGCACCGTAGGCCCGACGCCTGCCGACGCCGTGCGACATCGACTCCGAAGCCGTCATCGAGGCCGCTGCCTGCACCGGAGCCGAGGACACCGCTCGTGACGCTCACGACGCACCGTCCCGACTCGCACCGCAGCCCCGACTTCACCGACGCCAGGGCTTCATCATCGCGGAGCCGATCCTCGACGTGGGTGACCCCGAATCCATCGACGCCGCACCATCGTAAGGAACCGACGCCTCGCCGCCATCCGTGACGTCACCTCCCCGACACAGTAAGGAACCGACGCCTCACCTCCCCTGCGCTGCAGTAAGGAACCGAGACATCACCTCCCCTGGGGTCGTAAGGAACCGACGCCGCCGGCGCCAACGAAGCATCACCTCCCCGACGCCGTGCACCGTCTTTGTTTTCATCGAATTCCAGGTACTGTTCTTTGTGGGTCTGCTCGACTCCGGGCCCGACGCCGCGCACCTCGCGGTCGGCGCCGTACTTTGGGATTTCCACCGGTCACGACGTCGTGATAACTCCAAGTGGAGTTATTTGTTGCTACAAGCTTTATTTGATTGACTATCCTATTTTTGAAGATAACGTGAACTGTCTCTATCATTTTAAGTCTATTTTTGAGTACTGTATTGTGGATTTTTGCTATTGGGTCTTGTGATAAGTCTATATAAAGATTACTTATTTTTACATAAACAACCTGTGTGGTGTCCATCTGTAGTGTTTTCACTGTATTACTGTATGTGTTCACAAATGCTTTACACACTGCCTCTGAGATAAGCCTGTCTGCTCGTGCCAAGCTACCAGGGGGTGAGCAGGGGTTATTTTAGGAGTGTTTCCCCCTTATCCTGACTAGAAGCAAGGGTCCCTATTTGGACAAAGGTGCAAACCATTGCCAACTAGAGACCCCCAGTTCTAACAACCCGTCATCGCGATTCGGTGCCTGCGAATGCAGGGGAGTGACTCCTTCACTCCAAGGGAGATTCTTCAGTTGTCTTAAGTGCACCACAGGTCCTGCACGGAGCCTGTATGGAGCAAAGGCACAAACTAAGCTTCGGACGGAAAGGGGGATGAAGTCGAGCCCCAGCGAAGTCCAGAGTGTCCAGACGGTCGAAGGTCAGTGGTTTCTTCTTGTAGAATCTTGTCCACGTAAAATCTAAAGTCTTACAGCCAGGTAAGCCCTTTGTACCCACGGGAGAGGGTTGGACAGATTCAGGGGACCCTCCTAGGGGAGGGGCAGGACAGAGGGGTGGCTACACCCATGTCCTTTGTCCAGTTTCACGCCAGAGCAGGAGCCAATGGCTCCCAGAACTGGTTTGAGCTGGACTATGCACAGGGACACCAAATGTGGCCCAAGTGCAGACTTTCAGGCACTCTCAGAGTGCACCCACCCAGCCCCAATACACTAAATCCTGACTGGGAGGTGGTCACATCTCCCTGTGACAGGATGCCTATTGTGCTGCTTTCCTCTGCTCGAGCTTTTCTCAGCAGCAGGAGGGCAGAAATGTGTCTCTGGTCGGCAGCATCCATTTAGTGATGTCCGGGTCGAGAAGGCTGGCACCGGTTAGACCAGTGACCCCACGAAGCTCGCTTCTGAAGGGTGGAATCATACCTCCCACACCAGTTACTGGTGTGGAGGTATGATTCCAAGGTGTTTGATACCAAACTCGATATGTTTCTATGCAGCCGTTTTCGAGATAGCATTTACCGCGAGGTTATAATGCACCTCTACCTATATGTCCGGCTGAGTCACAGACAACCCGGGAGAATGGTCTCCGAAGGCTGCAGAGAGGCTCTGCTCATGCAGGGACACCCTCTCACATAAAACCCAGCACCCTGCCTTCAGAATTATTAAGGTCTGCTATATGGGTGACTTAAAAGTTTTAAGTGTAGTGACCAATAGATATAGTGAACCTATATCTAAAGTAAGTGGTGCAAGCACCATCTTACACAGGCTGCCGTAGCAGACCTAGAGTTCCATTTTGCATGGCCTCTCATGGGTGGCATAATACATGCTTCAGGCCATGGGAGGCCTCTGGGGTACCTATTGTGAGAAGTTGGCCTGGTATATGCTGTCCACTAATTAAAGTGGGCACCTTGCACCAGTCCAAACGACCCTTATGATGTATGAGGTCAAAGATAACCTTTAGAAAGCTATCCTAGTGGTAGCTGTGGAGAGCAGCCTTCAGGCTTAATCTTGAAGGAATGTAAAGCAGCTGTTTTACCAGAATATCACCTCCTGAATGACTAAATGAAGGAGAACCACACAGTAGTTATATAAAAATATGTATTTATTAATATAACACTCTCTACTATCCTCTACACGAGGATAGAACACAAAGCATACAATACGAGATCAATAGAACAGTTGTAAGTAGCACAATACACAGTGGGCTCCCGGGGGAGACCAAGCCATATACTAAAATAGTGTCATAACAATCACGGCTTGACTAGACACAGTGCCTAGTGCACGTAGAATCGCTGGGACCCCAAGGGACCACCCAAGGTGATGACACAGGGAGCCCACGGAGGACGGGTGCAGTGAGGAAACACAACCGCATGCTCCGTACAACTCTATGGGAAAGTCGCGGTTGGAAAGTTACAGTTTAGGAGTCCTAGTTTCTAGGAGGACTTCGAGCGAACCCTTTGGAACTTAAGAGTTTGGAGAGCCACCCCACCCGTGGATACCGTAGTACCCAAGTTACCTATCCCAGAGGAGCCGGGTGCATAGGTCTGCAGTGGCGTCGGAAACTCCTGTCGTTCTCAATCGAGGGCTGTGAAGAAGTACTGCTGCCGTGAAGGTGAAAAGGGTCCGGTGGATTCCAAGCCTGGATTCTAGATGAAAGGAACCGGAAAGCAGAGGGAACAGAGTCTGGGTCACTTCAGAGTGACCATGGGCTCGGGAGCCGAATGCCCACCGATGTCGAGTGCTTCAGGTGCGAAGAAGGGATGCTTGACTCTGCAACCACGAGGACCAGGAGACGTCGAGGATGACCAGGAGCCAGATACGAGCTGTCCCACAACGGATGTCGAGTGCTGAGGGGTCGGTGTCCGGCTGGAGCACCAACAAGGCTTGGCAAAAGCAACCCACGCAGGAAGGTCAAACAGGTTACGGTGTGGACCAGCAAGGCCCAGGGGACTCACCAAGCAATGGGGAGTCAGGGCACGTCTGGAGCAACCAGGAAAGCCCACGAGAAATCTAGATGACCCTCAGGAGGACCCACAGGCCGAATGACCAGGAGTCGCGAGGGGACCTCGAGCAAGATTGCAAAGTACCAGCCCACGGAGCACTCGGTGCGAGGTGGCCGGAGTTCTTTGGTGCAAATACTGCTCCGGGTCAGGACTACACGGAGTCCAATGCACAAGCTCGGGAATTGCCAACAAGCATATGCAACATCAAATGGATGCGGTGCACAGGGGTTCGGGTTATGCAGCCCCCACAAGGGATACTGGCCTCAGGGACCTTCGGAAACCCACCTCCTGTGTTGCTGAAATCTTCGGAGTCCGCAGGAGCTCAGGAGCAGCAGACCGGTCAGTTGCGGTTCGGTGCCTGCGAATGCAGGGGAGTGACTCCTTCACTCCAAGGGAGATTTTTCAGTTGTCTTAAGTGCACCACAGGTCCTGCACGGAGCCTGTATGGAGCAAAGGCACAAACTAAGCTTCAGACGGAAAGGGGGACGAAGTCGAGCCCAGTCGAGGTCCAGCGAAGTCCAAAGTGTCCAGACTGTCAAAGGTCAGTGGTTTCTTCTTGTAGAATCTTGTCCATGTAAAATCTAAAGTCTTACAGCCAGGTAAGCCCTTTTGTACCCACGGGAGAGGGTTGGACAGATTCAGGGGACCCTCCTAGGGGAGGGGCAGGACTGAGGGGTAGCTACGCCCATGTCCTTTGTCCAGTTTCGCGCCAGAGCAGGAGCCAATGGCTCCCAGAACTGGTTTGAGCTGGACTATGCACAGGGACACCAAATGTGGCCCAAGTGCAGACTTTCAGGCACTCTCAGAGTGCACCCACCCAGCCCCAATACACTAAATCCTGTCTGGGAGGTGGTCACACCTCCCTGTGACAGGATGCCTATTGGGCTGCCTTCCTCTGCTCGAGCTTGGCTCAGTAGCAGGAGGGCAGAAATGTGCCTCTGGTCGGCAGCATCCATTTTGTGCTGTCCGGGTCGAGAAGGCTGGCACCGGTTAGACCAGTGATCCCATGAAGCTCGCTTCTGAAGGGTGGAATCATACCTCCCACACCAGTTACTGGTGTGGAGGTATGATTCCAAGGTGTTTGATACCAAACTCGATATGTTTCTATGCAGCCGTTTTCGAGATAGCATTTACCGCGAGGTTATAATGCACCTCTACCTATATGTCCGGCTGAGTCACAGACAACCCGGGAGAATGGTCTCCGAAGGCTGCAGAGAGGCTCTGCTCATGCAGGGGCACCCTCTCACATAAAACCCAGCACCCTGCCTTCAGAATTGTTAAGGCCTGCTATAGGGGTGACTTATACGTTTTAAGTGTAGTTACCAATAGATATAGTGAACCTATATCTAAAGTAAGTGGTGCAAGCACCATCTTACATAGGCTGCCGTAACAGACCTAGAGTTCCATTTTACATGGCCTCTCATGGGTGGCATAATACATGCTTCAGCCTATGGGAGCCCTCTGGGGTACCTATGCCCTGGGTACAGGTGTACCATATACTAGGGACTGACAAGGGTACCCCAGTATCCAATATGGAGTGTACCAAAGTACAGGTATGTCAATTTAAGGGAGAAAGCAGATAGACTGGGGTCCTGATTAGCAGGATCCCGGTCAGACTAGACAAAAACAGTGAGACATCAAGCAAAAAGTGGGGGTAACCATAAGAAACAGATCCTACTTTCCTAAACTATCCACAAATCTAGTTCTGGGGCATATGGAGCCCTTCTTAGCATCCACCATATAGTCCACTCCCAGAGCTGGCACAGCAGTCGGACTACATGAGGTAGAGACTCTGGTACATTCTTGCCCCTCATTAACAACTCAGTTAGTTGGTGATCCTCGTGCGTTCCCAATAGTGATCTCTCCCAATTATCATCAATATCAAACCAGTGGACATGATGCTAGAGATGGGCTGCCAAGTAATATAACTCCAGATCCGGGACCTCCATTTCTCCCTGCCCCCATTAATGCTTCAGGGTTGCCAAGCCCACTCTGCAGCATTTCCTCGCCCATAATAACTGGATCAAAAGACTGGACAGTTCCTTTAAAATGTGGTGTGGGACCTCGTACATTGCGCCCTGTAGCACATATAAACACCTGGTTAGCACTATCATCTTAATAAGGGCAGTCTTTCCCATGAGAGATACCTTCAGTGAATTCCAAAATCTATTGAAGGTCGGAAATTCCTTAGAACCCTTCCCATATTTAAGTCGTGGGCCCGCTGTTCCCCTTGCTTGACATAAATACCTAAGTATTTGACAGCGTCAAGTCTCCACTGTATGTCAGTTTTTGGCAACTGCGCTACAGACAATCTTGTCATAAATCCAATCAGGAATAAGGCCGACTTGGTTTAATTACTGTTCAGGCCCGAATATTCACCAAATTCCAGCATAATATTCAATAGAATTGGAACTGATATGTCCGGCTGACGTAAGCAAAGCATGGCATCGTGGGCGTAAAGCGGGACCACGTGAGTAGTATTGCCAACCCTGATACCCCCAATTGTGTAGCACGGTACTAAAACGGCAAGCCAGTGGATACATTGCTATGGCAAAGAGCAGGGGCGACAACGGGCACCCCTGCTGTGTGCCCCGTCGTAGCTGTATCTCTGCCAAGACATATTGGGCAGTACGCACTCTCGCGACTGGGCTTGTATACAATAAGCGAATCCATTTAATGAAGTTGTCACCCAGTCCCACAGCGGCCAGTACCTGCCAAACATAGTCCCAACTAATAGAATCAAATGTGTGCTCTATATCTAAAAAGGCGAGGGTGTATAGGTCCTCCTCCACCTGGTGGGCATGTAGGACATAGTATACACAAAAAGAGGGACAAGGGCTTTTTAAGGTGTAGGTCCAGCATACATGCCCGTATATGTAGAAGTGAAACAAAAGGTATGCAGTTCCTAAGGAGGTGATTGGGACGGTCAAAAGGGAACAAAAAACCAGGTAGGAGAAGGAAGAAAGGGAGGGGAGAGCTCCAATAAGGAGCAAGGGCCCTCACACCCCCCGAGAGGTGTCATGCTTCATCATAGGGCAGCTCCTTGCTGGGCCGGCGCTGCAATGCCCAACGGGCCCCGCAGGGGGGCTCTTTGTCGGAGATCTTCTATGTTGTAAGCCAGGAGGCCCTATGTGATGAGGTCGTGGGGCAAGCGTGTAGTGAGTAGAGTGGGTACCGTGAGTGCGTAAAAAATAGCTATGAGTATCCTACGAACCTTTAACCGCTGGGCACTGATGCTATGGCTAAAAATAGACTACGAGAGTCGTGGCTGGCAAGGAAAATTAAACCTGCTGCAGCCCAGTGTGCGAGGTGAAGGTGGTTTAAAAGGTCGACATGTTTCATGCCTTAAGTCTCCTAACGGATGAGCGGCGTTTCATCAGGACCGGGGGAAACAAAACCCTAATCTACTCTAAAGTGTCAAGGACGGTCGGAAGGGTTCCTAAGGAGTACCGTCCCTGTGACATGGATTCAACAGTAATCCAGAAAGGGGGAAGGGGAGTACAGAAAAGCTCTTCCTTCTGGCGAAACCTAGAGGGGGATAGCGTGGAGCCTCAGCCGTGACATCCGGATAAACCGCAACACTGGCGGGAGTGAGTCACCACTGAGTCTGTGCTCCTACGCATGGGACCTACCTACGCCCGGATGCCTGGGATGGCGTCCGGGCATGGGGCGCCAGTGTTGCGGTTTATCCGGACGTCACAGCTGAGGCTCCACGCTATCCCCTTCTAGGTTTCGCCAGAAGGAAGAGATTTTCTGTACTCCCCTTCCCCCTTTCTGGATTACTGTTGAATCCATGTCACAGGGACGGTACTCCTTAGGACACCCTTCTGACCGTCTTTGACACTTTAGAGTAGATTAGGGTTTTGATTTCCCCGGTCCTGATGAAACGCCGTTCATCCGTTAGGAGACTTAAGGCATGAAACATGTCGACCTTTTAAACCGCCTTCACCTCTCACCTCACACACTGGGCTGCAGCAGGTTTAATTTTCCTTGCCAGCCACAACTCTCGTAGTCTGTTTTTAGCCATAGCATCAGTGCCCAGCGATTAAAGGTTCTTAGGACACTCATAGCTATTTTTTACGCACTCACGGTACCCACTCTACTCACTACACGCTTGCTCCACCACTTCATCACATAGGGCCTCCTGGCTTACAACACAGAAGATCTCAGGCAAAGAGCCCCCCCTGCGGGCCCATTGGGCATTGCAGCGCCGGCCCAACGAGGAGCTGTCCTATGATGAAGCATGACACCTCTCGGAGTGTGTGAGGGCCCTCGCTCCTTATTGGAGCTCTCCCCTTCCTTTCTTCCTTCCATGTAGGACATAGGTCAGGCGTCAAAGATGTCACAGTGTATTGCGGCGGGGTATAAATCCGAAATGGTTGGTATGGATTAATTGTGGTAAAAATGACCATAACCTTGCCGCCAGCATGTGGCTGGGTATTTTTTGATCTACATTCAGCATAGACAGCGGGCGATACGAGCCCGCTTCCATAGGATCTTTCTTAGGCTTCGGGATCAGCACAATTAGGGCTTCTCTCATGGAAGCAGGTAGGATACCCTTTTCCAACGCCTCCACATACACCGGCAGAAGTCTTTATAATAGGGCCCCGTGAAAGCCTTATAATATTCTGCCGGCAGCCCATCACCCCCTGGTGCTTTGGCAGTCTTTAACGATTTAATGGCTTGTCGCAGCTCCTGTCCGGTTAGGGGCTTTCCTAAAGACTTCCTGCTCTCTGGGGTGAGGCGCTGCAAATGTAGATCATGCAATTATTTGGAAAGGGCCTGGACATCGGTATCATGTGGCGCAACATACACTCCCCATAGGTGGGGCTCAAATACCCTGTTGGATTGATTGTTGGGTTGTGACTATCTGTCCCACGGGATCTCTCCGCACCAATTTAGGCTGAACCAAAGTCTCAGACCGCGTGAGTCGGGCCAGTAGTCGTCCACCCTACCTCCTTCCATATAAAGTCTCCTACGGCTCGCTAAGCGGGTATGCTTGTCTAGCTGGTCCCAGGTCACGCAGACCAGGTGCTGCTGTCTGTCCCACAGAGCCATTGCTGCAGGGTAGATTGAGACCTTTCGTTCCAAGGTTTTCAGCTTCTCTTCTCCTTGCATCAATTCACGCTCCAGCATCTGCTGTATACCAACCGTTGCAGCCATACATTCCCCCCTAACAACCACCTTCAATGCGTTCCACTCAATGGTCCTACGGTTCGTGCTCTCCCAATTTGTTTCAAAATAATGATCTATAGCCTCCTGTAGTGTGTTAAGGAAAACTGGATCCGTGAGGGCCTCCACTCTAAGTCGCTATAGGGGCACAGTAGACTGTGTGACGCAGTTAGTAAAAATAATCCAACATACTATGTGGTTGCATGGCTGGAGTACAACATGAGTATGTGCATGCTTGTGGGTGTCGTATCCTCCATATATTGACTAGGCCCGTACCCACTCGTAGCTGTGCAAGGGCTGTCGTCAAGTTAGGTTTTGTGGCTTGTTGGGGGTGGGGGACTTGTCCAGTTCTCCGTCAATTACACAATTAAAATCTCTTGCCATAATTATTTCCGATTCCTGGTATGGCCTTGCCGACGCCACCACTCCACCAAAGAAGCTGCCATTGTCTACCATGGGCGCATACACATTGATCATACACAGGTCATTCCCATCTACTGACCCCGCCAGTACAATATAATGACCATCTGTATCTATTTGCACAAACGCCTTTTGAAAAAGCACCCCCGGGGCCACCCACACTAGGACCCCTTGGGCATATACCGAATAGGATGTTGAGTAGATCTGGCACCTCCACTGTTTCCTTAAGGCTTTAATACAATCACGTTATATATGGGTCTCCTGAAGGAAGGCGACTTTCACCCCATATCTCCTGAGGTAGGCATAGATCCTGTTCCTCTTTTCTGGCTTATTAAGACCTCTTACATTCCAACTGAGGAAATAGTATGAGGTTTCTTCGTCTACCATAGTATGTTCTGGTTGCAAACCCTAACGGCTGAAGAGCCACCATAGATCTAAAGTGTGACATGTTCTGAACACCAATTGTGGATGCCCCCCTGTTCAACCCCAACAGTGAAAAGTGAATGTTAATCTCCCCAACCCTGTCCCCAAACCCTCCCATAGGCAGATCACAGAACCTCTGACACAATCCGCAGCCTAAAGGGCTCCGAATACCGCCCCACAATCCCACCCCCCAAAACCCCAACTAATACACTCAAATGTATATACTGTCTAGGTTGCCTACACCCCGATGAATCGCCAGCCCCACAAAAGTTCTCTGCAACTCAATGGAGGTGTGGCCCCCAGACTCTCCCGCTTAAGGAATACATTTTTACTCGTATTATTGTCTGTTTACAAGGATTCTGTGAATACAAAAACTGTTAGTAGGATGAATAGTTTAGAGGAGAAATATGCATTCAAAATATACATAACAGCTCTTCCCCCACCCTTCCACTTGGTAGGCCTTACACCGCATACTCCGTAAAAGCAATTCGCTGTTACCTGAAGATCTGCAAAGATACAGCAGACCTTTCCAAACCACCCTATGTCACCCCACATCTGTGCTTTCACTAAGTGTGTCTGGTATATTCCGTAATTGAGTCACACCGTCTACAGTTTCAGGCTGAAGAGTTCCATCAGGGCAGACCAATATACGCCCATCACCGTCCTCTGTAGAATTCCGGGAGCGGTCTTTGGGCTTCACCTTCAGTCTGTTAGAGCAGTGGACCGTTCGGCGGCGTGGCTCCTGCCATTTCGAGGTTCGCCTCTCAAGCATCAGGCCCATTGTGTAGCACCAGTTGGCCACTGCCTGTGGCGTCTCAAAGAACGGGACCATCCCTTTGTATTGCACTCTCAGTTTGGCTGGATACATGAGGCCATATTTAATGTTATGTTCCCACAAGAGTTTCTTGATCGGCACAAAGATTTTGCATAGGTCCTGGACCCTCCGTGTGTAGTCTGGGAAAATAAGTATGGTTCTGTCTTCGAATCGCTGTGGACTGTGAGCTCGGCCGTGTTGTAGGAACACGTTCCAATCCATATAGTTAAACAAGCAGGCTATTGGAGCCAGAGCTTGGTACACCCGCTCGACTGTGAAAAACTTTGAGAGGCTTTTGGGCTTTAGCACATTGGTTATCCAGTCTTCCAGAAACAGTTCCTCCGTTCTCTCCAGGAATCCTATGAGGAAGACATTATTTCATTGAACGCCCCTCTGCATCTTCAATGCATTCTGCAATTTGTGCTGCATTGCATTTGAGCTCTGCCACCGTAGTCTGCAGTGACCCATCCTCGGTTTTTAAGGATGCGAGATATCTTCCGCTCCAGTCACACGATCTGCCACCTTCTGAAGATCCAGTCACAGATGGTTAACATCTATGGCTATGGTGTCCATCTTGGCCTCCAAGGCAGTCCTGATGCTTTGTATGGCCGCTAGGATCTCAGCATGAGACGGCCCGAGGTCCTCAGTCCGGATCAGGGTGCACTTCCAGCATCTGTTCTTGGGATCCCGGACCTGAGTTGGTGTATTGGTCAATTTTGTAAGTCTGCGCAAATTTAGATCCCTTATCTTTCCCCATCATGGATGTACGTTTTTGATTTGCCTAAGAGCACTACCAGCCACTCACAGTGAGGCCACCAAACTGCACCTGCCTGGTCACCAGGGCCCCCTGCCAGACACCCTCACCAGGCTGCTCCTCCGCTGCACCCCTGCGTTGACACTATGTGCCCAGAGTCAAGCATTACAAGTTATTGCTTGTAATGGGTTCCTTGTAGACCGCAGTGTTCTGTCAGTGAAAACTCCACACATCAGCCTGCAGGACCTGCCTTGTATTACTGGAATAAACCTTCTTGGAAAATTACTGAAGTGTCATGGCATTTCCATATGCAACACTTGTCTTTCAGATATATGCATAATCTCAGACCAGAAAGTCACAACCCAGGGCATTGCCATGCTAAGTGTAAGAAGTCCGCTCTAAGGGTAGATAGGACATTGTCTCTAAATCCCAGCCTATGCGAACACCCGGGTGTATAGTGTTTTCTATGTAGGAATTTGATATGTCTCAGCCTGAGTTTAGAATTGTCTGAGAGGTGACCAGTTTGTGTAAAATAGAATTTCGACTGATCATACATTAGGGATGGGATTATGTCCAGCAGCCCTTTGGCCCTGGCAGTCAGAGTACAGATAGGCCAGTGTTCACCATAGTAGCCTGAATCCTAGAGGCCAGATCAGGAGGATGAGTCTGGGGCAGAGACAGCGGCAGAGGCGCCGCAGGATATGTGGTTAATGGTTCTGCAGGTTCTGAGAAGCTGCAAGTATGGAAAAACGTACGAAGGGGTGTGGTCATCAATGACCCGGATACTCTAGGGAGAGAAAGTGCTTCCCTGGGTACAGGTCGCCATGTTTGTGTAGCTTCAATTGTACTAGTTGTTTGCGGGCCTTGAGTTCAGATGTGAGTGGAAGTTTAGGGTAACGTGCAAGAGAAAGACCCCAGACATATGGTGTGTCTAGGTGGGCCCTGAGTTTATCCCAAGCCCAGGCAGTGCATTGAACGCTGCCTGCTTCCAAAGGAAGGGGCTTAACCGGGGAGCACATGCTCATATTAAGGAGACAGGGCAGCTGTGTACAGCTGGAAAGGGCTACACTTTCCTAGAAGTGCCCTTAGATAGTGCACCTCAAAGTCTGGTGACAAGATGCCGCCCTGCTCAAATACAATGCAGGCATTTCTCTTTTCAAACTCTGGTTCTGTCAACCCAATCATGGTTTCATCCTATCAAGGCAGTGTCTGCTGAAGGTGTTGAGAAACAGGTACATGAAACAAGGCAGAACAATTCTTCCCGCCAACAACAAAGGCAACCTGACCCACGCCTTGTGTTGTCGCCTTCCATAGTTTTCACACCAAACGGCCTCTACGTCTCAGCTCAGCATACTCCTAGGTACTTCACAGAAGTGCGCCATTGGAGAGGATACTTTTGAGCGCATTCGGATACTAATGAGGTAAAGGGGAGAATAACTGATTTCGAGCAGTTTATTGAGCTAATGAAGTATGGCTGCACCTAAGGAATTCTCTCATGACTGGTGAGATATAAGTGGATGGGTATAAAATACATAGTGTGACATAAGCGTGATAGAAAACCTAGCCTAGCTGTAAAAGGAATCCCTCTCTCTGAATGCTGCTGCCTGAGCCTGTCTGCCAAAAGCTCCATGGCAATAGCAATAAGCATTGGCAAAGCAAATAGGTCTTGCCTATGTCAGAGCTAGTGGCTTTGTTAATAGCTTTTAGCTATGCTGTACAGCAGCACGGTTGCTGTGCACGATGGCAGAAAGGTAGAAAACAAGTGCTATGACATGGCCAGCGCCATGGTGGGTGAGGATTGTGCTTTCTATTCTGGTGGGGCAGGGGAAAGCAACAATTTGTGAAAGGGGGGGTGGGGGGTGATGGGTGAGACTATGCAAGCAACAAATGGGGAAATATAGAAAAAAGCACTATGACCTGACCAGCGCTGCCTGCAACATTGTTTTTTTCCTGTTGGGAGAGGGGCTGTGGAGGGATCAACAAAGGAGATGGGGCGCACTAAGAGAGGCAAGGTGATGCATTAATAGATACATAACCCTGCGCTAACAGAAGCAAGGTGATGCATTAATAGATACATAACCCTGCGCTAACAGAAGCAAGGTGATGCACTAATAGACAGACGGTGGTGTGCTAACAGATGCAAGGTGATACACTAATAGATACATAACCCTGCGCTAACAGAAGCAAGATGATGCACTAATAGATACAAGGTGCTGTGCTAACAGAAGCAAGGTGATGCACTAATAGATACAAGGTGCTGTGCTAACAGATGCAAGGAGATGCATTAATAGATACAAGGCAATGTCCTAACAGATGCAAGGTGATGCACTAATAGATACAAGGCGCTGTGCTAATAGAGGCAAAGTGCAACAGATACAAGGTGATGCACTAATAAATACAAGGCACTGTGCTAACAGATACAAGGTGATGCACTAATAGATACAAGGTGCTGTGCTAACAGAAGCAAGGTGATGCACTAATAGATAGACGGTGGTGTGCTAACAGATGCAAGGTGATGCACTAATAGATACAAAACGCTGCGCTAACAGATGCAAGATGATGCACTAATAGATACAAGGTGCTGTGCTAACAGATGCAAGGTGATGCACTAATAGATACAAAACGCTGCGCTAACAGATGCAAGATGATGCACTAATAGATACAAGGTGCTGTGCTAACAGAAGCAAGGTGATGCACTAATAGATAGACGGTGGTGTGCTAACAGATGCAAGGTGATGCACTAATAGATACAAAACGCTGCGCTAACAGATGCAAGGTGATGCACTAATAGATAGACGGTGGTGTGCTAACAGATGCAAGGTGATGCATTAATAGATACATAACCCTGCGCTAACAGAAGCAAGGTGATGCACTAATAGACAGACGGTGGTGTGCTAACAGATGCAAGGTGATACACTAATAGATACAAAACGCTGCGCTAACAGATGCAAGATGATGCACTAATAGATACAAAACGCTGCGCTAACAGATGCAAGATGATGCACTAATAGATACAAAAAGTGTGCTAACAGAAGCAAGGTGATGCACTAATAGATACAAAACGCTGCGCTAACAGAAGCAAGGTGATGCACTAATAGATAGACGGTGGTGTGCTAACAGATGCAAGGTGATGCACTAATAGATACAAAACGCTGCGCTAACAGATGCAAGGTGATGCACTAATAGATAGACGGTGGTGTGCTAACAGATGCAAGGTGATGCATTAATAGATACATAACCCTGCGCTAACAGATGCAAGGTGATGCATTAATAGATACATAACCCTGCACTAACAGAAGCAAGGTGATGCACTAATAGACAGACGGTGGTGTGCTAACAGATGCAAGGTGATGCACTAATAGATACAAAACGCTGCGCTAACAGATGCAAGATGATGCACTAATAGATACAAAACGTTGCGCTAACAGATGCAAGATGATGCACTAATAGATACAAGGTGCTGTGCTAACAGAAGCAAGGTGATACACTAATAGATACAAGGTGCTGTGCTAACAGATGCAAGGAGATGCATTAATAGATACAAGGCAATGTCCTAACAGATGCAAGGTGATGCACTAATAGATACAAGGCGCTGTGCTAATAGAGGCAAAGTGCAACAGATACAAGGTGATGCACTAATAAATACAAGGCACTGTGCTAACAGATACAAGGTGATGCACTAATAGATACAAGGCGCTGTGCTAATAGAGGCAAAGTGCAACAGATACAAGGTGATGCATTAATAGATACAAGGCGCTGTGCTGACAGATGCAAAGTGATGCACTAATAGATACAAGGAACTGTGCTAACAGATGCAAGGTGATGCACTAATAGATACAAGGCACTGTGCTAACAGATGCAAAGTGATGCACTAATAAATACAAGGCACTGTGCTAACAGATACAAGGTGATGCATTAATAGATACAGGGCGCTGTTCTTACAGATGCAAGGTGATGCATTAATAGATACAGGGCGCTGTGCTGACAGATGCAAAGTGATGCACTAATAGATACAAGGCGCTGTGCTAACAGATGCAAGGTGATGCACTAATAGATACAAGGCGCTGTGCTAACAGATGCAAAGTGATGCATTAATAGATACAAGGAGCTGTGCTAACAGATGCAAGGTGATGCACTAATAGATACAAGGCGCTGTGCTAACAGATGCAAGGTGATGCACTAATAGATACAAGGCGCTGTGCTAACAGATGCAAGGTAATGCACTAATAGATACAAGGCGCTGTGCTAACAGATGCACGGTAATGCACTAACTAACATTGCTAATGCCACGCTCCGCTATTCTGAAAACGCTGGGATGCACCGGATACACAAGAATGTGGCACACTCCTGCGTTTCCCCTAGCACTGGCGCTAAATCTAGCTGCCTAGCGCCATCACAGGCACACTTGCACCACAGTGCAAGGGTGTCTGCGTTAAGGGGGAATGATTGTTTATGTGCAGGAGGGTGCCCCTTCCTGCACATTAACAATCCAGAATGCCGATTTGAAACTCCTATGTGTGCTGCACTGTGCAGCACACATAGAAGTTGCAAATCGGCATTTGTTTAATGATTGTTTATGTGCAGGAAGGGACACCTTCCTGCACATACACAATTATTCATGGCGATTTGCTGTTTTGCATAAATGAGGAGAAATTAAGCATTTCTCCTCATTTTGCCATGTTAAGACAAGGTTTTCCCTGGTCTTAATTTTGGCGCTGCCTCCTATTTACGCCAACCTTGTAAATAGGGGGCAGTGTCAAAATCAATGGGTGTTGCGGAGGAACGCCCACCGCAACACCAATTGCACAAGGCGGAGTTAAGCCACGTTAAGTAGCTTAACGCCGCCTTGTCAGTAAGGCGAAGGGTTTATCGCCACAGGAACGTCATAAAAAGCGACGTTCCTGTGGAGAAAGGGACTTGTAAATATGCCCCTTAGTACTTCCCCAAAGATGTCTCCTGGCCACTGGGTTGAGGGTTTCCTTATGTGTAAATGGTCGGATTCATTGAACGACCTGGTCACCTTCACAGAAAGTCCCATTCTTCTAACCTTGCTGTGTTGCTACAACACAAGACACATTTTCAATCAATGCCTCGATTGATCAACTGAACCGAAGCCCACCGGATGTGGGCACCATGCCATCAGCGATTCCAAGTTAACAGCAATAGTTTGAGACATCACTTTCCATATGAAATGCTGGGAAAAGAGATGGCGGCGAACGAATAAGATTGTAACATTAACAAAACTAGAGTTGTGCTTAACTTGTAAAAGATCCATCAGTGCTGAGGGCAGATTTCGTTCTCAGGTGTTAACGTTGAGAGTTTTGCTCATAGGAGAGACCGGACCCCATGAAGGGCTACGGAGTGTGCCCTCATAAAAGAACCACAGGGCAGAGTTGAGAGGGGGTTCAGCCTGCAGAACTGACTAAGAAGTCTAGGTAAAACAGCACAGAAAGTAAACTCGGCGAATGCTGTGCAGCATTCGGGTTTCCTGTTTCTTGTGTGTGGGGGGGGGGGGGGGGTGTATAAATATTTGGAAGGTGAGGTGAGGTCAGGTCCGGGGCTGCTTTTCATTCATGTAGCAACCGGCTGGTCTGCAGCGAATCTCAATCCAGCCCTGGAAGGCATCTGCAGCCTGTTAGTCTTTTCTTTTAATATGGAATCTACTGTAATGTTTCCACCTGCAATAAAAAGGCAGCTCAGCAAAAAAACAAGCAAAAAACCCCAAAGCGTCTAAAGCTTTTTATCGTTCACCACCTTCGCCGCAGCCCCCAGCACCAATCCTTCACCTGCTCTGCCTCAAAGGTTCCGCACGGGGGCGTGTGTGCGTGCTCCGGCTGACGAGCAACATCTGCACAGAACTGGACTTCCTGTTCACCTTTGTACATTGTAAAGTGTTATTAAATGCCGAAAATGAGAGTGGGCGAGCCTAAGACTTCAAACCATGGCAGAGCTGTAAGGCGATAAAACAAGCAGCGGGGAAGGGCCAGACGGGCAAAATGCAACGGGGCAGGAGGAGTGAAGGGTGAGGGCAACACGGCACCCACGGGGTAACAAGCAACAGCGTGCAGGAAGGATGGCGGGAAAAAGTAATAATGCAGGAGCGGTGGGCAGCAGGATGCAGCAACCAGCAACAACGCAGGAGCAGCAGGGCAACCAGCAACAGAGGCGGAACAAGCGGGGGGGGGGGGGCGGTTCACAAAACTCACAGCAGTGAAAACACCAGCACTCCTGGGGCGAGCTTGAACAGAACAAACAGCAGGTCACAGGACCCACCGGCCTGACTTCTTCTGGCCCGGGAGAAGGGCCTCAGCTCCAACCAGAGTTCACTTCCCCCCAAAAGTACCGCAGGGCCCCACCACCAGAGCTCTCCTACCCCCAACCCAGGCCTACCCTTCCCAACCAGACACTGCCAGTGCCTCCCACCAAACCACACACTAACTGGACGCCAGCGCCCCCTGGAAGGACTTCAGTGTCCATCCGGCCCTCACCATGCTGCCACTTAGCATAAGGTTTCCCTACCTACCAGCCGGACCTCACAGACCACCGACCATGTGAGGCCTCACTACCCACCGGACGGACCTCACAGACCACCGACCATGTGAGGCCTCACTACCTACAGCCGGACCTCACAGACCACCCACCATGTGAGGCCTCACTACCTACAGCAGGAACTCACAGAC
This sequence comes from Calotriton arnoldi, assembly GCA_963921515.1. Taxonomy (NCBI): domain Eukaryota; kingdom Metazoa; phylum Chordata; class Amphibia; order Caudata; family Salamandridae; genus Calotriton; species Calotriton arnoldi. The sequence goes on from CAWUFW010010388.1 coordinate 123,136, forward strand.
CACCCACCATGTGAGGCCTCACTACCTACAGCCAGACCACCCACCAGTTGAGGCCTCACTCACAGACCGCCCACCATGTGAGGCCTCACTACCTACAGCCGGACCTCACAGACCACCCACCATGTGAGGCCTCACTACCCACCAGCCAGACCTCACAGTCCACCCACCATGTGAGGCCTCACTACCTACAGCCGGACCTCACAGACCACCGACCATGTGAGGCCTCACTACCTACAGCCGGACCTCACAGACCACCCACCATGTGAGGCCTCACTACCTACCAGCCGGACCTCCACAGACCACCGACCATGTGAGGCCTCACTACCCACCGGCCGGACCTCACAGACCACCGACCATGTGAGGCCTCACTACCTACAGCCGGACCTCACAGACCACCCACCATGTGAGGCCTCACTACCTACAGCCGGAACTCACAGACCACCCACCATGTGAGGCCTCACTACCTACAGCCAGACCACCCACCATGTGAGGCCTCACTCACAGACCACCCACCATGTGAGGCCTCACTACCTACAGCCGGACCTCACAGACCACCCACCATGTGAGGCCTCACTACCCACCAGCCAGACCTCACAGTCCACCCACCATGTGAGGCCTCACTACCTACAGCCGGACCTCACAGACCACCGACCATGTGAGGCCTCACTACCTACAGCCGGACCTCACAGACCACCCACCATGTGAGGCCTCACTACCTACCAGCCGGACCTCACAGACCACCGACCATGTGAGGCCTCACTACCCACCGGCCGGACCTCACAGACCACCGACCATGTGAGGCCTCACTACCTACAGCTGGACCTCACAGACCACCCACCATGTGAGGCCTCACTCACAGACCACCCACCATGTGAGGCCTCACTACCTACAGCCGGACCTCACAGACCACCCACCATGTGAGGCCTCACTCACAGACCACCCACCATGTGAGGCCTCACTACCTACAGCCGGACCTCACAGACCACCCACCATGTGAGGCCTCACTACCCACCAGCCAGACCTCACAGTCCACCCACCATGTGAGGCCTCACTACCTACAGCCGGACCTCACAGACCACCGACCATGTGAGGCCTCACTACCTACAGCCGGACCTCACAGACCACCCACCATGTGAGGCCTCACTACCTACCAGCCGGACCTCACAGACCACCGACCATGTGAGGCCTCACTACCCACCGGCCGGACCTCACAGACCACTGACCATGTGAGGCCTCACTACCTACAGCTGGACCTCACAGACCACCCACCATGTGAGGCCTCACTCACAGACCACCCACCATGTGAGGCCTCACTACCTACAGCCGGACCTCACAGACCACCCACCATGTGAGGCCTCACTCACAGACCACCCACCATGTGAGGCCTCACTACCTACAGCCGGACCTCACAGACCACCCACCATGTGAGGCCTCACTACCCACCAGCCAGACCTCACAGTCCACCCACCATGTGAGGCCTCACTACCCACCAGCCAGACCTCACAGTCCACCCACCATGTGAGGCCTCACTACCTACAGCCGGACCTCACAGACCACCCACCATGTGAGGCCTCACTACCTACCAGCCGGACCTCACAGACCACCCACCATGTGAGGCCTCACTCACAGACCACCCACCATGTGAGGCCTCACTACCTACAGCCGGACCTCACAGACCACCGACCATGTGAGGCCTCCTACCTACCAGCCGGACCTCACAGACCACCGACCATGTGAGGCCTCACTACCCACTGGCCGGACCTCACAGACCACCGACCATGTGAGGCCTCACTACCTACAGCCGGACCTCACAGACCACCCACCATGTGAGGCCTCACTACCTACCAGCTGGACCTCCACAGACCACCGACCATGTGAGGCCTCACTACCCACCGGCCGGACCTCACAGACCACCGACCATGTGAGGCCTCACTACCTACAGCCGGACCTCACAGACCACCCACCATGTGAGGCCTCACTACCTACAGCCGGAACTCACAGACCACCCACCATGTGAGGCCTCACTACCTACAGCCAGACCTCACAGACCACCCACCATGTGAGGCCTCACTCACAGACCACCCACCATGTGAGGCCTCACTACCTACAGCCCGGACCTCACAGACCACCCACCATGTGAGGCCTCAATACCCACCAGCCAGACCTCACAGTCCACCCACCATGTGAGGCCTCACTACCTACAGCCGGACCTCACAGACCACCGACCATGTGAGGCCTCACTACCTACAGCCGGACCTCACAGACCACCCACCATGTGAGGCCTCACTACCTACCAGCCGGACCTCACAGACCACCGACCATGTGAGCGCCTCACTACCTACAGCTGGACCTCACAGACCACCCACCATGTGAGGCCTCACTCACAGACCACCCACCATGTGAGTCCTCACTACCTACAGCCGGACCTCACAGACCACCCATCATGTGAGGCCTCACTCACAGACCACCCACCATGTGAGGCCTCACTACCTACAGCCGGACCTCACAGACCACCCACCATGTGAGGCCTCACTACCCACCAGCCAGACCTCACAGTCCACCCACCATGTGAGGCCTCACTACCCACCAGCCAGACCTCACAGTCCACCCACCATGTGAGGCCTCACTACCTACAGCCGGACCTCACAGACCACCCACCATGTGAGGCCTCACTACCTACCAGCCGGACCTCTCACAGACCACCGACCATGTGAGGCCTCACTACCCACCGGCCGGACCTCACAGACCACCGACCATGTGAGGCCTCACTACCTACAGCCGGACCTCACAGACCACCCACCATGTGAGGCCTCACTACCTACAGCCGGACCTCACAGACCACCCACCATGTGAGGCCTCACTCACAGACCACCCACCATGTGAGGCCTCACTACCTACAGCCGGACCTCACAGACCACCGACCATGTGAGGCCTCCCTACCTATCAGCCGTACCTCACAGACCACCGACCATGTGAGGCCTCACTACCCACCAGCCGGACCTCACAGACCACCGACCATGTGAGGCCTCACTACCTACAGTCGGACCTCACAGACCACCCACCATGTGAGGCCTCACTACCTACCAGCTGGACCTCACAGACCACCGACCATGTGAGGCCTCACTACCCACCGGCCGGACCTCACAGACCACCGACCATGTGAGGCCTCACTACCTACAGCCGGACCTCACAGACCACCCACCATGTGAGGCCTCACTCACAGACCACCCACCATGTGAGGCCTCACTACCTACAGCCGGACCTCACAGACCACCCACCATGTGAGGCCTCACTCACAGACCACCCACCATGTGAGGCCTCACTACCTACAGCCGGACCTCACAGACCACCCACCATGTGAGGCCTCACTACCCACCAGCCAGACCTCACAGACCACCCACCATGTGAGGCCTCACTACCTACAGCCGGACCTCACAGACCACCCACCATGTGAGGCCTCACTACCTACAGCCGGACCTCACAGACCACCCACCATGTGAGGCCTCACTACCCACCAGCCAGACCTCACAGACCACGTGAGGCCTCACTACCTACAGCCGGACCTCACAGACCACCCACCATGTGAGGCCTCACTACCTACCAGCCGGTCCTCACAGACCACCGACCATGTGAGGCCTCACTACCTACCACCAGACCTCACAAACCACCCACCATGTGAGGCCTCACTACCCACCAGCCAGACTTCACAGACCACCCACCATGTGAGGCCTCACTACCTACCAGCCGGACTTCACAGACCACCCACCATGTGAGGCCTCACTACCCTACCAGCCGGACTTCACAGACCACCCACCATGTGAGGCCTCACTACCTACCACCAGACCTCACAGACCACCTACCATGTGAGGCCTCACTACCTACCACCAGACCTCACAGACCACCCACCATGTGAGGCCTCACTACCCACCACCCTGACCTCACAAACCACCGACCATGTGAGGCCTCACTACCTACTACCCTGACCTCACAAACCACCGACCATGTGAGGCCTCACTACCTACCACCTTGACCTCACAAACCACCTACCTGTGAGCCCTCACTACCTACCACCAGACCTCACAGACCACCCACCATGTGAGGCCTCACTACCTACCACCTTGAACTCACAAACCACCCACCATGTGAGGCCTCACTACCTACCACCCTGACCTCACAGACCACCCACCATGTGAGGCCTCACTACCTACTACCCTGACCTCACAAACCACCGACCATGTGAGGCCTCACTACCTACCACCCTGACCTCACAAACCACCGACCATGTGAGGCCTCACTACCCACCAGCCAGACCTCACAGACCACCCACCATGTGAGGCCTCACTACCTACAGCCGGACCTCACAGACCACCCACCATGTGAGGCCTCACTACCTACAGCCGGAACTCACAGACCACCCACCATGTGAGGCCTCACTACCTACAGCCAGACCTCACAGACCACCCACCATGTGAGGCCTCACTCACAGACCACCCACCATGTGAGGCCTCACTACCTACAGCCGGACCTCACAGACCACCCACCATGTGAGGCCTCAATACCCACCAGCCAGACCTCACAGTCCACCCACCATGTGAGGCCTCACTACCTACAGCCGGACCTCACAGACCACCGACCATGTGAGGCCTCACTACCTACAGCCGGACCTCACAGACCACCCACCATGTGAGGCCTCACTACCTACCAGCCGGACCTCACAGACCACCGACCATGTGAGGCTTCACTACCTACAGCTGGACCTCACAGACCACCCACCATTTGAGGCCTCACTCACAGACCACCCACCATGTGAGGCCTCACTACCCACAGCCGGACCTCACAGACCACCCACCATGTGAGGCCTCACTCACAGACCACCCACCATGTGAGGCCTCACTACCTACAGCCGGACCTCACAGACCACCCACCATGTGAGGCCTCACTACCCACCAGCCAGACCTCACAGTCCACCCACCATGTGAGGCCTCACTACCCACCAGCCAGACCTCACAGTCCACCCACCATGTGAGGCCTCACTACCTACAGCCGGACCTCACAGACCACCCACCATGTGAGGCCTCACTACCTACCAGCCGGACCTCACAGACCACCGACCATGTGAGGCCTCACTACCCACCGGCCGGACCTCACAGACCACCGACCATGTGAGGCCTCACTACCTACAGCCGGACCTCACAGACCACCCACCATGTGAGGCCTCACTACCTACAGCCGGACCTCACAGACCACCCACCATGTGAGGCCTCACTCACAGACCACCCACCATGTGAGGCCTCACTACCTACAGCCGGACCTCACAGACCACCGACCATGTGAGGCCTCCCTACCTACCAGCCGGACCTCACAGACCACCGACCATGTGAGGCCTCACTACCCACCGGCCGGACCTCACAGACCACCGACCATGTGAGGCCTCACTACCTACAGTCGGACCTCACAGACCACCCACCATGTGAGGCCTCACTACCTACCAGCTGGACCTCACAGACCACCGTCCATGTGAGGCCTCACTACCCACCGGCCAGACCTCACAGACCACCGACCATGTGAGGCCTCACTACCTACAGCCGGACCTCACAGACCACCCACCATGTGAGGCCTCACTCACAGACCACCCACCATGTGAGGCCTCACTGCCTACAGCCGGACCTCACAGACCACCCACCATGTGAGGCCTCACTCACAGACCACCCACCATGTGAGGCCTCACTACCTACAGCCAGACCTCACAGACCACCCACCATGTGAGGCCTCACTACCCACCAGCCAGACCTCACAGACCACCCACCATGTGAGGCCTCACTACCCACAGCCGGACCTCACAGACCACCCACCATGTGAGGCCTCACTACCTACAGCCGGACCTCACAGAACACCCACCATGTGAGGCCTCACTACCCACCAGCCAGACCTCACAGACCACGTGAGGCCTCACTACCTACAGCCGGACCTCACAGACCACCCACCATGTGAGGCCTCACTACCTACCAGCCGGTCCTCACAGACCACCAACCATGTGAGGCCTCACTACCTACCACCAGACCTCACAAACCACCCACCATGTGAGGCCTCACTACCCACCAGCCAGACCTCACAGACCACCCACCATGTGAGGCCTCACTACCTACCAGCCGGACTTCACAGACCACCCACCATGTGAGGCCTCACTACCTACCAGCCGGACTTCACAGACCACCCACCATGTGAGGCCTCACTACCTACCACCAGACCTCACAGACCACCTACCATGTGAGGCCTCACTACCTACCACCAGACCTCACAGACCACCCACCATGTGAGGCCTCACTACCCACCACCCTGACCTCACAAACCACCGACCATGTGAGGCCTCACTACCTACTACCCTGACCTCACAAACCACCGACCATGTGAGGCCTCACTACCTACCACCTTGACCTCACAAACCACCTACCATGTGAGGCCTCACTACCTACCACCAGACCTCACAGACCACCCACCATGTGAGGCCTCACTACCTACCACCTTGACCTCACAAACCACCCACCATGTGAGGCCTCACTACCTACCACCCTGACCTCACAGACCACCCACCATGTGAGGCCTCACTACCTACTACCCTGACCTCACAAACCACCGACCATGTGAGGCCTCACTACCTACCACCCTGACCTCACAAACCACCGACCATGTGAGGCCTCACTACCCACCAGCCAGACCTCACAGACCACCCACCATGTGAGGCCTCACTACCTACAGCCGGACCTCACAGCCCACCCATGTGAGGCCTCACTACCTACCACCAGACCTCACAGACCACCGACCATGTGAGGCCTCACTGACCAGCGGTTACCTGCTTGTGCGCCTCCCATCCTCATCGCCAAATTAATGTTGTATTGAGGAACAACAATCAAAGAAAACATAGAAGTAGGATCTTCTGACATGATTTATTCGTTTTACAACAAATAAAGAGCAACGAAGAAACCCTCGGAGAGCAGGGAATCCGTCCGGCGAAGCTGCTGTCCAGTCGAGCCGCAGGACCCGACGCTGTTACTGGGCAACAGCGGGGCCATGGCAACGGAACGGAATGTTATGATAAAACTCGAATGCAAAAACATGTTAAAAAGGCATACTTGCAGCCAATCACAGGCTGTGTCGAACTATTTTGGGGGTTACATACACACAGCCAATCACAGGCTGTCTCGCAAGCTTGAACCTATTGCAACATTAGCCAATAGGAGCAGCCATCATTTGGGCCAATGAGAGCTGCGCTGCCCCGGGGGCGCATTTAATGCAAAAACGGGGAAGAATTCCCTGTGTTTTCTCCACTGCACATTGAACCCGTCGGTGTCCGGCGGAGCTCCAGATCCCTGCACAAAACACGGCCAGAGAAGACGGCTTCATCTTAGCTAAAGGTCAGTGTCCGCTCCTTTAAGAACTATCGGAGGAGGGTGTGGCCAGAGCTGCCGACTTTGGAGTTAGGGAACAAGGTTCGAGACTCGCTGTCGGTTCAACATCTCTGAGTCTAATCAAATCTCCTCATCTCCCCGCTACCATAACAAATGTGCAATGTAAGAGTTATTCATGTAAAGCACTCCCACACCTTCGGGTGTAGTTCGAGCTAAATAACAACCCCAACCCCCCCCCCCCAAAAAATGCTGACCATGCGCGTCAGGCGGCCACGTGCGGGGTGCGCGAAATGATCTTTTATTATTTACCTCATCCAATATGGCCGATGCGGTGCTTCTGTAGGGGTAGTGGCAGCGAGCTAAAATAACTAGAGCGCTAACCGAGCTCTCGGAATGTACCTTCTCCGGGCGCCATGTTGTTGGATAAAACACTATTACTTGTGATATTTCATCTTCTTACTCTGCAGCCTGCTGTCTTAGGCAAAAAGCGTGGCTTTTTGTGTTGATACAATTTGTGCAAGTAGGGAGTACTTGAGACGTGCACTTCCATTTGGTAGCCATTCACCATGCAGGGCTAGGTATAGTGTTTTCAGTTGGAAAGATTTTAAACTGGTACCTGCCTGGTGCATTCTGCTTTAAAATAGTTATCCAATTTTTCTTCGTGTTTACGATATATAAGAGTCTGTTCAAATTAAAAAGGGTTGTGGTTTTGAGAAGATGTTTATTGGTTGTTTTTATTCAGGAACGTTTTGCTTTACTGAACACAGTACGTTACAATGTTGCATGGTGTACATACTGTGTGTTTGTGTAATGAAATCTAAAGGCTGCGGTAGGTTAAGTAACATAAGCTTTATTCCAAACGTATCTCCCCCTCCCCCCCACGATGGGCAGCGACCTGTCAGCTAAGATCCCAGCGGTAACTGACCATGTCAGTGGCCAATGGGTCCCTTCCTTGGGGTGGGTACACCCCCTATTATACCACCCTCCAGTGGGATGGGGCATAAGCCTCATTCTGGTTGGTTGGGTCCCCCCATCTCCAAGATGGCGAGGACTGAGAGTGGTGCTTCACCTCGCCTCCCCCACCTGAGGGATGGGGTTGGCAAAGGTGGGCACACCTTTGCCTCAGTCAGTCAAAGTACATCAATGTTAGGCAAAAAGTGGGGGGCAACCATGCAAGAAGGTGCACTTTCCTACAGTATGCAGCAAATTTATATTTATTTAGGTTCTGTATATTTTGTCTCCTTATGACGGCCAAACAAGTAGGCATATGGGGGGGGCATTAGAAGCTTGTTATTTCTTCCTTGACATGTGTACGCACTTTTCATATCTTTATATTCTATAGAGATTCACAGTAGTCCTCGAGCTGGTGCGCAGTCTCTGCTATTGGCTTAGTGAGAGGGGTTTCAGATGGGATTAATCTGGTAGAGTGCAGCTTGTGCATTATAATTCTGCACCTAAAAGTAGCGAGAAAAGGCAAGTTCTATGCTCAAATTCTACATTGAAGCTACTAAAATAGATATAAACAGGGACTTTTTTGGCAATTTAAAATATAACGTGCACATTTAGCCATAGTATCAAACAAGTTTATTAGTCCATGAATACAAATAAGCAGCTTATACATTAAAATGAGTACTTATGAAAACTGGCTGCAAAAAGAATAGAAGAAGATAGAAATAAGTGTCCTTCTGTTTAGGGCATATGCATCTTTGCTCGTCAAAGGGCAGTAATGAGGACCGTGGTCAATTAAGTCTAGAGAAATTGGTTGAAGAAAGTTAGTTAAATCTTCCAAAAAGTGCTTTATTGTTTGGAAGTTAATTCATTGCATATTCATAACTGTAGAAGCTAAGATCTACATCAAGTTTTTCAAAAACTCCCCATCTGTATGTTGATATCGTTAATCTGATTTATTTTACATTTCTAGTGTGCCAGGATCACAGTAAAGGCCTTCATTAAACATGACCTCGTGTTTAGTTTGATAGTTACTGAAACAGACACTAAATCAACACAAATTTGTTCAGAATTCATTTGGAGTGAAATTTATCACCTACCTCCGAATTTGCCTTCAAATGGATTTTAGTGTTTACCTATTTGAAATGTTGTAATTTAACAAGGCATGCATTCTTCATCTCTCCCAGTAATTACTGTGTATGATAACAATTGAAACACGTATGATTGTGTTTCCTGGTTTAAGTAGGTGTTTGCGCTGGGATCTCAATTTAAAAGTACAGCTGTGACACGGTCCTAGGATCTGTTATCCATGTTTTTCAAGAAAAAGACTGAATTGCATTTTATAGGGACAAAAACACAATATCTTTTTGTAAATTTTGTGCAAGTTTTACACATGCTATTCATGTGTTTTCGTATTTAGAAGGTTTGTACGATGTTTGTGTGCCTAGATTGCAGTCAGTCAAATAACTTTATTCGGTTTCAGAAGAAAACCATGAAAGCGCACAAGATCAACAATACCATTTGTGTTTGCGATGCCCTATTTACAAAACAACATGAAAGACAATTTATACACTGTAATTATTAAAAAGGGAATAAAAATAGGTTTAAAAGAATACATGCCTTAAAATTCAATCTTAGGATTTATCACACTTTAGAAAATAAAACACTTAAGATGTGCGGTGATAAATCTAACTAATCCAGTACAACTACAGCTGCTAGTACCGTTTCCTAATAGCCATGGCAACTTTAATAAAATTAGAGACCCCAAAGCATATATCAAGAGTGGCCAGAGAATGCAGAAAGTTAAAACCATCAATATAAAAACAAGGCCTGGTATTTTTAAAAATGGGACTAAAAATGTTCTCCTAGGCTCTTTATATAAAGTGCAAAAAAGCATAAAGTGCTGTGTGCTTTGGGCTACCAAATTATCACAAGGGCACTAAGTTGTCTGCAGGGGATAGTAAGAGCACCCTCGAGGTTAAGACAATCTTTTATAATCTCTTTAGAAAACCCCAGCTCTTCCGATAGCCAGATTTTAGCCCATAGGAGTAAAGGGGCAATATTTATACAATCTTCTACAAAGTCAAGCCCCAGCTCATATTGGCAGAAGCTAGTGGGGGCACTGATTGGAGTCATCAGTAGCCTTTTTATAAATTTATTTTCCATAATTTGCTGCTGATGACTATTGTGATACCCCCATACGCCTGCTCCATATGTTGCCACAGGTGACCATTTAGCTTTATAGAGTGTAACTAGCTCGGTCACCGGTTTGTGTCCCAATTTGCTGGCAAAACGAAAAAGACCCTCAACCACCCTACCTACGTTTTGCCTCCTTGTAGTAACAAGCGGATCCCAATTCAACTTGTTCTTAAAAATATTCCCAAGATAATTAAAATTATTCATTTTATCAATCCTCTTCGTACCCACAGCAAAGTTTCTAGTTTTAGTCATTTTAGGCCCGCAGACCATGACATAGGACAAAGGATGCCTAGATTGCATATGTATCTAATTCTCTCTTTGCTACAGGGTTCTTATGTTGCTAATATTTATATTTGTTCATTACAATGTGCTTGTATTTTATTTTACTTCATGCATTGATATGGAGAGGGAATTTCACTCCATTTTTCTTTGTTCTATTCCAAAAGCTTTCAATCTGAGATTTCATTAAATACTAGTCCCATATATTTATTCCAATAGCATGAAGTTTCACTTTTCTTAAAAGATAAGATGCTCTGTTTTCTCTTAATGTATACATATTTTATGATTTCAGATCTCTTTACCTCCAACATTGGAAGGATCCACTTACATCTTAGACTAATACTCATCAGAAACATGTACAAGAGAGGCTAGAAGCAATGGTGTTTGCGCCTCAGAAAGGGAACAGTGTCACAAGAGGCCGAATAACCGAAGCATGAACGGAGCCATCATGCAAGAAACCAACTAGAGTAATCCCTTGGATGTACGAGTCAGAGTACCTTCACAGCCTCTGACTAAAACAGAAAAACATGTATGAAATCAACAGGCAAATATGCTTTATAACGTTTCCAACACCGTCATTGAGCTGAGATCTTCCAGTGGTAGTTACAGCATTGCTTTACTGCCTAAAAGGAGGATAATCATGTTATATTTGTGGTCAATGTAATTATCTTTCGGCCACACCATAGAAACTACGTAAAATGTTCTAATATGCAGAATACATACATTGTAAACTGTACAACTAAATGGTAAAATATGTAGTGCTGCTTCTTGCAGTACCGAGTAATGTGCTAACATATACACTTATTTTCCTCTTGTGTAAAAAGTAATGTAATCGACAAAAAGACACAGCCCTCACCAGAGAAGCCAAGAATGTCATGACTGGAATTAATGTAGGCGTTATTCATCCTCTCTGTTGGAACATTCTTATCTGCAATACCACTTACATGTTAATATGAGAAAATATTTTGAGCTTTATTAACCATGATGGGCCATCAGCATACTAATCTAGAGGATGAACATAAAAATGTAGCCAACCAAGAGTCTGAATTTCCACGAGAAAAACAATGCACAGACAGCGAATGTGCGAACAAATTGACATTAACATCAACAAACCTAAAATGCCACCAGCAAACAGTGATCGGAAACAAAATATACATGTGCAGCGAGTGTGGGAAGACCTATAAGCAGTCATCACTCCTAACGGTCCATCAGAGAATACACACAGGGGAAAAACCATATAGGTGTATTGAGTGTGGAAAGGGTTTCATTCAGTCATCGGACCTAAAGCGACATCAACAAACTCACACAAGAGAAAAAACATACATTTGCCATGAGTGTGGCAAGGGATTTGATCAGGAATTAGACCTAATGTGCCATCAGCGAACTCACACAGGGGAAAAACCTTACACATGCATTGAATGTGGGAAGAACTTTAGTCGGGCATCTATCCTAAGGGGGCATCAACAAACCCACACAGGAGAAAACCCATATAAGTGCCATGAATTTGGTATGAGTTTCAATGTATCATCAAGCCTATTGTCTCACAAGCGAACGCATGCAACACATAAAGCATTCAAATGCAGTCAGTGTGGAAAGGGCTTTAATCACTTATCATACCTAAAGATCCATGAGAGAACACACACAGGAGAAAAACCATACAAGTGTAGTGAATGTGGTGGAAGTTTTGGTCATTCAAAAACCCTAAAGCGTCATCAGCAAATGCACGCTGGTGAAAAACCATATAAATGTATGGACTGTGGGAAGGGCTTTCATGAATCTTCAAGACTAGTGGTCCATCTGCGAACACATACAGGAGAAAAACCATACACATGCAGCATATGTTGTAAGAGTTTCAATGAATCATCATACCTAAGGATACATCAGCGAACACACACAGGAGAAAAACCATATGTTTGTAGTGAATGTGGGGTACGTTTTGTTGCTCCATCAGCTCTTAAGGCCCACCAGCAAACACACACAGGAGAAAAAACTCACATTTGTAGTGAATGTGGGAAGAGCCTTAAAGCATCATCCATAAGGGGCCATCTGCTAACACACACTTCAGTAAAGCCATACATGTGCAATACATGCGGAAAGAGCTTTAAAAGACCAGGAGCCCTATTGCAGCATAAGCGAACACACACAGGAGAAAAACCATGTAAGTGCAACACATGTGGGAAGGGTTTCATTAATTCGTCAGATCTAAAGCGCCATGAGCAAACCCACACAGGAGAAAAACCATACACATGTAGCAAATGTGGGAAGAGCTTTATTCAGTTGGCACACCTAACACGCCACATGCAGATACACAGAAAAAACACAGATGTTCAGTGAATATTTGACGATCTTTGAATAATTATGAGCCATAAAGTGCCATTCACAAATGTAAACCATGGTAAAAACACAAACGTAGTGAATGTGGGCTTTTGTGAATTGTCCTCCCCAGAGAGCACTCAATGGAAAAATAAATGCATACAGTGAATCTGAGAATAGCTTTAACCAATTCTCATTGTTAATGTGATATCTGCAAACACATAGAAGAGGGGAAAAAACTAATTTAGGAAATGTGGGATGAATGTACCAGCAATCATTTTTAAAGAATAAACATGATGCAGTGATTGTGGGTTAAGCTCAAGTCTGTTAGTGAATACATATGGCACAAAATCATGAAGGTGAATTAAATTACTAACTTTATCTACAAATGTAATGCTAGGAGCCCATCAGTGGACATGCATATAAGAAATTTCACAGAGGAGTGATTGTGAACTCAGTTAAATCCTCAAACATTAAGGTCCTTTAACAGAGAAGCAAAACCATTCATGTTTGCTGAATGTAGAATGAGTTGCAAATTCATTCAAGTTTGCTGAATATGGAATGAGTTTCACCCAGTAATCTGTCATAAGGCTGTTAGTTCAAGAATGTTAAGGAGCAACCCTCTTGGTTCAGGCTCTCACATACCTGCGCTGTTCTAACTATATTATGTAATGTTTCAGGAGTTCAAACTTGATTTCTTGATATTGTATTGTATACATGTTTCTTATCTTAACTGTTGTTCCTGTATTGTATAAACCTCTTGGTCCTTTGTCTCAGTGATGTTACTTGTTTACTGTTACAACATTGTATAATGTACAGTTCTTTGACGCATACAAATCCTCTTATGGATATATGTATAAGGGGTTGTATATGATAGATGCATATGAAAGTATTTTTATAACGATATTGAAAAAGTCTGATTGCTGTTTAGTGGAAGAATAAGGCTTGGAAATCATACATGAATAAACGGAAGAAGAGTAAATAGTAAAACTCTGGCATGTAATATTGTTTACATTTGTCAGAGTATAGTTGGTTAGATATGAGCGCTCTCTAGCAGAAGAGGACTAACACTGTAAATTGTAAAATTCACAAGTCCTATAAATAGAGGCTGTGGTAACTTTGGAGCTGCTCCATTCTGATGCCAGCTGTGGTTTAATTTTTTTGCTTTCTTGTCTCACCTCAGCCTCCCACTTCTCCAGGTTGTGTTAATGTTAAATTGACCAATTTGATCCATTTCTTTCTATGGAGTGAAGAGGCTGTCTATGGAGCCAGTACATTTATATTCTAGAAGTTTGAAGGTTTTATTACACATTTGGTTCTGCAGAACCTTTTCGTGTTACAGTAGTCTTTTCTAGATGAAAAACATTAAAAAAAACGTAAAGCACTAATAAACCATGATGTCCTCATCTGTGCACTCTACATGGTCTGATTGTGAGAACTTCATTGGTACATTTTTTTTAAAACACATCATGCTTAAACTTCAGCGTGTTGTGGAACACCTTTCGCTGTAAGTGTTTTTTTCTGACAAATTAACTCTGAAGTTGTGTTTTTGCTGAGGAGTTAATAATGCTGCAAAATTGCCAATGTTCAGTAATTGACCCTTGCGATAGAAATATATCTTGCGTTTGTAAGAGGATTCAAGGATAGGACACCCCCACTTACCCTTCAGTTGCTCAGAACTTGCTCTTAAGTACTGAGTAAACCACACCCAATGCCGCTTTTATTTGCAGCCACACTACAAAGAATAATATAAAAGGAAAATATTGTTATGATGCAAGATATTCCATCCCAATCACTTACTACCCAAATTAATGAATACCTACCCTCATTTGATCCCTAAAACTATTGGTGTAAACACAGTATCAACAGGTCAATATTTTCAATAGAACATCATTGACCCCAGGGCAAACTAAAATTTGCATAATCAATAACTTTACCAGTTACCTTTGATCAAGTAACATTTATACAGCGATGTAATTTGATTTAAATTAGTTGTTTAAATTAAATATCACCTTTAGAGCAGCATTGTGGGTCGCACTTGCTGAAAACTGACAGTACTTCTACAGTTCTTCTCAGTGTTGTAATAATGGAAAATATAGTTTACTGTATGTGGCCCAACAATTTAATTTCAAAAGTACTTCTCATATGTATTAAGGCAGAAGAAAATCTACAAAGAATAAATATTACTTATTCTAGCACAGAAGGCACAAGAAGAGGAAGAATCTTGACGCTGTGACAGTCTATTGACTATACCCAAACATTCAACAGTAAGAGTTTATCCCCAACAGTACAGTAGGAGCCTGGGTGTCATAGTTCATGGATTTTGGTTACCGGTCTTCAGGGTGGCGCAAAGCTAGTTCTATTCACCTCCAGAGAGAGACCCTGACTTCTAATTGTAATGGCAAACACAGCATCCTACATATAGGGGAACAGGGTAAGGGGATGAGAGCGGAAACAGTGGTGCGAGACTCATTACACTTCCTTCGGAACTGCTCATCGAAGTCTGCAATGAAGCAGTGTCAGAAAAGAATCTTGGAACATTAGTATAATATACAATTCCACCTTATTACCTTAAGTAACAAGTCCTCTAACTCACCCTTTTCTTCACTAAACGTAATGCAGCCTCTAACTGGAAATATAAGGAAACAATATTTACTGTTTGTGCTTTTGAAATCCTTGCAGTTTGCTTTTCATGAAGGACTCCGAACTTACTAGAGAGTTCAATGCACATTAGTTCTAGCTAGTTCAGTCTTGAACATATGGGAGAATTATCATATGTACATTGGTGGAGAGGAAAACAAGACAGACTCAAAGTAACAAATTAGAATGTGCCCAAGAAACCAAAAAAGTCCCTGGTTGGAGACATGGGCTAAAGGCATGGATTGCTGTATGGGGCATTTGGTGCCCGATTTACTTAGCAAGGGGATGGTCCCAAAAACACGTCAAGATTTGGAGGGAGTGGGCGGGGCTCAGGGGCATATTGCTGGAACCATGCACAGACAGGCCGTGGCTCACCTTTGGGGGACACGCCTTCGAAGTTTCAACACACTTACTGCGCACACAGGATGAAAAGTAAGTCATTGCCCATTCCCCCACCCACCTCCCCGGCTCGCCCTGCCACGCGCTGCGGTTGCACTGACGGGCATGGGACTACGCACCTCACTTCCTGGGCCGTTGGAGACTCTGGGAGGAGTGCGCAAATTATCCGGATAAGCTGTTAAGCTTCTCCAGGTGACTGGGCCGGATGTGCTGGCCCCGTCAGACCAGCTAAATGCATCCTGCCTTTCATCAGAGGATAGGCCTACAAACTGTTATGTTCATGATGACACATCCAGTGCAGGGCTTTACCCAGTCTTAGGCCTAGTCGCGCTAAGCTGCGCCACCACCGCTACTAAGGCGGAGCTCTGATTGGAGTCGTCCTGTCTTGCCCCACAGCGGGAGTGGACATTTTGTGCTGCAGCACCCCCTTGCACAATCAGGGCAACATCAAACTTGTACAGAGGCGAGGGGGTCAAGCAGTTGTTGGGGCCCATCCCATGCAGAGATCCCAGCGGAAACCTGGTGTGACACACACAACCAGATAACATATTACTTCCCACACCAGGTGACAGACTGCCTGCCCCCAACCCCACCAAACATGGGCAAGCATGAGGGACGTCAAACCAAGCTATCATTCGAGAGAAAGCGCAACACTAGACAAGTGGGCTATATAGAGGACAGTGGGGCAGCCTCTACTCGT
The DNA here is from genome assembly GCA_963921515.1 of Calotriton arnoldi. Classification (NCBI taxonomy): domain Eukaryota; kingdom Metazoa; phylum Chordata; class Amphibia; order Caudata; family Salamandridae; genus Calotriton; species Calotriton arnoldi. Next base: position 140,020 of record CAWUFW010010388.1, read on the forward strand.
GCGGATGATTCCGATGAACTGGATCTGAAAGAAATACTTATGGATGTTAAAACGAGCTTGAAAAACAGATTCCAAGCTGGACCTGCTCACCTCGTGCCTAGACAAAGTGAAGAGGCGAGTGGGCGCCCATGACGCCAGACACGACCAGCTGGAAACCCGCGTTTCAGATGCCGATGACAACCAGGCAGTTGCAAGGGAACAGCTCCTATGAATGGTCAAAGTTTTGGAACTCATAAAGCTCAAGAATGAAGATCTCGAACCCCGGTCGAGGCACAACAACATCCGTATTGTCGGGGTGCCGGAGACTACCACAGTCACCAAAATGGAGGACTTTGTGGACACCCTACTTAGGTACCTCTTTGGCACAGAACTGTCGCCAGTATTCATTGTCGAAAGGGCACACGGGTCACTCGGCCCCAGACCTATCCTGGCACGTCTGCTAAACTACAAAGACCGTGATGTAATCCTCAGGCTGGCTCGAGAAAAGGGACGAATCCAAAATAAGGGAGACAACATATGCGTTTACCCTGACTTCACCGTGGTGCAGGCCACCCACCGGGACTTCCTTCCTGCCAAATGACTGCTACAGCAGGCAGGCGTGCAATACTCCCTATTATACCCAGCCAAATTTAAGATCATACAGGAAGGCAAGGCATGACTGGAGGTGAACTTCAGTATGGATTGTGGTGGACAGGCCTTGAAGGTTAACCCACACTTGCCACCGCTAGGGGCCACCGGCTGGTGCTAAGACACCAGGGCTTGTAAAGTCCAGCGGGGCCTTCTAATGTCTAGCATGGGAATGTGCTCCTTCAGGAGAGTGGTTTGGTGGACTGGTCATGAAGTCTGAACCTGGTTCCCCAGTTCCAAATTCGGCAGCTCTGGCCATAGTGCCACACCCTGTCCCCCACTGAACACACTGTCCGTCTGAGAGAAACTCGCACTTCCTTCAGCTACAACCCAATTGTGCTCCGCAATAAACACATGGATGCGACTCAATTCAAATTATGCACTAGACAAAAGTAATATGCTGCCTAAAAAAAAATGGGAACATCCTGGAAAAAGCAAACCCTCATAGGGAATGCAAGATTAAGTTGAGCATGTGAAACATAGGCAGAGCAACATGGTTACCTTAACACTTCTACACTCATTATTCAGAAATCAATGAGTTTTTACCTGAACAGTTAAGGACATGACTACAGGGCCCGGAAGGGGCCTGTTTCAATGTCCATTGCGTATCTCCTTACAAAACGTGAGCAGTATGGTTTAAAAAGACCACATCCCTGAACACAGAGCAGTGGTACACATTTTATAAACTAAAATAAGGAAAACAGCTGATAAGGATCACATTAAACGTTTACCATTCCAGTCATCAACCAGGTATTGCAGTACCTCCAGGAATGGTGCACTTCCCCACCCGGGGAAAACAATACTGTTCAAAGAAAGACGAGAAAACAAAAGTAGCGCTTCACTGGCAAACTTTGTAAAGTGGCGCTAATGTGTTTCGGTGTGAATAAAACCAATCTGGCCACTTCGCGACTGCTCTGTCATGCTTTATTTGGTGATTTCTTTTTCGTATTTTGAACATTTTTTTCTCTTCATCCCAAGGCTGCACTATGCAACAGAAAAATGTCAGAAAAAGAAATTTCCTGCAAAAGTGTTTCTTTTTCTTCAAACCATTTCACAGGGGAACAAATGAAGGAAAGTAGAGGAAACAGAGGGTAAGAAACGTTTGTTGAAGTCACAGTTTTCAGCAAGTGAGGAGCAGGGAGAGAGACAGAAAGAGAGGGAAAAAGAGTAAGAGGAAGAAAGAGGGGGGGCAGTTGACAGTGGCAGAGCAGGAGAAGTGGACATTTCCACCACTAATCTTACCTTAATAAACCTGCTGGGCACCCGGATCTCACACGCAACAGAAGCGGGCTGCAGGATAGGCCAACCAGCGCTTGCCTTGACACTCCTGACTCCTCCTCCGCTCTCGAACTCCACAGCACCCGACTCAGCAGGACTTTCACTGCCGCGGGGCGGGCTCGGGACAATAATGTTTGCAGGACCGTCAGATTGACGGCCCTTGGACCCAAACAAGCTAGTTTGCATCCTCAGGTTGTGACAACACTGCGCATGGGCGGGCATAGGCGCGCCTTGTGATCTGTTTAACAGTTATCTCTCTTCTATTTCTACGAAGATTAACATTGTGGAAAAGAAAGAGGGACAACAGTGTTCAACACCGCCCAAAAGCCGGCACTGCATCGGCGTAGTCATGGTTGATAGCATCATCATCGGGTCTTGTTGACCTCCACCAGGAGGTGATCCCGAGGAAATAGTTGGGATCTACTTTGTAAAAATGTGAATTAAAATTACCTCTTTATCATAGACTTAAATTTATTTAAAACAATGATAAGGGTAAGGTTAAAAACAAAGGCGGATGTGAAAAATAGGACCTGTAATGTGTCCTTCACATCATTTTCAAAAAGGTCAAAAGAATGGTCTACATGTTTCGGCCGACATGCGCCCTTGCTGGGCCGATGGCTTTCGTCAGGACCAATTTAAGGTGCGGAAGAATAATCCCCCCTTTTTTTTTTAGATTACTCACGTCAGGTGGAATACTATCCCTGGATCTATTATTCCACCGGTTGTATTCATTCCAGCAAGCGAGAATGGATTTGCTCTCAGGTGTAAATAAAAAGAAAAGTTAGTTCACACATAATGCCAGACATCATGTAATATGTCTGGTTTTCATCATAAGAATGTGTGAAGTCTCATGTTAGTTTTGTGCCCTCAATGATGGTTGCATTATTTTATTGTGCTATTTGCACTTGGCAAGATTAAGTGTGCTTTCTACTAAGAATGAAAATCTACACATATCACCGTGCTGTTTGGAACATATAATATCTCCAATGTGATTTTTAGCAAATCAGGGTATTTACAGTATTCTGTTGGTACACAAATTCATTTTGTAAATTTTGGTGGACCATGATTAGCCACCCATATCACCGTACTGTTTATGCATGCAATATCCTCAACGTTGTTATACAGATCAGGGTTCCGCTTTCATGCATGTACGCTAATTAGATATTGATGGGCCTGTGCCGATCATGATTATCCCACTCGATAAAATAACACATGTACATACATTTCCTAAAGGTTGTCATTAGTTTGAAATTCGTGGATACTAGAGAATGGCAAATGCCCCTTTTGGGCAGAGTCTCTGTTATAAACGGATGCTTTACCTTTTTAAATCACCAAACATTTCACATAGGGTGGCGGGAGAGACGCGTAGGCTGCCCTCCTTTAGCAAGGGAAAGAAAAGAAATCAAATACATGAAGAATTATCCCAAATCTAAAGTAAAAAATTGCTTCAGTTAAGGCTCGTGCTAAGCTGGAAAAATAACTCTGTTGGCATCTCGGTCACTTACGTGAGGTGCAACTTGTAGCTGGTTCGGTCTCTCCCCTCCTGCATGTTACCTGACCGGAGTGCTCAGACCCTATTTATGTAACGGTAGCCCCGATTGGCTCAAGTGATGTCGATAGATAGCGAAGACAGACTACTAAACTAAGGAGATTGTTATTACAAGCCACACTCAATAAAGTTTTTCTCAATTATGTACAAAGTTGGTGTAATTTAATTTAGATTCTGGGTATCGCATAAATTAGATTGTTGTAATATTTATGTTTTCTTTTGTGACAATTGTAAAAAACCACCAGTATACGTTTGTGTCAACAGACAGACTTCTATGGTCAAGATTGCATATCAGTGGGGATTTATAACTCCCATGAAGGAAGGTTTTTTGATGTAATCTGTGTTAGGTGATGAGTTTCACCTTGTTTACAACATCCCAATATAGAGCATGAAATGATCCTATTTGTTAAAAGCGATACCTCTCATGTTCGTTCTGCGGTATGAACAGAAAAAAGTCTATGGAATATTATAGTCTATATAGAATATACATTGTATTGTTGTGTGTGGTATATAAATGGAATGTTATATGGTTGTGTGTGGTATCTGAATAGAATGTTGTATGGTTGTGTGTTGTATCTGAATAGAATGTTGTATGGTTGTGTGTAGTATCTGAATAGAATGCTAAATGGTTGTGTGTGGTATCTGAATAGAATGTTGTATGGCTTTTTGTGTTATCTGAATAGAATGTTGTGTGGTTGTGTGTGGTTGTGTATGGTGTATTATTGAACACTTGGTATAGTGACTGGAGGTGAAGGGTCATGGGAGGGCTTGATAGAACTTATCGGATGGGTTGGCACAGAAAAGTACCTGAGGGAAAGCAGAGAAGCTGATGAGTGTAATGGTAAGAGTGCCTAAGAGTATGGAGAGTTCCTTAAGCAGAGGGTGAAGAACAGTCTCTGAGGGGATAGAAGGTGCCAAAGAGAGGTGGAGAACCCATACAGGCGAGGGTTAAATGGAACCTGAGGGAGTAGAGGACACCCTATTGAGAACAAAGGCATGGAAAGAATGGCTCATCACAAAGAATGCAGAGAAATATACGAGATACTACATGAGGGGAGGTGAATACAAAAACACCTGGAGGTAATGGAAGAGAGATTACTTGAATATGGAGCTAGCAAAGATTACTTGAGCAGGGGTGGGAATGAAGAAAAGAGTATCTGACGAGAATGACGAAAGGCAATGGGTAGAAACCAGAAGGAAGAAGGTGGGTGTTGAGGACACAGCATGTCTTGGAGATGTAGGAGCAAGAGTATATAATGTGAGTTAGATACAGAGACACCTGGGAAGCATGAACGAATGCTTACTTGGGGATGAGCATGCAGAGATCACTTGAGCAGGGATACAGCAGAGAGAACCTGAGAGGGGTTGGAGAAGAGACTGAGGGAAATGAATGACAGCATGAGAGACCAGGAAGAGCGAAAGAACCTACACAGTAATTCTACTAATAATGCATTCAAGGTCTTAAAAAACTGTGCCGGTATCTCATATAGGGAGTGTTGTAGCGCATATAAACACAGAGGGAGTGTAATCATTTTTATGATTGCAATTATGTCCATGAGGGATAGAGGTAACTTTTGCCAGAAGCGAATTGAACCTTCTATACCTTCAATCACCTTTCCTATTTTGAGGTCCAAATACCTCACTGGACTATTTGCCAGTCTAATTCCTAAATATTTCGGGTCAGACGGCGTTGTGCCAAGCAACCGATCGGTAGCAACTGATGGAGCAGGGTAAACAATAAAATTTTAACCTCCTAATATTTACGTTGAATAAATAACACACATGCTCGTCTTAGTAAATAACCAACCATGTATGTTACATGTAAAGGGGTAAAGGTAACACGCTATATATGTGCAAACTAATTTACTTACAATTGTTAACGTGGATAACATAAGCCTAATATTTGCGTACTAATTAGAATAATAAATGCATGATTTGTGCTTGGAAATAAACTGTGTAGTGGCAAAGTAAAGCGTTGGTAAGTAAGGGATGGCTTTATATGTCGCTTTTGCTAGGTAATACCTAATTGGGGTACGTAGAATGATGGGAGGGAAACGAAAAGGTTTATATTCTTTATTCTTAACTTTGTTCTGTTTATCTTTATAATAGTGCGCTTAGGCCTGCTGTGCCGCGATGTAAAAATGGCCGCCATGACAAAACAAGCTAGAGTACGCATGCGCGAGAGGGGTGTTGAAATAAAGAAAGGCTGTGAACAAGAGGGATCATGTGACCGTTCCAAAGCCTAGGATGGAAGCGTGGTCAAGGTTGTGATGACCTTATCATACTAACGTGTGCCAAAGAAGGACATAGCGAAAAGCGTGAGAAGTCGCAGTGAATAAGTGAATGAACAATGAACTGTTCAACTTAAAAGTATCAGAAAAGGATACAGTTTGAAATGAAAGAGCGGATGGGTAATGTCATGAACCCGTGAGAAACGACAGAAGTATGAACTTTCCACAAAGAACTGGTTGGAACAAGGATATTCATAATGAGATGTATACTGACCCAAATGGACCAATTAGAGAGAATCTCGCCCATAAAGATGTAACATTTTCGCTTAGTAAGCTAGTATTAGGGTATAAGAAGGCCTACTCTTGGGGGGCGGATTGAGTTACTATTACCAATTTTTGATGCTGATGAACTGATGCTGCTGCTATTTTATATTTTTGATTGAGCATGAGACGCTGCTGTTGGAGAACCTTTTTGCTTTTGATAGATTTTCCACTTAATACTATTAGACCTTTTATTCTTAAGATGCTAAAGGGGAAAGGAACGAGAAGGCCTGCTTTCCAGGACAGATAGATAGTTTTTCGGGAGTTCCATGCTGTGATCTGAATTCATTGCTGTGACGAACTTTATTCTTCCATCTAATAGGTATGCATTGCAATGTCAATTTATTCTTATAATGATGCTAAATGTAATAATCTGAATAATAAATTTGAAACCCATTCATGCTTCTAAAAATTATATAAACTTTATTATCTTTAAAACAATGAGTCAGTGGTTCTTTAGCTCAATGATAAATGTAAATGTTTAAAGGTTTATCGTGATTGAGCTGGTCTTAATCACCATCAACTGATTCCTACTAGTTGGTCCATCGACCAATGAGCGGAATACCTTAAAGCTTGAGAAATATTATGTCGTTTTAAAAGGTATCCCGTCTCCTTCCAGCAAATCATTGACTGTTCTTCTCCTAGGTAAGGACGGATGAAATCCAGGGAATATATGAGAGAGTGAATGTATATGCGGTGTTATGGGCCCCACCGTCATATGGATATAGTTGTGTTTGAGAGGGATATTTGTACCTGGACGTCCAAAAAGCATATAGGAGAAGAAATTTTATTGATAGCGCTGGATCACACAACCTAGATTTATTAGGGTTCGTTTTCAAGCCTGAAAACTCCCCAAATTGATATAATATGTCCAACATTTCCGGGACTGCCTTGGCTGGTTGACGCAGATATACTAAAGTGTCATCCGCGTACATAGATACCACGTGGGTAGTGTCACCTAATCATATCCCCCATCTCTCCAGTCGTTGTCCTAAATCCTCCGCCAGCGGCTCCATGGCCGCCGCAAACAGGAAGAGCGATAAAGGGCACCCCTGTCTGGTGCCTCTCTCAAGCTCAAAGGCTTTCTTGCTCAGTGTAATCTCGAAATTCTATTTTATGCTAAATGAGGGAGCAGGTATTTAGGAGAAGGCATATAACCTCCTTACGAATATTATTATTGTTTAGAGGTCTTTCTGGTAAATTATTTCGCCGGTGACAAGAGTCAACTTGTAAAGAAAAGCAACATTGTTGACATTTGAGAGTGCTGGATAGACCAGTGATCTAAAATGCCGGGCAAGGAAGGGACTTACCGTGGGTATTTAAATTCATAAGTTCCGCTCGGTGTAGGCCTGGATAGAAAACTGCCAGGGTTTTTGGTGCTGGGCACTGACTGTCCGCGGACGGGCGCAGACGGGCTTGCCTTTGGCGTGCCAGCAGTGCGGACCTGCATTGCAGCTCCTTAAGTGAGCCGTCATAGAAGGGGGCGTGGCAGGGGGAGGACCCAACAAAAAGCAGAAAGCACAATAGAGCGCTGTAGTGAAAAACTAGTGGGGAAACAATTAGCTAACTGGGGTCCAGCAACCCCCTTCTAGCGAGTCAGGCTCCCCTAAAAGGCCAGAATACTGATAACTTAAAAGAAAATTAAAGCAAATGTGGCAAACTTTACCAAACCACAAACCAATCAAAAGTTGAAATGCAACGAGATTAAAAGACTAATGGGAGCCAGGCACCTCCCAAATATGGCCTCCAGCGAAGCTTGCAAGGAAAGTAAATGTTGTCTTTGAGCAATTCCAAGTTAACAGCAATAATTTCAGACATATTTTTTCACATGAAATGCTGTGCAAAGAGGGGGCCACGAACCAGTGCCATAACGAAACTTGAGGGCCCCCCCTCCAATGTAGATGCAGTGCACCCCCCCACAACGGGACCCAGTCAGGAGCAGGATGATGCTGTATCTCCAAGGATACCGTGCTCAGGTCTCGATATGCGTTTAACACCTACATTTTGTCTCAGAATTAGAACTGTGCTGAGTGGTCCTCTGGAGCTCGGGGGCCCCACTGGGGCTGTGGGGGCTAATGTTACGCCACTGCTACTAATGAACACGATTGTAACATTAACAAAAAACTGGAGTTGAGTTTAACTTCTAAAAGAGCAGTAAGCGCAGAGGGTAGATTTTGTTTTCAGGAGTTAACGTAGAGGGTTTTGCTCACAAGAGAGACCGGACCCTATGGAGGGCAGCAAAGTGCACCCCTTATAAAAGAAGCACACGGTAGAGTGTGGGCGGTGTCAGCCTGTGTGGGTGGAGTTGGCTGGTCTGGGCGGGGTCAGTCAGCCGGTGTGGGCGGGGTCAGCCTGCTCAGCCTGCAGCACCGACTAAAAAGTCTTGGTAAAACAGCACAGAAAGTAAACTCGCCGAATACTGTGCAGCATTCGGGTTTCCTGTTTCTTGTGGGGAGGGGGGGGGGGGTGTATAAATATTTGGAAGGTGAGGTCAGGTCCGGGGCTGCTTTTCATTCATGTAGCAACCGGCTGGTCTGCAGCGAATCTCAATCCAGCCCTGGAAGGCATCTGCAGCCTGTTAGTCTTTTCTTTTAATATGGAATCTACTGTAATGTTTCCACCTGCAATAAAAAGGCAGCTCAGCAAAAAAACAAGCAAAAAACCCCAAAGCGTCTAAAGCTTTTTATCGTTCACCACCTTCGCCGCAGCCCCCAGCACCAATCCTTCACCTGCTCTGCCTCAAAGGGTGCTCACGCACGGGGGCGTGTGTGCGTGCTCCGGCTGACGAGCAACATCTGCACAGAACTGGACTTCCTGTTCACCTTTGTACATTGTAAAGTGTTATTAAATGCCGAAAAGGAAAGTGGGCGAGCCTAAGACTTTAAATCGTAGAAGAATTGTAAGGAGATAGAACAAGCGGCGGGGATTGATGGGGGCCAAATGGACAGACGGACAAAATGCAAGTCGGGGTGGGATGCGGGATGGAGGAGGGCAACACCCATGGAGGCAACAAGCAACAGAGTGTGCAGGAAGGATGCCAGGAAAAAGCAACAAATCAGGAGCAAAAGGGCAACAGGATGGCAGCAACAAGCAACAATACAGGAGTGACGGGGCAACAAGCAAAATAGTGAGAAAGAGCAATGGTGACGGGAAGCAAACAATGCGAGTGAGCAATATGCGAGTGGGTGGGGGTTTCACAGAAACACACAGCAGTGCAAAACACAAGCACTCATGGGGAGTGATTGGACACAACAAACAGAGTAGCTCTAAAACGGAAGCAGTAGAAGGACACAAATACTTAGTCCATTCTTCAGGAGAGAGCCAAACACAAGAAGAAAACATGATGCACCAAGCTGTGACAAACCGGAACGAAGCGAATGAGAGCGACTCTGAAGCTATCCAGTGTAAGCTATGGGCGGGCTGAAGGCCCACTGATTGTAACCAAAATGTCTTGAAGAGACAGCGTATGCTCTGTCTAGCTGAGACCTAAAGAGGATGGGGGATAGCCGGAACGCTGTCGTGTTCAGGCTGTATGGGTGACTGAGTGTGTGTATGGCTGTGTCAGTGAGTGAATGGATGTGTCAGTGGTATATGGGTGAGTAACTGCATATGTGAAAGGCAGTATAGGTGAGTGTTGGAGTATTTGAGTGACTGTATGTGTGAGTGAGTGATTCTGAGAGTGGCTGTATGGGTGAGCGTGTGCGTGTTGTCAGTGACTGTATAGGTGTGTGAGTATGTGTTAGTTTCTGTATGAATAAGTGAGTGGGTGTGTGCATAACTGTATAGGTGAGTAAGTGGCTATGTGATTGACTCTATGGGTGAGTGAGTAGGTGTGCAAGTAGCTCTACGGGTGACTGACAGTGTGTGAGTGGCTGTATGGGTGTATAAGTGGATATATCAGTGGCTGTATTGGTGAGTGAGTTGGTGTATGAGTGGCTGTATGGGTGACTGAGTGGATGTGTGGTTAGACCTATGAATCAGTGAATGGATGTGCAAGTACTGGTATGGCTGTGTTAATGGTTTTGAGACTGGTAGTGTGGAAGTTGGAGTGGATGTATGAAAGGTTATATTGGGGTATGAGTTGGTGCATCAGAGATTCTGTGGATGATGTCATCAGTGATCTCATCAGTGATGTCATTTGCGATGCCATCAGTGATGTCATTTGCGATGTCATCAGTGATGTCAGTCAGTCAATCACTTTATTCGATCTAGATAACACATAGATCATGACAATACATTAAAATATCAAAGAAACATCATGTAGCAAAATATCATAAATAGGTGTTTTAAAAAGACACATTTGAGCATATTAAAAAGGCATACAATTACAATCGATAAAGACGGGATAGGATCTGTTGTTCCTAGCTACTGATGCAATCTCCTAGACTTTAGTGAGAGACATAGAAAGGACGCTACACAGCAACTAACAAAGTAGCCAAGGCAGCATTTGTTGGACATATAATCCTGGGCGGCACTGCCTGAATTGATATTTACACATTATAGGGAAAATAAAACTTTTGCGGTACATGGAATAAAATTTACAAAAGAAGAAAATGTGCAGGTTTGATTGAGGAGACACTCCGTCACACGGACAGACCTGCAAGGCTTGAGAGGAAAAGGTTCCAGTGGGATAGCCCAGCATACGGGGGATACGTTTTGGGCGAAAGTTTAATAATACAAATCGATGATGGGGATTTGTCACAAACATCAAGTAGGGGACTGACCCATCAGAAATAACAGGTAACGTCAAGTAAGTTAGCTCCGTGAAATTGTTACAATTAGTTTAATATCTTTCTGTATCCATTTTAGTTAAAAACTGACTTTTGATTAGCTTTTAGAGGTAGTCAAGTATTTGGCTGGGGTCTCGAACAGTGGTTGTAAACCCAGAGAAATAAGAGTATTTTTAACATAAAGGATCCAAGGAATCTTATGTGCATAATCGAGGGTTAGACAATCTCTGATGATATGTTGTGTAAAACTGATGGATTCCCTTCTCTATACTGAATGCCATAGAAGGATTGGGGCTAGACGTACCCGATCGGATATATAAGCTCAAGATGACAGTTAAAGTTACAGCTTCTCGGGAGAGCTACTTATTTTTTCAAAAAGGTGTCCTCTATGATTTGTAGGGGGTCTGAGTTTGTATGACTCCACACCCCGGCCCGTATGCAGCTACATACAGTGGATTAAGCCATGTAGATCTTTTTGATAACATCCAATGGCTTCGAGCCCAGTTTTTTTTATAAAAGAATATATGGCATTAATGCTTTTTTTCAGTAATAGGCTTCTGTTAGCTACCATATAGTTCCAAGTGGCCATTCTATCGAACAAGACCCCTAAATAAGAAAAGGTGTCTGTCTGTGCCACTTTACGGCCTGCTACGTGAAAAAAATGTAGTTCCTTTGTCGGGTGGCCAGTCACTAGAATGAAAGATTTTGCCTCATTAACTTGTAAGTCTAGATTTTACATACATTTCACACACTCCCCTATGAGTTTCTGGAGTGCCGTACCAATGCGGCAATCAGCACTGCATCATCTGCATTGAGGAGTATGGGAATGCAGACCTGGTTCACCATGGGGAACATCTAAGGTGGGGTCTAACACTCCCTGGTTTCCAAATCGGACGCAAGCTTTAGCTTGTAAATACAGCTGTCTTATGAATAAGATTATTGCCTCATCAATGCCCATCTCCTCCATGATTCTCCATCGGTGATGACGGGAAACACAATCAAAGGCTGACGATAGGTCCATAAAGGTCATATAGACCATTCCTTTTTTAGCTAGAGTATATTTAGCTATGAGCAGGCTCAGGTTAAGGCATCCAGTGTCCCCTTCCCTTTCTTAAAGCCATACAGCGCAGGTATCAGGACATTTTTCTGGGTAGCCCATTCCTCTAATCTATTCAGTAGCACTCGTCCCATTAGTTTGGCTGTGCCGATCCATAAAGAAATGGGCCTATAGTTTTTTGGCAATGAGGTACCGCTTTTTTTATGGATAGGGAATATGATTGTCTATGACCATGATTCTGGCGGCCCCACACTAGCAATAGCATTAAAAACATACATTAAAAAAGATCCCCAAAGGTCAGGATTTTCAAAATAGAAATCTATTGGGGCACCGTCCGGGTCGGGGGCCTTGTTACTACAGTATTGCAGCAGAGCGTATCTGACCTCAGTCAGATTAAATGTTAGTATAGGTTTAGAGATGGCTGTTGTACCTCTCAGGGGAGATTGCATACCCTTGTGTGTGAGGCCAAATATTTTAGGAAAATGTTCCACCCAGGTTTCTTCGTCCAAATGGGTGTCTAGGTTAGGGTCTGTACTATCTTTCACAAAGGGGGCATTAATTACAGCCCAAAATTCCCTTGAATTATTTGTAATAGCCACCTGCTGAAGGTGTTCCCATGCCTCCGCCTTCAGAGTTTTCTGTCTAGCCTTCCTGGCCTCTTTATATAAATGTCGAGAGAGCCTGACTAAGGCCTTTTCTCTTGGGTTTGCTCTAAGGGCTTTTTGGAGATTAGTTATTGTCTTAGTGCAGGCTGGATCAAACCATCTAGGGGCTGAAGAGTCGCGGGCGGGGACTTGTTGCACTAAGTTAGTTTTCACTTCGTCCAGAATTGTCTCAAAGGCTGCCACCACACCAACTGGGGCTATGTTTAGGTCAAGGCAAGTCATTACCTCCTTTCGTCTATTGGCAACAATCAAAGCAACAATTTTCTCCTTATCAATCTTGCCTCATTTGAGAACTATTCAATTCTTTCTCGCTATGAGGGGTTTTGGGAGTCGCCTCATCTGCCAGGTATGTATTTCTTTCCATTTCATTTTACAGGATATGGCCACATGATCACTAAAAGTTGAGAATTGTGTTTTAATATCGCTAAAAAGGGCTTTTTGGGATACGGGTTCAACCAAGTAATCAATAGTAGAGCCCTGGGAATTTGTCCCAGATGTTTTGTCTAATAAGCCTGTGCCCATGTCGACTGGGTTAATGATTTCAAGATTCCTTGTAATAAGGAGTCTGTTAGGAACATTGCCATAAGTGTTATGGATGAAGTGAGGAATTACTTCTCCTACCTCATTAGTTAGGCCACACACCGGTTCTGCCATGCTACCACAACTGTGCGCGTTAAAATCCCCCATCCATAAGATATTCAGGATTTTATTATAATCTCTGATGAATACTTCGATTGCCTTCTCGAGTTAGTCAGTGACCCTTCACATCTCGCCCGTGAAGTTAATATTATAGTAGTTAATTAGGAACATATTGCCACCTCCAACACCTTTGAACATCAATAGATTGTAATATGGGGAATCATTGTGAGAAACAAGGACTTTAAGTCTTAAGGTTTTTCTCACCAGTGTCAAGATGCCCCCTCTTGTTCGGCCAACTCTCGAAGGGAGCGCAGGGGTATAGAAAGAGCGAAATCCATCTAAATGAATTGGTCCTGTTTCCCAGGTTTCTTGTCATCAGTAATGTCACTGACCATGTCATGAGCGATTAAATATGTGAGGTAATTAGCAGTGCATTGCGGGGGCGCGAGTTCTAGTTAGCCCTGCTGAATTTCTCTGGTTTTGTACAAGTGAAACCTGAACCTAACTATAATATCTCTGTAATCTTTGTTTTTTTCAGTGAATTTCTAAGTTTTTAAAAAAATTCCATTTGCTAACCATAACATCCCTGTAACGTTTGGTTTTTTTCAGTGAATTTCTAAGGTTTTTAAATGATGATTCCTAACTATAACATCCCTGTAACCTTTGGTTTTTCCAGTGAATTTCTATGGTTTTTTAACTGGTAGTCGTGTTTGCAGAGTGGTGGAGAAAGGGGGCTGGGCCTCCGACCAGCTCTCAGGAATCCCACTGTGTAGGACTTACAAGAGGAACCAGGAGGGCTTCCTGGCCCTCAATGTCCCTCAGGAGAAAAGTGGACTTCAAGTCCCATACAGTAGTGCACCACAAGCCATGTTTGCAGAGTGTTGGAGAAAGGGCGCGTGGCCTCTGAAGACCTCTTAGAAATCCTGCTGTGTGGAACTTACTGGAGGTAACAGGAGGGGTAGTTGGCCCCCAATGACATCCTTGGGGGCCAATTACTACTCCGGTTACCCCCAGTAAATCTGACACAGCAGGATTGCTGAGACCTGGTAGGAGGCAAGGCACCCTTTCTCCTGGCACACTACTTGTATGGGGATGAAGTCCCCTTGGTTATTGAGGGTCCTTGGGGGCTAACTAGCCCTCTTGTTACCTCCAGTAAGACCCACACAGCTAGATTCCTGAGAGGTTATCAGAGGCCACGCCCCCTTTCTCCACCACTCTGCAAACGCGCCTCCTGGCGGACTGCCGGTTGGGGGAAGAAGTCCACTTTAGTCCTAATGCCCTCAGGAGGCAAGGGGACCACATCCCCCCCACAACAGTGCGCTGAGAGGTGCATTTGCAGAGTGGTGGAGAAAGGGGCCGTGGCCTCCAACCCCCTCTCAGCAATCCCACTGTGTGGGACCTACTGGAGGTAACAGGAAGCCTTGTTGGCTCCTAAAGACCCTCAGCAGCAAAGGGGACTTCATACCCCAACCAGCAGTGCGCTAGAAGGCACGTTTACAGAATGGTGGAGAAAGGGGGCAGGGCCTCCAGCGAGTTACCAGCTTTTTTCCCCTATTTTTTAAGAAGGGGGGCCTCATGGCCCTGCTTCTCTGGGCTCTTTTGGGCCCCGGGGACCCCATCCCCCAGGGCCCGCCCCATTTAAAAATTCTTTATTTATGAAAAAAGGAAGGGGGCGGTCGTGCAGCCCTCCTCCTGGGCCGATTTTGGCCCTGGGGACCCCATCTCATGGGGCCCAGCCATTTCTTTTCAACAACTTCCGACCTATCTCAAATATTCCTACCCTGGCAAAGCTCCTTGAAAAATATGCTCACATCCAACTCTGCAACCATATTGAACAATTTTGAGTATTAGACCTATTCCAATCTGATTTTCATCCAGGGCACAGCACTGAAACGGCCATGACACACATAGTGGACAATGCACTAAAAATGCTGGATTAGAACCAATCATGTCTCCTAATCCTCCTGGCCTATCTTCTGCATTCGATACGGTCAAGAAATGTAGGATGTGGTGTAACGGCTAGGGCAGTTGACCTCAAATCTGGGGAACCGGGTTCGAGTCTCAGCAATGATGCTCAACATCATGTGATTCTGGGCAAATCACGTAATCTCCCCGTGCTTAACAAAAATGAATGTGTCCTTGTGTAACGCAACTGGTGCTCATATAAAGCGCTTTGATACCTTCTGGTCAAGTTTGCGCTATATAAAACTCTGAAAAAAAAAAAGTATGACAATCTACTAGACCTCTTGGAACACCTCATGGGGCTATCGGGAACAGTCCTCAACTGGTTCACTTACTGTGAGAAGTTGGCCTGGTATATGCTGTCCACTATTTATAGTGGGCACCTTGCACCAGTCCAAACAACCCCTTATTGGAGATAGGTTAAAGACAACCTTTATTGAAAGCTATCCTAGTGGTAGCTATGGAGAGCAGCCTTCAGGCTAAGTCTTGAAGGAATGTAAAGCAGCTTGTTTTACCAGTCTATAATCTCTTGAGTGACCAAATGAAAGAGGACCACACCAGGTATATATTCAAAATATATGTATTTATTGCTAAACACACCCCTCTAGTCTCTTTATGAGGCTAGAGTTCAAGTACATAAGTTATAAGTTAGTTATCAACAGTAATAGCACAAATACACGTTTGAGCCCTAGGGGCGTACTCAAACCATATACCAATAAAGTGGTATAAGAACCACGACTGAGCTAGACACAAGGCCTAGAGCCTGTAGAAGTGCTTGGACCACAAGGAACCACCCAAGGTAGTGACACAGGGGACCCACGGGGACGCGTGCAGTGTGAGAACACAGCCGCGAATCGCCGTTGACTTCTATGGGGAAAGTCGCGGTTGGAATTTTAAAGAAAAGGGACACTTAGAGGAGGACTTGGAGTAAACCCCTTTAGAACTGGGTTGTTCTAGAGTCTGTACCACGGGAGCACCGGAGTACTCGAGTTACCTCACCCAGGAAGCCGGGTGCATAGGTGTCTTTCGGGGTCGGGTTTCGTCGTCGTTTTCAATGGCGATCTGCTGCAAAGTGCTGCTGGCGGCCAAGTCGAAAGTGTTCGGGTGGATCCAAAGGTGGATCGAAGATCTGAAGAACCTGAAAGCAGAGGGGACAGAGTCTGGGTCACTAGCCAGTGACCAGGAAGGCGATGAGCGGATGCCCACCGATGTCGAGTGCTTCAGGTAGGTTGACGGTCGTCTTGACTCTTCAGCCACGAGGTCCAGGAGGCGTCGACGACAACCAGGAGCTGGATTCGAGCTGTCCCACGACGTCTGTCGATTGCAGGAGTGTCGGCGACCGGATTGGACCCAACAAGCCTTGGCAACGGCAAGTCTCGTGGAAATAGAAGAAGGACGGTGGTGCAGACCAGCAAGGTCTGAGGGACTCACCCAGCGAGGGTAAGTCAGGGCATGCCTGGAGCAACCAGGGAAGCCCAAGCAGAAGAAGATTGGCCTTCGGGAGGGCCTACTAGCCAACGGACTAGCAACCGCGAAGGAGCCTCGAGTGGACGCACTTAGAGCTGGCTCACGGGACACTCATGGAGTGGAGGTCAGTGATCTTCGGTGCAGTCGGTGCTGGAGGCGGGGGCTACTGGAAGCCCAAAGCACAACTTCGTGGAAGACCAGGAAGAGGATGCACTTGCAAATGCGCTCAGGGTCCAGGGGTCACGGTTCCACGTTACCCACGACAGCTACGGGCCTCAGCTTTGCTGGGGACTCAGGGCAGCCTCGGGGAAGTCTGGAAATCCACCTCTGATGATGCAAAGACTTCGGCGTCCGGCGGGAGCTTCAGCGATGCAGACCGGACAATTGCTTCTTTGGTGCCTGCCAAGCAGGGGAGTCACTCCTTGACCCCAAGGGAGATTCTTCAGTCCTCTAATCTTAAAGTAGAGCGTCGAAGGTCCAGGATTCTGTATCAGAGTTTCGTCCAGGTAAATCTAAAGTCCTAAGGACTGGGGTCCCATACTTATACTAAGTTAGGGGTTGGACATACTCTGGGGACCCACCTATGGGAGGGTCAGGGAAGAGGGGTGGTTACACCCATTCCCTTTGTCCAGTTTCGCGCCAGAGCAGGGGCTGGAAGCCCCTGAACCAGTTTGAACTGGGGTATGCACAGGGACACCAAGTGTGCCCCCAGTGCAGGACTTCAAAGCACCAGAGAGTGCTCCCGCCCAGCCCCAATACACATTATCCTGTCTGGGACAGGAAACCTATTGTCCAGGCCTCCCCTGCCGGAGTTTCAGTCAGCAGCAGGAGGCCAGACCCGTGTCTGTGGCAGCGGCATCCATTTTGTGATGCCAGGGCTTGGAAAGAAGTTACCGGGCAGGCCGGTGTGTACATGTCTCTCCCTCTAGAAGGGTGGAATGCTACCCCCGCCGCCAGAACTGGCGGGGGGTAGTATTCCAAGATGTTTGACACCAAATACAACATGTTTCCGTGCAGCCATCCCAAAGTTAGCATTTAACGCGAGGTTATAATGCGCTTAAGAGTATATGGTCAGGCTGCACTACAAACAGCATCAGAGAAGGGTCTCCGAACGCTGCAGAGGGGCTCTGCTCATGCAGGGGCACCCTCTCACATAGGAACCAAGCGCTCTGCCTTCAGGATTGACAAGGCCTGCCATAGGAGTGACTTATATGTTTATATGTGTGTATGTATGTAGTGATATAGGTAACCTATATCACTGTAAGGGGTGCATGCACAACCTTACCCAGGCTGCAGTAGCAGACCTGTGGTGTCCTTTTGGTTGGCCTTCCAGGGGTGGCACAATACATGCTTCAGCCCCTGGCAGGCCTCTGAGGTACCTATGCCCTGGGTACATAGTATACCATATACTAGGGACTTACAAGGGCACTCCAGATTCCAATCAGAGATGTGCCTAAGGCACATGGAAACCATTTTAGGGAGGAAGCAGCTAGGCTGGGGTTCTGATTAGCAGGGCCCCAGCCAGACTAAAGTCGAAAAACAGTGAAGCATCAGCAAAAAGTGGGGGTACCCATGTGAAGCAGATCCTACTCTCCTACACAACCCCCCCAAACGTAGGGACATTAAACTAACCTTGTCCAGTTAAGTCTTCATGTTCTAAGTGGAAGTACCTAGAGAGTCCATCTGCATTGGCATGGTTACTCCCAGGTCTATGTTCCACTGTGAAGTCCATCCCCTGTAGGGAAATGGACCACCTAAGCAGTTTGGGGTTTTCACCCTTCATTTGTTTTAGCCATAAGAGGGGCTTATGGTCTGTTTGAACAAGGAAGTGAGTACCAAACAAGTATGGCCTCAACTTCTTCAGAGCCCAGACCACAGCAAAGGCCTCCCTCTCAATGGCTGACCAACGTTTCTCTCTAGGGGTCAGCCTTCTGCTAATAAAAGCTACTGGCTAATCCTGACCTTCATCATTCAATTGTGACAGTACAGCCCCTACCCCCAATTCAGATGCATCTGTTTGGACAATTAACTTCTTGGAGTAATCAGGACTCTGTAGAATGGGAGCAGTGCACATTGCCTGCTTTAGGTCATCAAATGCCTTTTGACAGCTAACTGTCCACTGAACCTTTTTGGGCATTTTCTTGGAAGTTAAGTCATTCAGGGGTGTCACTATTGATCCATACCCCTTGACAAATCTCCTATAGTACCCAGTCAGGCCTAAAAAGGCTCTCACCTGAGTCTGGGTAGTTGGAGCAGTCCAGTCCATGATGGTCTGGATCTTGCTCTGCAGTGGTTGAACCTGGCCTCCACCCACAAGGTGGCCCAGGTACACAACCTGACTCTGCCCTATCTGGCACTTGGTGGCCTTGATAGTCAGGCCTGCTTTCTGCAGGGCCTGCAAAACATTTCTGAGGTGGACCAGGTGATCCTCCCAGGTGGAGCTAAAGACAGCAATATCATCTATATATGCTGCACTACAGGCTTCCAGACCTGTAAGGACTGTATTCACCAACCTCTGAAAAGTGGCAGGTGCATTCTTCAGACCAAAGGGCATCACCACAAATTGATAATGCCCACTAGGGGTTGAGAATGCTGTCTTTGGCTTTGCATCATCAGCTAGTCTGATCTGCCAGTAGCCAGCTGTCAGGTCAAATGTGCTTAGATACTTGGCTGAGGCCAAAGTGTCTATTAGCTCATCTGCCCTAGATATTGGATGGGCATCAGTCCTAGTGACTGCATTGAGACCCCTGTAGTCCACACAAAACCTCATCTCTCTTTTCCCACCATTGGTGTGAGGTTTTGGCACAAGGACCACTGGACTAGCCCAAGGGCTATCTGAGGGTTCAATAACTCCCAAATCCAACATCTTCTGGACTTCTGTCCTGATACAGTCCCTGACATGGTCAGGTTGCCTATAAATCTTATTTTTAATAGGCAGACTGTCCCCAGTGTCCACTTCATGAGTGCACCAGGTGGTCTGACTGGGTGTCAGTGAGAATATGTGCCTGAACTGATTGAGCACCTGTCTGCAATCAGTTTGCTGCTGGGCAGTGAGGCTGCCTGCCAAGGCTACACCATCCACTAACCCATCATCAGGGTTCTGTGAGAGCAGGTCAGGGAGTGGGTCACTCTCTTCCTCCTGTCCCTCATCAGTAGCCATGAGCAAGCCCATGTCTGCCCTGTCCACATATGGTTTTAATCTGTTGACATGGAGAACCCTGTGGGGACTCCTGGGTGTTCTTAGGTCTACTAAGTAGGTAACCTCACCCTTCTGTTCAACAATGGTATGGGGTCCACTCCATTTGTCTTGGAGAGCTACTGGGGCCACTGGCTCCAACACCCACACCTTCTGTCCTGGCTGGTAAACAGTCAGTACAGCCTTTGGTCATGCCAGGCTTTTTGAAGTTCCTGGCTAGCCTCAAGGTTTTTAGTTGCCTTTTTCATGTACTCAGCCATCCTGGAGCGGAGACCAAGTACATAGTCCACTATGTCTTGCTTTGGGGGCTTGAGAGGTAACTCCCATCCTTCCTTCACCAAGCACAATGGACCCCTGACAGGGTGACCAAACAAAAGTTCAAAAGGGCTGTAGCCAACCCCCTTTTGAGGCACCTCCCTGTATGCAAATAAAAGGCAGGGCAAGAGTATGTCCCATCTTCGCCTAAGCTTCTCTGGGAGCCCTTTAATCATGCCCTTTAAGGTTTTGTTGAATCTCTCAACTAAACCATTTCATTGTGGGTGATAGGGTGTGGTGAACTTGTAAGTCACTCCACACTCCTTCCACATTGCTTTCAAGTATCCAGACATAAAGTTAGCACCCCTGTCTGATACAACCTCCTTAGGGAAGCCCACTCTTGAGAAAATTCCCAGGAGGGCTCTTGCCACCACAGGTGCTGTAGTGGTCCTAAGGGGAATAGCCTCTGGGTACCTGGTGGCATGATCCACTACCACCAGGATAAACCTGTGCCCAGATGCTGTTTGGGGATCCATGGGACCAACAATGTCAATCCCCACCCTTTCAAAGGGAACCCCCATCACAGGTAGTGGTATAAGGGGGCCTTTGTGGTGCCACCTGCCTTGCCACTGGCCTGGCAGGTTACACAGGAGCGACAAAACTCCTTGGTGTCTTCAGACATGTGGGGCCAGTGAAAGTGAGGGACAATTCTGTCCCAAGTCTTGTTCTGGCCCAGGTGACCTGCTAAGGGAATGTCATGGGCTAGGGTCAATAGGAAGCCCCTGAACTTCAGAGGTATAACCAACCTCCTGGTGGCACCAGGCTTGGGGTCTCTACACTCTGAGTACAAGAGTCCATCATCCCAATACACTGTATGGGGACCACTAGCTTTCCCAGCAGCCTCAGCAGCAGCTTGCTGTCTGAGGGGTTCAAGAGAGGGGCAGCTCTGCTGCTCCTGGCTCAGATCTGCCCTGGAAGGGCCCCCTGTCCCCAAGAACTCAACCTGGTCAGGTTCAAGCTCCTCTGGGACAGTTCCTTCCTCAGGACTGAGATCATCCCCCTCAAGAGACTGATCTTCCTTCTGAGCCAAGGGGAAGGCACTGCCTTTACCCTACTACTCCTCTTCTTGGAGGGCACTTGGTCCATTATTCCAGAATCCAAGGCCTGTTCAGTGTTAGACATTTTGGCTTGTGACCTGGTCACAGCAAACACATCTGCAGGGATGCCCAGCATTTCTGCATGGGTCCTGAGCTCCACTTCTGCCCAAGCTGAAGTTTCTAGATCATTGCCAAGCAAGCATTCAACTGGTAGGTCTGCACTTACCACAACCTTCTTAAGGCCAGTTACCCCTCCCCAGGAGAAGTTAACAACTGCCAGAGTATGGTCTGTTCTGATATTGCTAGCATTGGTCACTTGGTACATTTCACCAAGTATAATCTGCCCAGGATCCACAAGGTCTTGTGTCACCATGGTGACACTTGCCCCTATGTCCCTAAATGCCAAAGCCTCTTTTCCATTGATTAAGGGCTGTTGCCTGTACTTGCCCAGATTACTGGGACTCACAGAGGAGGTCACATCCATGCCTCCATCACAGACTAGGACAGCCTGAGTTAGTTCTCTGACTAGGTCAGAGCTCATCTCCTTACCCAGGGTCAACCCTACTAAACCCTTGGCTTGTGTAGTCCCACCACCAACTGTAACTGCACTAGGGGGAGCAGGTG
Source organism: Calotriton arnoldi (assembly GCA_963921515.1). Taxonomy (NCBI): domain Eukaryota; kingdom Metazoa; phylum Chordata; class Amphibia; order Caudata; family Salamandridae; genus Calotriton; species Calotriton arnoldi. The sequence continues at coordinate 161,718 of CAWUFW010010388.1, forward strand.
CCTTAGGGGCATTGGTGGGGGCTGGAGTAGAGTCTTTGGACTTGGTGCAATCACTGGTCCAGTGGGTCTTTTGCTTACAGACCTTGCACCATGGTTTCTTTTGGCCTTTCCCTTTGTTAGACTGTGAATCCCCGCCTGAAGAAGATTTTTGGGGGCCTTGTGAAGACTTCTGGTCTTTACCCTTCTCCCCACTCTTATCAGAGTTCTTAGAATCTTGCTTCTTTGGGTCACCACCTTGATTCTGTACCTTCTGCCTCACCCTGGTTCTGACCCATTTGTCTGCCTTCTTTCCCAATTCTTGGGGAGAGGTCAGATCAGAGTCCACCAGGTACTGATGCAACAGCTGATTTTGACAGTTATTAAGAATCTGCTCCCTCATGATAAGATTGTACAATCCTGTGAAGTCACATACCTTACTGCCCATCAACCAACCTTCCAGAGCCTTAGCAGAACAATCCACATAGTCTACCCAGTCTTGAGTCTGTGCTTTTTGGGTATCTCTGAACTTTAACCTGTATTGTTCAGTTGTTAGGCCAAACCCATCAATCAGAGCACTCTTCAAGACTTTGTAATTGTCAGCATCCTCTTCTCTTACAGTGAGGAGCTTGTCTCTACCTTTGTCTGCAAAGGAGAGCCACAAGATTGCTGCCCACTGCTCCTGAGGGACCCTCTGTACTTTACAGGCCCTCTCCAGTGCAGTTATCCATTTGTGGATGTCATCCCCACTCTGGTAGGGAGGGACAATCTTGCTCAGGTTTCTATGGTCATAAGACCTTTCCCTATCTCTGGGGAAATTGCTGCCACCATGGGACTCTAGTCCCAACTTTTTTCTCTCTCTATAGAGATCTAGGGACTCCCTGTCTATAGCCAATTGCTGTTTTCTGAGTTCAAGCTGGGCTTGCTCATACTGAATCAGTCTCTTCCTCCTCTCATGAGAGGATTCCCTTCCATGAGAGGAGACAGAGGTCCCTACTGAGGTGTCAGAGTGGTTAGACTCCTGAGAAGGAGATCTAGTCCTTCTGGGCACACTCACAACTCTTCCTGGGGGGCAAAGGGGAGGTCATTCTGATCCTCCTCCTCCTCCACAGGAGGAATTGGGTTTTCCAGGTCAAGGTCATTTTCACCTTCCTGGCCAGTTTCAGAGGGGGGCCCTGGGTTTCTTCACCCCTGACCCCTTCCTCATTTTCTGCCCCACCCTCTCTGCCTACCCCTTCAGACCCTAGGGGCCTGCTGAGATCATCAGCCAGTAGCACCTCTCTGAGGTGTTGGGTGCTGGCACTTTTGCCTGCCTTCAGCTTCCTAGTATTGCACAATGCTCTCAATTCCAAGAATGGGAGATTATCATACTTGGAGGGAAGAAGCCCACTGGCTTCTGGCAAGGACTCACTGGGTCCTGGCTTTGAAGACATTACTAGTGAGGTGTGGTGTATGCACTACCTACTCTAGTGTGGCCTACTAAACTCTCTTGAGTTGTAGAAAGGGTGTGCTATCCCTTAACACACAACTCTAAGTTCAGTAGAACTTACTGTATACTAAGCTTGATTTATATGTACCTAAGGTACCCTTAGTGGTTTTCAGTTGATCAATTCAATTGAGATTATCTGGTAAAACAATAGCAAGCTGGAATCCCACACGCTGCACACCAATGTGAGAAGTTGGCCTGGTATATGCTGTCCACTATTTATAGTGGGCACCTTGCACCAGTCCAAACAACCCCTTATTGGAGATAGGTTAAAGACAACCTTTATTGAAAGCTATCCTAGTGGTAGCTATGGAGAGCAGCCTTCAGGCTAAGTCTTGAAGGAATGTAAAGCAGCTTGTTTTACCAGTCTATAATCTCTTGAGTGACCAAATGAAAGAGGACCACACCAGGTATATATTCAAAATATATGTATTTATTGCTAAACACACCCCTCTAGTCTCTTTATGAGGCTAGAGTTCGAAGTACATAAGTTATAAGTTAGTTATCAACAGTAATAGCACAAATACACGTTTGAGCCCTAGGGGCGTACCAAACCATATACCAATAAAGTGGTATAAGAACCACGACTGAGCTAGACACAAGGCCTAGAGCCTGTAGAAGTGCTTGGACCACAAGGAACCACCCAAGGTAGTGACACAGGGGACCCAAGGGGGACGCGTGCAGTGTGAGAACACAGCCGCGAATCACCGTTGACTTCTATGGAGAAAGTCGCGGTTGGAATTTTAAAGAAAAGGGACACTTAGAGGAGAACTTGGAGCAAACCCCTTTAGAACTGGGTTGTTCTAGAGTCTGTACCCACGGGAGCACCGGAGTACTCGAGTTACCTCACCCAGGGAAGCCGGGTGCATAGGTGTCTTTCGGGGTCGGGTTTCGTCGTCGTTTTCAATGGCGATCTGCTGCAAAGTGCTGCTGTGGGCCAAGTCGAAAGTGTTCGGGTGGATCCAAAGGTGGATCGAAGATCTGAAGAACCTGAAAGTAGAGGGGACAGAGTCTGGGTCACTAGCCAGTGACCAGGAAGGCGATGAGCGGATGCCCACCGATGTCGAGTGCTTCAGGTAGGTTGACGGTCGTCTTGACTCTTCAGCCACGAGGTCCAAGAGGCGTCGACGATGACCAGGAGCTGGATTCGAGCTGTCCCACGACGTCTGTCGATTGCAGGGGTGTCGGCAACTGGATTGGACCCAACAAGCCTTGGCAACTGCAAGTCTCGTGGAAATAGAAGAAGGACGGTGGTGCAGACCAGCAAGGTCTGAGGGACTCACCCAGTGAAGGTAAGTCAGGGCACGCCTGGTGCAACCAGGGAAGCCCAAGCAGAAGAAGATTGGCCTTCGGGAGGGCCTACTAGCCAACGGACTAGCGACCGCGAAGGAGCCTCAAGTGGACGCACTTAGAGCTGGCTCACGGGACACTCGTAGATGGAGGTCAGTGATCTTCGGTGCAGTCGGTGCTGGAGGCGGGGGCTACTCGGAGCCCAAAGCACAACTTTGTGGAAGACCAGGAAGAGGATGCACTTGCAAATGCGCTCGGGGTCCAGGGGTCACGGTTCCACATTACCCACGACAGCTACGGGCCTCAGCTTTGCTGGGGACTCAGGGCAGCCTCGGGAAAGTCTGGAAATCCACCTCTGATGATGCAAAGACTTCGGCGTCTGGCGGGAGCTTCAGCGATGCAGACCGGACAATTGCTTCTTTGGTGCCTGCCAAGCAGGGGAGTCACTCCTTGACCCCAAGGGAGATTCTTCAGTCCTCTAATCTTAAAGTAGAGCGTCGAAGGTCCAGGATTCTGTATCAGAGTTTCGTCCAGGTAAATCTAAAGTCCTAAGGACTGGGGTCCCATACTTATACTAAGTTAGGGGGTTGGACATACTCTGGGGACCCACCTATGGGAGGGTCAGGGAAGAGGGGTGGTTACACCCATTCCCTTTGTCCAGTTTCGCACCAGAGCAGGGGCTGGAAGCCCCTGAACTAGTTTGAACTGGGGTATGCACAGGGACACCAAGTGTGCCCCCAGTGCAGGACTTCAAAGCACCAGAGAGTGCTCCCGCCCAGCCCCAATACACATTATCCTGTCTGGGGAGGTAGTTACACCTCCCTGGGACAGGAAACCTATTGTCCAGGCCTCCCCTGCCGGAGTTTCAGTTAGCAGCAGGAGGCAAGACCCGTGTCTGTGGCAGCGGCATCCATTTTGTGATGCCAGGGCTTGGAAAGAAGTTACCGGGCAGGCCGGTGTGTACATGTCTCTCCCTCTAGAAGGGTGGAATGCTACCCCCGCCGCCAGAACTGGCGGGGGGGTAGAATTCCAAGATGTTTGACACCAAACACGACATGTTTCCGTGCAGCCATCCCAAAGTTAGCATTTAACGCGAGGTTATAATGCGCTTAAGAGTATATGGTCAGGCTGTATTACAAACAGCATCAGAGAAGGGTCTCCGAATGCTGCAGAGGGGCTCTGCTCATGCAGGGGCACCCTCTCACATAGGAACCAAGCACTCTGCCTTCAGGATTGACAAGGCCTGCCATAGGAGTGACTTATAGGTTTATATGTGTGTATGTATGTAGTGATATAGGTAACCTATATCACTGTAAGGGGTGCATGCACCGCCTTACCCAGGCTGCAGTAGCAGACTTGTGGTGTCCTTTTGATTGGCCTTCCAGGGGTGGCACAATACATGCTTCAGCCCCTGGCAGACCTCTGAGGTACCTATGCCCTGGGTACATAGTATACCATATACTAGGGACTTACAAGGGCACTCCAGATTCCAATCAGAGATGTGCCTAAGGCACATGGAAACCATTTTAGGGAGGAAGCAGCTAGGCTGGGGTTCTGATTATCAGGGCCCCAGCCAGACTAAAGTCGAAAAACAGTGAAGCATCAGCAAAAAGTGGGGGTACCCATGTGAAGCAGATCCTACTCTCCTACACCTACTACCTCCATAACAGGACGCAAAGATTTAAGGTTAACCACTCACTATCGCAGTCTACTACTGTCACTTTAGGTGTCCCTCAGGGCTCTTCACTCTAGCCCACTCTTTTTCAACCTGTACATGGAACCGCTTACGGAAATTCTGAGTTCATCCAACATTCACTACTATATGTACGTTGACGATACCCAACTATACTTAGAAGTCTCCTGTCCTGAGGACATCAATACCCTCAACACAACTCTACAGTTAACTTAGAATTGGCTAGCATGTAATCACCTCATACTAAACACTCAAAAAAATGAATTTCATTACAAGACCGGAGACTACCATTATGCATATTTCTTTTAATGCTAACTCCAAGCAGCCACTTGAAAGCAATAAATCATAAAGTAAAACAGTTATAGAACGGGATATTCCATATGTATAAAAGCCATGAGCACAAAATAGTCTGCCTCTTTTAAATGCAAAATAACTGAAATTTTTTCAAAATAATGTTCTTTTAACTTCCTTCTTCTTCTCTTCCCTCTTTTTTTTGTTGATATTCCAAACGGTGAAAAAACTAATGGAGATTGAAAGAACTGTTGCTGAGTAAATCTTTGTGAACATCTTGGGTCTGGCAGCATCAGCAGTCCGGAGTGAGTTAGTTATGTCGAGTTATCTGAAATAAGAAAGAGTATAAGGGGCATATTATCAAGAACGGCGTTAAAATTATCGCCGCTTTAGCGGCAGAAAACTGCAGCGGCGATAATGGGCTTGATAATATGCCCTTGAGAATTCCAATAGAAGCCCAGGACATGGGCTTCTATTGGAATTCTCAAGGGCATATTATCAAGCCCATTATCGCCGCTTTAGCGGCAGTTTTCTGCCGCTAAAGCGGTGATACTTTTAACGCCGTTTCTTGATAATATGCCCCTCCGTGTTCTGATGTCATGTAAGTGCGAAAGAAGAACGAGGCATAATGTTAGCCTCCGTGTCTTTAATGAAATCCAGATTTCTCTTGTCATGGTATTAGGAGAATCACAATTCTTACTAGTCGCCTCACCCAGCTAGTCACCTGCATTCCTCAGGTCATTGACTCAGCGAGATCACTAGGTCTAACTTTCGACAAGAACCTCAACATGCAGAAACACATCAGTGCTGCCACCAAAGGAGCGAACCACCAAATAAACATTCTTATAAAACGAAAACCTCCCCCCCCAGCGACTTCAAGCAGGTAGTGCAAGATTTAGTGATTCCTAGATTAGACTACGGAGGTTCTACACTCTCTGGATTGCTCAGATCCAAATTGGCTCCATTAAGGGCCTTGCTCAACGCTGCTGCAAGACTCATAACCAGCTCAAAATAGAAACAACCACATCACCCCTGATCTGAAATTCCTCAACTAGCTACCATACACAGCAAGAATTCCGCTAAAATTGCATGCATGACTCATAAAGCCCTCCACTTGAAACCCCCAGGCATCTTGCTCAAAAGCTTATATTTTCTGGCAGCTCCAGATCCTCCAGAAGCTCCAACACCCTTCTCCTGAAACCACAGAGATTCCTCAAAAAGAAAACTTACAACCGATCCTACTCAGGGATGGCGCCGAGAATTTGGAACACCTTGCTCCCTGAACTCAGAATGAATCCATCATCTATTTCCTTCAAGAAAGAAGTCAAAGAATTCCTTATGAACAAATTCCTTCCATAGATTCCTAGATTCAACCACACTCTTGACTCCTCTCACCGATGACCTCTTGGTTCTCAGTTATTCAATGCTGACTCTTTCTTACCCTTTACTGTGATTCTGTTTACTGACATTGCCTTATAGTTCTTACCAAACACCACTTTTTAACCTTTGTTGACTTTTCCCCTCTACTTCACAATCCTGTTAAGCGTTCCCTGGTTGACACCTATTCATTGATATTGATTGTATTACTATCACTGTGTGGATCTCTGTAAACCTGTAAATCTGTAAAGCGCTCTGATACCCACAAGTGTCAAGTTCGCGCTATACAAAACTATCTAAATAAAAATACAAAAATAAATACACAAACATAACAAATTCTACAGTTATGGTTTGTAGAAGCATTGCTATAACTGTATTTATTCTTTCTATACCAACCAAACTTAAACTACACACACATTAGAAATTTTAAAGTTATAGTTATACCTTAAATTTAAAATTTATGCGCAACCTTCAAATTAATATAGCTCGCGAACCTCCGTCCACAGTGTTGTCAACTCGCTAGCCACACTACATTAACTATAATTTGCGCCTTTATGATGCAATACTTCCATTCTTTCATACAACCTCACTTATACTATGTGAAATCATAACATTCATACCATCACTGCAGATTGTAATGATTCACCTTGATACTTAGGATTAAGTGGAAAGGGTCTCATTTCAATTTGCATTGTTCTAAATCTAGTATTACGATGGTGGTGTCATCTGCAGCCAATGGATGAAAACAATCCTACCTTTGATGATGCAATCAATCAGTCAACTTGAAGATCACAAGTTGTCATCTGTGATGGTATCCAGGTGCTGGCAGGGTCCAGGGTCTCAGTGGAAGAGCTGGGTTTTCAGTGACCTATGGAATTTGTGTAGAGCCGGGGAGGTCCTGAGGGGCAGGGGGAGGCCGTCCCAGGCTTTGGCTGCGAGGTAGGAGAAGGAGCATCCTCCCGCTCTGTTGCGTTGCATGCAGGGAATATGGGCCACCACAAAGGAGGTGAAGCGGAAGTGTCTGTAGGGTTTGTGGAATCTCAGGCGGTGGTTGATGTAGGTGGGTCTGGAGTCGTGCAGGGCCTTGAACACATGGGTGAGGAGCTTAAGCTGGCATCTCTTCTGAACCGGGAGCTAGTGGATTTGTTTGAGCTGGGGGTGATGTGGGTGCGACGAGGGAGATCCAGGATGAGTCTTGATGAGGCGTTTTGGATGGCTTGTGGTCTTTGAACTAGGTGGGCCTGTATTCCAATGTAGAGGGTTTTTCCATAGTCCAGTCAACTGGTGACAAGGGCTTGGGTGATGGTGCATCTCGTGTTTTGGGGTAACTACTTGAACACTTTACGTAACATGTGCAGGATGAAGAAGTAGGAGGATGACACTTTGTTGACTTGGACCTCATGGTGTGTTTCCTATCCAGGATGATACTGGGATTCCTGGTGTGCTCAGCTTGGGTTGGATGGGGCCCCAGTTCTGTGGGCCACCAGGAGGCATCCCAGGGGGAGTTGTCGCTGCTGAAGATCAACACTTCAGTCTTGTCGTGTTGAACTTGAGGCAGTTATTTCTCATCCAGTTGGCGACGCTGGCCATGCATTGGTGAAGGTTTTTTTTAAAAATTTGTTTATTAGCATTTCTTAATCAAACATGACAATTGTTTATTCAACAACAAACAAATCTGGTGCACCGGTTGACAAAATTATCCCAAAACATACCTTATAGTGATTGACCAATAGCTTACAGTCATGGTATTTCTGTGATCTTGTAGCATCATAATCAGCTATCCTGTATCAATAGCGTCTCAGAGGTGACAACTGCGAAAGCAATCTTTAGTGCCTATCCAGCACCGCGTCCCTTCCCAGTATCCATATCCCCACCTTTTGGCTTGGCTTTACACATTCTCGGGGGGATCTGCATCCAAACGGTCGGCATCAGTTACGCTCGAGCGCTCCCGGACCCAGTCAATGAATGGTTTCCATATCTCCCGGGGCCTAGAGGCAGGGGGCATCAAATCCCAGAAGGTAGCTAGTTGGACCCGACCATATGTCGCTTCCCTGACCCATTCCATAAGGGTAGGCCTTCGCCATGCATTGGTGAAGGTTGGTTCTGACAGTGGTGGAGTTTTCAGAGAGGTACAGGATGAGTTGTGGGTCGCCAGCGTAGGATATAAAGTTGAGTCCATGGGATCTGACTATGTTGGCAAGGGGGGGACATATAGATGTTGAAGAGGGTGAGGTTAAATGATGAGCCTTGAGGGACTCCACAGATGATTGGTTAGAAGGTGAAGAGTGAAAGATGGACTCATTGTCAGTGAGGAAGGAGATGATCCATGTGAGTGCGGCTCCTTGGATGCCTATGTCGTGAAGTCTGGCAATGAGCATGCGGTGGGGGATGGTGTCGAAGGCTGCTGAGAGATCAAGGAAGATAAGGGCAGCTGTCTTTCCTTTGTCGAGGAAGGCCCAAATGTCGCCTGTAGCCGCAATCAGGGCTGCCTCAGTGCTGTGGTTGCTGTGGAATCCTGATTGGGAGTTGTCCAGGACGTGACTGTGTTCCAGGTAGATGGTGAGTTGTTGATTGATGGCTTCTTCAATGACCTTAGACGGGAAAGGGAGCAGGTAGATGGGTCTGGAGTTGCTGAGTTTGGTGGAGTCCGCTGGAGGTTTCTCCAGCAGGGGTTTCATATCTGCGTGCTTCCAATCAGCTGGGAAGGTGGCCAGTGGCGGCTGGTGTCCCTCAAAAATGGTGAGCAAGCATGGGACATATTTTTCCCCAGTATTTACATAGCGCAAACTCGATCTCTCACAGTATGGGCGTGCTTAACATGAGCACTCGTTACATAAGTGTAACTAGAGCTCATGTTATACGCTTCCATACTGTGAGAGATCGAGTTTGTGCTATGTAAATCCAGGGGGGGCAAACAATAGACATGTGTAGCAGCTGCATGATGCATCTAATGGCCTTGTGACACCTAAAGTGGGACATTTTTGATGTCACAAGTCCATTAGAAGGAGGCTGCTACACATGTCTATTGTTTTCCACCAGTATTTACATAGCACACACTCGATCTCTCACAGTATGGGCGTGCTTAACATGAGCACTAGTTACATAAGTGTAACTAGAGCTCATGTTACACGCTTCCATACTGTGAGAGATCGAGTTTGTGCTATGTAAATACAGGGGGGGGGACAATAGACATGTGTAGCAGCTGCATGATGCATCTAATGGCCTTGTGACACCTAAGGTGGGACATTTTTGATGTCACAAGTCCATTAGAAGGAGGCTGCTACACATGTCTATTGTTTTCCCCCAGTATTTACATAGCACACACTCGATCTCACATAGAATGGGAGCCTTATACTATTTCGATTTTTAAAGGCCATTGTTGTGACGTGGGTTCTGTCTGTCATAGCGATATTGGTTCTGTCTGTAGGGGGTGTCCTGGTGATTATGGTGCTGCCTTTAATGCCCCCCATGTTGGTATTGTTTCGGTCTGCAAAGGTTATGGCTGCGATATTAGATCTGCCTATCATGATTATCAGGGTAATAGGAGCTCTGTAAACCAATCATTGCAGAACTAATGGTATAGCGCGTTCCTTGGCCTCTTTGCCAGAGACGCATCCCACAACAGGCTCATTCCTGGTCTAATGGTCTTCAGCCAACCTACAGCACATTATCACATCTCATCAGCCCTCCTTGAGGCATAATATATAGGCCAGTTGGCAGCAGTATGCTAAATTAATGCTAGCATTTACTATGACATGGTGGGAGTCTGTCAGAATAAAAGTTGCTTTTTTTGTCCGCTGTGTCGCATGGAATACAACAAAATCCACTTAGTGACCGAGCTGCAGGAGGGGGGAGCCAGCTGATGAGACACTGCTTGTCAGAGCACAAGGCGCGGGCAGTCATCCCTCCTTTCAGGTGGGGCTGCTAGAAGCAGACGGAGCAGAGTGTGAACAAGGGCTGGGCAGACGTTAGGGTACAGTGCCACTGTCAGGGGTGTAGGTAGGCTTAATACCAGTCTGCGAACAGATCCAATAAGAGCTATTAGACACGAGTTTGTACGTATGCGACGCAGCAAGACTAAGGGGAAATACACTTCAAGGTCCAACATTTACTGTGGGCCCCTTGTGTGTCTGCCATTTCTGTCTGGGCACCCTTCACTTCGCTTGAAACCTGAACTGCACATTTCAAGCTGGCCACAAGCAAAATACCAGCCAACCTGACATGCACAGTTCAGATCCACAGCCCCAGCTGCTCATGCAAACTACGGCTCCAGCAGTACACCTCCTGTCTGCTGGCATAATGTGTGCAATTTAATTGCTGGCAGGCAGAGGGTCAACGCACCTTTGCCTTTACAGAGAAACCGCCCCTGAAGGTGGCAGAATCTAGTGAGGTGTTGCTAGGGGGGAAAATTCGAGGCTGATCCTGGATGCTCCTAGGTTGATGGTCGGGGAATGGGTCGGATGGGGCCCCTGAGTGGACGGATTTCATGATGGTAATGGTGTCCTGAGTGGTGAGGTGGTTCCAGGTTGTTAGCTTTGGGATGGTTGTGTGCCTACAGGTATGGCCATTGAAAAAGTCTCCAGCCTTGAGTTGGGGGTTGAAGTTAGTGCGGATTTTGATTCTGTTGTTGAAGAAATCTGTGAGGATGTCGGATAGTTGTTGAGAGGGAGAGATGCTGCTTGTCGCCATTGCTTGTTGGTGAATCCTTGACTATACAGAAGAGCTCTTTATTGTTGTTAACTTTGATGTGTGATGCCAGGGCTTTTTTTTCCATCTCACGTAGTTTGCGGTGGTATGGGTTAAATGCTGATTTGTAGGCGGTTCTGTCCGCTGGGTCTTTGTTGGTCTGCCATCTTCTCTTGAAGTGCTTGCAGTGGAGCTTGGCAGTCCTGAGGTCTTTGGTGTACCAGCTGGCTTGCTTGGTGGATCTTCTGTGTTTCTTGTTGCCTATACGTGTACATACAGTTCAGCATCGAGGTTATGCCACATGCTATCTCTTTATCCAAGAGGACGATCATTTTGTAATATTCCTGCCTCAATTCCCTTTTTATCTCCCCTGGGGTGTGTTTCTGTATATTTTGTGGCATTTTAATGCAGTTTGCTCCGATCGCTATCATGTTCTTTCCAAAAATAATTAGCTAGGGATAGCTGCTATAAAGTTTTTATGGCACCGATGACAGCAACGGAAATAGCTGATTAGTTAGATGATGTAGCGATTGCGTGGCTCTCAATGGGGCAGAGGGAATATTTGATGCAATATGTCATCAAAGAGAACTAGTCTATTTAGCGTGATAAAGAACTCAGAACTGTATGGTGAGTAATAAGAAAAACTCGAATTTCTTTTTATGAAGCCCTCACCCACCAACCTAGTTGGTGGCATGCTTCATCATCGGGCCCACCCGGTGACACCGAATGTGTCCCGAGTGTGCTACAACGCCTGTATTACAGCGGAGCAGGTATATTGCTGAGTGTGCGGTGATAGTGAAATTTAAAAACTGTCCAGTGATCCCATTACCCAGAGGGTTTACCTTTAATATATGGGCCTCTGGCAGTAGTAAAAACAAGGCAGTGGATGTAGATGGAGTGATAGTTAAGAACTCCTGCATCCAGTGGGCGGTCAACATGTTTCAGCCAGTCCTTTAATTATTAACTGGCTTTCCTCAGGACCTTAAATATATGTGAAATGTGAGATCTACACTAAAATACGTGTTTTTGACCTAAAATGTGTTGCACGCGCTAAGGTGCACTATGTGCGAGAAGGGGATTCCCTCTCAGAGCATTCCTGTACACAAAACATACAAGACGAACAAACATACAGATAATGGATTTTTTTAGCATGGTTAGCATTATCACGTCAATACATGTTGGCCGTTGTGTCCGTGAGGGTAGCGGAAAAAGCGGCAAAGTGAGACCGTGGTGGTGGTACAAAGTGGTGATTACCGGTATATGCGCTACTGTATGTGGTAGACTATATCGGGAATTCACACAGAAGAAGGGGAGATTTGAAAATTATTCTCACACTAGTGATTTGCAGCGAGTGCCCCATGAGATTCCGGCAGGGGGTCTGACTCTGTGGAGAAAAAACAGTGGCACAATAGCCCTTTGTAAAAGCTGTAAAGGAAGGTCTTACCCAGTTGGTGGGTGAACGATTCCTCTGATTCTACTTACTACATCGTTGGTCAGGACCCTCGTGAAGACCTGGTGTGCAGCGTCGGATCTCCGTGGATAATGGACCCGGGTTAGCGACGCTGTTAAATACCCATCGCGGGCGTTCAGGTGTTTCCAATGATCAGGTTTCTGTGAATAGCGTCTGTGAGCGAAAGGAGAGATAGACAGACATAGACAACAGACCTAGCGAGGGACGTGATGACGTGAGGGCGCATTATGGCCGATCGTCATGGTAACCAGTAGTTGGACGCCCCAGAGTCAAAAGACCTTGCGCTAGCGGGGACGCAAGTTTAATGACGAAAGGGCACAGGTGCCGATCGTCATGGTAACTACGTACACAATGCCATAGACTAGTTCTTTTTGATGACATATAATAACCTTGGGGATACGGACTAGCTTTCTAGTCCTCTCTCTCCCATTGATATTTAAATATTTGATGCAACCCATCACTATAGAGGAGGTACGGGACGCTATACGAGCATTACCTAACGGGAAGGCACCGGGGGCAGAAGGGCTAACCAGTGAATTCTATAAGTAGTATGCCGATCTGGTGGCACCATACATCTCGGGAAATGTACAAGGAGGCTTACATAAAGCAGACCCTGCCACCGACACTACGGGAAGCCATGATAGTAGCGCTCCTGAAATCAGACAAGCAGCCCGAAAGCTGTGACTCGTACTGCCCACTCTCGCTCATAACCACTGACGCTAAGATTTTAGCGAAGATTTTGGCAACACTGCTTCAGCCTCTACTGCAAACTGTAATATTGCCAGACCAGTCGGGTTTCATCCCAATACGCTCCACCATGCATAATTTGCGAACGATATTCGCGTCTCAACATCAGCTGAACCCCGAGTTGGAGGCAGCAGCGGTTCTACTTAACGCCGCCAAAGCCTTTGACTCAATAGAGTGGCTGTACATGTTCACTATATTAGGGTGTAGGGTTATGCCGGATATCTTCATAAAATGGGTAAGGCTCTTATACACAGAGCCAATGGCGAGAGTCCAAATAAACTGTCACACTTCGGAGCAGATACCTATACACCAAGGGACGAGGCAGGGGTGTCCCCTTTCCCCAATCCTATTTGCAATAGCCCTGGAGCTGCTTGCATGTGTGATCGGACTAAAACACGCGGGGGCTGCACTGACATTCTGGCAGCGACCCATAGGCATCTCAATATATGCAGACGACATGGTCATATATGTATGGCACCCCAAAATCCACTTACTGCCCATCCTGAGAGAATATATCAGATTTGAAAGATATTCCGCCCTTCATATTAATTGGGGCAAATCCAACATAATTCCACTGACCGCCTCTACCAGCCCTCATTACTTAGAGTATCCCTTTAAATGGAGCACTGAACCGGTGAAGTACCTAGGGGTATGGATACACAGAGACCTTGCGATCGAGTGAGGGAAAACTATGGCACAGCAATAGCGAAATTGGAAGATCAGATAGAGAGGTGGATTAGAATGCCGCTGTCATTGGCTGATAGAATAGCGATCATGAAGATAGTGGTACTAAGTTTTATACCTATTTAACAGCATCCCCATTGGGTTACCGACCTGTCTCTTTAAAACGCTGCGCACACACATGATTAAATTAGCATGAATGGGTAAACAACCCAGAATAGAATGTAACACACTGACGTTACCATATGCGCCGGGTGGCTTTGTCGCTCCTGACCTCTATTTATACTATCTATGCGCCCAAGCTCAATACGCACACTACTGGTTTTGTCCCCCCCAGAATACACAATGCACTTGGCAGTGGAAATGGAAGACGCGCACCCCACACTGCTGAGAAGTATACTGCTGCATCAACGTAAGGACATGCCACGCACTGAGATAAACACAATGCATTGCACAAGAGTGGCATGGCATGCCATGGGCACAAGAGCACGTAAACTCCCCTTATATGCCCCGGCAATGCTGTTGGAACATCATCCATCTGTATCAGTGACTCAAGAAGAAGGGAGCCTCACCTTACTCAAACAGGTGGGTATTGTGACGATAGGCGGCATATACACGGAAGGGCAATTCTTAGAAGCGACGGACATGACTCAAATACCTACAACAAACGTACTACACACCTGCTTGGCTACACAAATATGGATTGAGGGCGGATGCACGTTGTAAAAGATGCGGGTGATTAGATGAGGACTTGCTGCATCTAGCATGGAGCAGTGGCCCAGTGCGGGAATTCTGGGGTAAAGTGACAAATGATTAATGCGCTATGACGAAGTGCTCTGTGGAATGTTCCATATGAGTATATTTGCTGGGGATGCTAAAGAGGATACCGGCCCAACAGTGCAAATTTATAGCGGTGGCACTCTGTTGGCCAAAGGGAATCCTTCAAAGCCCCTACACAGACAATTGTGGATTGACATGGTACATTGCAGGGATACCCTGGGGACTTATGCAGAAGAGTTGCCAGTCTCATTGCGACCAATGATATATGGGGCCCACTAACGACTGTTATATTCCATATAGGTATTATAATATAGGCCTCGGTAAACTCGTTACCCTTCACCTATATTCTCTCCCTACACTACACTTGTCACGGTTTACAGGGACTGACCTTTTGCCTAGATATTACACTGCATTCAGAACGCGGGTTTTCCCTAGTTCGAAATCTCATACATTATGCATGAGGATTCTTGGAAGCACAGCAGGACCACCATCTCCTGTATAAAATCTATGTATAAAGTTCATACTTAACGTCATCCTTAGGCCGACACAGTAATACAGCAAGGTAGGACCCCTGGGGAGACCTGTGGGTATATATACATCACATCTTGCTAAGAGAGCTAGAGGAGATCGAGACTTCCCGGCCGACACACTGACCAGAGATGCTGAATTTCCTGCATGCAGACACTCCTGCTCGCAGTGGTCTAAACATCCCTTGCGGGGTGTTCAGCTTGAGACCAGGACGGGGTCCCACAGTCTCACTTATGGTAATGGGGTTGACTAGATCCTAGAGGGATGCTAGGTACACGTAGGTACATCTAGTTAGGGAGGCATCGTAGGGGTACGAATCTTTTATCATGTGTCTTATATACGTGAGTGTATTCATGATTTTAGTAAGATGGTAGAACTCTACCATCCTTTTACCTTTATAGTATTGTTAATCATTTATATCTTATACTGTCTAACGGTTGTTGCAGCACATCTATTCTAAACCAGAATAACAACTGTTCAATAAATGCTCATTGAAAACGCCCAGCTTGTTTTATTCGGTGAATCTCTCTGAGACAAACTAAGTAAGCACGAGTGACTGAGCGAAAGGTAGTATATTGTTTCCACGGTCCTGAGGGATCAGGGTTGTCATGTTTGATGGTTGCCAGGAACTATTCTCTCCTTGGTAAGAGGAGATTCTAGTGGCACTGTGAGCTGGTTGGTACAAAAGGGCAACATACCCGGTGGGGGTGATCAGAGTTTGTCTGACACCAATCCTACGGTGTATGTTGTCTAAACGCGCAGATCCTGTATATTTTCTATAGGAACTACATGACATGACTTACCTGCTGGAGATACCAGAAACCAAAGGAGCTGTACTGGTACTTGTTTCTGGTCCAGGGAGGGCATGACTTGGCAGTTCGGGCTGGACTGTTCCCATGAGGAGCAGGGTCAAGAATGTTTTGCATATGGCTGGGTCCAAACTGGGGTGGCATAGTGAGCAAGAGACTGATGGATTTAACCCAGATCTCTTGACTGGGGGTGAATGTTTGATTTATTGATCATTCCGGCCATCATTTGTTGCCGCAGCATTTTTCACTCTAAGTGGGATGGGTATGCCCAGACGTGGGTTCCTTGCATGCTGTGCTACCTAATTCAAGCTAGCCTGGCTGATGAACGGTGATTCCCCGAAACCGGCCCCAGGATGCCTGTTTCCGGTCCAGGGAGGGCCAAGCTTGGCAGTTGGGGCTGGACTGTTCCCATTAGACTGTTTAAGGAGTCTAATGAGCAAAAAGTTAATCCTGTGATAGGTGAATTACAATTTTATATTCGGAATACTAAATCCTCTGAGGATGAGGGAACGAGCAGTAGAGTTCAGTGTGATTGGTTTACTAGCAGTGCTTGTACCTTAACTATCCTGGTGCCAAAGCTGGAGAGGGTAATACTGTGCCAGACATTTAATAAACCCCTGGCCCAGATGTGTGAATAGAAGCCCCAGGCACCCTCATGTATGTGATCTATATTAGGGGTATCCATCCATGGCGGTCTGAGGACATTGCACGCGAATGCTTGTTAAAAATATACTCCTTGATCCGCGCCCAGCTCACCAGCGGCGTCACCCCAGCTGATACTCTTTCATTGGTTCACAAGCAGCGTTGGGCCTTGGGGCAGCCACTCTGGCAGCCGCCATTAGATTAACAAGTAGATGCAGGGTTTGAACCTCAGTTTGATTCAACCTAAAAGCATCTCCCAGATTTATTAAGGTTTTGAGTCGCTCTTGCGCCACGCAAGGGCCGTAGGGCGACGCAAAACCTAGAGTAACGTTTACCACGCCACGCAACGCCGCCTTGCGCGGTCCTGCATGACGTGGTAAATCTGGAGTAATGAAAGGCAGCACAAGTCGCTGCCGTACGTTGCTCTGCAGGGTGGGGGCGTTACAAGGGTGGAGCGTGGGGGTTTCCACACATCCACCCATGTAGGCTGAAGCATTCTCATATTTATCAACACTGGTAGGCCTGGGAATGTGTCAGAGTTGTACGCCTTCCCGCCAGAGGTGCAACAAAGAGAAATATCTTCATTTCTCCTCGTGTCCTCTTTCTGACTTCTGCAGCACACTTAGAAAAAGGGAAATGCCTTTGAGTATTGTTTTTATGCAGGAAGGTGCCCCTTCCTGCACACACAAACAATCCTGCCTATAACGCACCATGGTGCAAGGGGCCTGCGTTGGCTCTAGGCAACGGATTGTGTGCCAGAGCAGGCAGCGAGCATGAATGCACCGATGTTGATAGATATGGCCCTAAGTTTGAGTTGGGAGTTCCTAGTGAATTGTGGCAAGGTACCAGTAACCAGTGAATATTGTCCATACGCGATTGGGAGGGAAGATATGATGATATAAGACGAAGATGGCTTTTACGACAATTTACAACCTTTGGTGTGAAGTCATGCTACGGATCAGATAGACCATTCATTTACTGCTCACTCGCCTCTTACATTTGGCCTGCATGGCTCTCATCAGGGTAGTGATTTAAACGTATTCTCTGTGATAATGGTATGTAACTCAAGATATTATTATAAATAATTTTAACAGCGTGATGGGTAGTTTCTATATTTTTGTATTTTATTAACACAATTTAAGTAAGATTCTATCAATTATTTCACTTTAGTTAAAATAGTTTTATTGATTGTAATATTAATTTTAATTAGGTAGGGGTCTTTGGAATGTTCTAAAGTGATTTATTTGATTATATTAACTATTGTATGGCTTATGCTGATTACAGTAAATAAAGTTATAGATTTTGTCAAGGCTGGTGATGCACTGAAATTGCACATCATCCCCAGGTATGAGCCCACATAGCTGTGGAAAGATCTGTTACAGAAAACGAGACAGTAAAGGGACTTTCTCACCAAGGGACCTGCAGCCAACACTACGCCAGTAGAGATGATGAACCTCACCCAGTGAAGCCTGCCAGTTGATGTGAATGCATCCATTGCGCATTCAAGAGGAGGTGATGAACTGTCAGAGCTATTCTGAACCTCACCTAGTGAAGTGTGCCAGTAGAAGGGCGTGCATTAATTGAGGCTGTGTGTATGCAGGCGGGGTGATGAACCTCACCCATTGAAGTTTGCCAGTGGAAGGGCGTGCATTCATTGTAGCTGTGTGTATGCAGGCGTGCGTGCATTCATTGTGGCTGTGTGTATGCAGGCGGGCGTGCATTCATTGTGGCTGTGTGTATGCAGGCGGGGTGATGAACCTCACCCATTGAAGTGTGCCAGTAGAAAGGCGTGCATTCATTGTGGCTGTGTGTATGCAGACGGGCATGCATTCATTGTGGCTGTGTGTATGCAGGCGGGCGTGCATTCATTGTGGCTGTGTGTATGCAGGCGGGCATGCATTCATTGTGGCTGTGTGTATGCAGGCGGGGTGATGAACCTCACCCATTGAAGTGTGCCAGTAGAAGGGTGTGCATTCATTATGGCTGTGTGTATGCAGGCGGGCGTGCATTCATTGTGGCTGTGTGTATGCAGGCGGGGTGATGAACCTCACCCATTGAAGTGTGCCAGTAGACAGGCGTGCATTCATTGTGGCTGAGTGTATGCAGGCGGGGTGATGAACTTCACCCAGTGAAGTGTGCCCGTAGAAGGGCGTGCATTCATTGTGGCTGTGTGTATGCAGGCGGGCGTGCATTCATTGTGGCTGAGTGTATGCAGGCGGGGTGATGAACTTCACCCAGTGAAGTGTGCCCGTAGAAGGGCGTGCATTCATTGTGGCTGTGTGTATGCAGGCGGGGTGATGAACCTCACCCATTGAAGTGTGCCAGTAGAAAGGCGTGCATTCATTGTGGCTGTGTGCATGCAGACGGGCATGCATTCATTGTGGCTGTGTGTATGCAGGCGGGCGTGCATTCATTGTGGCTGTGTGTATGCAGGCGGGCATGCATTCATTGTGGCTGTGTGTATGCAGGCGGGGTGATGAACCTCACCCATTGAAGTGTGCCAGTAGAAAGGCGTGCATTCATTGTGGCTGTGTGTATTCAGGCGGGCGTGTATTCATTGTGGCTGTGAGTATGCAGGTGGGCGTGCATTCAATGTGGCTGTGTGTATGCAGGCGGGCGTGCATTCATTGTGGCTGCGTGTATGCAGGCGGGCGTGCATTCATTGTGGCTGTGTGTATGCAGGCGGCCGTGCATTCATTGTGGCTGAGTGTATGCAGGTGGGCATGCATTCATTGTGGCTGTGTGTATGCAGGCGGGGTGATGAACCTCACCCATTGAAGTGTGCCAGTAGAAGGGCGTGCATTCATTGTGGCTGTGTGTATGCAGGCGGGCGTGCATTCATTGTGGCTGTGTGTATGCAGGCGGGGTGATGAACCTCACCCATTGAAGTGTGCCAGTAGAAGGGCGTGCATTCATTGTGACTGTGTGTATGCAGGCGGCGGTGCATTCATTGTGTCTGTGTGTATGCAGGCGGGGTGATGAACCTCACCCAGTGAAGTGTGCCAGTAGAAGGGCGTGCATTCATTGTGGCTGTGTGTATGCAGGCGGGCGTGCATTCATTGTGGCTGTGTGTATGCAGGCGGGCGTGCATTCAATGTGGCTGAGTGTATGCAGGCGGGCGTGCATTCATTGTGGCTGTGTGTATGCAGGCGGGCGTGCATTCATTGTGGCTGAGTGTATGCAGGATGGGCGATGATGTGCCATTGATTGGGTACCAGAGATGTGGCTGGTGACCGTGGTTGCCACTCTCTTTATAAACCTGACTGGTCATGAGGATTGAAGATGGACAGCAAGAGACTGCTTCCTGAAAACAAGATCTGATAGTAATGCACAACATTCTAAAACACTACTGTCCATGATTTGCTTTCTGCTGACTCAGAACTATTTTGTATTGAACAAATCATTTTTGTTGCAAACTCGAAAGTTGAAACGGGATGTCGATTTGCTCCATCTCTGATGGGCGGTGGGAAGAAACATGTGCTTGGCAGAACTCAACTGATGAATGTAGGAAACTGGCTCTATATATACTACACCAAAATGAGGTATAGTGTGTATAGTGTCCAGGTTACCCCAGAGGTAGGCAGAGGTTAAAGTTAGATAGAACCTTACTCTCTATTTGTGGTAGAGTGGTCGAGCAGTAAGGCAGTATCAGAGGACAGTGTTAAGCATTTGATGTACACACTCAGTCAGCAAATGAATTCACACACTCAAGAACTGAACTCTAGACCAATTGTTTTTGTATAAAAATATATACTGTTGTTTTATTTTTAGAACCAAGCAAGCCTGGCACAGGTAAGCATTAAATACTTTGCAGTAATAAGTTGCTGAATGTAGAACAGTTTGAAAATGCAATAGGACTTGTACTTTGTTTGATTTACAGGGGAAGCAGTAGGTTGCAACACTTAGCAAATACAGTACATTGAAATGAATAGGCTTTTTCAGTAAATTACAGGTAAGTTACTTTTTACGTTACTTTTCTAACTCAGTGCTGGATACATAGATTCAGCACTGGGACATTTCCTGCAAACAGGTAAGTAAATACGTTTTGGTTATTCGTGCGATTTTTAAAGAATATTTTTAGATTTCAAAACTCCACACAGAAACTTTTTGGAAGAAAATTGTCAATGTTATCCTATGGAGGAAAAACAGGTTATCGGTTCACAGGTAAGTTATCGACTGTGGGAGTTAAGGTTCTGGGGTTAGACTCAGGGGTCCCCCAGGGTCAGTGATGCACTCTCGTTACACCCTCAGCGGCACTAGGGCGGCCGGGTGCAGTGTTGAGGCCCAATGTTATCCAATGAGGGATAGGGGGCCTCCGGTTGGTGGCTGCTGGCAAGCAGGCCACTGGGTTGTGGGAGCAAAGCTCCTAGGGTTTAGGTCAGGGCAAATGGGGAAACAAAGTAGCACAAAAGGTGCACCCTCAGCGGCTCTGAGGCGGCCGGGTGCAGAGTGCTGTTTCGACGTCGAGCGCCCTGTTGTTTTCAATGGAGAACCTCCGGTTTGCAAAAGCACTGCAGGCAGGGAGACAAAGCACTTCTGGGTGCGACCATCACTTCGAGAGGTAAGTTGGGAAGTTAAGGGTTGGTTAGGCACCATTGGTTTGGGCACACAAGGCCGTGGGGCGTAGGGTGCAGGGGTGCCTTTTGGGGTCAGATCTTCTTACCAGCTCCGGGTCGCGGTCAGGGGGGCCTTCTGGATTTAGGCTGCCGGTGTCGGCTGGAGGCTTGAGGCAGGTCAGGGGTCGCCGGATCTCGGGTCAGAATCGCCGGGGTGACCTCCTCGTGGTGTTTTTCCACTCAAACTCAGGCTGGGTCCGGCGGGTGCAGAGTGGGCTGGATTCGCGGTCTCCGGCTGCTGCCAGAGGTTGCAGTTGAACAAATCCGGTGTTCACGGGAGAAGCAGTCTTTGGAAGGGAAGGTAGGCAGGTCCTCCGGGGTTTTTGAGGTTGCTGGCTGCAGGACACACCGGGATTTCGCAGGAGCAGGTTCGAGGGGAGACAGGCCTGTAGGACTGGGGCCAAGTCAGTGGGCATCTTCCTCTCCTTAGCTGGCTGCACGGCTATTCAGTCCTTCTTCTTCTTTTCTTCTTGTCGTTTCTGGATCTGAGGAAGCAAGGTTCAGGGTGCCCCCTAAATACTAGATTTGGGGGCGTTACAGGTAGGTAAGGGGCAGGGACCAATGGGTCCCTTCCCTGGGGTGGGTACACCCCCTATCGTGCCACCCTCCAGTGGGAGGGGGGCAGGAGCCTGTCCCTGGTTGGTTGGGTTCCCCCGTCCTCAAGATGGCGGGGACTCAGAGTTGTGCTTCACCTCGCCTTCCCCACCTGAGAGGTGGAGTTGGCAGAGGTGGGCACACCTCTCTCCCTCACTTGTTTTTCCCACCGGTTCTCCCGCCCAAAGTGGGGGGTAGAACCAGTGGGGGCCAATTGCTGAAAGCAGCAAATGGTCTGGGGAGGCTCACAAAGACGGCATGCCTTTGAAGCTTCCCCTTCGTGAACCCTGCCCATCCTGGGGGAGGAGGCTTGGCACCTTGTCCCAGGATGTGCATTGTTTCAGGCCCCAGAGAGCAGCAGGCTCTCGATCCAGGGGTCCAGAAACATGTCTGGTGGTGGCTGCTGAAAGCAGCCACTCAGCCTGGACACTAGTGGTGGGTTAGTTTTCAGGGGGCATCTCTGAGATGCCCTCTGTGTGCATTTTTCATTAAATCCCATACCGGCATCAGTGTGGGTTTAATGTACTGAGAAGTTTGATACCAAACTTCTCAGTTTTCAGTGTAGCCATTATGGTGTTGTGGAGTTCGTAATGAGAAGCTCCCAGCACCATATACTCTTAATGGCAGCACTGCACTTACAATGTCTAAGAATGGACTTAGACACTGTAGGGGTACAGGGCTCATGCACCTGTACCCTCACCACTGGCATAGGGCACCCAACTAGAGGGGTGACTGATCTATGCCAGGACAGTGGGTTGTAGGCATGGCACACAGGGATGTGTGCCATGTCGACTCTTCACTTTGTTCTGCACCAAAACACGCAGCCTGCAAAGGCAGTGTGTGTGTGTAAAGGTACAGGGCCTCTAAGGGTGGCACAATTAGTGCTGCAGCCCTTAGAGGTCTTCCCTGGTCACAGTGCCCTGGGTACCTGTGGTACCATTTACCAGGGGCTGACCTGTGGCCAGAGATGCCAATTGGGTTAGTTTTGGGGAAATAACACAGGCCCTGGGAACCTGATTGGCAGGGGCCCAGGGCACAGCAAGAAAAAGTGCATCAGTAGTCTGGCAAAAAGTGGGGGGGGTTACTACAACAGAAACCCACTTTCCTACAATGAATGTATGAGTTTTGTGAATATTTGCATAACATAGCTCAGTCATATTTGCATAACATAGCTCAGTCATATTTGCATATAGTAAAATGGGCTTAAACACCCATTAGATGAGCATTTGATGTATTTTAATGACAACCCGCACCAAAGAAGATTAGCGATGAGGAAAAGTAAGAAAATGTTTACGTTTATGGACACAGCTTTAAAAATACTTAATAGAGTGGTGTAACGAAACTTGACGGCACCCCCTTGCAAAGTACATGGAGGATACTCCCCCCGCCTCCCCGGACCCAGCCGGAACCCAGTCAGTGTACTGTGCTGAGGGGGCCCCTGGAGCTCAGGGCTGCAGTGTCCTGCTGGACACGTTCTTGTGATCAGCCTTGTGCTGTAACCCCACTCTACACCCACCCATCACAGGCGTCACCGGTCAGGTGACCCTGTTAATAAAAGGGCTGGGCGCTCATGCCCTGGGCCAGTTATCAGTACCACAACTAGGTGTCTGTGTCACTTACTTGTGTAGCATGTGGGCCCAGGGCCCATAACACTACAATGGCGATGAGTGGGTCTGCCCCAGCGCGCTAAAGCTGGCAGCAGTGTTGTAGTTTATCATGAAGGGAAGTTTGTCCTGGTCAAAGACACCCCCGCCCATTCTGGCAGCACAATAGCGACCACCAGCAATGCCTTGCAGCCCCGCTTGCCAACAGGCCAAGGGGAGAATGATCTGTGAAAAGATGGGAGAACACTGCATAGGATAAGCCGACGACGCAAGAATCGTAGCCTGACCGGTGAGGAGGTGCCACATCTGAAAGCACCAGACAGCGGAGGGACCCGCTTGGCATGTGCTAGAGCAAGCGGAACTGCCCTGCCGACTACCTGTGGAGCACCGAGTTGCGCAGTCATCTGATGAGGTGTTGCCGCCCAGTGAGTGGCATCGTACTGCGTGATCTGCGGCACCCCGGCAGACCAGGGATACCCGAAGTGCCCCCCCCCCATTACCTGCCTCTTAAGTGCCCATGTGCGCAAGCATCTGCAGCGAAACGGCCGAGGTGCCCAAGGAGACAGCTTCTCTCTGCCATGGCCCCTGGTGAACGACACCACTTGCAGCATTTGAAAGGCTGCTGTGGCCCCTGCAGTTAAAGGGGCAGTGACACTTTGGCAAACCGTGTGCAGCAGCCTTGACCAGGCTAGAATAAAAAGGAGACGAGCCGCCCTGCAGTGAAAGCTTCACACCCCCGTCTGCAGCTTGTATTTGCATGGCGACTACTGCCATGGGAAGAGGAGTCACCTGAAGCAGCCAGGCTGATCAAGAGCTGTGGCCCATCCGCAAAATATGAGGGCGATCACGGCGCCTCCTAGCGGTCGCTTTGCTTGCACCGCATCCAGCTGGCAGTAATTTGATAACACGGCCCCTACCAAAGTTATAGCAATCACGCCGCCCAACACAGATGGGCCTCTAATGGCCTCACACAGAACAGTAAAGCACACTGATGGTCGCTGTGGAAGTGCGGCACTCGGCTAACAGCAGGACTGAGCCCACATCTACTCTGAACGTCCTGAGGCTGTACGAGAGTTGAATTACCCCAGCATTCGTGAAGCAGCCACCAGAAACCAGACCGCCTAGGAAGACTCAAACAGGTACTCGTTAAAGGCTGATGAAGCGCTGGAAGGCTGCACATGCCCTGATCAGCCCCGCACCTGCAGTGCATAGCTGGCACCTCACCAGAGTGCCCACTAGGCCTTCCTCCACAGAGCCCCCATGAGTAGCACGGCCGCAGTGTTAGCCAGGCTGCCTCGGCCTGTAAATGAAATGACTGACGCCACCTAGCAGTACCTTGCTGCACCGCGCTAAGGACCCAGTAAGGATTACTAAACAAAGCGGCCCGAACAGAAATAAATAAAATAAATGCTGGACAGCTCTACACAAAACAAAGCCGCCCTGCCACTCCAATACTGTGCAATCCTCTTACCTTCGTTTGGAGCCAAACCAACGCCTGCAGATGTGGAAGGACTGCCTGACATAAGTAGAGGTGGCCACAGCTGCACCTAGGGGCAGGCCCTGGAACTGCAACAAAACGAGCAAGTGACTTGTAGGCGGGCCCGAGGAGAAATAAGCTGTGCAAAGCATCAGCCGCCAGCAATCACTAAAGAGACAGGCCAAGTGAGCACCACACGCCCACTGTGGGCTGTCTATTCTTTGAAAGGGGAAAGACTGCTAATCCCCACAGAGAGAGAGACCCATGAACCCAAAGCTGCTCCAGCTAAGAAGGCTCCCATGGGTCTAATGGATTGAGAAAACAGATAACTGCCAGCATCACAATGAGCCTGATGCCCCCTGCACTATTTAGCAAGACATACAGACACTGTGAGAGTAGCCCTGCGGTGATATCTAACACAACCTGCAGCGGCTGAATTAAGGGAAGAGTGATCTGGGAGTCAGGCCACAGACTAAGCCGAATGACTGATGGCAGTTGAAGGTCCCAGGCACCACGACAAGGGACTGCTAACCCCTGCACAGAGACCCTGCCAAGAGAGCTGCCTGGAGTACAGCCATGCAAAGTCCAGTGTGAAAGACTCAGCACTGCCTCAAAAAGATGGAAAGTCCCAAGCAGCCCAGCCAAAAAGCAATAAGCCTCACGAAAAACGTGTGTGGTGCGCGCGCAACTCCCAGTGGCTGTTGATGCCACCACCTCAAAAAAGAAGAGCAAGCATGTCAAGTGCCAGAAGAGGGCACCCTGAAGAAGAACCAAGAACGCTAAATCCGAGGTGCGCCGATGCATGCACCCAGAAGTTTGACTGCATAGGCAGGCGCCCGGGAGAGTGAGACCTCTCCACAGAAAGGAAGCAATGCGGAAGGCGATACAAAGAACCTCCACATATCCACAGCTCCAGCACCAGCGAAGCTCCGCAGGGGGCCAAAAGACAGCAGAGAGTATCCTCACTCACACTGCCTCAAGACGGAGTCGCCAGTGGCCCAAGACAGGCAAGAGGAGAGTCGCACACTCCAAGTGGCAAGCTGCCACCACAGCATATGCACTGAGGACCTGCGACACGTGACCGAGACGCCACATCGCTCCGCAAGCAAGAAGGAGCACGTCACACGAAGTGACTGACCCGGCCAAGCATGCTTGAACGGCGGCAGGAGTAAGCGTCACAATGGCGCATGCCTGAGGCGCAAGCACAATGCCCTTGAGCAAAGAAAGTGACCTGCCACCCTGGCAGACGAGCACCGCGAA
Source organism: Calotriton arnoldi (assembly GCA_963921515.1). Taxonomy (NCBI): domain Eukaryota; kingdom Metazoa; phylum Chordata; class Amphibia; order Caudata; family Salamandridae; genus Calotriton; species Calotriton arnoldi. The sequence continues at coordinate 187,726 of CAWUFW010010388.1, forward strand.
AATCCCTGAGGAGGGAATGGGGCCTGCGAGAGGTCCACGAGGAGTAGAAGCAAGTTCTAATGACAGGACAGACCTGCAACAGGTCTGCAGCAAAGAAAGGGCACAGTCCTAAGAACAGGACACAACCAGCGAGATGTCCATGTGGCGCGAACATGAGACATGTGGCATGGCGCCACATCAGATTGAGCAACCTGGTCGGAAAAAGGAGAAGAGCGTGGCAGGATGTCACACTGCAGAGAGTAGCATGATGCCACAGGGCGAACAACCACCACAGGTGTGCAAGATAAAAGGGAGAAGAGCGACAAGACAGAGGACTCGTGCCAGCACAGGAGAAGGTGTTCAGCAACACAAGGCAGCCACTGGGGTGGAGAGACGTCACTGGAGACAGCTTCGCAGGAGGACCAACCGTAAGCCGCTAGCAAGCGCGATCTGCAGCCAGGCCCCACGCTTCACAGTGCTACTGTCCACTCACCTGTCACCGGCTGCTTAGCATCGACGGCATCAAAGCTAGCAAGTACACCTACTACAAGACAACCACAAATGGCTCTGAAGTCCCTCCAGTCTTCCTGACTCCAAAATATCATCTCAAGCATGACATCGCCACCTGTCGCCCAAGTGTAACAAAGTAATCGTACTCATTACCCAGGTGCATCACCAGAAACACCTAAGGAGCATCACACCACCAGAGTGAATCCAAACGCCTGAAACATCTGGAGACCAACGAGACATCCCTGGTGCATTGGGAGGCTAGCCATCCAGGAAGCTTCCGCATGCCCCCGTAAACCTGAGGCCTGCCGAAGAAGAGCATACTCGACCATTGGACTCCTCCACCCTTGGGATTGCACAGGGCTTGGTCGTGGCCCTGTTGGGAGTTCCGCAGCGACCCCTCAGCACGGCCCATGAGAGGCCCTGCAGAGCCCACGCAGTCACGTGGCAATCCAGGGGCAAGGGCCTCAAGGGAATTCCTGTGAGAGGGGAATTCCAACAAGAGAGATGCATCTGCATTAGCTCCACGACAGGCACTGGGAGGCATGGAGGTCGTGGACGGAGACTGGCCACCCGAAGACCACCTGAGGAAGGCATGTGAACCTGAGTCCTGACATCCAGAGCACACAGACCCTGAGACATCATCCTCGGCAGGTGCAAGAGTGACTTGGTTGTGGTACTGTTGGCAGTTCCTCAGCGACGCCTTCGCATCGGTCTATAAGCGTCCTTGCACAGTACACACGGTCCGGTAGCAGCCCGGCGGAAAGGGCCTCAAGGATACTCCTGTGAGAGAGGAGCCCAGGCAAGAGAGGAAAGTCTGAAGCTGCTCTGCCAAGACAACTGGGAAGCATCATCGCCTTCGAGGAAGATCATCCTTAATCTTTGCGGGCTTTGTTGGCCAGCCAAACCTGAGCGCCGTCAAGAAGATCTCCAAAGTGGACTCCACCACTGCTCCAGATGCATCCCTGTTTTAACTGTGTAAATAGTACCCAACACCGTAAGACCAGGCCAGTCTGAACTACCTTGCAGAGGTGGACTAAGGCCTCCTGACCGTGCGGTCCAGAGCTTCAGCACTGCCCGGCAGATGGCCTAAAGAGACTCAATGGTGCTGTGCATTTGTTGTTTGTTTCCCATAGGTTGGACATTTGTTTGTTTTGTTTCCAATAAAGTTTGGGAGGGATGTAGTGTCCTGCTGGACACGTCCTAGTGTTCAGCCTTGTGTTGTAACCCCACTCTACACCCGCACATGACAGGTGTCACCGGTCAGGTGACCCTGCTAATAAAAGGGGCGGGCGCACGTGCCCTGGGCCAGTTATCAGTACCACAGCTAGGTGTATGTGTCACTTACTTGTGAAGCATGTGGGCCTAGGGCCCACAACACTACAAGGGCCGCCCCCCACACCACAAGGGCTGCTGGGGTGATGGGGGGTAATCTTACACCACTGAATGAATGGTGAAATTGAAACATATTCATAGAAAAGTTCCATATCAAGATCGGCGATGAGGATTATGTTTTTTATCAACCAAAAAGAACAGCACCCTCATCACTAGAACACTGTACTACGTTTCCCAAGAAGCATAGGAAAAAATGTAGTCCATCGCAACCAATAGGAATAGCCACAACGGTATGAATGTCCTTCCTCTTTTGCTCCCACCCTCTTTCTTCGCTGCTCCCTCCGTTTTTGCCCTTACTCGGTTTTATAATCACTGTTTCTGCTGTGGTAAAGTAAAGATTATGTGCTGTTGTTACTGACAAAGCGCGCCCCTTGGCAGTGTGTTCTCGCCTTCAGGTGAGGTCGTGTGGAGGCATTTATTTGTGCCCTGAGGCTGTAGTCCCTCTCACTGACCAGCAGGTGGCGGTCGAGGACAGCAGTTCAGAATCAGCATAGAGTTTTGCAGCGCGCTGGTTTCAAGCATTGTGAAAGGAGCCCAAGGTTTCCAGGGAATACTTTTGTTATCTCATAGAGGGGGAGATTTACTAAGATTTTGCACCGTGTTTGCATCACAAAAGTGACGCAAAGTGGCGCAAAATCTTTTTTTCCTAATTAACTTTCCAGCGCTAAACTTGGTTAGCACTGGAAATAACGTAAAAGTAATGCGAAGCAGCGCTATGCGCTACTTTGCATTACTTTGCGCCGTGGAGGCATACCAATGGTGGTGCATGGGCGTTCCTATGAAACCACCCAGGCTTTCTCACGCTAAAGCCAATTTACTAAATAAAGTAGATTAGGTTTAGTGTGAGAAAAGTGCGCCCTTTTCAACTAGGCGCAAGGAAGGAGAAATGCTTTCCTTCCTTTACCGACTTTGCATGCGTGCTGCACTGTGCAGCATGCATGCAAAGTGGGAAACGTTTTCCCTCGTGTATATAATAGTATTTTGTACATAAAGGTCACCCTTCCTGTACAAAACCTATACTACACTCATGCACACACCCTAGCGCAACAACGCTAAGGTGTGTGCATGGCGCACGGCTGCTGAAATCAGCGCCGGCGCAAGGGAAAGGAGAGGAGAGAGCCATATGTTTAAAAATATGGTGCTCTCCTGCTCCCTCCCTGTCGCACAACGCAGCGCAGCCTCGTGGGGGGCTGCGTTGCGTTGCACACCTTTTTTGTAAATCTCCCCCAGAGTCTTTTAGCATACTTCAAACAGACCCGATTCAAGCAGGAGATTCCTGATTTTTTAAAACAAAATTCGTTTAATTTTAGGTGTCTCCCACCTAAAATCCCTTCCACTTCAATGTAAGTCAGTGGAGAGAATCAATTCCACTGATTTCTTTTTCAAACTCTCCCTCTTACAGTGTTCATAATGTTGGCATGCATGTTTTAGACCCGCGCTGCGCCATCTTTCCGGCTCTGTGGGTCTGCTGAAGTTGTTCCCTACTGTAAGTGAGCACCCCGTTCAGGGTAAGAGCTGCATGTGGTTCCTTCAAAGGCACATTCTACATCCTAGTCAGAGGGCCCCCTCCAGTACTGAACCCCAACACTTACACACCTACAGATTGTAGTGAGTTGTTGCCCCTATTGTGCTCCCTGCACTTGCCCTCCACCCAGTTAGATATTTTATACCCAGTGGTTCCCATACTTTTTCGACTCACAACTCCCTTGACCTATTACCCTTTGTCCCCGGCTCACCATTATGTTTCATTTTTTTTTTTTTTTTTAAATTTCTTTATTGAATTTTTCTACAAGTACAAAAGGGAGATATTAAAATAATCTCCAAAGAAACATAGACAATTTACAGCCAATATCATCTTCCTGTGACAGTCAGGGGCTGGTACCTCATGGTTCCCCAACAGGGAAGAATAAAGAAAAACAGTGCAGTGCAACATACAGAGCAATAGTCACATGGTGAGTCGGGCTAGGGACACTCTCCCTCCCATTGTCCCCTCAGTGTGGAGTCAATGTTCATGAAGAACTAGATATGCTGTGTCTCCTGGGGCCAATTCGCTGACAGTGGGTCACATGCATGGGGGTCACATCGTTATAGTTAAGTCAAACTGTGCTAGGTCCATCTGCCTCCAACGCCGCCCTCCTCATCATGTACAGGGCCCAGAAGTTCTTTGGTCTATTACGTGGTGGCAGCAAGTCACTATAATTTTCCGTTTGGGTACAGCAGTATAGCATGTCTTTGGTCCACTGACCAAGTGTGGGCGTCGGGCCACGCATCCAGCAGATGGCTACACATCTCCTGGCTAGAAGCAACGCCATGTCGACCAGTCGTCTGAGTGATTTAGGGAGAGGCTTCGAGTACCCCAGCAAGGCCAGGAAGGGGTCAGGGTCGAGGGCTAAGTCTGTTATCTTATTAATCTCCTCAAAGACACCGCTCCAGAAGTCAGCCACCCCCCGACAGATCCAGGCTACATGGATAAAGTCTGCAACTAGTTCCCCACATCTGTCACATCTGGGATCTTCACGTAACCCGTATCGGTACAGGCGTTCCGGTGTATAGTAGACCCTATTTAAAAATTTAAAATGGACTAGCCGATGGCGCCCGTTCAACGAGACCCTTTTGGTACTCATGCAGCAATATAGCCATTTGTCATCCGCGATTTCTACCTGTAGGTCCCGCTGCCATGCTAGTCGCGGCTTGGTATAATCTCCGCCTCTCGCAGACATCGAGATGTTGTAAAGTTTGGATACCAGTCTGGTAGAGGATGGTGCCCGGATGATCGCCGTGAGAGCCTGAAAGTCAGGAGGCTCTTCCATATCTTCCCCCAGCATCTCCCGTAGAGCATGACGGACTCTAAAAAATTGGAAGCGTGCCAACGATGTGGGCGAAGCATCCTCACCCGACACCTCTCCCCACGACGCGCTGTGCCTTCCGAGAAAAGGTCCCCCACAGTTTGTATGTTTAGCGTCCGTAACGCAGTCACGACCCCCTGTCCTTGCATGGGGCCAGCCATGAGCACCAGTCTAGTCTGGTCACCGAGGAGTATAGTATGTTGCCCGCCTGTGCAGCCAATAGTGAATGCCAAGCATGTACGACCGAATTGAGGGAGTCCATGATACCTGTACTTCGATCAGGAGGCTCGAACAGTAATGAGGGAAGTGGCCTAGGGGCGGCAACAATAGTTTCGATCCGTACATGTGGTATGTTTATGGGGCCATGCATCCAATGATAAGCATGTGAGCTTTGGGCAGCTCTATAGTATAGTTCCATATCAGGGGCACCCAGTCCCCCCATAGAATATGGCAACGTCAATGTTCGCCATGCCACTCGCGCCTGTTTGCCCGCCCATGCCAGGCGAATCATTAGGGATTGAAGGCGCTGGAAGAAGGTCCGAGCAAGGACCATCGGGATATTCGTAAAGAGGAAGAGGAATCGCGGTAACACAACCATCTTCATCAAAGACACCCTTCCCAGCAATGACAGCGGAAGGCGTACCCATCTGTCAATATCCTCCTCGAGCCTTGACATGGCCACTCCGTAGTTCTCCCGAAGGACGACCTCCGAGTCGGTATGTAGTCGTATCCCTAGATACCGCACCGCCTCTGTGGACCAGTGCAGAGGAAATTCAGGCTCGAATGGCACTGTGACGGGGGTGAGGGGGAACATGATAGATTTGTTCCAGTTAACTCTTAAACCGGACAGTGAGCCGAAGCGGACCACCTCTCGCAGCACCGGGGACAGATTGGCCTCAGGGTTCCTAATGTAGAGCAGTGTGTCGTCTGCATATGTGGAGACGATTAGTCGGTAATTAGGAAAGCGGATACCCCTGTGATCGTGGTATTCCCGCAGCGCACAAGCTAATGGTTCCGCAATCAGGGCATAGAGAATGGGGGATAGGGGGCATCCCTGTCTCGTGCCCCTCGAGACCCTGATCGGGTCAGTGACCAATGAGCCAATTCGTACGCGCGCCGTGGGGAGGTATACAGCACCGCGAGGAGCTGTAAAAAGACCTCCCCAACCCCCATGCGGCGGAGGACCTGCCTCATAAAGGGCCATTCGACGGAGTCGAATGCCTTTTCCATGTCCAGGAACACTGCAATGGCCGGGACCTCCGGCATAGTATGTTGTAAGGCAGCAAAGACTGTACGCAAGTTATACGTTAGGTTTCTGCTAGGGACAAATCCGGCCTGCTCAGGGGCCACCAGTGTCGTAACCATCGGCAACAAACGGTTCGCAAGGATTTTCGCAAAGATTTTGGCGTCAACATTCATTAAAGACAGGGGCCTGTACGAGGCACATTCATCTGGTGGCTTTCCCGGTTTGAGGATAGCCACAAGTATCGCCTCACGCATGGTTGGGGGCATCTCTCCCGCGATACACATGTCTCCAAATAGTGTGGCCAGATGAGGGAGCAGCAGGTCAAGGAACGTCCTATAAAAGGTGACCGTGAGACCATCACTTCCCGGTGCACTACCTGCCCTCATGCCAGAGAGAGCTAGTATGATTTCGTCCCGCTCTATTGGACGCGTCAGGAACTCTCGATGCCAATTAGAGAGCCATGGAAGCTTAATATGCGACAGATAGTCCAGAATCTGGTCGTCCTAGCTATTGCCCCGAGTGGAGTAAAGGTGCGCATAGTATTGCCTAAAGGCTTCGGCCACTTTGGCGTCCATTAATGGGGGTTCACCCGGCTGCGGTTTAAGTTCCGGTATTGCGGTGCAGTCCCTGCGCGACCTAAGGAGACGCGCCATGACCGCTCCTGGCCGCTCACCCTCTCCATAATTGCGGGCCGTAGCGTATTTCCCTAGATGCTTTATCTCCGCATCGGCTGCTGCGTGATATTCCTGGAGAGTCTGCGCTATCTCTGAGTTGAGCTCAGTGTTCTGTAGCTCGATCCGGGAAGCCTCTAGTGTCTTAATCTTGCGCTCTAAGTCAGCCAGTCTATTCCTAAGCGACTTGAGAACACCTGCGTGTTTGGAAATAGTCACTCCCCATATGTAGACTTTAAATGTCTCCCAAATGGTTAAGAAGGAGTCGACCGATCCCAAGTTAGTTTCGAAAAATGTCTCGATTGCCGAAGCGAGCTCCTCCTTAAAAACCCCATCCAGGAGGGAATGGGGCGGGAACCGCCATGAAAAGGGAGGGGTCCGTTGTTTGGTGGAAGCCAGTGTTAGGAGCAAGGGAGAGTGGTCGGAATAGGTACGAGGGAGAATCGTGCAGGCCCGAATGTGTGACGTCAGGCTGTCCGAAGCAAACCAATAGTCAATTCGAGTATGCACGTTATGATACGCTGAATAATGGGTAAAACCCCCTTGTCCTGTGTGTCTGAGTCGCCAGACGTCCCACATACCTAATTGAGTCAGAGATGCCTCCACTACTCTTGCCGATGCGGAGGGCAGCCTGTCTGGTCCGTCCGATCTGTCCCGCGTCGGGTCCCTGACAAAGTTAAAGTCTCCCCCCCCATAGTATCTGTTCTTGGGTGTAAGAGTGGGATAGCGCCGTCAATTCTTCGTAGAAGGCTGGATGATCATAGTTAGGGCCATATACATTTAAGAAAAAGAGCTCTAGACCCCTACCACTACATTTAGATAAGACATACCGTCCGTCCTTGTCCGTCTTCAGAGGCGTCAATCGGAGCGACCCCCTCGGGTTAACCCACGTCAGGACTCCCCTAGCATGGGTGGTAAAGCCCGCCGCGTGAATGTTACCCAATAATCCCCTGGTGTTCAGGATGGGACTGTCTAACGGGAGGTGCATTTCCTGCAATAGTGCCACGTCCACCCTATGTCTGTATAGATAGCTTAGCACTTTACGAACCTTCCTATAATCATTGAGGCCCCGGACATTCCAAGTAAGCAGGGCCAAGGAATCCAGGGGCATATCACGTCCTGTCGTGTCTATGTCAACCATATGTAAGAGTGTCGTCCGATATCCTCACCTCTAGTCTTATCAGGGTTGCACTGCAATATTGTCGCATGTCATAAATTGTCTCAACCATAAGTAAATCAAAAAAAAACCCCCCAACATGTACCCACCCCCCTCCCACACCAGGCCAACTGCAACAGGGCCCATATCAAGTAAATACCCCCTACTAATGTTCTGGCGTTTGTTGAAAATGTCAATAGTAACATACTGTGTCTGTTCATAAAACCAACCCCACCCCTCTCCCCCGCCCACGCCTGCCCGTCCCCAACTAGGCCACGATACCCCCCACCCACCAAAAGTCCCACCCTCCCCTCCCTCCCTACCCGTAGAACCAAACATTCCTAGTGTAATTCACACAGGGGCGGATGTAGCTCATTCAGCAGGAATACACAAATGAAAATCTTATGTTAAACTCAGCCAATGCCAAACCCCACAACCCGGAATCTATATCTCTAGCGGCTACTAATAGTCATGGGAGCCCCGCGCCACGAGGCCACCCCACAGACGTCTCTTCATCTAGGGCTCCAAGTCCTCACTAGTGCTAGGCGAGTATGCTCTCATCAAAGGTCATTAGGGGGGTCCTCCAGGCCCACTGGCACGGGGCGTCGAGATTCAATTTGAACCGATAGTCACATTCCTCACCCACTGCAAACTAGCTGCACTCAACGTGTGTCCCCCGTGCCTCTCAATCAGACAACAGGTTTCCCCCCCCCCCCCGTCGTACTGCGTTAATGAGATCAAAGGTAATGGGAGAGCCTCTCCCGCCATCAGGTACCGAACCATCGTAGTACAAAAGGCGCCCTCTCTCCCGCCCACTCCCATTAAGTCATACTTATCCGGTATTGGCGCCATAAAGCACTTAGTCCTGCTCATCCAGAGAGCCACCCACAGCCCCCTCCATCGATTGAACCTCTGGTCCGGTCCGCTTCTCCTTCGACCATTCTTTCAGTGCCTTCTGCAGGGCCTTAGGGTCTGTAAAGAAATGGGAGCGGCCCTGTCTGTTAACCCTAAGTTTTGCAGGATATAACATGGCATAGTCTACTCCCATGTCGCGGAGTTGTCTCTTCATGGGCACGAACTGTCTGCGAGACTCCTGGACTCGGGCCGTGAAGTCAGGGAACAGAGATATCGTTGACCCTTCAAAGCGCAGTGGTTGTTTCTCTCGTGCCAGTTTCAGTGCGACGTCCCGGTCTCTGTAATTGAGCAATTTCGCTATGATCGGCCTTGGGGCTGCTCCAGGCGCCGGGCGTGGGCCCAGAGAGCGATGCGCCCTCTCCACCACAAACATAGGTGAGAAAGAGGTATCTCCTAGTAGAGACTTCAGAAGCCCCTCCGTGAAAAGCTCCATATTGCCAGTCTGGGTTGTCTCTGGCAGGCCCGTGATGCGGAGATTGCAGCGCCGAGAACGGGCCTCTAAATCCTCTGTCTTGTCCTGTATGACCTGCAGGACTCTACCCAGTTGTTTGTGACCGGTATCTAGTGCCGTCTGTGCCTCCTCGGTCTCTGTCAGTCTTCGTTCTGACATATCGAGCCTCTCAGCATGCTTGTCGAGGCGTTCGGCCATACGGTCCATCCTGAAGGACAGGGCGTCCAGTTTCGTGCCCAGAGAGGTAATACCCCCCTGGAGATTCTTCTCCATGGCCAACAGCAGCCCCCTGATGTCTTGTTGGGGATCGGGGCAGTCCGGTCCTGATCACGCGCCCCGTCCTCGGCAGCGCCATCGCTGGACTTGGAGCATTTCTGTGCAAAGGAGAGTTTAGTTTGCGCCCTGTCCACTCGCCCCATTGCAGCTACCCGTTAGCTGCTGCTGCTGCGCGCTCAGTTCCCCCACTCCTCAGCACAAGGTGGGGGTGCACCCTACTGCGCCCTCGCCTCCCTCCTGGGCAAGGCCCTCCACACCAGGGCGACGACTCCAATACTTAGCATGCGCAATGTTGCGGCCCAATGGAGTGGCGGTAAAGAACAGCTAATAGAGACCTGGCCCAGTCCCCGTCACAGACACACGAGGTGCTCTCCGCCTCAGGAGCGCGTGGCTTTCCACCAGGCTAGCAGGGACAATGTCTCGGGGAGGTCGCTGCTCCACATGTCACTCAAGGCAACCCTCACCAGAGCATCGTCAGCGGCCCTGGGGGCCTCCAGCAGCTTCCCCCCCCCTTCCAGAGGGCGATAGCGTTCTGTGATGCACTTTGGCCCCAGTGTGTGTCGCAGCTGTGCGGGGCCACTCGTTACTCCCAGTAACTAAGGAGTTCTCCACCCAGACTGCCGATGGGTATAACTCCCCACCAACTAAATAGGCTCCAAGTAGTGGTCGGTCCTCCACCGGTCTCTAGGCCCAACTCGGGCTCAGCGCGTGGCTGGGAGCCACCCTCCGTACGTGGACTCCACAGCGTGGCTCACCCAGGTGACGGCTAACTCGTCGTCCCTCCCGGCGTCCGGGCCCCCGAGGGGACCGTGCCTCAGAAGACGTCGCAGCCGCAAGGCGATGTCGCACAGCGCTCCCTCGTAGCTCCGGCACTCCACTCACCCGGCTCCGAGTTGACTAAGCAGCCCTTGTGGGTACTCAGCGCCGCACCTCCACTAGTGTAGCCACCTGCGTCAGCGTGGGCCCCTCGTCCACCCGGGCCCCCTCCGCACGCCAGCAGCGATGTCCGTCCCAGTCCGCAACACCGGGGCAGCGAGAGCCGCGGTCGCCAGCTGCCGCCGACCCACCACGCCAGTCAAGGGGTGTTCCGTACCTCCGTGCGGGGCTCTGCTGGAGCGCCGCCACCTGCTCAGCAGCCCCGGTCAGCCCGTCTCCGCTCTCGCCGCAACTGTGGGCCCCGGCTTTCAAGGCCCAGTCCACTCCGCACAAGGATCGTTTCGCGGCACTCTCAGGAAGTCGCGCAGGACTCCGCCCTTCGCTTCTCCGCTCCCAGAGGGGCCGCCGTGTCCAGGGCTCGCAAATGCTCCGCCGGCTATGGCTGCAGCCGCAGGATAATTAACGGATCGTTATCCCGAGTCACGGAGCTATCGGCTCAAGCGGCCATCTTGGTCCTGAGCTAGCTCCGCCTCCATTATGTTTCATTTTTTTGGCAGGTGGGGGGATGTAAACCTGGGCTCAGGGATACTTCATTTTCCTCCCTGAAAATAATTGGGATGGAGCCGATGAGGGTATTATAATCATAGATTTAATCCTATCCTGTCCACTGCGGAGCCCCATGCAGAGTCAACGACTGATTGGAGGGACATGGGGTTCTCGGAGCAGTACACTGTTACTGCACTGATTGTATTTATATCGCCCATCATGTACCAAGAGGACCCTAATTTATCTGAAGAAGGAGGGGATTTTATCCCTTGGGACATGACTATTACCAAGTTGGTAGGCGCCTCTGTTCAGCGGGCGGTGAACAGTGCCCTGGGATCCTTCGGGAAGAAATGAATGACTTGGGCTGTAGCCCTGCTTGAACTCTTCTTTGGGAGGGAAGACCGCATTCCATCTCTTGGGGCAGATGAACCACGAGGCCCGGAGAGCGAGATTCACACCAAGGCCAGAATAAACGGGCGAAACCAGCCTGGGGATGATGCCTTTCACTAGCTCAAAGAAGCATTCCTGACCTGGTCAAAAAGTACACAAGAAGGGAATGCAGACAGGACTGAACACCCTCAGGGTACCACAGGTGAATCGTCTACAAAGCATGATCCCAGCTATATTTTCCCCCAGGATGACAAGGAAGGGGCATTTCAGTCGCCTGGGGGCATGGACGAGGAGCTTGATGTGGGTAGACATTGGTGCCCCTCGTCCACTCCTAAAGATCAACCTAGTAAGGGTGAGGCACTACTGCCCAAGGCGCTATGAAATATGTTGGACCCTGAGACCATCTATCACCACAGGTGTTCAGCCTGGTACCCTGCGGACAAGGTTGCCCAATATCTTGCCAACTGACTTAGGAAACCCTTGAACCATGAGGTTAGAGCTTGTTTGAAGTCAGAATGCCCCAGACCTACTCATGTGGGTATGGTGGTGGTGACGCCACAGATTGAGTCCAAGATTTTGATTTTCTGAGTAAGCACCCTGTACAAGCAGGAAAGACAGTCCTAGTCAGTGTAAGTCAGATACACACTTCAGGAGGGGCCTCACTTTAGCGTTTTTCCAGTTCTCAGGGAAGGAGCCCGAGGTGATGGATGTGTTCAGGATGTTTTTGAGCTCGTCACCAATCGTCTTGCTCCCGATGTTGAAGATGTGGTGGGGACAGGGTTTCGTGGGTGCTCCCGAGGTTGAAGATGTGGTGGGGACAGGGTTTCGTGGGTGCTCCCGAGGTTGAAGATGTGGTGGGGACAAGGGTTTCGTGGGTGCTCCCGAGTGCATGAAGTTCATGATGGAAATCGTGGCTTGAGTTGTGAGAGGGTCCCAATGGGTGAGCAGATGTTCAGGGTTTGTGAGCAGACTGATGCTGTTGGTGGTGGTGGGTTGGGGTTTTAAGTTTTCGTAGATGACTGAGATTTTGTCGTGGAAGAAGCTTGCCAGGGTGTCACATAGTTCTTGTGAGGGGGTGATCTCATTGTTGGCGCCTGCGGTGTAGGAGAACTCCTTTAAGATGGTGAAGAGCTCCTTGCTGCAGTTTGTGCTGTCTTCTGTGCAGTCTGCTAGGGCATTCTCTTTTGTTTCTTGCAGGCAGCAGTGGTATAGGTTGAGTGCTGTCTTAAAGGTGGTATGGTCTCCTGTCTCTTTTTTGGTGCACCCCTTCCTTTCTAGTTGTAGGCAGTTGCATTTGGTGGGTTTCAGCTCTGCGGTGAACCAGCTTGCTCTTCGGGCAAGTCTTTTGGATTTGGTTGGTTTGGAGGGGGCGATTGTGTCAGCACATTCTGTGATCCACTGGGAGAAGTTCTTTGCAGCTTGTTCTGGGTTGGATATTGTGTCTGGGAGGTGGGAGTTGAGGGCGTTGGTCCACTGGTCTTCTGATTTCTTTTTCCAGTTTCTGCGTGAGGAGCTGGAGGGCATGGTCCCAGTGTTGGCAGATGGTGAAGTGGGCGCTGTAGTGGTTGGTCCAGGTGAGCTGTGAGACATGGTTGCACTTGACTCTGTTGCTGGACGTAAAAATGTGGTTCAGTGTGTGTCCTGCGATGTGGGTAGGGTCAGTGATAAGTTGCTTGAGGCTAATGTTGCTCATGCTTTCCAGGAGGTCGGTTGTGTTGCTGTCGCTGGGGTCATCGAGGTGGAAGTTAAGATCCCCTAGGAAGATGCAGTGCTCGGAGTCAATGGCGATCGGGGCGATGAGGTCAGGGATGGCATTGCAGGAGCAAGGGCATGGTCCTGGTGGTATGAGGGCGAGGGTGCCATTGATGGAGGTTTTTTCTTCTGTGTGGAGTTGGAAGTTGAGATGCTCTATTATTGGGGTCGAGTAGTCTGAGAAGGTCGAGCAGCATATGGTGTCCTTGTAGATGATGGCAATTCCACCTCTATGTTTCTCTATGTTTGGTCCCGTTGTGGTATCTGACAGCCTTCGGGGGTGGCGATGGCAATGTCTGGCATGGTTCAGCCAGGTCTCTATGAGGAAGATGACATCCGGGGTGAGGGATGAGATCGTGTCCCAGATCTCAGTGGCATGTTTGCCGAGCGATCATGAGTTGAGTAAAATGCTTGGAGTTGTGCTGTGGTGGTCTCGGTTGGCGTGGTGGATGCAGTCGTGTTTGCGGTGTCTGTTGGTTGCTTCTGTGTTGCAGGTGAAGCGACAGTGTTGGCAGGAGAACGGTCCTCTGGTGGTGTGTGGAGATGTGCGGCAGCAGTTGTTGTCGATGTACCTGGGATCTAGGGCTTGGAGGTCTGCGGCGGTGTAGCTGCATGGGGTGAAAGAAACAGGATTCCTGACACTGCGTGCGATCCAGGCGCGGACGGGCACAGGCGGGCTTGCCTTTGGTGCACCTGCGCTGCAGCCTCCATTAAGTAGATCCTGGGAGGAGGGAGGCGCGTTGGGAGGCAGCAGGCGGGGCTAGGCAGGAGGCAGGAAAATGGGAGGCAGGCAGTGGGCGGGAGCAACAATGGGGAAAAAACTATGAGAAAGCAATGAAAACGTGGGGAAAGCAAGGATATGGCATTCAAAAGCAGGGAAAAGCAAGGAGAAAGCATTGAAAAATGAAGGAGAAGCAAGGAGAAAGCACTCAGAAAATGGGGGAAAATGAAGGAGAAAGCAGTGAAAAATGAGGGAAGAGCAAGGAGAAAGCTCTTTGAAAATGGGGGAAAGAAAGAAGAATGAAGAAAGCAGTGAAAATGAGGGAACAGCAAGGACAAAGCACTCAGAAAAACAGGGAAGAAACAATGGAAAGTCAGGAGCAGGAGTGATGCAGCAGCATAGGGAGAGCTGGGCCTGGGACCTGCTCAATGTGGTCACGCTGTGGCCTCCATTAAGTAGGTCCTGGGAGGAGGGAGGGATGCTGGGAGGCGGTGGGTGGAGCTAGGCAGGAGGCGGGAAAACAGGCGGCAGACAGGAGCAGCAATGGGGGAAAAACAAGGGGAAAGCAATGAAAACGTGAAGAAAGCAAGGAGCAGGCACTCAAAACCGGGAGACTAAGCATGGAGAAAGAAATGAGAATGATGGAAAAGCAAGGAGAAAGCACTGAGAAAGCGGAGGGAACGGAAGGAGAAAGCAGTGAAAAATGAGGGAAAAGCAAGGAGGTAGCACTTAGAAAATGAGGAAAAATTACAGAGAAAGCACTGAAAAACAAGGAAAAAAGCAAGGAGAAAGCACCCAAAAAATGGGGGGAAAGAAAGGAGAAAGCAGTGAAAAATGAGGGACAGCAGGGCATAAGCATTCAGAAAACAGGGAAGAAGCAAGGGGAAGACAGGAGCAGGAGCGATGCAGCAGCACGGGAGAGCTGGGCCTGGGACCTGTTCAATGGGGTCACGCTGCGGCCTTCATTAAGTAGGTCCTGGGAGGAGGGAAGGGCGCTGGGAGGCGGTCGATGGGGTTAGGTAGGAAGCATGAAAATGGGCGGCAGGTGAGAGCAGCAAATGAGGAAAAGAAAATGTGGGGAAAGCAAGAAGCAAGCCCTCAAAAATGTGGGAGAAAGCAAGGAGAAAGCAAAGAGAAAGCAGTGAAAACAAGGGAAAAGCAAGGAGAAAGCACTAAGAAAATGGGGAAAAAGTAGGGGGAAGACAGGAGCAGGAGAGATGCAGTAGCACAGGTAGAGCTGGGCCTGGGATGTGTCGATGTCACTCTCACAGTCGAGGGTCGATGGCAATGCGTTGGATCCGAATATGAGCGTCGAAGCCGCGATGCGTTGATTCCGAAGCCAATGCGCTGGGTTTCTCCACTCTTGTTGAAGGGTTGCATTGATCGCCCTTCAGTGGTGGCGGCGTTGCGGTGGTCTCAGTGTTGCGTCAATGCCGATATGCTGGGTTTCTTCACGCTTGTCGAAGGGATGCAAGGATCATCCTTCTGTGGTGGCAGCAGCGATGTGTAGGTTGATGCAGTGGTTCCTTTGGTGCTGCTCAGGCCCCAAATGTGATGCACGGATTCTGCTCCCTCATCAGTGTTGATGCGCCGATTCAGCTTCCAGCAGACAGGAGATGCACCGATTTAAATGGTGCAAGTATTTGGGTCCACTTCCAATAAACCATACACAGGAGCAGGGGTAGAGACTTTGATTCCCCTGAGTCTCAACAACAGGAGGCAAGCCAACGGGCCTTAGAGATCACTTGGATGCAAGGCAGAGTCCAGCTCTCCCTCAGCAGCGTCAGAGAGCAGCAGGCAGCAGGGCAGTACAAGAGAGAAGCAGTCCTTCTAGGCCAGCAGTCTCACAGAGTATCAGCTCTTGATGCAGCACAGCAGTCTTCTGACGGAGTTACGTTACAGGTCCAGAAGTGTCTGATTTGAGGGGGTCAGAGACGCAGTTCTTATTCCCAGGTGTGCCTTTGAAGTGGGGGTGACTTCAAAGAAGGGTCTTTGAAATGCACAGAAGCCCTTTCTTTCACAGCCCTGACTCCAGACTATCTGTGGGGATTAAACAGCCCTTTGTGTGGGGACAAAACACTGTCCTTTGAGGTGCAAGTGTCAGCTCCTCACTCCCTTCCGGCCCAGGAAGGGCCATCAGAATGCAGATGAGTACTCAGACACACCTAACCTTCTTGTGTTTGTGGCTGTCTACAGGGAATGCGCAAAGTGAAGCTGACACTCGTCCCCAACGTGTATTAGAGATAGACTGCAGGCCCAATGAGCTGTAAGAGCGGAGAAATGTCCACTTTCTAAAAGTGGCATTTGTTAAAATAGTAAGGTTATGTTAGAAATAGGGGTCTCTAGTTTTTTTTTTTACAGAGTTTTACATAGCGTGAACTTGACCTGAAGGTATCAGAGCACTTTACACAAGCACCAGTTGCGTTACATGAGGACACATTAATTTTTGTTAGGCACGGGGAGATTAAGTGATTTGCATAGAATCACAGGATATTCAGTGTCTTGCCGAGACTCGAACCAGGTTCCCCAGATTCGAGGTCAACCGCCCTAGCCGTTAGGCCAGCTCCTCTCCCCAAAGTTGGCAGTGGCTTGCACCATGTCCAAGTAGGGACCCTTATTCAAGTCTGGGTAAGGCAGTTACACACCCAAGATAACCCCTGCTCACCCCCTTGGTAGCTTGGCATGAGCAGTCATGATTATTTCAGGGGCAATGTGTAAAGCATTTGTACCACCACACACAGTAACACAGTGAAAACACTACAAATGAACACCAAACCATTTTAGAAAAAAATAACCAATCTTTATCTAAGTAAAACAAGACCGAAATGACAAAAATCCAACATACATAAGTAAAGATATCACTTTTAAAATGTTCAACACAGTTCGGTCCATAGGAAATTGTAGATGCATCTCTTTTTAGCACAAAGTACCTGGAATGCGTCAAAATCAAAGACGAAACAGGCGCAGGGGAGATGAGGCGTCGGAAAACAAAGCAATGCGTTGATTCCTTACTCCCAGGGGAAGCGAAGAGTCAATTCTTTACTGCCAGGGGAGGTGATGTGTTGATTTTTTGCTGTGGTGCAGAGAAGGTGATGCGTAGATTCCTTGCTGTCAGGGGAGGTGATGCGTCGATTCCTTACTATGAGGGGAGGTGATGTGTCACATTAGGACACACGACCTCAGTTCCTTACTGCTGGGCCACGTCAATGAAGAACTTGGTGCACAGGTGCAATGCGTGGACAATCCAGACGCTGGGTTGATGCGGTGGTGAAACAGGCGCTGCTTCGTTTCTCCCAGCCGCGAGCAGGTGATGCGTCAATTTCTTCAGCTGCATAGCAGTGTCTGCATCAGAGTCAGAGCGGGTGCCAAGGACGTCGGAGACACGGTGCTCAGGACTCAGGCCATGGCGTTTTCACCCACACGACAGGCACTGCATCAATTCTTCAGCTGCCCCACGATGGTGCATTGTTTTTTCAACCGCACGGCAAAACTGCGGCAAAAAAAACAGACGCTGAAGGTTGATGCGTGGATTTTCGGTCTTCTGTGCAGCAGAAGCACCCCCAAGGGCCCAGAACTGGAATTGGCACCACTTGGCAGGTCAGGACTCCCAGCAGAAAAGTTCAGGGGCTGCAGATGAAGTCTTTGATGGCCCTGAGACTTACTAACAGCAGGCAAGCACACACAAGCCCTTGAAGAACCTTGGCAAGCAGGATACAGAAATCAAAGCACCAAGCAGAGTGTCAGTTCCCCTCCTACAGCTTCTCCAGCTCTTCTTCTTCAGAACCTCCTCTTTAGTCCAGAAGATTTCTAAAAATGTGGATTCACAGCTCCAGTACTTATACCAGTTTCTGCCTTTGAAGTAGGCAGACTTCAAAGGATAGTCTTTTGAGTGCACTAGGGCCCTGCCTTGCCCTGACCTGTCTCCAGGCACACTACTAGGGGGCGGAGACAGCTTCGTGTGAGGACATTCACAGCCCTATTCAGGTGTCAGTGACAACTCCCCCCACAACTCTAGCTCAGGAAGGCCCATCAGCCTGGAAATGGGCCATTAGGATATACAGGGCACACCTCAGCCCCTTTGTGTGACTGTCTAGAGAGAATGCACAACCAGCCCAACTGTCAGTCTAAACTAGATGTGGATTCCACAGGCAGGCAGAGGCACAGAATGGTAAAGCAAGAAAATGCCCACTTTTTAAAAGTGGTATTTTCAAACACACAATTTAAAAACCAACTTCACAGAAAGATGTATTTTTGAGTTGTGAGTTCAGGTAGCCCAAACTCCAAATCTCTATCTCGTCCCAATTGGAAGTTACACTTGTAAGAGCTTACAAGAAAGCTCCAATGAGAACCTATGAGAGAGATAGTCCTTGCAATAGTGAAGAATGAAATTGGCAGTATTTCACTATCAGAAGATGTGGAACACACCAGTACATGCCCTACCTTTCACATACAGTGCACCCTGCCCATGATGCTGCCTTGGGCTTACCTTAGGTAATGCCTTACATGTAGAAAAGGGTAAGGCTTGGACCTAGCAAGTGAGGGCACTTGCCAGGTCGACGTGGTAGTTTAAAACTGCACTCACAAACACTGAGGTGGGAGGCCTGAGGCATGTTTGCAGGGCTACTCCTGTGGATGGCACAATCAGTGATGCAGGCACACCAGTAACATTTGACTTACAGGCCGAGGGGCACACACAGTGCACTTTACAAGGGTCTTACCGGTAAATCAAATGTGCTAACCATGGATAACCAGTCATAATCCCAATATACACAGGGAGCACTTGCACTTTAGCACAGATCAGCAGAGGTAAAGAGCCCAGAGTTCTAAAACCTGAAAAAACTAAATGCAGCACACAGTCAGAAACAGGAGTTCAGAAGCAAAAAACACAGAGGAAAAAAACACCAAAGATGCCAGGTTTAACATATTAAATCCAACTTTACCAGTAAGGAGGATTTATCATCACAATTCCAAAGATATAAAACATGACACAGCCACTCCTATCTTATCAAGAATTACAGCTGAAAAGTGTATTAAGGAATTCCCAATGTTAATCTAGGAGAGAAGTAAGCCTCACAGTAGTAAAAAACGAGTTTAGGTGTTTTTCACTACCAGGACCTGCAAAACTTAAAAGTACATGTCTTACCTTTTACTTACACATCACCCTGTCCTATGGGCTACTCAGGGCCTACCTTAGGGGTGGCTTATGTGTAATAAAAGAAGAGTTTAAGGCTTGGCAAAGGGTTTTAAATGCCAAGTCAAGGTGGCAATAAAACTACACACACAGGCTCGGCACTAGCAGACCTCAGACATGTTTGAAGGGCTACTTGTGTGGGAGGCACAATCAGTACTGCAGGCCCACTAGTAGCATCTAATTTACAGGCCATGGGCACATGTAGTGTACTGTACTAGGGACTTACAGATACATTAAATATGCTAAACAGATTAAAACCATTTATACCATATTTAGAGGAGAGAGCACATGCACTTTAGCACAGATCAGCAGTGGTAAAGTGCTCAGAGTCCTAAAGCCAACAAAAAGAAGGTCAGAAAAAAGGAGGAGGAAGCTAAAAAGTTTGGGGTAACCCTTAAGAGAGGGCCATTTTTCAACACCTTGGGACGTGATTATTACCAAGGTAGGTGACGCCTCTATTAGCGGGCGGTGAATAGTGCCCTGGGATCCTTCAGGAAGAAATTAATGACTTGGGCTGCAGCCCTGCTTGAACTCCTCTATGGGATGTAAGACCGTGTTCTATCTCTTGGGGTAGATGAACCACGAGGCCCGGAAAGTGAGATTCCCACCAAGGCCAGAAAAAACAGGAGGAGCCGGACAGGGGACGATGACTTTCACTGGGTCAAAGGAGCATTCCTGACCTGGTCAAAAAATACACAAGAAGGGAAACCAGGCAGAACTGAACCTCCTCTGGGTACCGCAGGTGATTCGCCAACAAGGTCGGGCATGATCCCGGCCATATTTCCCCCCAAGATGAAAGAGAAGGGGGACTTTAGTAGCCTGGGGACACAGATGAGGCACTTGATGTGGGTAGACTTTGGCGCCTCGCGTCCACTGCTAAAAATCAACCAAAGTGAGGGTGAGGCCCTACTGTCCAAGGGACCACTAAATATGTTGGACCCTGAGACCATCTATCACCACAGGTGTTCTGCCTGGTATCCTGTGGACAAGGTTGCCCAATATCTTGCCAGCTGACTTAGGAAACCTTTGGACCATAAGGTTAGAGCTCGTTTGAAGTCAGAATGCCCCAGACCTACTCATGTGGGTATGGTGGTGGTGACGCCACAGATTGAGTTGAAGATGGCGACTTTTCCTGTGAAATTTGTCAAAGACCCCAACAAAGGATATTTACAGATCCTGGCGAGCCAGTTAGGATAAATTCCTTGATGTCACAGGGCCTCTGATAAAGATGCAAGCATTCATTAAGAAAATCTTTGAGCAGAAGATTTTTTAAGGGTCTAGTTAATGAAGAGGGTGATCCACTGGCCAATTTTCATCCCAAGGCTTTCACAACGGTCAATTTAAAAGCCAGGGCATTGATAAGACTATGCCCACCCAGCAATAAACCTCATAGACTTCAACAAGTGGGTGGTCTTTTGCCATTTCAAGGTGAAAGGGATGCACCTTCTCAGAGATATCGTCAGACAAATGTTGTTTTCCTTCGTTCTGTAGCACAAATTTACCTCCTGATGAAGGACGATGGATTTAGGATTTATTGATGATGAATTGATTATGAAGGATTATAATCAAGGAATGAATAAAGTGGTTATTTAAGTGAAAAAACTGGAATAATGTTTAATTTTGTGGTTATCTGATTCGTTGAATGGTTGAACCCCAGTTGGGGACTCAAAGGAGTGCGGCGGGGACA
The DNA here is from genome assembly GCA_963921515.1 of Calotriton arnoldi. Classification (NCBI taxonomy): domain Eukaryota; kingdom Metazoa; phylum Chordata; class Amphibia; order Caudata; family Salamandridae; genus Calotriton; species Calotriton arnoldi. The sequence continues at coordinate 208,331 of CAWUFW010010388.1, forward strand.
CTGCACCAGCCCTGGATAGTGCAACAGTGGCATCACTTAGACTCTCAGGGTCGGTGAGCGACACCCCATAGGCACCCAACCCAGTTACAATTGATTTACAGAGAACACCCACGGGAGTGCACGGATCACTATGCCTTACACCTAAAATGAAGCTATTTATTGTATACGGTATTTGTAGAGCGCAGCTATCACCCAACGGGTATCTTGGCGCTATAGTACATGAATCCTCATCAAGCAGTGGAGGGAAGAAAAAAAACAGGCGTAAACTAACAGGGCAGCTCCAGAGCTATCAAGCTCTGGGAAACAGCCATGTTTTGATCTTCTTCCTGAACTGCAGAAGATCATGTAGCTGTCTAAATTCCAGAGGGAGGCTGTTCCAGAGCTTGGCAGCGGCTGAGCTGAACGCTCTGCCTCCTGACTTAGCTCTTCGAATTTTCGGGACTTTCACCAAGCAGGCGGTGGCAGAGCGGAGACACCTTGTTGGAGTGTACCATGTAAAGGTCTCTTGAAGGGGTGTGGGTCCCAGGCCATGAAGAGCCTTGAAGACCAAACACAGAGACTTAAACTAGATCCTCTGCATTATAGGCAACCAATGAAGCTCTGCAAGGGCCAGTGAACCTGTCGAGCTTCGTGATTTCCTCAGTGCCAATTTGGCCGCCACGGTTTGGACTCTTTGGAGGCGCTCAATCAAGAATTTAGGGGCCTCTAACAGTAGAGCATTGCAGTAGTCAAGTCTACTGAGGATGATACTACCAACAACCAACGCTCTGGCCGTCTTTGGCAACAGCGGGAGGATCTTCCTTAGTGCTTTAATCAGGGAGAAACAGTTCCCCACCACCTTATTTACATGTATTTCCATGGTTAAGTTCGCATCAAGCATCACTCCCAAATTACGTACTGCTTTAGCCGGAACCAGGATGGACGTGGTTGGAGAAGGCCAGAGATTGTCCGGAAAAAGGGGAGGGACCTTCCCCACGGCGCAATATAAGACTTCAGTCTTATCTGAATTAAATTGAAGTGAATTAGTTCTTAACCAGTGGGCAGTATCCTGCATGCAGTCATGAAAAGATGGGTTAAAAACATCAGAAGTCTCCCGATTGAATCGCGACTGTTGGCATGCATGCTGAAACACTCAATAAAATGACAGAGGTTGGTAGTCACTGGCATAGACGTCATTTTGGGGTCGGCAGAGGTAACAGCTGTGACTCCTGGTTGCCCCTAGTGACCCCTGGCCTCAGGAGTGGCAAAATCAGTGCCAGGAACACCTTGGCCACTCGTTCTTATAGACATCAGTTTGGGCTCCGTTTTCTTTTTTTTCAGTCAGTTTTGTATTACACTAATAGTGAATTTTATCACTATTATTCACTATTAGTGTAATAAAAAAGAAATTGAGCGCAGTTAGCTGGGATATGACCCTATCTGGCAGGTAGGGTAAATTAAAATGGCTTTTTAACGTTTGCAAGTGACAGTTGCTTATATCAGAGAGAGTGTGGTATGTGTGAATGTATGTGGATGTGTAAGCATGTGTAGGTGAGTGAAACTAAAGGTCAAATGGCATATGATGTCAGTTCCGCTACCCCTGGCATTTTTTGTGAATTGACGTCATGGTCACTGGAAACCTGTGATGATCCTTTCGCAATACTTGAAACGAGCGCGCTACAAAACTTTATGCGATATAACTCAGCAAGAAATCAGAACTGGCTGTCCTCGAGCGCCACCTGCTGGTCAGCGAGAGGAAACAAGTCTCCGAGCACAAATAAATGCATCCACACGAGCTGACCGGTGAGGAGAGAAAACAGTGCCAAGGGGCGCGCTTTGTCAGTAGTAACAGCACCTCATTTGTACCTTCCCTCCGGAGAAACATTACTTATAACACAGGATAAGGACAGAAACAAAAGGAGCCACTTATCTTGATGAGTGCATTAGAGAAAGGACATTCATACCGTTATGTTGATACTACATTTTTTACCTGTGCTTCTTGGGAAATGTAGTCCGCTGTTTTAGTGATGACTGCAGCTGTTCTTCTTGGTTATTAAAAGCGAAGCACAGAGACCGCATAATCCTCACGCCCAGGCCTGACATAGGATTCAATGCTGTTTATTTTTCTGTGGATTTAATTTTCAATTTAATTTTTAATTATTTCCACTTTTGTGTCCATAAAGGTAACATTTTTCTCACTTAATTTTAATTTGATCGGGTTGTTATTAAAATATATCAAGCGCTCATCTGAGGGGGTTGCCGCCCCTTCTCCAATATGAAAATATCACTGAGGTATATTATCCAAATATTCACCAACTTTATACATTGTTGACTTGAGTTCTGCCAGCATAGGTTTCTTCACACCCTCCCATTATTGAACTTCTGAGGGATGGGGCACATTGGCGACCCATTTCAACTCTGCAAATTTGCAATAAAAATGTATTGTTAAACACAAAATAAATATGAATCATGGGGAGTAGCTTCAAGTTTAGTTTATTAGTTTTGATAGTATGCCGACTTAGCAAAACAAACTTAAAAAAATTACGAATATCGTCATCATCAAAATGCCTATTCAGCCGCAGCCACAAAAGCAAAGCAACGTCATCACAAAAGACACAAAAATACATGTTCCAACAGCATCACTATTCAGCTAAAGCTGTAAAAAAAGAATCACAATAAATACACAGATACAAAATCCAAGCGGATTAAATAGCATAAGGTTTTCTAACGTTAAAAGCCACTCTTATAAAATGAAATGAAGCATGACAAATATCTAGTGAATCTAAACGCTGCAGGAACACAAGCCCTTCCTTACGGTGCAGGTCTTTATCTGTCGTAAAACAGGTGCCCAAGAAGAGTGCCTCGGTGCTGAGTACAAGCGACAGAACAGAATGATGTGGCTAGCGCTTGGCGAGGAGACATTACCTCCTCGTCCGTCTTCCTCGCCACAGTATAGCTCATTGGTTATTACTGTGGTGAGGAAGACTAGGACTCGGAGTAATGAAGATTACCGGTAAGTAACCGGGGCATTACCTCCTCGTCCGTCTTCCTTGCCACAGTATAGCTCATTGGTTATTACTGTGGCGAGGAAGACTAGGACTCGGAGTAATGAAGATTACCGGTAAGTAACCGGGGCATTATCGCAGCAACCGGGAGAAAGATCAGGCTGCCAAACCCCTGAGGCAGGAAATACACATTTAAAACGCAGCGTGCTTAACCTGAGAAGAGTGAGGTGATAGCCCTGGGTGGGATCAATAATCCATACCAAATAGGGTTCAAACTCCTTGTGGTTGACACCGAGGAGTGATTAATTATTCATTCTTTAACCTGGGCTTTCTCAAGACGAGTGTTCAAAGAAGATAGTCCAGATAACGCTTTTTTACCAGAGCTTTATGTTCTGAACTAATTATTACAGGATTTTTGAATAGTTCGGGCAGCCCAATGTTCTTGAAGGGGTCCTTTAAATAAGAAAAACATAGACTCCGGTCCACCCCATCTAGCAACAAACAATCAGAAATACAAGTTCTGACGAGTCCTGCCTCCGATGTATCCAACATTGAATCCACAATAACAGGGCGGCGAGGCCAATCAAATCTTCCAGGTAATAAGACAGGCCTGAGTCTTCATGGCATATTAAGGCGGCGGCCCCTCCTGGAACTGATAGCAGTTTACGCAAGAAATTACCAATATACTTTATATACATTTTTCCATCCATAAATCAATTTTTAAAGAAATTAAAGAAAGAAAGCCAAAAAGATAAGAAAATATTAAACTTACTGGTTGCCTTTATCCCAACAACCTTACTACTAATGAAGGGTCTGATTTCGATCTTGCCGGACGGGTTGCTCTGTCACAGTGTTGACGGATATCCTGTCCGCCTAAATATAAATCCCATTGGATAGAATGGGATTTATATTTCGGGATGGGATATCAATCACCGTTGTGATGGAGTAACCCGTCCGCCAAGATCAAATCAGGCCCCAAAGCTGAAAGCAGACCGCACAATAAAGTGCATCTAAGAGTTTAGCCACATTAAAACATATTTTTGTAAATGCATACGTAACATACATTAAACCCCACAAACACAAATTTATTAGTTGACTGACAACATCCAAGAAAAATGTTTACGGAGAACAGTTATAATTTTTTTAAAGTGCATATATATGACATATTCAAATCCCACAAACACAAAATTCAATTGTTAACTAGCAACACCCAAGTAGCTTTAAGAAGTGAATCGATAGCAATGTCAAACCATAGCAGCAGATTAACTATACAAAAATATTCAATACTGTACAGAAGGTAAAGTGAATTTGTCATTTAACGATATAAAATGATTTTTTTATTAATACAAACAAGTATCTTAATGACAAAAGAACATTTATTTCTAATAGATACCGAGAATTATTAAACATCACAGGATTTGTTTCACGCAAGCTGCTGATTAATCATATCAGAGCATTATTAAAAGTACATGAAAAGTCATAGTATAGAAACTCCAAAGTGCAATGATGACCCAGCTCCTGAGACAGCAGCTCTGAACTCTAACGTACATTAGTCACCCAGCAGCGACCTTACATTATACTAACCACATATTAGCGTAAGTGCATACAACTATCCTCTGATTCAATAGCTTAAAACTAGAGGTCATTTTCTCAAAACATTGACTTAATATGAAGCAGAGAGTTATATTTTCACTTTCATGATAGTAGAAAACAGTGAATCAAGGATGCTAATGCCCAGAACTCTCACAACAAGATACAACAGACTCCTTTCTTGTAAAAAGGCTGTGCAGAAGACCAATAGATGACTCACTTCTAGTCTATGGATTTGTGCACCTGTCCCAACCTCAGCCTCAACAGCCTTCGCCTAGCCTCCCTTGCCGTTATATCTTTTAGATATTGCTGCACATTGCCTATTCCAGTAGAATCCAACATATGTGCAAGATGGGGCCGCTGGCCGCTGTCCTAGTGATCACGTAGAATAGCTGAGTCCTTGACTGGGCGTTTGACTAGTTTCTTCCTACCAGCTCTTTGTCATATATCTTGATCCAAACATCCCTTTGGATCCACATAACTTATGATTTTTCTCAAATTTGTCATCCGTGGCTTTGGATTCACAGACTGAAGGTAGGATTTCAGTATGTACCTAACCGTCCCATTTACTTCTTCGATTCTCGACCAGTAATTCAGGAGTCTCTGGAAGTATTTTGGGGGCATATTATCAACGGCCAGCGATAATTATCGCTGGCCGTGCTTAGCGATAATAGTCCTATCGCAGGCTATCTCTGGAAATTATCGCCCTGGTAGCGCGTTATTAACAACACGTCTCTCCAGGGCGATAAAAATTCCAGAGATAGCGAGGTTATCGCCGTTTTGCAGGGAACATCGCTGGTTTTCCAGTGATGTTCCCTGCAAACGGCGATAACTCTGCTGATATGACCCTGTGGTCGTATCAGCAGAATCCACCCCTATGTTAGGGATGGCTAAGTCAGGATTTTAACAGACGTTAGATTTTGGCGAAAACGGCCGTTTTGCCAAAATCTAACCTCTGCTAAAATCATGTGGGCTACCTTGTAAATATCGCGATGTGAACATCAGCGATATTTGCAACGTAGTCCATCCGAGGTACGCTCAGTAACGCCCACTTTGCATCTCATTAGAGATGCAAAGATGGGCGTTGGGGAAAGAGGCGATAATGCAAGGATTCACGCGATAGCGTGACCTTATTGATTAGGCGATAAAATTATCGCCGCTTTTCGTCCGAAAACGGACGCAAATGCGGCGATAATTGTTTATCGCCTCGTTGATAATATGCCCCTTAGTTTTTATATTTATAAAACCCCAACTCTGGTTGTACCGCCGAGTTGAGTAACCCCCTTGATAGACCTAACCACGACTTCGAAATATTTCATTTCAATTACTTCCAAATGTTTGATGTTCTGACCCATATAGCAGCACGCTTGTCAGCGCCTCCGCTGAGTTGTGGCCCAATTCTATATCTATTCTCGCCAGTGCACCCGCTGGTGCTTTACTCTCCTGTTCCTGAGCTCTGAGATGTGTTTTGAAATTGAGATTCCAGGTAAAAGTCCGACCCAGACATTTACATTTGTTACAAACTTGACCGATTGGCTGTTCATCCATAATCTATGCTTATACATTTTAGGCAATTTCATGTAGAAATACATGGCTTTTGTTTTTGACATATTGATTAACAAGCCCTTCTCAGCACAGTAACCTTCAAAAGCCTCCAGCAATCTCTGCATACCAACGAGGCTAGGATCCATGATGTTTGTATCGTCTACATAGAATAAATGAGATATTTCCATATGACCCAACCTTGGCGGAAAAGACCTCACTTTCCTCAAGGTACACGGGGTGTCTGCTACATAAAAAGAGACCAAAGGGGGGCAAGGATACACCCTTGCCTCGAGCCGTTTGAGGTTTCGATTCTTTTTGGAAAGGGCTCCAATACCTCCAGCTCTATTTGTGTCCACGCACTTTCATGTAATTAGACTACCAGGGGCCCTAAACCCCCTGGGATACCCAAGTGTCCCATTCTTTCCACGGCCTTGGCCACTTGATGGTATGAAAGGCAGATGAGAGATCAGTGTGCCACATGTAGCACCTGATGTTTATACAGAGAATATTATCCTGGAAGCAGCTTTTATGCAAAGCATCCGTCAATTGTGGAGCGGCCTTTCCTCCAGCCCATCTGTGTGACAGGTCGTATCTTTTCTCCTCGACCCCTTCTTTTAGGTGTTTCAGCAGCAATTTGGCATAAATCTTACTGGGTATATCAAGCAATGTGATCATTCGATCATTTTGTGGGAGATCTCTTGGACCATTCTTATGTATTGAACTCTAATACCGGACTCTGGGATTCTATTTTCTTTTCTTGCTGCCTTATAAAGAGGCGGACTTGGGCTCATGATATGGGATTTGTCTGTAATATCCGTGCAGACAGGCCATCAGGGCCCTCTGCTCTTCCTATCCGTGCAGACAGGCCATCAGGGCCCTCTGCTCTTCATATCCGTGCAGACAGGCCATCAGGGCCCTCTGCTCTTCATATCCGTGCAGACAGGCCATCAGGGCCCTCTGCTCTTCATATCCGTGCAGACAGGCCATCAGGGCCCTCTGCTCTTCATATCCGTGCAGACAGTCCATCAGGGCCCTCTGCTCTTCATATCCGTGCAGACCGACCATCAGGGCCCTCTGCTCTTCCTATCCGTGCAGACAGGCCATCAGGGCCCTCTGCTCTTCATATCCGTGCAGACAGGCCATCAGGGCCCTCTGCTCTTCATATCCGTGCAGACAGGCCATCAGGGCCCTCTGCTCTTCATATCCGTGCAGACAGGCCATCAGGGCCCTCTGCTCTTCATATCCGTGCAGACAGTCCATCAGGGCCCTCTGCTCTTCATATCCGTGCAGACCGACCATCAGGGCCCTCTGCTCTTCCTATCCGTGCAGACAGGCCATCAGGGCCCTCTGCTCTTCCTATCCGTGCAGACAGGCCATCATGGCCCTCTGCTTGCTCTTCATATCCGTGAAGACAGGCCATCAGGGCCCTCTGCTTGCTCTTCATATCCGTGCAGACCGACCATCAGGGCCCTCTGCTCTTCATAACCGTGCAGACCGGCCATCAGGGCCCTCTGCTCTTCATATCCGTGCAGACAGGCCATCAGGGCCCTCTGCTCTTCCTATCCGTGCAGACAGGCCATCAGGGCCCTCTGCTCTTCCTATCCGTGCAGACAGGCCATCAGGGCCCTCTGCTCGTCATATCCGTGCAGACAGGCCATCAGGGCCCTCTGCTCTTCATATCCGTGCAGACCGGCCATCAGGGCCCTCTGGTCTTCATATCCGTGCAGACAGGCCATCAGGGCCCTCTGCTCGTCATATCCGTGCAGACAGGCCATCAGGGCCCTCTGCTCTTCATATCCGTGCAGACAGGCCATCATGGCCCTCTGCTTGCTCTTCATATCCGTGAAGACAGGCCATCAGGGCCCTCTGCTTGCTCTTCATATCCGTGCAGACCGACCATCAGGGCCCTCTGCTCTTCATAACCGTGCAGACCGGCCATCAGGGCCCTCTGCTCTTCATATCCGTGCAGACAGGCCATCAGGGCCCTCTGCTCTTCCTATCCGTGCAGACAGGCCATCAGGGCCCTCTGCTCTTCCTATCCGTGCAGACAGGCCATCAGGGCCCTCTGCTCGTCATATCCGTGCAGACAGGCCATCAGGGCCCTCTGCTCTTCATATCCGTGCAGACCGGCCATCAGGGCCCTCTGGTCTTCATATCCGTGCAGACAGGCCATCAGGGCCCTCTGCTCGTCATATCCGTGCAGACAGGCCATCAGGGCCCTCTGCTCTTCATATCCGTGCAGACAGTCCATCAGGGCCCTCTGCTCTTCATATCCGTGCAGACCGACCATCAGGGCCCTCTGCTCTTCCATCCGTGCAGACAGACCATCAGGGCCCTCTGCTCTTCCTATCCGTGCAGACAGGCCATCAGGGCCCTCTGCTCTTCATATCCGTGCAGACAGGCCATCAGGGCCCTCTGCTCTTCATATCCGTGCAGACCGACCATCAGGGCCCTCTGCTCTTCATATCCGTGCAGACCGGCCATCAGGGCCCTCTGGTCTTCATATCCGTTCAGACAGGCCATCAGTGCCCTCTGCTCTTCATATCCGTGCAGACAGGCCATCAGGGCCCTCTGCTCTTCATATTTTTAGACTCTTGGTTAACATTTCGATCTCCTTAACAGATGGAATCAGATCTCTTTGTAGGATGGATGCCTGTCTGTTCTCTAAAATCCCCCGGCCCCATCCGTCCACTGGACTCTTTCACCTTATACAATGCAGGTTTGTATTTAGCGCATGTTCCTTCCCAATGGGCTAGCTATGATCTTTTTCATTGTGCCCAAAGTCTTTCCTATCAGATTCCAAAAGGTTTGGGTCCTGTTCTCCCGTAGGATTCTGTCCATTTCTTTCCCTTTCAAGCCACCTAATTTGACATACTCTTTTTGGTGTAATGTTCTAGCTATCTTTATTGCTGCATCTCTCTCAGGTGGGTCAAGTCTATGGACATCCCTTTCTTCTTTTTTAAAATAGCATTTGCTTTGTCATAACCTGATTTCCTGGCTAAAGGTACATTACGTGCTTGCAACATATCCAAGCTATTTTTTATATTCTTTATCAGTGTTAGAAATGGGGTTTCTGGTTAGCAGAGGTAGGCCCCCTGTCCAAGCATGAGCCACAATCCTAGTCAGGGTAAGTCATATACACACCATAAATTAACCTGTGCTCACCCTCGGATAGCTTGGCACAGAACAGTCAGGCTGAACTTAAGAGGCAATGTGCAAAATATTTGTGCAAAACAGCAAGCAGTAAAACAGTGAAAACATCACAAAAGACTCCACACCAGTTTAGAAAAATAAAGTAGGATTTTATTGATAAATAAAACAAGACCAAAATGACAAAAAGTCGAGACATGAATTTTTAAAGATTAAATGCAAAAATAGCGCTTAGAAGCAAATAGCACCTGAAAAGTTAATTGGTCGCACTGGACCGGGACAAAGTCAAGAGGTCAGGCTGACTGCGATGGAGGCTGGCCAGATACAGGACCCACACAGGCCCCGCTGAGATAAAGTACCTTAATTCTGGTCGCAAACGAGAGGCGAGGTGCAGCTGAGTGTTGGTGTTGATTTTGCCGTTGAGGACATGTGTTGGTTTTTCGCATGCAAGGGTCGCAATGCGTTAGTTCCAAAGACAAAGCACTGGTTCCGCGATGCATTGTTTCCGAAGCCGATGCGCCCGGTTTCTCTATGCAAACAAAGGGATGCGTCAATTGTCATTCAGGAGTGCCGGCGATGCGGCAGTTCCGATAGCGATGCCTGGGCTCCAATTGTGATGCACCGATTATGTTCGATGCGTTGATTCTACTTCCCACAGCAGAGGACATGTTGGTTCTGTTGGAGCAAGCACCTGGTTTCACTCCCAATGAACCAGGCATAGCAGCAGGATAAAAGACGTTGATGTCTCTGAGTCAGAGAGCACAGCAAAGCAACAGTTTTCCAGAGCAGCAGTCCAGCCAGCAGCAGTCTTTAGCACAGCAGTTCTTCTTCTTTGCAAGTTGGTTTCAGGTCCAGAAGTGCACTGCATTGGTAGTGTCAGAGGTCCAGTACTTATACCTAGTTGTGCCTTTGAAGTGGGGGTGACTTCAAAGAAGGGTCTTTGAAGTGCACAGAGGTCCTTTCGTCCTGCTTTGGCTCCAGACTCACTGTGTGTGCAGCCCTTTGTGTGTGGTCAGGTCCCAGCCTATTCAGGTGTATGTGTGAGGCTGTGCCTAGCTCCGCCCTCTCTTCCTCACCCGACGATGCATGAATTCACACCCAGCCTTCCTTTGTGTGGAACTGTCTAGAGAGAATACACAAAGTGAACTTTCACCTAGTCTGGCCAGTGATCGGAGACAGGCAGCAGACAAAAAATGGCTAAGAGCAAGAAAAAGTCCAACTTTCTAAAAGTGGCATTTTCAGAATGGTAACTACAAATCCAACCATTAAAGAGGATTTGTTCTTGCCATTCCAGAGGTACTAAACATGACAACTCCACTATCTCTCAATTAAAAATTACAGCTTATTAAACGTAAGAAGGAATCCCCAATGTTAACCTATGAGAGGGATAGGCCTCTCAGTAGTGAAAAACAAAATTAAGAGTTTTTCAATACCAGTACATGTAAAACTTGAAAGTACATGTCCTCCTTTTTAAATACACTGCACCCAGGGCTTAAAGTGGGCCAGGTCCTGCCGGTGCTCAGAACCTGCAGTTCTAAAAAGCAGCTGCTGAGACGGGTCCCTATCGGGCTCCCCATTTTTGCCCTCACCCTCAGGGTGAAAGAAAAATCTTAACTCTGCAGCAGCAGCACCCTTTCCTGCCTTTAATGTAACTTCAAAGAGACTCATTGTTAGACTTGGCTTTTTCAGCGGGTTTACCCCCAGACTTTTTGCTTTTTGGCCTCCTGTTTTTGACCCTGTGTGTGTTGGTTTTAGGACTCTGGGCACTTTACCACTGCTAATCAGTGCTAAAGTGCATATGCTCTCTGTATAAAATGTGTTATGGATTGGTGTTTCCATGATTGGCCTATTTGGTTTATCTGTCAGCCCCTTGTAAAGTGCACTGCGAGTGCCAGGGCCTGTAGACCAAATGCTGTTGGTGGGCTGCAGCACTCGGATTGTGCCACCCACGCAAACAGCCCGTAAAGTGTAACTCGGGCCTGCCAACGCAGAGCCTGTGCGCAGCCTGGGGCTGCCGTGTCGACTTGGCAAGTGCACACACTTGCAAGTCCCTAAACCTTCCCTTTGCTACATGTTAGTCACCCCTAAGGTAGGCCCAAGGTACTCCTGTGGGCAGGGTGCGTTGTACGCGAAAGGTAGGACATGCCCGGGTGTGTGCGGCATGTCCTGATAGTGAATTACAGCCTAGTTCGTTTTTCACTATTGCAAGGCTACCTGTTCCCCCTAGGCCAGAACGGGCAGTTTTGATTATTACAGCTTATAATCCTAACTGACCCCGGGAACGTGGTAGAAATTCGAGTTTAGTATGCCTGGACTCAGAATGATAAAATGCAGCTTTTAGTAAGGTTGGTTTTAACATTCTGTGTTTGAAAATACCACTTTTAGAAAGTGGGTATTTTCTTGCCTAACCATCCAAGCCTGCCTCTGCGAGGTTGTGTATTCCGTGTCTGGAATGTGAGTGACCGGGGCTGGGGGATGCCAGGAGACAGGGTGAGTCAGCGCAGGGCTGAATAGCCAGATCGACCTGTAGATGGGTGGGAGGGGTCGCACCTGGGCCCTGAATAGGACAGTGCCTTCCCTCCACAATGCTGGCTCCACCTCCTGTGGTGCGTCTGATGTCCCTGGCCTACTCACTGAAAGAAGGGACGGAGACTTGTCAACAAAGTGCTCCAGAACTGGTTTGGACTAGGCGAAGGCCTCTCTGCCTTCAGAGAACAAAGGAATTTGGGATATAAATATTGGGGCCCTGACCCCATGAATTTAGATCTCGCTGGAATCAAGGAACCTGCCAAGACGAAGAGCTGGAAGAGCTGCCAGGAGGAGTACTGCCCCTTTGCTGTGTTGTTGCTTTGTTGGGCTGGCCTGCAGCTGCTGCTTCTGCCTTGGGCAGTGAAAGGACTGGACTGAACTTTCTACAAACTTGGGCTGAGTATCTCCAAGGGCCAGGAACCGAGCTGGCCTCCTGTTAAGAAGTCTCAGGGACTGCAAAGACTTCACAAACCTCTGGGTACCGCTTCTGGAACGCTATTTCAGTTGCCACAGAGGAAGGGAACTGCAACCGACTCCGTCAACCGAATCCATCCCTGGCCGGTGACCTGTTTGCACCGCAGACCGCATCGCCCCGCTTCGCATCGCAACCCTGGTCTCACCGTGGGCAACGTCCAACGCCGCCAACATCGAGCCGCTGCTTGCACCGTGACCTGTGGGCACCGCAGTTCGCATCGCATCGCTTCACTGAACCAACCGGACCCGACCGACGAGGTCGCTGCAACTGGCTCAAGAGTCGTGACCGCACCGCATTTGGGGCACCGCTCGCACGTCTGCGACGCACCGCCCCGACTCGCACCGCTGTCCGAAGCCAGTTCCCGCACTCCGGCTAGGTCGCCTGCATCGCAACCTGTCAGCACCGCATCGAGCATCGTCTCACCCTGCACCGCACGCCTTGGACTCACCGACTCCGTCTGCCCGACGCTCATCGAGCCGCTGCCTGCACCGCACCGAGGGACACCGCACCTTGCATCGCTCCGTCTTGCACCGCAACCGCGACGAACGCCGACCGGCTCGTACACTCCGTACCAGCCACAACGAGAAAGGTACTGTAACCGAGTCTGTTCATGACTCTGCTGGCCCGTATCGACGCGGTCGGCTGGAACTGTTAGACTCTGTGGTTTTCAGCATCACGGTAGGCTCGGACGGAGCTACCGACTCGTACTGAACTTTGCTTTTGTGCTATTCCTGCAAAGAAGAAGTTAACGTATCAAGTATTCATTCTTAAAGTATCGTATTGTGGATTTTTGTCGTAATTGGTCTTGTCTTGAGTATATAAAATATTGGTTATTTTTCTAAACTGGTGTGGTGTCCGTTTGTAGTGCTTACACTGTATTACTGTTGGTTATGTGCAAATGCTTTACACACTGCCTCTGAATTAAGCCTGACTGCTCGTGCCAAGCTACCACGAGGGTGAGCAGGGGTTACTTCACGAGTGTAACAACCCTTACCCTGACTAGGAAGAAGGGTCCCTACTTGGACAAAGGTGCAAGCCCTTGCCAACTAGAGATCCCATTTCTAACATTGGTTGTCAGCGGTGAGGATAGGACTTGTGTTTGCACTTGACTTACAGTGATTGGTGTGCACTACTACCATATCGCAGACCATTACGTACCACATACTGGTTCTTTTTCTTTTGGCCTATTTTTGATCTTGCCAGTTTTCAACTCACGACTTTTGTCATGCCTGAATCAATTGCATCATCCGTTGCATCCCTGGAAATTATCTTTGAGGAGGACAGGTTGGAGTCCTACGCCGTAAAGGAGTTACGAGCGATTTGTAAAAACCTGAAAGTCCAAATTAAAGGCCTCACAAGGAAGGAGGAGCTACAGAAGGCGCTGAGGGCCTGGGTAGCAGCCAGACATGCCAATGGGCAGCCTGGTGATCTCAGTGAGGAGGTGGAGGAGCCTATTTCCAGGGTAGATGTGCTTTTGGGTGGGGGGAACCCGCCAGGCCAGGCAGCAGTGGCTTGTCCCCAGAGGAGCTGGAGGACAGGCGGAAAGCAAGGAAGTTCAAATTAGAAAAACTCATTATGGAGCATGAGAGGGAAGAGAAAAGAATGGCCATAGAAGAAAGGAAAATGCTCTTAGACCATGAGTTTAAGATGAGAGAGCTGGACTGGGAAGCCGGGAGGGCTAGGCCCAGCTCAGATGGTGGCAGCAAAAGTGTAGTGTCCAGTACTGAGGATGAGGTAGACACACACACAGATTTGGGGCCCTACTTCAAGGAGGGGTTGACATACACCAAGGGGTTCAGGATTGTGAGGTAACTCCAGTGGTGCTCAGTGTCCCTGAGGTGGATTGGGGAACTGGCACAGGGGATCATATTCCTGGTAGTGGGAGGGACACTCTACTGACTCTAGATGAGAGGTGCAGGAGAGGGGTTCCCCCATGGTAGAAGCCCTGGTAAGTGAGTATGAAGACCAGCCAGAAGAGTATGGGTTGAGGGACAGCAACAGTCAGACACTGTCTCGCCAGTCTTGTGAGAATGTTGTGGGGTACTTTTCTGAGGCACTGGATGGTTGGGCGAAGGGTAGTTTGGTTAACACCTGTGTGGGGCTGTGTGATTCAATTGTTGGAGAGCATATTTTAAGTCCCAGTTTTCCAGAGCTATGCCAACACCCAGTGGAGTGTGAGTTCTCTGACCCCAGGGAGCTTGCACTAGAGGCAGACCTTTTGGTGGATTCCAGAGGGTCTGGAGAAGCATCTGGGGGTGATCCTGGAGGAAGTGGCTTAGGTATTTCCCGACCAAGAGTGGTGGGAAAGGTTTGTAATAGCCCAGATAGGTCCCGGTGTCATGGGAAGGGTGTAGGGACTCACGTCCTGTCTCTGCGGAGAAGGAGTGAGAATGGGCTGCGGCCCAAGGTGCCCAAAACCCGGTCCCGGAGCCTGGGTGGTTCCAGGAGGGAACCCCAGGTGGGGAGCCTAGACTGTACTGGTAGGCCGTCCGTTGAGGGAGATCTCCTACTGACAGGAGAACCTGGAGCCTCTGTAAACAGAGCTCCAGTGGTTCTGGTGTCTGGCAGTACCGCTCTAGTTGGGAGGGTGCAGAAGTCCAGAGTGAGGGGTGAGAGGGGGATGTGTTCCCCAGTGGGAGAACCAGTGAGTCAGAGGCCAGCCAGAAGGGCTGAGCCTCCTAGCAGTGACCATGGTGACACCACTTCTGTCCTGGGGGATCTTTGCGCACTGTCAGGTGGACAGTGGTCGGGAGATCTGCGCCAGGCAGACTGTCACGCAACACATGAGTCATGTGTTGCCCTCAGGGGAGTATGCGTGCTCCCAAGGAAGTCCTGGTGCGCCAGGCAGGTGCTCAGCTGCAGGGTTCAGTCCCTGGGTTAGGAGGCCAGGTTCAGGTCCTGCCTGACCTGGAGGGAAGGACGACTGTAAGCAGTGTCCTGACCGGTTTGTCTTCTAGGGGTACCACTCCAGGTGGGAGGGTACAGAACTCTGGAAGGGGGTGCAGAGGGAGGGAGTCCTTGCCTCTGACCCCGGTTCAACCTGAGGGTTTAGATCCAAGGGTGGTGAATCAGTTGCAGGGTCAAGGCCCTGAACTGGTGAAAGAATTGTGTAGGAGGTCTGGTTCCAGCATCCTGACAGTTTTTGGTTCTGGGGGTGCTTCTCCTGGGAGGAGAGGGCCAGACTCCAGAAGGAGAGGTAAGGGGAGGAGAGCCTCGCCCGAGACCTCTGGTGAACTTGAGGGTGAAGACCCTAGGTTGGAGGATCAGTGGTTCTTTAGAACTGCACGGATGAGAGGAAGAGTGGAGTATGGTTACTATGTACCAGGGGTTACTGCCCCCCACTCTGTTAGTTGGCATGAGTCCAGAGAAAAGGGTGAGGGGGGGGCGCTGTCCCCAGTGGAAGGACCAGTGGGTCAGGGGTTGCCCGCTCTGAGGTCAGAGCACCCCAGGACTGACCCTGGTGAGGCCACTTCTGGCCTGGGGGGTCTTCATGCTCTGTCAGGTGGACAGGAGGCTGGAGACCTGCCCCAGGCAGACTCTCGCACGACTCATGAGGAGTGTGTTTCCCTTGGGGAGGGTTGGTGTACTCCCCCGGAAGTCCTGGGTTACCAGGCACAGGTTCAACCTCAGGGTACAGACCCTGGGTTGAAGGACCAGGTTCAGGGTGTCCCCCCTGACCTGGAGGAAGGGGCGACTGCTAACAGTGCCCCTACCAGTTTGTCTTTTGGGGGTACCGCTCCAGGTGGGAGGGTACAGAGCCCCAGGGAGGAGGACCGGATGTGGGGGAGGCCACCCCCGTCTCCTGTCCAGCTGCCGGGTACAGGCCCGGGGTTGGTGGGTCAGTGACAGGATGTCATACCTGACCTGACAGGAGGGAGAGTGGACCAAGGGTGCCAGGCACCTGGGGCTACCGCCCCCCACTCTCTGACGCCACAGAGGTTAGAGAGCCCTGAGAGGCATAAGGCCTGGGTCTCCCCACTGACAACTGTCGGTAGCCACTGTGGCTTACTGTCCTGGTGGACAGCATTGCCCCTGGGAGGGGACAGGAGTCACACCCTGGGGGTGGACTGGGCCACACCACTGTGTTGGCCATGTGGGCACTGTCGGCCTGTTGGGACACATCTGTGAGCAAAGTAAGTTTAGGCGCTGCACAGATGGGGTTCACAGGTGAAGAGAAGGGTACCCCATGGGTCAGCTTAGTGGGCCCTGAGAGTATGGATAGAGGGATCCAACTGGGTTTAGAAAGGCGTAGAACCAGAACGTGCCCCCGCTGTTGTGGGCCAGGTCTATGTTCTATCGCCCCAAGCAGGGAAGTCCATCAAGGGATTGATTAGTCTACCCTGGCTTTAGGCTGGGAGGGGGTTGTGTTAGACTTGGCTTTTTCAGCGGGTTTACCCCCAGACTTTTTGCTTTTTGGCCTCCTGTTTTTGACCCTGTGTGTGTTGGTTTTAGGACTCTGGGCACTTTACCACTGCTAATCAGTGCTAAAGTGCATATGCTCTCTGTATAAAATGTGTTATGGATTGGTGTTTCCATGATTGGCCTATTTGGTTTATCTGTCAGCCCCTTGTAAAGTGCACTGCGAGTGCCAGGGCCTGTAGACCAAATGCTGTTGGTGGGCTGCAGCACTCGATTGTGCCACCCACGCAAACAGCCCGTAAAGTGTAACTCGGGCCTGCCAACGCAGAGCCTGTGCGCAGCCTGGGGCTGCCGTGTCGACTTGGCAAGTGCACACACTTGCAAGTCCCTAAACCTTCCCTTTGCTACATGTTAGTCACCCCTAAGGTAGGCCCAAGGTACCCCTGTGGGCAGGGTGCGTTGTACGCGAAAGGTAGGACATGCCCGGGTGTGTGCGGCATGTCCTGATAGTGAATTACAGCCTAGTTCGTTTTTCACTATTGCAAGGCTACCTGTTCCCCCTAGGCCAGAACGGGCAGTTTTGATTATTACAGCTTATAATCCTAACTGACCCCGGGAACGTGGTAGAAATTCGAGTTTAGTATGCCTGGACTCAGAATGATAAAATGCAGCTTTTAGTAAGGTTGGTTTTAACATTCTGTGTTTGAAAATACCACTTTTAGAAAGTGGGTATTTTCTTGCCTAACCATCCAAGCCTGCCTCTGCGAGGTTGTGTATTCCGTGTCTGGAATGTGAGTGACCGGGGCTGGGGGATGCCAGGAGACAGGGTGAGTCAGCACAGGGCTGAATAGCCAGATCGACCTGTAGATGGGTGGGAGGGGTCGCACCTGGGCCCTGAATAGGACAGTGCCTTCCCTCCACAATGCTGGCTCCACCTCCTGTGGTGCGTCTGATGTCCCTGGCCTACTCACTGAAAGAAGGGACGGAGACTTGTCAACAAAGTGCTCCAGAACTGGTTTGGACTAGGCGAAGGCCTCTCTGCCTTCAGAGAACAAAGGAATTTGGGATATAAATATTGGGGCCCTGACCCCATGAATTTAGATCTCGCTGGAATCAAGGAACCTGCCAAGACGAAGAGCTGGAAGAGCTGCCAGGAGGAGTACTGCCCCTTTGCTGTGTTGTTGCTTTGTTGGGCTGGCCTGCAGCTGCTGCTTCTGCCTTGGGCAGTGAAAGGACTGGACTGAACTTTCTACAAACTTGGGCTGAGTATCTCCAAGGGCCAGGAACCGAGCTGGCCTCCTGTTAAGAAGTCTCAGGGACTGCAAAGACTTCACAAACCTCTGGGTACCGCTTCTGGAACGCTGTTTCAGTTGCCACAGAGGAAGGGAACTGCAACCGACTCCGTCAACCGAATCCATCCCTGGCCGGTGACCTGTTTGCACCGCAGACCGCATCGCCCCGCTTCGCATCGCAACCCTGGTCTCACCGTGGGCAACGTCCAACGCCGCCAACATCGAGCCGCTGCTTGCACCGTGACCTGTGGGCACCGCAGTTCGCATCGCATCGCTTCACTGAACCAACCGGACCCGACCGACGAGGTCGCTGCAACTGGCTCAAGAGTCGTGACCGCACCGCATTTGGGGCACCGCTCGCACGTCTGCAACGCACCGCCCCGACTCGCACCGCTGTCCGACGCCAGCTCCCGCACTCCGGCTAGGTCGCCTGCATCGCAACCTGTCAGCACCGCATCGAGCATCGTCTCACCCTGCACCGCACGCCTTGGACTCACCGACTCCGTCTGCCCGACGCTCATCGAGCCGCTGCCTGCACCGCACCGAGGGACACCGCACCTTGCATCGCTCCGTCTTGCACCGCAACCGCGACGAACGCCGACCGGCTCGTACACTCCGTACCAGCCACAACGAGAAAGGTACTGTAACCGAGTCTGTTCATGACTCTGCTGGCCCGTATCGACGCGGTCGGCTGGAACTGTTAGACTCTGTGGTTTTCAGCATCACGGTAGGCTCGGACGGAGCTACCGACTCGTACGAACTTTGCTTTTGTGCTATTCCTGCAAAGAAGAAGTTAACGTATCAAGTATTCATTCTTAAAGTATCGTATTGTGGATTTTTGTCGTAATTGGTCTTGTCTTGAGTATATAAAATATTGGTTATTTTTCTAAACTGGTGTGGTGTCCGTTTGTAGTGCTTACACTGTATTACTGTTGGTTATGTGCAAATGCTTTACACACTGCCTCTGAATTAAGCCTGACTGCTCGTGCCAAGCTACCACGAGGGTGAGCAGGGGTTACTTCACGAGTGTAACAACCCTTACCCTGACTAGGAAGAAGGGTCCCTACTTGGACAAAGGTGCAAGCCCTTGCCAACTAGAGATCCCATTTCTAACACTCATTATAATTCTTTCACAGTCTCACCATTTCAGAACTGAAACATTTTCAATATTATATATAATGAAGCCATAGTAATAGCTTATTTATCTTATGCAACTAACAACCATTGACAAAGCACAGGTCTTTAGCTTACGTGTTTTTAAGCCACGCCCTTAATTACATCTGCCACAACCCTTTGAGAGACTCCCCCCAGTTTATTTTATCCCACTCTAAAGCCATGACTGCACCCTGCCTTTAGGCTGTCCAGGGTCTACATTAGGGATGGCTTATATGTATTAAAAAGGAAGGTTTGGGTCTGGCAAGAGGCTTAACTTGCTAGGTCAACATGGCATTCTAAAACCGCACACACAGGCCATGCAGTGGCAGGCCTGAGATAAGGTTAAGGGCCATTTGAGTGGTTGGCACATGTAGTGCTGCAGCCCCACTGTAGCATTTAATTTACAGACCCTGGGCACATGTAGTGCACTTTACTAGGGACCTATAAGTAAATTAAATATGCCAATTGGGTATGAACCAATGTTACCATGTTTAAAGGAAAGGGCACATGCACTTTAGCACTGGTTAGCAGTGGTAAAGTGCTCAGTGTCCTAAAAACAACAAAACGTAGGTCAGAAAAAGAGGAGGGAGAAAGCTAAGAGTTTGGGGTGACCCTTCAGAGAGGGACATTTTCCAACAATCAGGTCACCATATTCTTGAAAATCTCTTGGGAGGTTTGGGACCCATATTCAGACAATAATTATTGTATCAATCCCGGATGAGGGTGCCACAGCAGCAAGTAATTTTAGCAGCTGTCTGACTCAGGCTGCTACCTGGATGGAAAGAAACTGTTTAAAGCTGAATGCAGAAAAGGCGGAGCTCATCCTGTTTGGAAAGAATACTCCATCCTGGAAAACCCACTGGGTGGGTGGTTGAACTTGGACCACTACCTTCCCCAGTTCAGAAGACAGAAAACTTAGGAGTCCTTTTTGATGAGCAGTTAAATTTCTCAAGCCAGATAAACTGCATCACAACTTCCTGTTTTTATCTAGTCAACATACAAAAAAAGATTTTCCTATTTAGGAATTGCAAAAACTGGTGGTAGTAGCACTGATCCTGTCAAGGATAGATGACTGTAATGGCCTTTATTTAGAAATAAATAAAGGGCTCCAGGCGAACTTACAATCTCTGAGAACTCAGCAGCATGGCTACTTCTGAAGCTGCCTAAATTCAGTTCTGTCTCCAAAAAGATTCAGGAGCTACACTGGTTGCCGGTTGTGGACAGAGTGAAATTCAAAGTGCTCTGTTTGGTCCACAAAGCCTTGCATTGCTCAGGCCGTTTGTACCTTCAAAATCTGTTTACTTTATATTCCCCACGGAGAGATCTAAGATCTGCCACAGCCAAATTGGTGGTCATCCCAAAAATAAACAAGCATTGGCATAGCCAATAGGTCTCGCCTTTGGGACCTTATGAGTATTTAGTTATGCAGCACAATATCCTTGGTGCAACAACATTAACTGTTGCATGGCTAAACACTTATAAGGTCCTAAAGGCGAGACCTTTTGGCTATGCCAATGCTTGTTTTTAAATGCAGCCCATTTTCCTTAAAGGAAAACGGGATGCATTTAAAAAACAAAAATGAAACTTTTCAGTTCCATTTTTTAAGGGCAGGCAGTGGTCCCTGGGACCACTGCCTGCTCTTAAAAAATATTTACGCACACACTCACAAAGGGGAAGAGGTCCCCTGGGGACCCCTTCCCTTCCCGTCTGCGAGTGGTTTACCACCTACTTGAGGTAGGTGGTAAACTGCGAGTGTTTTGCAGCCGCAAATGCAATTGCAAAACTAAAGTACATGGCATGGTGACTTGCTATTAGGAAGGGATGCCCCTTCCTAATAGCGAGAGTCTCAAATGCTATTTTGCGAGTCAGTGACTCGCAAAGTAGCATTTGCACATGCCATTACCCTTTTTTGCTGTCGCAAACGGGAGGATCTCCCGTTTACGGCCGCAAAAAAGGGTTGTACATCTGGCCCTGAGTCTCTTATTTTGCGTCTCACATAGCACTTATATCTCTTGGTCAAAGTTTACATGTGTACACAGAGAAATTTTCCAGAGAATAACCATAACAATGTTTCTGATAAGGAACATAGCAATGTTCCGAATATTGATGTGTTTTTCAGCACCTAGGTCTCAGTTCAATATGTATGCATAATCAGCAGCAATGGGCGATCTGATGTATTTCAAGGGACTGCGCGAGGAGCGTGCTTCTCAATGCCATAACCTGCACTGACAACAATATACACTCTGCAGGCTTCTGGAACCTTTGGTACAGAAATCAAGGCGCTTGCACTAATGCGCGATATGTGCACTCTCCTGGAAACTAGGCATAAGAACAAAGTACGTGGCAAAATTGCACTATGATGAGGGCTCTACAGAACATCAGCGGTTATATAAACAAAAAGGCTTCCTACCTGACTGGCACTCAGCGTGCAAGCCTATCGGTGCAGGTTCTACAGTGTGAATGAACACGCTGCCAGGAAAACCAGCGACAATCTCTGTTGGCTGCTCTTTTCACTTCGGATGTCGATACTGCTGCGGGAAACTCACAAAGACAGACTTGCTTCTCTATAACGTCCTCTGGATACCAGCAGCACGAACTCAGGCTCCAGATGCACAATAATCCACATCGGTGGCTGGGTGTGGGCGCTTACGTGTGGTTCAGGAAGAACATGGCTGCCGAGACTTGCGATTCCTCTTGCGAGAGGCCACACCCTTAAGTGAAACTGAAAGGCACACAGTAAAAACTAACAAGCGAGCGCGCGCTAAAAGTAAAAAAAAAGTGTCGGCAAAAGTGAAAGCGTTTCACTTGCGGGAGCGAGCAGCGCCAGGAGCGATAATTGCTACCATATGGAGCCGCTCGCTCCCGCAAGTGAATCGCCAAACGTGCACGCGTTGCCATTGAAGGCAATGGAACGCGTGCACGTTTTTGGCTGAAAAGCCAAAGCGATTGCTAAAGGTCTTTTTGCCTAAGCAGCGCATGCGCGCTGCGTAGGCGAGACCTAAAAAGGCCACCTGGGGGGTAGGAGATTTTACTATCAGGCTGGCAAACTCTAGAACTCGCTGCCCCTATCTCTAAGATCCCAACGCAGTCATCTTCTCTTTAGAATATCGCTAAATTCATGGATCTTTGCCGCCTCATCTGAATAACCTGTATATCTGGGTAGCTGTTTCTGAGATTTCCACCGGCGCAAAGATACTCTAGTGATCGTGCGCTCTATAAAATTCTTACTTACTTACTAATAGACCAGATATCCACCTCTCGTCTCATTTCACTTTGTACGACCAAATTATCCTTCTCTGATTTTTACACAATATGTCTTTGTGATATGTCATTGTGTTAACCCATGTATCCCTATTGCCAAATTGTTTTGGATTATTAGTTGAAGGGGTTTATGGTCGCTGCCCGCTTGTCCCCCACCGCCAAATCTATAACCCAATATAAATATTCAGAAGATGTGATCACATACTCAATCAATGAAGTTCTTTTCCCATCAAATGCACTTTTAACAGGGCAATAAGTGATAGACGTCCCATATTTGACTGTCAGATTAAGTCTGGTTAAGGCACTACTTTATTTCCGTCCTAGCTGAGAGCTCTTCACTTGACCCAGACCTTGCACTGGAATGCTCAGAGACCTATCCAACTTAGGTTCCCCCCATCAATATTAGCCAAAGGAGGAATTTTAATATTAAAATCCCTTATTGGTAATATGGGGGAAGTTGGGCATCTTAATCCATTTCCTCAACTAGGCGCATCAGCTTGATTGTTTACCTTCCAGCTTATTAGGTGACAAGTATACATTCCCTATAACTAACTTTGTTCCCGCAGGGATCCTCACGTCTCTTTGGTGAGCCTTACCATCAGCCACAACTATTGTTAAAAGATCCGCAAACTCAATACATAGTCTCAAACTTTTTATATCCTTCTGAGCTGCGACTAACGTCAATAAGCTTCACCCAGGACGCAAAAGATACACTTTTCAGCTTTATTATAATGAGATATGTAATCTTGGAATAACAGCTCTGCTGTCACCCAGGTTTCCTGACAGGCAACTATCATATATCTCTTTTCTTTCAACTTATTTTTAACATATTGTTCATTTCTTGGAAGCCCTGCTATATTCCATGACAAAATATCCATGCTAGGTTTATAAGGACAAACACACTTAAGATATTATCCTGGAATTAACCGCTGCCACCACCCAGCTCCAATCTTGAGCATTAAATCCCTCATACGGTTTCGCATGGGTTTCTGGGACTATCTTGCGCCCTATTTCTGATGCAGTTATGTAAAGTCTTTTAAAGCATATCTCTTGCTGGGGACAAGGAATCTCACCCCTCAAGGGTTGCCGCAGCAGGTTCTCATCTTCATCCCCCATCTCTTCTCGACAAACCCCTCCCATTTTTCTTTGTACATGCAAAACCCAAACATCTCATGTCATCGACGGCTTTCATAATGATCTTGAGGGCTACTCTCGAGTGAAAATGAACTACAGCAGACAGCCCACCTATATCGCCTGACGTGTTGTGTGGTACAGATACTAATGATTAGGCATGGGAAAATGTTAATTACACCGCAGTAATTGTAGTCATTTTGGTAATCCTGCATTACTCTTTTGATGCAAAATTATCAAAACAAAGTGATTACGCCTGCTGGAGTAATTAAGAGTAGTTTGGGGCAAAAATCCAACTGCAGGAGGCCAGGAACATGAAATTTAGGGGCATATTATCAAGAACGGCGTTAAAATTATCGCCGCTTTGGCGGCAGAAAACTGCCGCTAAAGCGGCGATAATGGGCTTGATAATATGCCCGTGAGAATTCCAATAGAAGCCCATGTTGACACCAGAACATGGGCTTCTATTGGAATTCTCAAGGGCATATTATCAAGCCCATTATCGCCGCTTTAGCGGCAGTTTTCTGCCGCTAAAGCGGCGATAATTTTAACGCCGTTTCTTGATAATATGCCCCTTAGAGAGTACGAGTGACTGCTGGCTACTGCTGTTTGTGTCCTGTTGCATTTAACTTTATTGTCTCACCACAAAACGCATTCTCTGGTCCACTTTGCACACAGGGGTACATTTTGTGCAAAGAAAATAATGCTAAATGCTGGATTACATCCCTCGTGTAATTACGAGTAACTGCGCATAATTTTGTGGTAGTTACGCAAAATTACACAAGAGGCACTTACCCAAGTTACACCCACCCCTGATACGTCCTTTGATATTATCTTGTCTAATGAAGGAATGGAACTGAAAATTGACAAGAAATCGGACCTTTTCATAAATGGGTTAGGAGCCCAATCGGCAAAAATATCCGCTCTTCTTCAGGACAGTGGTTCTTCCTCCTGACGGGGTTTATTTATTGGTATGTCCCTTTTTCCCATATTAAAAGTGACGCACCGGTGGCGCAAGGGGCTTGTAAATAAACCCCCTAGTGTTTTTATTCACTTTTAAATCTAAATTTGGACAATAAAACCTTGTAGTTT
This sequence comes from Calotriton arnoldi, assembly GCA_963921515.1. Taxonomy (NCBI): domain Eukaryota; kingdom Metazoa; phylum Chordata; class Amphibia; order Caudata; family Salamandridae; genus Calotriton; species Calotriton arnoldi. The sequence goes on from CAWUFW010010388.1 coordinate 232,894, forward strand.
GCCCCAAACGTCCTGAAAACCTTTGTTCTTCTTGGAGGGAATGAACTCCTTTGGGGTTCTGTTTGGTTCGCAACTAGTTGTGTACCAGTATCTCTTCCTCCACTGATACCCTACAGTCTGTGTTTCATTCTCATGAGCACGTAGAGTTCCTTGTTGCATCATCTTAGAAGACTCAAAGTGATTAGTCCAACCCTCTCCAACTACACTTGACAGGCCAGAACAGACTGATTCATTTCAGTCGGGAGGAGCGTGAAGACGCCTTTTAGCTTCTTGTTATCCTCCTATTCTTTCTTATCTTCTTCTTTGCATAAACTTTCTTGGGTTTATTTGAAAATTTTGGAAAATGTATGCGGAGGCTTTCTTTTGTTTCTCCATCATTGCATCTACATCAACTCTCATATATTGTTTTGCATTAATCTCAAAGCTTTACTGTTGGATTAGTCCCGCTACCTGCCTCTGTGATCGGTATTACATCAGTCTGAGTGAATATGTCTATTATCACCATCTCTTGAGCCTCTAAGTGGCCAAACGCTTGTGTGCGACTCTTTTCTTTTGTCCCCGTCACTACCGCTTTTGCACTTTATCGGAAGTATCTAACTTAGATTCATTCAAGTGTTTCACTATGGCAGAGGCACTTTCAATGTTGTGATTGGAGTCTTTTACCGCTTTATTTATTTATAGGTTTTAATATGATTTTAAAAACACAATAACATTACAAATCTTTAACTTGTCCCATTCTCTTGCCCCCACCTCCTAAACAAGGAGAGAGATGTGAGCCACACCCTGTGCAAATAAAATGTACCACTTGATTTAGAAGATTTAGAATAGATTCTAAAATATGTTGAATGGATACCATCCCCGAAGGCCCAATAGGACATATCCCTCTGCCTTCTTTGCCTTTATTAAAGAGCGCTTTTACTTCCTCCCAAATTACACGACCGTGTAAACTGCTTGTAGTAATTGATGCATCAACATTGAAGGCCTTTTTATGGCTATGATTCCTGACTCGGAGGATCAGGCCATGTTGTTTGGGATCCAGGGGCCACCGTAGTCGGGCTGTTTTCTTCGGCCTAGTTGGAATTGGCCGGAGATCATTGAACATATTGGGATGTCCATTAGTTCTTTAGATTGCTGCCCCCCCTGTAAGGATTCGAGCATGGATGTATCGCTTACTGGATTCTACTTGAGTTTCTGCTGCAAAGAGCAGGTCCAGTCACCTGTCAGGTTCTTCCACTGTGCTGCAGCTGACACTGCCTGACACGTGCCAGCAGAGCTGCTGTAATCTAAGGGTCCCCAAAACACAACAAGAACATTGGCGCGGGACAGGGAAAGCACAGAGGCGCCTGCACTCTGGCCTCTTACTGACATGGGAGTAGATTATCTGGTAGGATAAATACTAAGGGGCAGATGTACAAGAAGGTGTCGCAGCGCGGCACCGCAAGCCCTTTGGCTGCGCCACGCTGCTGCACTTTCATAGCACAGGAATGCGACATATTTACAATGATATGTCGCATTCCTGTGCTCTCCCCTGCGCCATGCTGCCATGCGCCAGCGCAGACACCCTTGCACCATGGTGCAAGGATGCCTGCATCATGGGGAGATTGTTTATGTGCAGGAAGGGGCAGCTTCCTGCACGAAAACAATCACAACAGGCATTTCCCTCTTTCAATGCGTGCTGTAGAATGCAGCACGCATTGAAAGAATGAATGAAAACATTTCTCCTCGTTGCGCTCCAGGTTTACGATTCCTCGTAAATCTGGAAATGTGTCTGGTTCCATGGGTGTTGCGTGGGAACACCCACAGCAACACCCATGGAACGCCCCTTTCACGCAAAGTGCTGAGTGTAAAGGGGCCGTATTTACAAGGACAGGAAAAGTCACGCAGGGTGGCTTTTCCTGTCCTTGTAAATATGGGGCAGAGAAATGCGCTGCCAGTGCGTCACAAAAAGTGACATACCGGTAGCGCAAGGGCTTGTAAATCTGCCCCGATATGCTGTTTGTCAAATATTATTACAAATACATATCAATATATGTCAGATTTGAGAAAACTAGTATATGTATATGAACTGCTTAACTGTGTGATGCATATGACAAAGGATATTTTTCCCTTTCGTATAGGATCATTCATTGTGTTTTGGAATTTGTTAAGTGACATATATTGAGTCCATGCAAGAGAGGCATTACATTACATATGTTTTAAGTTGGGTGGTATGTATGAGATGAAAGGTATCTATGAATTGTGTGTGATTTATGTGTTGTAGTGGATGAACTTGAGACGGTCTCTACCATTTTCCGATTTTTGTATTAGATACGTTTTTTCAAATATTTGCATTAATAAGAAAAAAAAGACAAAAAATGTGGATACATTCTCGATACATTTTTGTTGTTGTGCTTGACTCTATTTACAATATATTTAGGAAATAGTGGTTCAGGTGTGGCCTAAATGGTCCAAAGCGAGAAAGTGACCCAACAGGGAACACTTGGTTCTAAGATTTTGAAATTAATTCATGAGGGAGCAAAGGAAAGATCAAAGGAAGGTCATGTAGGTCAGATAAATGATAAACATTTATTTTACAATTTTTTGTATAGTATTCAGGTGCTCACATATATTTAAGTGAAAGGAAGCTCCCTCATGAATTAATTTCAAAATCTTAGAACCAAGTGTTCCCTGTTGGGTCACTTTCTCACTTTGGACCATTTAGGCCACACCTGAACCACTGTTTCCTAAATATCTCGCCACCCCAAGTTCACATATTGGGGTACCCTTGTCTTCTCAAAAAACCTGACTCTATTTACAAGGCATTGATTTGGAGGTGGGTATTTGACCTTTATTCATAGAAGTTGGCTTAACCAGTTCCACTTCTGAGTTTGTGACCGTACCTATTGACCCCACCCCACCCCACCTCCCTTCTCCCCCACTTGCCCCATGAGTCTTGTGAGTACGTATGGCCTTTGGTGCCCTAGAGACCCATAGTAAACACTTTGGAAATTGGCATTATTATCCCTTGACCCTGTTCCGCGCGGCTCGAGCTACCCCCTCCAGGTTTTACCCCAGGTGCCTTCGGGGGGCTGGTGGATCCTGTATTCCCAGCTCTGAACTAGTGGTAGGATGGCAGGTGTGTGGACAACTACACCAATCCCTCCATACTACTTTGCAGTTTGTCGCCACCCCCCAGGAGCCTCTGCCCACCTTCAAGCCCTTGGTTGACTTGATTTTTTTGATTTCCATATCGTAGAGGGATAAAAGAAATATTACTAATCTACTGTTCTTCATTGCTTTTCTCTTTTTATGATGTTCCCCTGAACATACTTCACTTGAAGTTGTTATCATTTTGAGATCTTTGTCTGTTTGCCGCTTCCGTCCTTGATCAAGAGGCTCGGGGCGCTTCTTTATTAATATCATATAATCCAGTATTTTACCACTTGATTTTTGTAGTTTTGGATATTTGCCTAGGGTTACGCTTATATTTGAAGGCGACCCGAAACCAGGCGGGTTCATATTGCTGAAAGTACCTAGAGTATCCCCCTACAGTCTCCTTCTGTGGCTAGTATTTTTGTCATTGATCGACGAGTTTTTTTTAAAAAAACTTCCAATTTTTTCTTGATTTTAAGAAAATAACATTACAATTCAGTTGCTTGTCTCGTCCCCCTACCCCAAGCCCCCTAAAAAGAAGAGAAATGTGAGTGCCACCATATGCAAATGAATATAAATCTATACATTACATTTGGCTTGCTTAGGCAGCACAATTAGTATCATTGCTGTAATGGTGTAGGGCCCTAGGCCCTCATGCATATATGATCACAAAATACACACCATTAGTTACTGGGTAGAACTGGCCCAGGGCACGTGCGCCCAGCCCCTTTTATTGTCAGGGTCACATGTCCTGTGATGCCTGTGCTGGATGGGTGTGGGGTAGGGTGTAAGAGAGCCCTCGGGGAGTGGCTGGTAGCATAACAGCTAGACCAGTGACCAGCAGGTCACTATATCCCTCCAAAACTTTATTCAAAACTGGAACAACAAAATCCAACCTGTGGTAGAGAATAAAACAATAAATACAGACTTCCACTGAGTCTGTTCAGCTGCTTGCAGAAACAAAACGATGGTACGACTGCAGCTGGGATCACCAGTTCTGCTTGGCACAGTTCAATGTTGCCCTGCAGGTCCCGTCCTCCTTTGACTCACGGTGTGGAAGTAGACACCAAAGTCTCTCTCTGTACAGTTCTCTGTGACGGTGCAGGTGAAGTGATGGTGAATCTGGTAGATGTCACGTTTTCACCAATCAGTCCTGGTTGTTGTGGCATCTTCACAAATGCAGCATTGCTTCTCTCTACAGAATGGCGGAGTAGTTGCAAACATCCCTCTCTCACCAGGATGCCCCTCTCGTGGGTGTTCCCCTCTCACTGGATGTTCTGGAGGCCCTCTTCACCAGGCTTCCACAGGACTGGTTGTACTTCGCTGTGTCACTCCAACGTGGTTGTATGTCGGAACAACGAGTTCCTTTACAACGCCTACCTGAACAACTCGGTCTCTGCTATGACCGCATCTTAACCACGACTAGCTTTACCACGCATTCCTTTACCACAATTTTTCATGGTAAACAGCTATCCGTGGCTGAGTTTACCATCTCCCTCCTTCTCCCCCTGAGCCCTAAATACACCCCCCAACATCCTTAAAACTACCCCGAACCCCCACCCCCTAAAAACTAATCTGTACCCTTCCCGCCCCCTAAAAACTACCCCAAACCCCCCACCCTTTAAAAACTAATCTGAACCCCTCCCATCTCCTAAAAAATACCCCTAACCCCCTCCCACCTCCTAAAAACAACCCCTTAAAACTACCCTGAATCCCGGCACCCCCTAAAAACTAACCCAAACCCTCCCACCCCCTAAAAACTAACTCAAACCCCTCCCACCCCTTAAAAACTAACCCGAACCGCCCCCACCCCCTACAAACTAACTCAAACCCCTCCCACCCCATAAAAACTAACACAAAGCCTCCCACCCCCTAAAAACTACCCCTTAAAACTACCAAACCCCCCCACCCCCTTAAAACCACCCCACCCCCTAAAAAGTACCCTGACCCCCCACCCCCTAAAAATGAACCCGAACCCCCCACCCCCTAAAAACTAACTCGAACCCCTCCCACCTCCTAAAAACTAACCCAACACCCCCACGCCCTAAAAACTAACATGAACCCCCGACCCCCTAAAAACTAACCCAAACCCACCCACCCCCTAAAAACTAACTCGAACCCCTCCCATCCGCTAAAAACTAACCCGAACCGCCCCCACCCCCTAAGAACTAACTCGAACCCCTCCCACCCCTAAAAACTAACACAAACCCTCCCAGCCTCTAAAAACTAACCCGAACCCCCCAACCCTAAAAACTAACACGAACCCCCCACCCCCAAAAACCTAACACAAAAACCCTCCACCCCGAACCCCACTTACCTGTTCCTGTCCGACGCTCCTCTGAACTCCGCCCTGCCCGAACACTAGACCGACTTAGCCTTAACCACGCACATGCGTGGTTAAGGCTAAGTCGTTGTTCGGTTTGCGTGACTCCCGAGCTCGTTGTTCCGGAGTCGTTGTTGAGGATGTTTCCCCTCCATTGCCACCCTCTAGGTTTGTGGAGAAAGCGCTACGAGTCCCACCGTCAATTCCTTTGCTCCACCTGGAGGGTAGTTGTTGCCTGCCACCTAACACAAGATCTTCGTCTTCCTGGGACCTGCGGAGGAGCGGCTGTAGATTCATCTCTCGTGGCGGGACCTGCTCTCACCGGAGTCCCTGAGGCCTTTGCACGTGGGTCGCCACTGTCTGGTGTGGAGTGGTCAGATCCTCTTCTTCAGGACGTCCGAACAGTCTCACCGTCCAGTCTCCTGTGCGACCCCAAAGGTGGATGTCACAAATGGCCCAGCTTGCTCGCCTCTAACATCACCAGGTTTGCTTGGTGTTCCGAAGACTCCTGGACAGCTAGCTTCTCAAAGTGCCACCGATGTTGCCAAGGTACTGTGCTCCCTTCCAGATGTTCTTGCACTCAGTCGTCCTCTGTCTTGTGGTGTGCGGGCTGTCTAATCACACACTCGTCTCCTGAAATTTCTTCTGCGGTGGCCTTGTGCCACGCGATTTCCTCTTTCTGGTTCTTTCACTTCGCATCGCGGTCTAGTCACATCAGGTCCGGCACTTCTTCTCTGACCAGACCTCTCCATGTGACGTGCACTTCACACGGGTCTCCCTGGCCCTGTCCTACCCCTAGGACAATAAATTTGCTTTGTTCGGTGACCAGACCTGTCGTCGCAACCTTCTACCTTTCACTACTTCTGACTTCCGGTCAATCTTGTCAGACCTCTCCTCGGTCATCTTCACTGACCTCCCCTTGGTCTTCTTAGTTTCTCTGACCTCTTCTCAGGTCACTGCTTTTCTGACCTCTTCTCAGGTCACCGCTTCTCTGACCTCTTCTCAGGTCACCACTTCTTTGACCTCTTCTCAGGTCACCGCTTCTCTGACCTCTTCTCAGGTCACCGCTTTGCTGACCTCTGGCAGGTCGTCTTCTCCCTGACCTCTTGCAAGTCATCCTCGCCGACCTCTGGCAGGTCATCTTCGCCGACCTCTTGCAGGCCATCCTCGCCGACCTCTTGCAGGTTATCCTCGCCGACCTCTTGCAGGTCATCCTCGCCGACCTCTTGCAGGTCGTCCTCGCCGACCTCTTGCAGGTCATCTTTGCAGACCTCTTGCAGGTCCTATTCACCGACCTCTTGCAGGTAAATGTCACAAGGCAACTACAATGATAACCTATGGGAAAGATAGTCCTTGCAATAGTGAAAATTGAAAATGGCAGTTTTTCACTATCATGACATGCAAAACACACCAGTACATGTCCTTCCTTTCACATACACTGCACCCTGCCCATGGGGCTACCTTGGGCCTACCTTGGAGCTGTCTTACATGTAGTAAAAGGGAAGGTTTGAGCCTGGCAAGTAAGTGCATGTAGGAAAGTAGGATCTGCTTCTATGGTTACCTCCACTTTTTGCCTGGTGCACAGCGGTTATTGACTAGTCTGATGGGGATCCTGCTTATAAGGACCCCAGTCTATCTGCTTTCTCCCTAAATTGTTATGTTCCGTACTTAGAAACATCCCAGTTTGGATACTGGGATACCCTTATAAGTCCCTAGTATATGGTACTAAGGTACCCAGGGCATAGATACCCCAGTGGTCCCCCGCGGGCTGAAGCATGCATTATGCCACCAATGGGAGACCATTCAAAATGGAACTACAGGCCTGCCGTTGCAGCCTGTGTAAGCTGGTGCTAGCACCACTTACTAAAGATATAGGTTTTCTATATCTAGGGTCACTGCACTTAAAACCTATAAGTCACCCCTATAGCAGGCCTTTGCAATCCTGAAGGCAGGGTGCTTGGTTCTAAGTGAGAGGGCGCCCCTGCATGAGCAGGACACGCCTACAGCCTACAGAGTCCATTCTCCCGGCTTGTCAGTGAAGCAGCCATATACCATATAGAGGGGCACTCCGTAATTACACGATGACCATCTCGAAACTGGCTGCAATGAATCCTATCATGTTTGGTATCAAACATGTTGGAATCATACCTCCTACACCCAGACAGGATTTAGTGTATTGGGACCGGGTGGGTGTGCTTGCAAGCGCCACTAAGTCTGCATGAGGGGCACATTTGGTGTCTCTGTGCATAGTCCAGTTCAAACCAGTCCTGGGAGCCGTTGGCTCCCACTCTGCCACGAAACCGGACAAAGGACATGGTAGTAACCTCTCCCCTGTCCAGACCCTCCCCTGGGAGTGTCCCCTGAATCATCCCAACCCTTTCCTTAGGGTACTAAAGGGCTTACCTGGGTGTAGGTCTCTAGATTCGTCGTGGGACAAGATTCAGATCAGACACCACTTCTTCTACCGTCTGGGCACTCTGGGCTTTGCTGGACTTCGTTTGGGCTCAACTTAATTTCCCTTCCAGTATGCTGCATCATCTGTGCCTGTGCACCATACTGGAACCTTCCAAGGCCTGTGGGCATGAAAGATACCTGACGGAATCTCCCTTGAAGTGAGGGAGTCACTTCCCTGCATTCGCAGGCACTGCAACTAAGTCAACCAGTCTGCTGATCCTGAGCTCCTCCGGACTCCAAAAGGTTTGCAACACAGGTGGCAGTTTTCCAAAGCTCCTGAGGCCTGCCCTGCCCTCTTACCAAGTTTGAGACCAGTATCCCTTGTGGGGGCTGCAATAACCGAGCCCCTGTGTACCGCGTGAACTTACAGTTGCCAAGGCTTGTTGGCTTCCTTCCACCAAGATCTTCGGGCTCCAAGTAGCCCCAACCTCAAGCACCTCCACATCGTGTGCACCGTGGCCTGCATCTTTTGGTGAGCTGCTCAAGGTCCTCTTGCGACTCCAGTGCCTCCGGCCTGTGGGTCCTTTTGAGGGTCACCTTTGTTTCTTTTGAGCTCCCCTGATTGCTCGGGCCTGCCCTGACTCCCCTGCTTGTGGTAAGTCCCCTGGACCTTGCTGGTCCTGACGTTGCTCCTTCTTCAGCTCCTGCGTTGGTTGCATTTTCCAAGGCTTGTTGGTGCTCCCGCCGGACACTGACCCCTCAGCACTCAACATCCTTCGTGGGGCAGCTCGTGCATGGCTCCTGGTCTTCCTCAGCGTCGCCTGGTCTTCACAGCTGCAGAGTCAAGGTCATCATCAACTCTCCTGCAACACCCCACCTCGGAGGGCATTCGTCTTCCAAGTCTCCTGGTCACTCCTGAGTGACATAGACTCTGCCCCCTCTGCAGGTACCTCTCAACAAGAATCCACCTTCGGCTTCCACCGGACACTTTCTCCTTCTTCAGCAGCAGCACTTTCCTGAAGTCCTCCATTGGATTCAACAGTGGTTTCCGACACCACTTCACACTTATACACCCAGCTTCCTTGGTGCAGGTAACGTGGGTACTAGGGTATCCACGGGTGGGGTGGCTTTCCAACCTTCTGTCTTCCATGGGGTTTCTTCACGGTCCACTGCGAAGGGTCTGTAATCTTTAAAAATCCAACAGAGACTTACACGTAGACTTGTACGGAGCACGCGGTCGTGTTTCCACACTGCACACGCTATCCGTGGGGTTCCTTGTCACTCAACTTGGGTGGTTCCTTGGGTCCCCAGCACTTTTACATCCTCTCAACATTGTCTTGACCCGAGTCGTGGTTCTTCTACCACTTTCTTAGTATATGGTTTGGTCCGCCCCTTGGATCCACTGTATATTCTGTGCTATTTACTGTGTTTCTTTGCAAAACATTGTATTTGTATGTATGTATATTTGTATGTGTTAGAGAGTATTATATAATAAATACATATTTTTATAAATACCTCGTGTGGTTCTTTTTCACTTAATCTATACTATAAGATTGCATTCTGGTAAAACAAGCTGCTTTACACTCCTTCTGGAGTAAGCCTGAAGGCTTCTCTCCACAGCTACCACTTAGAGAGCTTTCTAAGGTTGTCTACGACCTCTTAAATCACCATAACGGTTGTCTGGACTGGTGAAAGGTGCCCACTTACATAAGTGGACATCATATACCAGGCCAGCTTCTCACAGTGCACTTGCCAGGTCGACATATTACATCAGTTGACCCTTGACATAAATACCATAGCGGGATTGCTTGACGCCACTAAGGCTTTTGCTCCCCTGAGTGGAAGCGCCTATTCAGGATATTAGAGTATATTGGCTTCAGCGAGGGTTTCATGTAGTGGAGAAAGCTCCTGTACGGACATCCTATGGTGCTGATACTCCATAATGGGCTAATCCCTGCATCTGTCTCGACATATTGTTGAAGTAGACAACTTGCCTGCTATCCGCCATCCTCTTTAGTCCTTGGCTAGACAGACATTTTGTTTACAATCACTGGGCTTACAGCCCATCCATAGCTAATCATTGTTGAGCTTCAGGGCCACTCTCATTTGCTTTGTTCCCGTTTGTCACGGCCTGGTGCGTTATGTCTTCTTGTGTTTGACCCTCGGCTGGAGCATGGACTAAGTACTTGTGTCCTTCCGCTGCTCCCATTTTTGGAGCTACTTTCTTTGCTGTGCTCAAGCACTTCATATGAGTGCTTGTGTTTCACGCTGCTATGTGCTTCTGTGAAACGCTCACTCACGCACCTATTACTCTCTTTCGTTGTTTGCTTCCAATCTTCGTTGCTCATTCTCCCTATGTTGCTTGTTGCCCTATGCTCCTTCATTGTTGCTTCCATCCTGTTACCCTGTTGCTCCTGCATTGTTGCTTCCATCCTGTTACCCTGTTGCTCCTGCATTGTTGCTTCCATCCTGTTACCCTGTTGCTCCTTCATTGTTGCTTCCATCCTGTTACCCTGTTGCTCCTGCATTGTTGCTTCCATCCTGTTACCCTGTTGCTCCTGCATTGTTGCTTCCATCCTGTTACCCTGTTGCTCCTGCATTGTTGCTTCCATCCTGTTACCCTGTTGCTCCTTCATTGTTGCTTCCATCCTGTTACCCTGTTGCTCCTGCATTGTTGCTTCCATCCTGTTACCCTGTTGCTCCTGCATTGTTGCTTCCATCCTGTTACCCTGTTGCTCCTGCATTGTTGCTTCCATCCTGTTACCCTGTTGCTCCTGCATTGTTGCTTCCATCCTGTTACCCTGTTGCTCCTGCATTGTTGCTTCCATCCTGTTACCCTGTTGCTCCTGCACTGTTGCTTCCATCCTGTTACCCTGTTGCTCCTGCACTGTTGCTTCCATCCTGTTACCCTGTTGCTCCTGCATTGTTGCTTCCATCCTGTTACCCTGTTGCTCCTGCACTGTTGCTTTCATCCTGTTACCCTGTTGCTCCTGCATTGTTGCTTCCATCCTGTTACCCTGTTGCTCCTTCATTGTTGCTTCCATCCTGTTACCCTGTTGCTCCTGCATTGTTGCTTCCATCCTGTTACCCTGTTGCTCCTGCACTGTTGCTTTCATCCTGTTACCCTGTTGCTCCTGCATTGTTGCTTCCATCCTGTTACCCTGTTGCTCCTTCATTGTTGCTTCCATCCTGTTACCCTGTTGCTCCTGCATTGTTGCTTCCATCCTGTTACCCTGTTGCTCCTGCACTGTTGCTTTCATCCTGTTACCCTGTTGCTCCTGCATTGTTGCATCCATTCTGTTATCCCATTGTTCCTGCATTGTTGCTTCCATCCTGTTACCCTGTTGCTCCTGCACTGTTGCTTCCATCCTGTTACCCTGTTGCTCCTGCACTGTTGCTTTCATCCTGTTACCCTGTTGCTCCTGCATTGTTGCTTCCATCCTGTTACCCTGTTGCTCCTGCACTGTTGCTTCCATCCTGTTACCCTGTTGCTCCTGCATTGTTGCTTCCATCCTGTTACCCTGTTGCTCCTTCATTGTTGCTTCCATCCTGTTACCCTGTTGCTCCTGCACTGTTGCTTCCATCCTGTTACCCTGTTGCTCCTGCATTGTTGCTTTCATCCTGTTACCCTGTTGCTCCTGCATTGTTGCTTGTTGCAACCATCCAATTGCAACCTCGCTCCTGAGTTGTTGCTTTTTCCTGCTATTCTTCCTGCAAACTCTGTTGCTTGTTGCCCCCGTGGTTGTTGCCCTCATCCCTCACCGCTCTCACCCAGTTGCACTTTGCCCGTCTGCCCCTTCCGCCCTCCCTGTCACCTATTTTATCTCCTGACAATTCTGCTGTGGTTTAAAGCCCTAAACTCACCCACATTTCTTTTTGCATTTAACAACACTTTAAAGTGTACAAAGTTGAAAAGGACGTGTACCATCTAGTTGTGCTCAGCTATTGCTCGTCAGCTGGAGCACGCACACACGCACCAGTGCGTGAGAACCCTTTGAGGCAGAGTGGGTGAAGGACAGTAGCGGCTCGTGGTGGGAGTGCTGCGGGGTGGTGGGGCGGGGCGGTGAAGGATCTGGTGTTGGGGGCTGCGATGATGGTGGTGAACGATAAGAAATGCTTTAGATGCTTTGGACTTTTCATTGCAGGGAGGAAACATTCCAATAGATTCCATATTTAGAGGCTGCAGATGCCTTCCAGAGCTGGATTGAGATTCACTGCAGACAAGGATGAAGAGCAGCTCTTGGGCCTGACCACACCTTCCAAATATTTTTACACCTGCTCAAGGAACAGGAAACCTGGATGCTGCGCAGCGTTGGGCGACTGTTCTTTCTAGGGTTTTACCAGAACTTTGAGTCTGTGCTGATGGCTGCGCAGGCTGACTCCCTCCTCCCACCTCGCCACCCCCCACTCTGCCTGTGTTTCTTTTATGTGGAGCCCCAGGCCCAGCTCCAGTGTTGCTGCATGGCTCTTGCTCTTGCCCTCTCCTTGGTTTTCCCCCGCTATTTGAGTGCCTTCTTCTTGCTTTTCCCTCATTCTCACTGCTTTCTCCTTGCGTTTTCCCTCATTTTTTGTGTGCCTTTTCCTTGCTTTTCCCTCATTGTCACTGATTTCTCATTGCTTTTCCCCCCATTTTTTGTGCAGCCTCACCACACAACTCCGGATCATCACCTCACTTCTGGATGTCTAAAGGGCCCTCAAGACCTCGCTGTTCAAATGAGCCTCTGGAACCCGCGACCGCCTGCACACCCTGTCTGGTGTTTAGCTGTGCTTTACAAATCCTGATTGATAAGGGGTCACACTCTGTTGCCCTCCATGGGGTCCTTTCTCTGCTTTAAGCAAAACCCTCAACGTTCACATCTGACAATGAAATCGACTCTCAACGCTGATGGCTCTTTTACAAGTTAACACAACTTTAGTTTTTGTTAATGTTACAATATTATTCATTCGTAGCCCTCTCTTTCCCCAGCATTTCATATGAAAAGTTGTGTCTCAAATTATTGCTGTTAAGCTGGAATTGCTGCTGATGGAGTGGTGTTTGGAAAGGGACCGTCCACAGCCAGTGGGCTTCAGTTCAGTTAATCACTCGGCATTGATTGAAAACGCAGCAAGATTAGAGGAATGTGACCTTCTGTGTAGGTGACGAGGTCATTCAGTGAATCAGGTCATTTACACATAAGTAAACCTTTGGCCAAGTGTCCAGGACAGATCTCTGAGGAGGTACTAGGGGGCTTATTGACAAGCCCAGTGCGCCGCCGGAATGTCAACTTGCACCCTGTGTGGCTTTTCATCACCTCGTAGATATGGTGTAAGGCAACGCAGCGCAAGTCATTGCGTTGCCTCACACTGCCACGGGGAGGCATGCAATGGGTGTTGCGGTTGGTGTTGATGGATTTACAAGGCGTAAATCTGGGAATGCTTCAGCACCCTGCACCACCTCAGGGATGGCGTAAGGGTTGTTTTGTTTTTCTTAAGGAAGCGTCCCTTCCTCCACAAAACAACCTGATTTCAACACAGACACCTGTGTTGACGCATGGCAGCCATTTGTGCACGGGAAACAACCATTACAACGCAGTCATTACAACGCACGATCTTTACAACGCAGCTGCCTTTACATCGCATGCCATTACAACGCATGCCATTACAACACATGTCACTACAACGCATGGCATTGCAATGCATACCATTACAACGCATGCCATTACAACGCATTATAAGGTAAGTGTTAGAACTGGGGGTCTCTAGTTGGCAGAGGTAGGTACCTTTGTCCAAATAGGGACCCTTGCTTCTAGTCAGGATAAGGGGGTACACTCCTGAAATAACCCCTGCTCACCCTCTTGGTAGCTTGGCACGAGCAGACAGGCTTAGTTCAGAGGCAGTGTGTAAAGCATTTGTGAACACATACAGTAATCCAGTGACAACACTACAAATGGACACCACACAGGTTGTATTATAAAAATAAGTATCTTTTATATAGATTTACCACAAGACCATAAATGACATAAATAATCCACAATACTTTACTTTAAGGATGGTAGAATTAGCTTGAGTCTCTTAAAATGAAAATGCGACACTTTGAGTTCAATGTACCTTAAGATGCGTAACGCAGGGCAACGAAAAGTGTTGCAGGGAAGGTGCTGCGGTAGTCCCTTACACGCAAGGACAGTGATGCGTTGAAGATCTGGTGCAAAAGAAACAAAGTGGCGTCTTCTTGAGGTTGCGACAACGAAGAGGTGATGCGTGCACGCCCGACGGCCGTGCGGCGATTTTGATGAGTCTTTGGAGCCGCGACAGGCCCTGCGACACGCTTCCCTGGCGATGCGACGGCGTCTGATGCGAGGTCGACGATCTTCTCCTGGGATGCGGGGCGCGCCTCGTATTGCGATGCGTCGGCGTCTGATGCGAGGTCGATGCTCTGCCCCGGGGATGCGACGGCGTCTGATGCGACGGCGACACTTTTCTCCGGTGCTGCGAGGCGCTTCGAAGGATGCGGCGCGCTTCTTCGGGGATGCGCCGGCATCTGCTGCGACGTCGACACTCTTCTCCGGCGATGCGATACTCAGCGGCTGCGGCGACACGCTTCTTCGTGTTGAGTCGCGCTTCCAGCTCCCAGAGACACGCAAGTGTGTCAGAAAGTCCAATTTCCCAGCAAGGGAACACAGGGGGAGCTGCTGGGTGAAGTCTGTTGTCCCTGAGACTTCAGCAGGAGGCAAGCTCTAAAATCAAGCCCTTGGAGATCCTTCACAAGTTGATGAAAGTACACACAAAGTTCCCTTCTCCTTTCTTTGGCAGTCAGGCAACCACTGCAGGCAGATCCCTCTCAGTTTAGGGATAGTCTTCTCCTCAGTTTCTTCTTGGTTCCGCTCCTCAGCAAAGGTTTCTTCTTGTTTCCCAAAAGTGATCTAATTTCCTAGGGGTCTGGGTCCCCTTTTTATACACCTTTTCTCTTTGTTCTCTGGAGGCAGAGAGGCCTCTGCCTAGCCCAAAACCAGTTCTGGTCAGTCCTGGAGCACTTTGTTTTCCTGACTCCTTCTTTCCTTTCAGAATGTGGGGCAGAGTGCTCAGCCGCCCGGCAGGAGGTGGAGCCAGCATTGTGGAAGGCAGGCACAGCCCTATTCAGACCCAGGTGCAACTCCTCCCTCCACTCTGGATGCAGATCTTTCTATTCAGCCCTGTGCTGACTCACCCTGTCTCCTGTAGCCACCCCCAGCCCCTGTCACTCAATCTCCAGACAAGGAATACACAACCTAGCAGAGGCAGGCTTGGAAGTTTAGGCAAGAAAATACCCACTTTCTAAAAGTGGTATTTTCAAACACAGAATGTTAAAACCAACTTCACTAAAAGATGTATTTTATCATTCTGAGTTCAGGCATACTAAATTCGTTTTTCTACCATGTTCCCTGGGTCAGTTCTGACTATAAGGTGTAATAGTCAGTCTGCCCATTCTGGCCTATGGGGAGCAGGTAGCCTTGCAATAGTGAAAAACGAAAATGGCTGTAATTCACTATTAGGACATGCCACACACACCAGGGCATGTCCTACCTTGTACTTACAATGCACTCTGCCCTAGGGCCTACTTTAGGGGTGACCAACATGCAGTAAAGGGAAGGTTTAGGGACTGGTAAGTGGGTGCACTCACCAAGTTGACATGGCAGCCCTAGGCTGCACACAGGCTCTGCGATGGCAGGCGTGAGACACATTTTACAAGCCGCTTCTGTGGGTGGCACAACCAGTGCTGCAAGCCCACCAGCGGCATTGGATTTACAAGCCCTGGGCACACTCAGTGCACTGTACTAGGGACTGACAAGTAAACCAATCATCCAATCATAGAGTCACTAATACATACATCAATTTACAATAGGGAGCACTTGCACTGTGGCACTGAATAGCAGTAGCACAGTGCCCAAAGCATCTAAACCAGCAAAAACAGATCAATAACATTGGAGGCATCATCAAAAAATGGAAGGGAGACCCACGCCAAGGATGCCAGGTCTAACAGTAAGTAATGGGGATTTTTTTGTTTTAGGGTGGGTATGGGTTTTGGGGTACATGGGGATAGTAGTTTTACCCCTACACTATCCAACACTTACCCTACTGTTGCACTCACTGGAGTGGGAATAGTAATTTTTACCCCTACACTATCCAACACTTACCCCATGTAAGGAAGTGGGTTTCTGTTGCAGTAACCCCCCCACTTTTTGCCTGATAACTGATGCACTTTTCCTTGGTGTGCCCTGGGTCCCTGCCAATCAGGTACCCAGGGCCTGTGTTCCTTCCCTAAAACTGCATTACAGCCTAAACCCAATTGGCACCTCTGGCCACATGTCAGCCCCTGGTAAATGGTACCCTAGGTACCCAGGGCATTGTGACCAGAGAAGGCCCCTAAGGGGCCCTGTACCCTGACACCCACACCCTGCCTTTGCAGGCTGAGTGTCTTGGTGCAGAACTAAACAGAGAGTCGACATGGCACACATCCCTGTGTGCCATGCCCACAAACACACTGCCCTGGCATACCTCAGTCACCCCTCTAGCTGGGTGCACTATGCCAGTGGTGTGGGCACAGGTGCATGAGCCCTGTGCCCCTACAGTACCCAGGGCCATTCCTGGGCACTGTAAGTGCAGTGATGCCATTAAGAGTATATGGTGCTGGGAGGTTGTCATTACGAACTCCACAGCACCATAATGGCTACACTGAAGACTGAGAAGTTTGGTATCAAACTTTTCAGCACATTAAACCCACACTGATGCCAGTGTGGGATTTAATGTAAAATGCACGACAGAGGGCAACTTAGAGTTGCCCCCTGAACCTAACCTACAATCCACGTCCTGTCTGAGGGGCTGCCTAGGCTGCCACCCAGCAGACCTGTTGCTGGACTCCCGGGTAGAGAGCCATCTGCTCTCCCGGGCCTGCAACAATGCACGTCCTGGGCGAGGTGCTAGGCCTCCTCCCCCAGGATGGGCAGGGGGAAGCTTCAAAGGCATTCTGCCTTTGTGAGCTTCCCCAGACCACTTGCTGTACTCAGCAACTGGTCCCCACTGGTTCTAGCCCCCACTCTGGCGGGAAGGCTGGCGGGAAACACCAAGGGAGGAAAGGGGGTGTGCCAGCCTCTGCCAACCCCACCCCTCAGGTGGGGGAGGCGAGGTGAAGCACATCTCCGGGCTCTCGCCATCTTGAAGATGGGGAGCCCTACCCAATCAGGTCTAGGTTCCTGCCCCCCTCCCACTGGAGAGTGGCAGGATAGGGGGTGTACCCACCCTAGGGAAGGGACCCATTGGTCCCTGCCCTTTACCTACCTGTAACGCCCCATAATCTAGTATTTAGGGGCACCCTGAACCTTCCTTCCTTAGTTCCAGATTCCGAAACAAGAAAGAAGAACAAGAAATAAGAAGACCTGCCGTGCAGCTGCTCACAAGAGGAAGACACCAACTGATTTGGCCCCAGCCCTACCGGCCTGTCGATCCTCGAACCTGCTCCTGCTAAACCCCGGCGTCTCCTGTGGTCAGCAACCTCACAAACCCCGGAGGACCTGACTGCCTTGTGACTCTAACTACCTGAGACTCCCAAGAGCAGTGGTACTGCTCAAAGCAAGCAACAACCCCTGGTGCCAACCGGGAACCGCGAATCCTGCACCCTCTGCACCCGCCGAGCCCGGCCTGTGCCTGAGTGGACAAATACCATGAGGACGTCCCCCCGGCGACTGTGACCCAGAATCCAGCACCCAAGGACCCTCCTCGACGCTCCTGACGACGCCTGCAGCCTCAGAACCAGGGACCCCTCCAACCGCGACCAGCCGAGGGTAAGATTTCAGACGCCTAAAGACACCCCTGCACCCGACGCCCCACGGCCTCCTGTGCCCAACTCCTGGGTGCCTACCCTTCCTACAGCTTCCCAACTTACCTCTCGAAGTGGTGGTCGCACCTGAAGAATCACCGTCCCCGAGCTTGTAGTCTTTGTTCGTCACGCAGCCTTCCCATTGAAAACCAATGGGCGCCCGACGGCCCAAAAGCCCACTGCACCCGGCCGCCCCAGTGCCGCTGAGGGTGCACCAACTACCCTGTCCGACTTCCCCACTTGCCCTGAGTAAGTGACCAGGAGCTTTGCTCCCACAGCCGCGTGGCCTGCTTGCCAGCAGCCACCAACCAAAGGCCCCCTGCCTTCCATAGGATAACATTGGGCCTACTCACTCTGCACCCGGCCGCCCCTGTGCCGCTGAGGGTGTAACAACTGTACCTACTTGACCCTGGGAGACCCCTGAGTCTATGCCCAGAACCTTAACTCTGCCAGTCGAGTACTTACCCAAAAACCGATAACTCACTTTTCTTCCATAGGGTAACATTGACTGGTTTCACTTGGAAATTCTTCGAAGTGTGGAGTTTTGAAACTTTAAAATATTCATCTAAAATCAGCCGAATCACGAAAACGAAAATACTCACCTGTTATCAGGAGAGATCCCAGTGCTGGATCTTGGTGCCCAGCACTGACCCTGAAAAGTAATTGTAACTGTACTTACCGGTAACTTGAATTTCCTTCCATAGGATAACATTGCCTGGTTTTTGCCGAAAAAGTTTCTAAGTGTCGATTTTTGAAACTTACAAATATTTGCTAAAAATCGCCTGTGTGACATAAACGCATTCTTTCAATTGTTTACAGGAGATGTACCAGTGCTGGATCCAGGATCCATACACTGAGTAAGAAAAAGTAACGATAACACTACTTACCTGCTAAGTGAATTTCCTCCCATAGGATTACGTTGGTGATTCCATGTGAAAAAGCTTCTAAGTGCCAACTTTTAAAATACAATAATATTCCTTAAAAATCACAACTGTAACCAAAACGTTTTTACTCAACTGTTTACAGGAGATGTCCCAGGACTGAATCTAGGATCCAGTCCTGTGGTAAGAAAAGTAATCCAAAAAGTAATCTATTGCATTTAACTAGAAATTCCCATTGAGCTCAATGTTAAATTGTGTTTTAAATTGTGTTGCCTATTGCAACAACTGTAACCATTGCATTCAAAAGTCTATTGCCTATTGAAAGTATTTATCTAAAGCATCTCATTCAGAGAAAGTATATTTTGATACCTATTGTTGGTTCTAAAATAAAACAAGTATATTTTTTTATACAAACCATTGGCCTAGAGTTCAGTTCTTGAGTGTGTGGGACCATTTGCTGACTGAGTGTGTACAACAAATGCTTTACACTGTCCTCTGATACTGCCTTACTGCTCGACCAAGCTACCACTTTAGAGAGTAAGGTTATATCTAACTTTAGCCTCTGCCAAACCTCTGGGGACTGTGGACTCTGTGCACACTGAACCTTACTTTGGTTCAGTATATACAGAGCCACTTTCTTACACCCCACTATGGCCCCAAAAGTATTATGCATTGTAATGGTATGCGTTGTAATGGTAGTTTCTAAAAAAGCGTTATAATAGCATGCGTTGTAAAATCATGCATTGTAATGGTAGTTGCGATGTAAAAACTGCGTTGTAAAGGCATGCGTTGTAATTGTTTGTGTTGTAACGTCAGATATTCTTTGTGCACCAGCGCTGATAAAGAGGACAGGAATGCACCGCACCTCATAGGTACCACGCATTCCTGCCCTTTTCTTTTGACATGGGGCAGCCTCGCAAGAAGCCTTGCGGCATTGCCCTGTACCAAAACTTTGCAAATGAGGCCCAAGGTGTTTAAATTCTAGAAATGGACTCAACAATTCAGCTTGTTTTGCAGGAAGGATGTGTCTGTTTTAGTTGCGGATTGTTGGGTCAGCATTCCAGTACTATATGTATGTCTTAAAGGAAGGTGAAACTGCAACAAATGATGGACGGAATGCTGAATGATTCAGACATTCTCCCCCAGTCAAGAAATCTGGGTTAAATCCATCGTTCTTTTGCCCACTACGCCACCCCAGTTTGAACCCAGCCATATGCAAATCAGTCTTGACCCTGTGCCTCATGGGAACAGTCCAGACCGAACTGCCAAGCCATGTCCTCCCTGGACCAGAAACAAGCATCCTGGGACTGGTTTCAGGGTATGTCACCCTTCATCAGCCAGGCTAGCTTGAATCCAGTGGCACAGTGAGCAAGGGACCCACGTCTGGGCATACCCATCCCACTTAGGGCGAAAAGTGTAACTGCAACAAACGATGGATGGAATGCTGAATGATTCAGACATTCTCCCCCAGTCAAGAGATCTGGGTTAAATCCATTGTTCTTTTACCCACTACGCCACCCCAGTTTGGACCCAGCCATATGCAAATCAGTCTTGACCCTGTGCCTCATGGGAACAGTCCAGACCGAACTGCCAAGCCATGTCCTCCCTGGACCGGAAACAAGCATCCTGTGGAAGGTGAAGCATGTTTTAGTTGGTGATTGTTAGCTCGGTATTTCAGCATGATATGCACGTCTTCCAGGAAGGTGTAATACGTTTCATTCAGTACTAGATGGCTCAGCATTTCAGCTTTCTAAGCACATCTTTTCCCTCTGCCTCTACAAAAAATATGTTTTATTAAAAACCTCACTTATTTAAGCCATGTGAATAAAAACTGAGATTACGAAGTTTGGGTGAATTTAAAGTGATGTCTCTATTGTTCCAAGCCACATTAAACTGTTAGTGTTGCACCTTTCATCTGCTGCTGCACTTTGTATCTTTTGACACAGTGCCTTATATATGTTAATGCTCCACTTTGCATGTTAGCACAGCGCCTTGTATCTATTAATGTTATGTTCCCGGGTTAGTCCCATGTAGCAAAGCAGCTTACTTCTTACATTATCCTATTTTTCACAATAACATTTCTGCCGGGACCTTTTGCACATATTTGCGTGCACGACAATGTTGGATTCGTTTCTCTGAAACTACTTTGTTTACACATCGAGCTTCGCAAAATATTATCATGATGCCTCGAACACCATGTACAAGGTCCTTTGATGCGCTATGTACAAATGTCGTTCTGTCTTCATCCAGGGGCCAAAGGGCTATCTACATAGCACATCGCAAGGCTGTTTTCTATTATAAATGAAGAGCTTCCCAAGAGATTAGTAGAGGAGACACTTCAGCTGACTCAGAAGGTCCCTACATGCTGAGACTTCACCACACAGCGGTCTGACATCTCTATGAGGGGTATCCAGTTCGTGACCAAGACGGGGTCCTCCATTCTCTCCCACCAGGTAATGGGGTTGGATCGTCCCTTGGGGGGATTCTTGGCTTTACACCTACACACACTCTAGGTACACTCAGTGTAGAGTTTTGCATAGTAGGAGTATGCCTGATTACTGCCTTGTTTATATGCCTGGATATATACTCTGTTTCAGCAGCATGGTAGAACTGTTTGTACTATTTACGCTTTTGGTGCTTGTAATCCCTTTCATCTGCTTCTGTCTACTGACTATTACAGCGCATGTATCCTATGCAAGAGTAACGTTGGTTTACAAAATATATGAAACCGTCCCACTGTCTATTCTCTATTTATTTCTCTGAGCACAAGTAAGCACGAGTGACTGAGCGAAACGTTCTGATCTGTTTCCTCAATCTCTGAGGAGTCAGGGTTGTCATGTTCAGTTGTTGCCAGAAACCATGCGCTCCCTCGTAAGGGTAGGGGGGCTTATGGTGGCACTGTGAGCTAGCTGGTCTCTAGGCCAACATATCCTGCGGGGTGCCCGGAATCAGTCTAGGCACCTCACCCAAAGCTTATGTTGTCCATCAAACGTGCAGGTCCCACGGAGCACCTATTAGTGCATCATCTTGCATCTGTTAGCACAGCACCTTGTATCTATTAGTGCATCACCTTGCATCTGTTAGGACAGTGCCTTGTAGCTATTAATGCATTATCTTGCATCTGTCAGCACAGCGCCTTGTATCTATTAGTGCATCACCTTGTATCTTTTAGAACAGTGCCTTGTAGCTATTAATGCATCACCTTGCATCAGTTAGCACAGCGCCTTGCATCTATTAGTGCATCATCTTGAATCTGTTAGCACAGCACCTTGTATCTGTTAGTGCATCACTTTGCATCTGTTAGTACAGCACCTTGTATCTATTAATTAATCACCTTACATCTGTTACCACAGCGCCTTGTATCTAATAATGCATCACCTTGCATCTGTTACCACACTGCTTTGGGTCTAATAATGCATCACCTTGCCTCTCTTAGCACTGTGCCTTGTATCTATTAGTTCATCACTTTGCATCTGTTAGCACCGTGCATTGTATCAATTAATGCATCATCTTGCATCTCCTAACGCCCTGCCTTGTATCTATTAGTGCATCTCCTTACTTCTATTAGCACAGTGCCTTGTATCTATTAGAGCATCACCTTGCATCTCTTAGTACAACGCCTTGTATCTATCAGTGCTTCACCTTGCATCTGTAAGCACAGCGCCTTGTATCAATCAATGCATCACCTTGCATCTGTTAGCAAAGCGCCTTGTATCTATTAATGCATCACCTTCCATCTATTAGCGCAGCGCCTTGTATCTATCAGTGCTTCACCTTGCATCTGTTAGGACAGAACCTTGTATCTATTATTGCATCACTTTGCATCTGTTAGCACAGCACCTTGTATCTATTTGTGGATCATCTTACAGCTCTTAGCATAGCACCTTGTATATATCAGTGCATCACCTTGCAGCTCTTAGCACAGTGCCCTGTATCTATTTGTGGATCATCTTTCATCTGTTAACACAGCGCTTTGTGTCTATTAATGCATCACCTTGCATCTCTTAGCACCGTGCCTTGTATCTATTTGTGGATCACGTTGCATTTGTTAGCACAGCGCCTTGTATCTATTCGTGCATCACCTTCCATCTGTTAGCACAGCGCCTTGTATCTCTCAATGCATCACCTTGCATCTGTTAGCAAAGCGCCTTGTATCTATTAATGCATCACCTTGTATCTGTTAGCACAGCGCCTTGTATCTATTAATACATCACCTTGCATCTGTTAGCACAGCGCCTTGTATCTATTAATGCATCACCTTGCATCTGTTAGCACAGCGCCTTGTATCTATTAATGCATCACCTTACATCTGTTTGGACAGCGCCTTGTATCTATTATTTGTTCACCTTGCATCTGTTAGCACCATGCCTTGTATCTATTAGTGCATCACATTCCATCTGTTACCACAGCACCTTGTATCTATTAGTGCATCACCTTGCATCTCTTAACACCATGCCTTATATCTATTAGTGCATCACATTCCATCTGTTACCACAGCGCCTTGTATCTATTAGTGGATCACCTTCCATCTGTCAGCACAGCACCTTGTATCTATTATTGCATCACCTTGCAGCTCTTAGCACAGTGCCTTGTATCTATTTGTGGATCACCTTGCATCTGTTAGCACATCGCCTTGTATCTATCAGTGCATCACCTTGCAGCTCTTAGCACAGCGCCTTGTATCTATTTGTGGATTAACTAGCATCTGTTAGCACAGCGCCTTGTATCTATTAATGTATAATCTTGCATCTGTTACCACAGCACCTTGTATCTATTAATGCATCACCTTGCATCTGTTAGCACAGCGCCTTGTATTTATTAATGCATCACCTTGCATCTGTTAGCACAGCGCCTTGTATCTATTAGTGCATCACCTTGCATCTGTTAGCACAGAGCCTTGTATATATTAATGCATCACCTTGCATCTGTTAGCACAGCGCCTTGTATCTTTTAGTGCATCACCTTGCATCTGTTAGCACAGCGCCTTGTATTTATCAGTGCATCACCTTGCATCTGTTAGCACACCGCCTTGTATCTATCAATGCATCACCTTGCATCTGTTAGCACAGCACCTTGTGTCTATCAGTGCATCACCTTGCATCTGTTAGCACAGCGCCTTGTATCTATCAGTGCATCACCTTGCAGCTCTTAGCACAGCGCCTTGTATCTATTAATGTATAATCTAGCATCTGTTAGCACAGCACCTTGTATCTATTAGTGCATCACCTTGCATCTGTTAGCACAGCGCCTTGTATCTATTAATGTATAATCTTGCATCTGTTAGCACAGCACCTTGTATCTATCAGTGCATCACCTTGCAGCTCTTAGCACAGCGCCTTGTATCTATTAATGCATCACCTTGCATCTGTTAGCAGAGCACCTTGTATCTATTAATGCATCACCTTGCATCCGTTAGCACAGCGCCTTGTATCTATCAGTGCATCACCTTGGATCTGTTAGCACAGCGCCTTGTATCTCTTGTTGCATCACCGTGCATCTGTTAGCACAGCGCCTTGTATCTATCAGTGCATCACCTTGCATCTGTTAGCACAGCGCCTTGTATCTATCAGTGCATCACCTTGCATCTGTTAGCCCAGCACCTTGTATCTATCAGTGCATCACCTTGCATCTGTTAGCACAGCACCTTGTTTCTATCAGTGCATCACCTTGCATCTGTTAGCACAGCGCCTTGTATATATCAATGCATCACCTTGTATCTGTTAGCACAGCACCTTGTA
Organism: Calotriton arnoldi; assembly: GCA_963921515.1. NCBI lineage: Eukaryota > Metazoa > Chordata > Amphibia > Caudata > Salamandridae > Calotriton > Calotriton arnoldi. The sequence goes on from CAWUFW010010388.1 coordinate 257,191, forward strand.
TCTGTTAGTGCATCACCTTGCATCTGTTAGCACAGCGCCTTGTATCTATCAATGCATCACCTTCCATCTGTTAGCACAGCGCCTTGTATCTATTCATGCATCACCTTGAATCTGTTAGCACAGTGCCTTGTATCTATTAATGCATCACCTTGCATCTGTTAGCAAAGTGCCTTGCATCTATCAGTGCATCACCTTCCATCTGTTAGCACAGCGCCTTGTATCTATTAATGCATCACCTTGCATCTGTTAGCACACCGCCTTGTATCTATTAATGCATCACCTTGCATCTGTTAGCAAAGCGCCTTGTATCTATTAATGCATCACCTTGCATCTGTTAGCACAGCGCCTTGTATCTATTAATGCATCACCTTGCATCTGTTAGCACAGCGCCTTGTATCTATCAGTGCATCACCTTCCATCTGTTAGCACAGCGCCTTGTATCTATTAATGTATAATCTTGCATCTGTTAGTACAGCACCTTGTATTTATTCGTGCATCACCTTCCATCTGTAAGCACACCGCCTTGTATCTATTAATGCATCACCTTGCATCTGTTAGCACAGCGCCTTGTATCTATCAGTGCATCACCTTCCATCTGTTAGCACAGCGCCTTGTATCTATCAGTGCATCACCTTGCATCTGTTAGCACAGAGCCTTGTATCTATTTGTGGATCATCTTTCATCTGTTACCACAGCGCTTTGTGTCTATTAATGCATCACCTTGCATCTCTTAGCACCGTGCCTTGTATCTATTTGTGGATCACGTTGCATTTGTTAGCACAGCGTCTTGTATCTATTTGTGCATCACCTTCCATCTGTTAGCACAGCGCCTTGTATCTCTCAATGCATCACCTTGCATCTGTTAGCAAAGCGCCTTGTATCTATTAATGCACCACCTTGCATCTGTTAGCACAGCGCCTTGTATCTATCAATGCATCACCTTGCATCTGTTAGCACAGCACCTTGTGTCTATCAGTGCATCACCTTGCATCTGTTAGCACAGCGCCTTGTATCTATCAGTGCATCACCTTGCAGCTCTTAGCACAGCGCCTTGTATCTATTAATGTATAATCTAGCATCTGCTAGCACAGCACCTTGTATCTATTAGTGCATCACCTTGCATCTGTTAGCACAGCGCCTTGTATCTATTAATGTATAATCTTGCATCTGTTAGCACAGCGCCTTGTATCTATCAGTGCATCACCTTGCAGCTCTTAGCACAGTGCCTTGTATCTATTAATGCATCACCTTGCATCTGTTAGCAGAGCACCTTGTATCTATTAATGCATCACTTTGCATCCGTTAGCACAGCGCCTTGTATCTATCAGTGCATTACCTTGGATCTGTTAGCACAGCGCCTTGTATCTCTTGTTGCATCACCGTGCATCTGTTAGCACAGTGCCTTGTATCTATCAGTGCATCACCTTGCATCTGTTAGCACAGCGCCTTGTATCTATCAACGCATCACCTTGCATCTTTTAGCACAGCGCCTTGTATCTATCAGTGCATCACCTTGCATCTGTTAGCACAGTGCCTTGTTTCTATCAGTGCATCACCTTGCATCTGTTAGCACAGCGCCTTGTATCTATCAATGCATCACCTTGTATCTGTTAGCACAGCGCCTTGTATCTGTTAGTTCTTCACCTTGCATCTGTTAGCACAGCGCGTTGTATCTATCAATGCATCACCTTCCATCTGTTAGCACAGCGCCTTGTATCTATTCATGCATCACCTTGAATCTGTTAGCACAGTGCCTTGTATCTATTAATGCATCACCTTGCATCTGTTAGCAAAGTGCTTTGTATCTATCAGTGCATCACCATCCATCTGTTAGCACAGCGCCTTGTATCTATTAATGCATCACCTTGCATCTGTTAGCACACCGCCTTGTATCTATTAATGCATCACCTTGCATCTGTTAGCAAAGCGCCTTGTATCTATTAATGCATCACCTTGCATCTGTTAGCACAGCGCCTTGTATCTATTAATGCATCACCTTGCATCTGTTAGCACAGCGCCTTGTATCTATTAATGCATCACCTTGCATCTGTTAGCATAGCGCCTTGTATTTATTTATGCATCACCTTGCATCTGTTAGCACAGCGCCTTGTATCTATTAATGCATCACCTGGCATCTGTTAGCACAGCGCCTTGTATCTATTAGTGCATCACCTTGCATCTGTTAGCACAGCGCCTTGTATATATTAATGCATCACCTTGCATCTGTTAGCACAGCGCCTTGTATCTTTTAGTGCATCACCTTGCATCTGTTAGCACAGTGCCTTGTACCTATTAATACATCACCTTGCATCTGTTACCACAGCACCTTGTATTTATCAGTGCATCACCTTGCATCTGTTAGCACACCGCCTTGTATCTATCAATGCATCACCTTGCATCTGTTAGCACAGCACCTTGTGTCTATCAGTGCATCACCTTGCATCTGTTAGCACAGCGCCTTGTATCTATCAGTGCATCACCTTGCAGCTCTTAGCACAGCGCCTTGTATCTATTAATGTATAATCTAGCATCTACTAGCACAGCACCTTGTATCTATTAGTGCATCACCTTGCATCTGTTAGCACAGCGCCTTGTATCTATTAATGTATAATCTTGCATCTGTTAGCACAGCGCCTTGTATCTATCAGTGCATCACCTTGCAGCTCTTAGCACAGCGCCTTGTATCTATTAATGCATCACCTTGCATCTGTTAGCAGAGCACCTTGTATCTATTAATGCATCACCTTGCATCCATTAGCACAGCGCCTTGTATCTATCAGTGCATCACCTTGGATCTGTTAGCACAGCGCCTTGTATCTCTTGTTGCATCACCGTGCATCTGTTAGCACAGCCCCTTGTATCTATCAGTGCATCACCTTGCATCTGTTAGCACAGCGCCTTGTATCTATCAAAGCATCACCTTGCATCTGTTAGCACAGCGCCTTGTATCTATCAGTGCATCACCTTGCATCTGTTAGCACAGCGCCTTGTTTCTATCAGTGCATCACCTTGCATCTGTTAGCACAGCGCCTTGTATCTATCAATGCATCACCTTGTATCTGTTAGCACAGCGCCTTGTATCTGTTTGTGCATCACCTTGCATCTGTTAGCACAGCGCCTTGTATCTATCAATGCATCACCTTCCATCTGTTAGCACAGTGCCTTGTATCTATTCATGCATCACCTTGAATCTGTTAGCACAGTGCCTTGTATCTATTAATGCATCACCTTGCATCTGTTAGCAAAGTGCCTTGTATCTATCAGTGCATCACCTTCCATCTGTTAGCACAGCGCCTTGTATCTATTAATGCATCACCTTGCATCTGTTAGCACACCGCCTTGTATCTATTAATGCATCTCCTTGCATCTGTTAGCAAAGCGCCTTGTATCTATTAATGCATCACCTTGCATCTGTTAGCACAGCGCCTTGTATCTATTAATGCATCACCTTGCATCTGTTAGCACAGCGCCTTGTATCTATCAGTGCATCACCTTCCATCTGTTAGCACAGCGCCTTGTATCTATTAATGTATAATCTTGCATCTGTTAGTACAGCACCTTGTATTTATTCGTGCATCACCTTCCATCTGTAAGCACACCGCCTTGTATCTATTAATGCATCACCTTGCATCTGTTAGCACAGCGCCTTGTATCTATCAGTGCATCACCTTGCATCTGTTAGCGCAGAGCCTTGTATCTATTTGTGGATCATATTTCATCTGTTACCAGAGCGCTTTGTGTCTATTAATGCATCACCTTGCATCTCTTAGCACCGTGCCTTGTATCTATTTGTGGATCACGTTGCATTTGTTAGCACAGCGCCTTGTATCTCTCAATGCATCACCTTGCATCTGTTAGCAAAGCGCCTTGTATCTATTAATGCACCACCTTGCATCTGTTACCACAGCGCCTTGTATCTATTAATACATCACCTTGCATCTGTTAGCACAGCTCCTTGTATCTATTAATGCATCACCTTACATCTGTTTGGACAGCGCCTTGTATTTATTATTTGTTCACCTTGCATCTGTTAGCACCATGCCTTGTATCTATTAGTGCATCACATTCCATCTGTTACCACAGCGCCTTCTATCTATTAGTGCATCACCTTGCATCTCTTAACACCATGCCTTGTATCTATTAGTGCATCACATTCCATCTGTTACCACAGTGCCTTGTATCTATTAGTGCATCACCTTGCATCTGTTTCCACAGTGCCTTGTATCTATTAGTGGATCACCTTCCATCTGTCAGCACAGTACCTTGTATCTATTATTGCATCACCTTGATGCTCTTAGCACAGTGCCTTGTATCTATTTGTGGATCATCTTACAGATCTTAGCACAGCACCTTGTATATATCAGTGCATCACCTTGCAGCTCTTAGCACAGCGCCTTGTATCTATTTGTGGATTAACTAGCATCTGTTAGCACAGCGCCTTGTATCTATTAATGTATAATCTTGCATCTGTTAGCACAGCACCTTGTATCTATTAATGCATCACCTTGCATCTGTTAGCACAGCGCCTTGTATTTATTAATGCATCACCTTGCATCTGTTAGCACAGCGCCTTGTATCTATTAATGCATCACCTTGCATCTGTTAGCACAGCGCCTTGTATCTATTAGTGCATCACCGTGCATCTGTTAGCACAGCGCCTTGTATATATTAATGCATCACCTTGCATCTGTTAGCACAGCGCCTTGTATCTATTAGTGCATCACCTTGCATCTGTTAGCACAGTGCCTTGTACCTATTAATGCATCACCTTGCATCTGTTACCACAGCGCCTTGTATTTATCAGTGCATCACCTTGCATCTGTTAGCACACCGCCTTGTATCTATCAATGCATCACCTTGCATCTGTTAGCACAGCACCTTGTGTCTATCAGTGCATCACCTTGCATCTGTTAGCACAGCGCCTTGTATCTATCAGTGCATCACCTTGCAGCTCTTAGCACAGTGCCTTGTATCTATTAATGTATAATGTAGCATCTGTTAGCACAGCGCCTTGTATCTATTAGTGCATCGCCTTGCATCTGTTAGCACAGCGCCTTGTATCTATTATTGTATAATCTTGCATCTGTTTGCACAGCGCCTTGTATCTATCAGTGCATCACCTTGCAGCTCTTAGCACAGCGCCTTGTATCTATTAATGCATCACCTTGCATCTGTTAGCACAGCACCTTGTATCTATCAGTGCATCACCTTGCATCTGTTAGCACAGCGCCTTGTATCTCTTGTTGCATCACCGTGCATCTGTTAGCACAGCGCCTTGTATCTATCAGTGCATCATCTTGCATCTGTTAGCACAGCACCTTGTATTAATTCGTGCATCACCTTCCATCTGTAAGCACACCGCCTTGTATCTATTAATGCATCACCTTGCATCTGTTAGCACAGCGCCTTGTATCTATCAGTGCATCACCTTCCATCTGTTAGCACAGCGCCTTGTATCTATCAGTGCATCACCTTGCATCTGTTAGCACAGAGCCTTGTATCTATTAATGTATAATCTTGCATCTGTTAGCACAGCGCCTTGTATCTATCAGTGCATCACCTTGCATCTGTTAGCACAGCGCCTTGTATCTATCAGTGCATCACCTTGCATCTGTTAGCACAGAGCCTTGTATCTATTAATTTATAATCTTGCATCTGTTAGCACAGCGCCTTGTATCTATCAGTGCATCACCTTGCATCTGTTAGCACAGCGCCTTGTATCTATCAGTGCATCACCTTGCATCTGTTAGCACAGCGCCTTGTATCTATCAATGCATCACCTTGCATCTGTTAGCACAGCACCTTGTGTCTATCAGTGCATCACCTTGCATCTGTTAGCACAGCGCCTTGTATCTATCAGTGCATCACCTTGCAGCTCTTAGCACAGCGCCTTGTATCTATTAATGTATAATGTAGCATCTGTTAGCACAGCGCCTTGTATCTATTAGTGCATCGCCTTGCATCTGTTAGCACAGCGCCTTGTATCTATTAATGTATAATCTTGCATCTGTTAGCACAGCGCCTTGTATCTATCAGTGCATCACCTTGCAGCTCTTAGCACAGCGCCTTGTATCTATTAATGCATCACCTTGCATCTGTTAGCAGAGCACGTTGTATCTATTAATGCATCACCTTGCATCTGTTAGCACAGCACCTTGTATCTATCAGTGCATCACCTTGCATCTGTTAGCACAGCGCCTTGTATCTCTTGTTGCATCACCGTGCATCTGTTAGCACAGCGCCTTGTATCTATCAATGCATCACCTTGTATCTGTTAGCACAGCGCCTTGTATCTGTTAGTGCATCACCTTGCATCTGTTAGCACAGCGCCTTGTATCTATCAATGCATCACCTTCCATCTGTTAGCACAGCGCCTTGTATCTATTCATGCATCACCTTGAATCTGTTAGCACAGTGCCTTGTATCTATTAATGCATCACCTTGCATCTGTTAGCAAAGTGCCTTGTATCTATCAGTGCATCACCTTCCATCTGTTAGCACAGCGCCTTGTATCTATTAATGCATCACCTTGCATCTGTTAGCACACCACCTTGTATCTATTAATGCATCACCTTGCATCTGTTAGCAAAGCGCCTTGTATCTATTAATGCATCACCTTGCATCTGTTAGCACAGCGCCTTGTATCTATTAATGCATCACCTTGCATCTGTTAGCACAGCGCCTTGTATTTATTAATGCATCACCTTGCATCTGTTAGCACAGCGCCTTGTATCTATTAATACATCACCTTGCATCTGTTAGCACAGCGCCTTGTATCTATTACTGCATCACCTTGCATCTGTTAGCACAGCGCCTTGTATATATTAATGCATCACCTTGCATCTGTTAGCACAGCGCCTTGTATCTTTTAGTGCATCACCTTGCATCTGTTAGCACAGTGCCTTGTACCTATTAATGCATCACCTTGCATCTGTTACCACAGCGCCTTGTATTTATCAGTGCATCACCTTGCATCTGTTAGCACACCGCCTTGTATCTATCAATGCATCACCTTGCATCTGTTAGCACAGCACCTTGTGTCTATCAGTGCATCACCTTGCATCTGTTAGCACAGCGCCTTGTATCTATCAGTGCATCACCTTGCAGCTCTTAGCACAGCGCCTTGTATCTATTAATGTATTATCTAGCATCTGTTAGCACAGCACCTTGTATCTATTAGTGCATCACCTTGCATCTGTTAGCACAGCGCCTTGTATCTATTAATGTATAATCTTGCATCTGTTAGCACAGCGCCTTGTATCTATCAGTGCATCACCTTGCAGCTCTTAGCACAGCGCCTTGTATCTATTAATGCATCACCTTGCATCTGTTAGCAGAGCACCTTGTATCTATTAATGCATCACCTTGCATCCGTTAGCACAGCGCCTTGTATCTATCAGTGCATCACCTTGGATCTGTTAGCACAGCGCCTTGTATCTCTTGTTGCATCACCGTGCATCTGTTAGCACAGCGCCTTGTATCTATCAGTGCATCACCTTGCATCTGTTAGCACAGCGCCTTGTATCTATCAACGCATCACCTTGCATCTGTTAGCACAGCGCCTTGTATCTATCAGTGCATCACCTTGCATCTGTTAGCACAGCGCCTTGTTTCTATCAGTGCATCACCTTGCATCTGTTAGCACAGCGCCTTGTATCTATCAATGCATCACCTTTTATCTGTTAGCACAGCGCCTTGTATCTGTTAGTGCATCACCTTGCATCTGTTAGCACAGCGCCTTGTATCTATCAATGCATCACCTTCCATCTGTTAGCACAGCGCCTTGTATCTATTCATGCATCACCTTGAATCTGTTAGCACAGTGCCTTGTATCTATTAATGCATCACCTTGCATCTTTTAGCAAAGTGCCTTGTATCTATCAGTGCATCACCTTCCATTTGTTAGCACAGCGCCTTGTATCTATCAATGCATCACCTTCCATCTGTTAGCACAGCGCCTTGTATCTATTCATGCATCACCTTGAATCTGTTAGCACAGTGCCTTGTATCTATTAATGCATCACCTTGCATCTGTTAGCAAAGCGCCTTGTATCTATTAATGCATCACCTTGCATCTGTTAGCACAGCGCCTTGTATCTATTAATGCATCACCTTGCATCTGTTAGCACAGCGCCTTGTATCTATCAGTGCATCACCTTCCATCTGTTAGCACAGCCCCTTGTATCTATTAATGTATAATCTTGCATCTGTTAGTACAGCACCTTGTATTTATTCGTGCATCACCTTCCATCTGTAAGCACACCGCCTTGTATCTATTAATGCATCACCTTGCATCTGTTAGCACAGCGCCTTGTATCTATCAGTGCATCACCTTCCATCTGTTAGCACAGCGCCTTGTATCTATCAGTGCATCACCTTGCATCTGTTAGCACAGAGCCTTGTATCTATTTGTGGATCATCTTTCATCTGTTACCACAGCGCTTTGTGTCTATTAATGCATCACCTTGCATCTGTTAGCAAAGTGCCTTGTATCTATCAGTGCATCACCTTCCATCTGTTAGCACAGCGCCTTGTATCTATCAATGCATCACCTTCCATCTGTTAGCACAGCGCCTTGTATCTATTCATGCATCACCTTGAATCTGTTAGCACAGTGCCTTGTATCTATTAATGCATCACCTTGCATCTGTTAGCAAAGCGCCTTGTATCTATTAATGCATCACCTTGCATCTGTTAGCACAGCGCCTTGTATCTATCAGTGCATCACCTTGCATCTGTTAGCACAGCGCCTTGTTTCTATCAGTGCATCACCTTGCATCTGTTAGCACAGCGCCTTGTATCTATCAATGCATCACCTTGTATCTGTTAGCACAGCGCCTTGTATCTGTTAGTGCATCACCTTGCATCTGTTAGCACAGCGCCTTGTATCTATCAATGCATCACCTTCCATCTGTTAGCACAGCGCCTTGTATCTATTCATGCATCACCTTGAATCTGTTAGCACAGTGCCTTGTATCTATTAATGCATCACCTTGCATCTGTTAGCAAAGTGCCTTGTATCTATCAGTGCATCACCTTCCATCTGTTAGCACAGCGCCTTGTATCTATTAATGCATCACCTTCCATCTGTTAGCACAGCGCCTTGTATCTATTCATGCATCACCTTGAATCTGTTAGCACAGTGCCTTGTATCTATTAATGCATCACGTTGAATCTGTTAGCAAAGCGCCTTGTATCTATTAATGCATCACCTTGCATCTGTTAGCACAGCGCCTTGTATCTATTAATGCATCACCTTGCATCTGTTAGCACAGCGCCTTGCATCTATCAGTGCATCACCTTCCATCTGTTAGCACAGCCCCTTGTATCTATTAATGTATAATCTTGCATCTGTTAGTACAGCACCTTGTATTTATTCGTGCATCACCTTCCATCTGTAAGCACACCGCCTTGTATCTATTAATGCATCACCTTGCATCTGTTAGCACAGCGCCTTGTATCTATCAGTGCATCACCTTCCATCTGTTAGCACAGCGCCTTGTATCTATCAGTGCATCACCTTGCATCTGTTAGCACAGAGCCTTGTATCTATTTGTGGATCATCTTTCATCTGTTACCACAGCGCTTTGTGTCTATTAATGCATCACCTTGCATCTCTTAGCACCGTGCCTTGTATCTATTTGTGGATCACGTTGCATTTGTTAGCACAGCGCCTTGTATCTATTTGTGCATCACCTTCCATCTGTTAGCACAGCGCCTTGTATCTCTCAATGCATCACCTTGCATCTGTTAGCAAAGCGCCTTGTATCTATTAATGCACCACCTTGCATCTGTTACCACAGCGCCTTGTATCTATTAATACATCACCTTGCATCTGTTAGCACAGCGCCTTGTATCTATTAATGCATCACCTTGCATCTGTTAGCACAGCACCTTGTATCTATTAATGCATCACCTTACATCTGTTTGGACAGCGCCTTGTATTTATTATTTGTTCACCTTGCATCTGTTAGCACCATGCCTTGTATCTATTAGTGCATCACATTCCATCTGTTACCACAGCGCCTTCTATCTATTAGTGCATCACCTTGCATCTCTTAACACCATGCCTTGTATCTATTAGTGCATCACATTCCATCTGTTACCACAGTGCCTTGTATCTATTAGTGCATCACCTTGCATCTGTTTCCACAGTGCCTTGTATCTATTAGTGGATCACCTTCCATCTGTCAGCACAGTACCTTGTATCTATTATTGCATCACCTTGCTGCTCTTAGCACAGTGCCTTGTATCTATTTGTGGATCATCTTACAGATCTTAGCACAGCACCTTGTATATATCAGTGCATCACCTTGCAGCTCTTAGCACAGCACCTTGTATCTATTTGTGGATTAACTAGCATCTGTTAGCACAGCACCTTGTATCTATTAATGTATAATCTTGCATCTGTTAGCACAGCACCTTGTATCTATTAATGCATCACCTTGCATCTGTTAGCACAGCGCCTTGTATCTATTAATGCATCACCTTGCATCTGTTAGCACAGCGCCTTGCATCTGTTAGCACAGCGCCTTGTATCTATTAGTGCATCACCTTGCATCTGTTAGCACAGCGCCTTGTATATATTAATGCATCACCTTGCATCTGTTAGCACAGCGCCTTGTATCTATTAGTGCATCACCTTGCATCTGTTAGCACAGTGCCTTGTACCTATTAATGCATCACCTTGCATCTGTTACCACAGCGCCTTGTATTTTTCAGTGCATCACCTTGCATCTGTTAGCACACCGCCTTGTATCTATCAATGCATCACCTTGCATCTGTTAGCACAGCACCTTGTGTCTATCAGTGCATCACCTTGCATCTGTTAGCACAGCGCCTTGTATCTATCAGTGCATCACCTTGCAGCTCTTAGCACAGCGCCTTGTATCTATTAATGTATAATGTAGCATCTGTTAGCACAGCGCCTTGTATCTATTAGTGCATCGCCTTGCATCTGTTAGCACAGCGCCTTGTATCTATTAATGTATAATCTTGCATCTGTTAGCACAGCGCCTTGTATCTATCAGTGCATCACCTTGCAGCTCTTCCAGCGCCTTGTATCTATTAATGCATCACCTTGCATCTGTTAGCAGAGCACAGAGTATCTATTAATGCATCACCTTGCATCTGTTTGCACAGCACCTTGTATCTATCAGTGCATCACCTTGCATCTGTTAGCACAGCGCCTTGTATCTCTTGTTGCATCACTGTGCATCTGTTAGCACAGCGCCTTGTATCTATCAGTGCATCATCTTGCATCTGTTAGCACAGCACCTTGTATTTATTCGTGCATCACCTTCCATCTGTAAGCACACCGCCTTGTATCTATTAATGCATCACCTTGCATCTGTTAGCACAGCGCCTTGTATCTATCAGTGCATCACCTTCCATCTGTTAGCACAGCGCCTTGTATCTATCAATGCATCACCTTGCATCTGTTAGCACAGAGCCTTGTATCTATTAATGTATAATCTTGCATCTGTTAGCACAGCGCCTTGTATCTATCAGTGCATCACCTTGCATCTGTTAGCACAGCGCCTTGTATCTATCAGTGCATCACCTTGCATCTGTTAGCACAGTGCCTTGTATCTATCAGTGCATCACCTTGCATCTGTTAGCACAGCGCCTTGTATCTATTAGTGCATCACCTTGTATCTGTTAGCACAGCGCCTTGTATCTATCAGTGCTTCACCTTGCATCTGTTAGGACAGCGCCTTGTATCTATTATTGCATCACCTTGCATCTGTTAGCACAGCGCCTTGTATCTATTAATGCATCACCTTGCATCTGTTAGCACAGCGCCTTGTATCTAATAATGCATCACCTTCCATCTGTTAGCACAGCGCCTTGTATCTATCAGTGCATCACCTTCCATCTGTTAGCACAGCGCCTTGTATCTATTAATGCATCACCTTGCATCTGTTAGCACAGCGCCTTGTGTCTTTCAGTGCATCACCTTGCATCTGTTAGCAAAGCGCCTTGTATCTATCAATGCATCACCTTGCATCTGTTAGCACAGCGCCTTGTATCTATTAATGCATCACCTTGCATATGTTAGCACAGCGCCTTGTATCTATTAATGCATCACCTTCCATCTGTTAGCACAGCGCCTTGTATCTATTAATGCATCACCTTGCATCTGTTAGCACAGCGCCTTGTATCTATTAATGCATCACCTTGCATCTTTTAGCACAGCTCCTTGTATCTATCAGTGCATCACCTTCCATCTGTTAGCACAGTGCCTTGTATTTATTTGTGCATCACCTTGCATCTGTTAGCACAGCGCCTTGTATCTATCAGTGCATCACCTTGCATCTGTTAGCACAGCGCCTTGTATTTATTTGTGCATCACCTTGCATCTGTTAGCACAGCGCCTTGTATCTATCAGTGAATCACCTTGCATCTGTTAGCACAGCCCCTTGTATTTATTTGTGCATCACCTTGCATCGGTTAGCACAGCGCCTTGTATCTATCAATGCATAACCTTGCATCTGTTAGCACAGCGCCTTGTATCTATCAGTGCATCACCTTGCATCTGTTAGCACAGCGCCTTGTATTTATTTGTGCATCACCTTGCATCTGTTAGCACAGCGCCTTGTATCTATCAATGCATAACCTTGCATCTGTTAGCACAGCGCCTTGTATTTATTTGTGGATCATCTTACAGCTCTTAGCATAGCACCTTGCATATATCAGTGCATCACCTTGCATCTCTTAGCACCCTGCCTTGTATCTATTTGTGGATCACCTTGCATTTGTTAGCACAGCGCCTTGTATCTATTTGTGCAACACCTTCCATCTGTTAGCACAGCGCCTTGTATCTCTCAATGCATCACCTTGCATCTGTTAGCAAAGCGCCTTGTATCTATTAATGCATCACATTGCATCTCTTAGCACAGCGCCTTGTATCTATTAATACATCACCTTGCATCTGTTAGCACAGCGCCTTGTATCTATTAATGCATCACCTTGCATCTGTTAGCACAGCGCCCTGTATCTATTAATGCATCACCTTACATCTGTTTGGACTGCGCCTTGTATCTATTATTTGTTCACCTTGCATCTGTTAGCACCATGCCTTGTATCTATTAGTGCATCACATTCCATCTGTTACCACAGCGCCTTGTATCTATTAGTGCATCACCTTGCATCTCTTAACACCATGCCTTGTATCTATTAGTGCATCACATTCCATCTGTTACCACAGCGCCTTGTATCTATTAGTGCATCACCTTGCATCTGTTTCCACAGTGCCTTGTATCTATTAGTGGATCACCTTCCATCTGTCAGCACAGCACCTTGTATCTATTATTGCATCACCTTGCAGCTCTTAGCACAGTGCCTTGTATCTATTTGTGGATCATCTTACAGCTCTTAGCACAGCACCTTGTATATATCAGTGCATCACCTTGCAGCTCTTAGCACAGTGCCTTGTATCTATTTGTGGATCACCTTGCATCTGTTAGCACATCGCCTTATATCTATCAGTGCATCACCTTGCAGCTCTTAGCACAGCGCCTTGTATCTATTTGTGGATTAATCTAGCATCTGTTAGCACAGCGCCTTGTATCTATTAATGTATAATCTTGCATCTGTTAGCACAGCACCTTGTATCTATTAATGCATCACCTTGCATCTGTTAGCACAGCGCCTTGTATTTATTAATGCATCACCTTGCATCTGTTAGCACAGCGCCTTGTATCTATTAATGCATCACCTTGCATCTGTTAGCACAGCGCCTTGTATCTATTAGTGCATCACCTTGCATCTGTTAGCACAGCGCCTTGTATCTATTAGTGCATTACCTTGCATCTGTTAGCACAGTGCCTTGTACCTATTAATGCATCACCTTGCATCTGTTACCACAGCGCCTTGTATTTATCAGTGCATCACCTTGCATCTGTTAGCACACCGCCTTGTATCTATCAATGCATCACCTTGCATCTGTTAGCACAGCGCCTTGTGTCTATCAGTGCATCACCTTGCATCTGTTAGCACAGCGCCTTGTATCTATCAGTGCATCACCTTGCAGCTCTTAGCACAGCGCCTTGTATCTATTAATGTATAATATTGCATCTGTTAGCACAGCGCCTTGTATCTATTAGTGCATCACCTTGCATCTGTTAGCCCAGCGCCTTGTATCTATTAGTGCATCACCTTGCATCTGTTAGCACCGTGCCTTGTATCTATTTGTGGATCACGTTGCATTTGTTAGCACAGCGCCTTGTATCTATTTGTGCATCACCTTCCATCTGTTAGCACAGCGCCTTGTATCTCTCAATGCATCACCTTGCATCTGTTAGCAAAGCGCCTTGTATCTATTAATGCACCACCTTGCATCTGTTACCACAGCGCCTTGTATCTATTAATACATCACCTTGCATCTGTTTGGACAGCGCCTTGTATTTATTATTTGTTCACCTTGCATCTGTTAGCACCATGCCTTGTATCTATTAGTGCATCACATTCCATCTGTTACCACAGCGCCTTCTATCTATTAGTGCATCACCTTGCATCTGTTTCCACAGTGCCTTGTATCTATTAGTGGATCACCTTCCATCTGTCAGCACAGTACCTTGTATCTATTATTGCATCACCTTGATGTTCTTAGCACAGTGCCTTGTATCTATTTGTGGATCATCTTACAGATCTTAGCACAGCACCTTGTATATATCAGTGCATCACCTTGCAGCTCTTAGCACAGCGCCTTGTATCTATTTGTGGATTAACTAGCATCTGTTAGCACAGCGCCTTGTATCTATTAATGTATAATCTTGCATCTGTTAGCACAGCACCTTGTATCTATTAATGCATCACCTTGCATCTGTTAGCACAGCGCCTTGTATTTATTAATGCATCACCTTGCATCTGTTAGCACAGCGCCTTGTATCTATTAATGCATCACCTTGCATCTGTTAGCACAGCACCTTGTATCTATTAGTGCATCACCTTGCATCTGTTAGCACAGCGCCTTGTATATATTAATGCATCACCTTGCATCTGTTAGCACAGCGCCTTGTATCTATTAGTGCATCACCTTGCATCTGTTAGCACAGTGCCTTGTACCTATTAATGCATCACCTTGCATCTGTTACCACAGCGCCTTGTATTTATCAGTGCATCACCTTGCATCTGTTAGCACACCGCCTTGTATCTATCAATGCATCACCTTGCATCTGTTAGCACAGCACCTTGTGTCTATCAGTGCATCACCTTGCATCTGTTAGCACAGCGCCTTGTATCTATCAGTGCATCACCTTGCAGCTCTTAGCACAGCGCCTTGTATCTATTAATGTATAATGTAGCATCTGTTAGCACAGCGCCTTGTATCTATTAGTGCATGGCCTTGCATCTGTTAGCACAGCGCCTTGTATCTATTATTGTATAATCTTGCATCTGTTTGCACAGCGCCTTGTATCTATCAGTGCATCACCTTGCAGCTCTTAGCACAGCGCCTTGTATCTATTAATGCATCACCTTGCATCTGTTAGCACAGCACCTTGTATCTATCAGTGCATCACCTTGCATCTGTTAGCACAGCGCCTTGTATCTCTTGTTGCATCACCGTGCATCTGTTAGCACAGCGCCTTGTATCTATCAGTGCATCATCTTGCATCTGTTAGCACAGCACCTTGTATTTATTCGTGCATCACCTTCCATCTGTAAGCACACCGCCTTGTATCTATTAATGCATCACCTTGCATCTGTTAGCACAGCGCCTTGTATCTATCAGTGCATCACCTTCCATCTGTTAGCACAGCGCCTTGTATCTATCAGTGCATCACCTTGCATCTGTTAGCACAGAGCCTTGTATCTATTAATGTATAATCTTGCATCTGTTAGCACAGCGCCTTGTATCTATCAGTGCATCACCTTGCATCTGTTAGCACAGCGCCTTGTATCTATCAGTGCATCACCTTGCATCTGTTAGCACAGAGCCTTGTATCTATTAATTTATAATCTTGCATCTGTTAGCACAGCGCCTTGTATCTATCAATGCATCACCTTGCATCTGTTAGCACAGCACCTTGTGTCTATCAGTGCATCACCTTGCATCTGTTAGCACAGCGCCTTGTATCTATCAGTGCATCACCTTGCAGCTCTTAGCACAGCGCCTTGTATCTATTAATGTATAATGTAGCATCTGTTAGCACAGCGCCTTGTATCTATTAGTGCATCGCCTTGCATCTGTTAGCACAGCGCCTTGTATCTATTAATGTATAATCGTGCATCTGTTAGCACAGCGCCTTGTATCTATCAGTGCATCACCTTGCAGCTCTTAGCACAGCGCCTTGTATCTATTAATGTATAATATTGCATCTGTTAGCACAGCGCCTTGTATCTATTAGTGCATCACCTTGCATCTGTTAGCCCAGCGCCTTGTATCTATTAGTGCATCACCTTGCATCTGTTAGCACCGTGCCTTGTATCTATTTGTGGATCACGTTGCATTTGTTAGCACAGCGCCTTGTATCTATTTGTGCATCACCTTCCATCTGTTAGCACAGCGCCTTGTATCTCTCAATGCATCACCTTGCATCTGTTAGCAAAGCGCCTTGTATCTATTAATGCACCACCTTGCATCTGTTACCACAGCGCCTTGTATCTATTAATACATCACCTTGCATCTGTTTGGACAGCGCCTTGTATTTATTATTTGTTCACCTTGCATCTGTTAGCACCATGCCTTGTATCTATTAGTGCATCACATTCCATCTGTTACCACAGCGCCTTCTATCTATTAGTGCATCACCTTGCATCTGTTTCCACAGTGCCTTGTATCTATTAGTGGATCACCTTCCATCTGTCAGCACAGTACCTTGTATCTATTATTGCATCACCTTGATGCTCTTAGCACAGTGCCTTGTATCTATTTGTGGATCATCTTACAGATCTTAGCACAGCACCTTGTATATATCAGTGCATCACCTTGCAGCTCTTAGCACAGCGCCTTGTATCTATTTGTGGATTAACTAGCATCTGTTAGCACAGCGCCTTGTATCTATTAATGTATAATCTTGCATCTGTTAGCACAGCACCTTGTATCTATTAATGCATCACCTTGCATCTGTTAGCACAGCGCCTTGTATTTATTAATGCATCACCTTGCATCTGTTAGCACAGCGCCTTGTATCTATTAATGCATCACCTTGCATCTGTTAGCACAGCACCTTGTATCTATTAGTGCATCACCTTGCATCTGTTAGCACAGCGCCTTGTATATATTAATGCATCACCTTGCATCTGTTAGCACAGCGCCTTGTATCTATTAGTGCATCACCTTGCATCTGTTAGCACAGTGCCTTGTACCTATTAATGCATCACCTTGCATCTGTTACCACAGCGCCTTGTATTTATCAGTGCATCACCTTGCATCTGTTAGCACACCGCCTTGTATCTATCAATGCATCACCTTGCATCTGTTAGCACAGCACCTTGTGTCTATCAGTGCATCACCTTGCATCTGTTAGCACAGCGCCTTGTATCTATCAGTGCATCACCTTGCAGCTCTTAGCACAGCGCCTTGTATCTATTAATGTATAATGTAGCATCTGTTAGCACAGCGCCTTGTATCTATTAGTGCATCGCCTTGCATCTGTTAGCACAGCGCCTTGTATCTATTATTGTATAATCTTGCATCTGTTTGCACAGCGCCTTGTATCTATCAGTGCATCACCTTGCAGCTCTTAGCACAGCGCCTTGTATCTATTAATGCATCACCTTGCATCTGTTAGCACAGCACCTTGTATCTATCAGTGCATCACCTTGCATCTGTTAGCACAGCGCCTTGTATCTCTTGTTGCATCACCGTGCATCTGTTAGCACAGCGCCTTGTATCTATCAGTGCATCATCTTGCATCTGTTAGCACAGCACCTTGTATTTATTCGTGCATCACCTTCCATCTGTAAGCACACCGCCTTGTATCTATTAATGCATCACCTTGCATCTGTTAGCACAGCGCCTTGTATCTATCAGTGCATCACCTTCCATCTGTTAGCACAGCGCCTTGTATCTATCAGTGCATCACCTTGCATCTGTTAGCACAGAGCCTTGTATCTATTAATGTATAATCTTGCATCTGTTAGCACAGCGCCTTGTATCTATCAGTGCATCACCTTGCATCTGTTAGCACAGCGCCTTGTATCTATCAGTGCATCACCTTGCATCTGTTAGCACAGAGCCTTGTATCTATTAATTTATAATCTTGCATCTGTTAGCACAGCGCCTTGTATCTATCAATGCATCACCTTGCATCTGTTAGCACAGCACCTTGTGTCTATCAGTGCATCACCTTGCATCTGTTAGCACAGCGCCTTGTATCTATCAGTGCATCACCTTGCAGCTCTTAGCACAGCGCCTTGTATCTATTAATGTATAATGTAGCATCTGTTAGCACAGCGCCTTGTATCTATTAGTGCATCGCCTTGCATCTGTTAGCACAGCGCCTTGTATCTATTAATGTATAATCGTGCATCTGTTAGCACAGCGCCTTGTATCTATCAGTGCATCACCTTGCAGCTCTTAGCACAGCGCCTTGTATCTATTAATGCATCACCTTGCATCTGTTAGCAGAGCACGTTGTATCTATTAATGCATCACCTTGCATCTGTTAGCACAGCACCTTGTATCTATCAGTGCATCACCTTGCATCTGTTAGCACAGCGCCTTGTATCTCTTGTTGCATCACCGTGCATCTGTTAGCACAGCGCCTTGTATCTATCAATGCATCACCTTGTATCTGTTAGCACAGCGCCTTGTATCTGTTAGTGCATCACCTTGCATCTGTTAGCACAGCGCCTTGTATCTATCAATGCATCACCTTCCATCTGTTAGCACAGCGCCTTGTATCTATTCATGCATCACCTTGAATCTGTTAGCACAGTGCCTTGTATCTATTAATGCATCACCTTGCATCTGTTAGCAAAGTGCCTTGTATCTATCAGTGCATCACCTTCCATCTGTTAGCACAGCGCCTTGTATCTATTAATGCATCACCTTGCATCTGTTAGCACACTGCCTTGTATCTATTAATGCATCACCTTGCATCTGTTAGCAAAGCGCCTTGTATCTATTAATGCATCACCTTGCATCTGTTAGCACAGCGCCTTGTATCTATTAATGCATCACCTTGCATCTGTTAGCACAGCGCCTTGTATTTATTAATGCATCACCTTGCATCTGTTAGCACAGCGCCTTGTATCTATTAATGCATCACCTTGCATCTGTTAGCACAGCGCCTTGTATCTATTACTGCATCACCTTGCATCTGTTAGCACAGCGCCTTGTATATATTAATGCATCACCTTGCATCTGTTAGCACAGCGCCTTGTATCTTTTAGTGCATCACCTTGCATCTGTTAGCACAGTGCCTTGTACCTATTAATGCATCACCTTGCATCTGTTACCACAGCGCCTTGTATTTATCAGTGCATCACCTTGCATCTGTTAGCACACCGCCTTGTATCTATCAATGCATCACCTTGCATCTGTTAGCACAGCACCTTGTGTCTATCAGTGCATCACCTTGCATCTGTTAGCACAGCGCCTTGTATCTATCAGTGCATCACCTTGCAGCTCTTAGCACAGCGCCTTGTATCTATTAATGTATTATCTAGCATCTGTTAGCACAGCACCTTGTATCTATTAGTGCATCACCTTGCATCTGTTAGCACAGCGCCTTGTATCTATTAATGTATAATCTTGCATCTGTTAGCACAGCGCCTTGTATCTATCAGTGCATCACCTTGCAGCTCTTAGCACAGCGCCTTGTATCTATTAATGCATCACCTTGCATCTGTTAGCAGAGCACCTTGTATCTATTAATGCATCACCTTGCATCCGTTAGCACAGCGCCTTGTATCTATCAGTGCATCACCTTGGATCTGTTAGCACAGCGCCTTGTATCTCTTGTTGCATCACCGTGCATCTGTTAGCACAGCGCCTTCTATCTATCAGTGCATCACCTTGCTTCTGTTAGCACAGCGCCTTGTATCTATCAACGCATCACCTTGCATCTGTTAGCACAGCGCCTTGTATCTATCAGTGCATCACCTTGCATCTGTTAGCACAGCGCCTTGTTTCTATCAGTGCATCACCTTCCATCTGTTAGCACAGCGCCTTGTATCTATCAATGCATCACCTTTTATCTGTTAGCACAGCGCCTTGTATCTGTTAGTGCATCACCTTGCATCTGTTAGCACAGCGCCTTGTATCTATCAATGCATCACCTTCCATCTGTTAGCACAGCGCCTTGTATCTATTCATGCATCACCTTGAATCTGTTAGCACAGTGCCTTGTATCTATTAATGCATCACCTTGCATCTTTTAGCAAAGTGCCTTGTATCTATCAGTGCATCACCTTCCATTTGTTAGCACAGCGCCTTGTATCTATCAATGCATCACCTTCCATCTGTTAGCACAGCGCCTTGTATCTATTCATGCATCACCTTGAATCTGTTAGCACAGTGCCTTGTATCTATTAATGCATCACCTTGCATCTGTTAGCAAAGCGCCTTGTATCTATTAATGCATCACCTTGCATCTGTTAGCACAGCGCCTTGTATCTATTAATGCCTCACCTTGCATCTGTTAGCACAGCGCCTTGTATCTATCAGTGCATCACCTTCCATCTGTTAGCACAGCCCCTTGTATCTATTAATGTATAATCTTGCATCTGTTAGTACAGCACCTTGTATTTATTCGTGCATCACCTTCCATCTGTAAGCACACCGCCTTGTATCTATTAATGCATCACCTTGCATCTGTTAGCACAGCGCCTTGTATCTATCAGTGCATCACCTTCCATCTGTTAGTACAGCGCCTTGTATCTATCAGTGCATCACCTTGCATCTGTTAGCACAGCGCCTTGTTTCTATCAGTGCATCACCTTGCATCTGTTAGCACAGCGCCTTGTATCTATCAATGCATCACCTTGTATCTGTTAGCACAGCGCCTTGTATCTGTTAGTGCATCACCTTGCATCTGTTAGCACAGCGCCTTGTATCTATCAATGCATCACCTTCCATCTGTTAGCACAGCGCCTTGTATCTATTCATGCATCACCTTGAATCTGTTAGCACAGTGCCTTGTATCTATTAATGCATCACCTTGCATCTGTTAGCAAAGTGCCTTGTATCTATCAGTGCATCACCTTCCATCTGTTAGCACAGCGCCTTGTATCTATCAATGCATCACCTTCCATCTGTTAGCACAGCGCCTTGTATCTATTCATGCATCACCTTGAATCTGTTAGCACAGTGCCTTGTATCTATTAATGCATCACCTTGCATCTGTTAGCAAAGCGCCTTGTATCTATTAATGCATCACCTTGCATCTGTTAGCACAGCGCCTTGTATCTATTAATGCATCACCTTGCATCTGTTAGCACAGCGCCTTGCATCTATCAGTGCATCACCTTCCATCTGTTAGCACAGCCCCTTGTATCTATTAATGTATAATCTTGCATCTGTTAGTACAGCACCTTGTATTTATTCGTGCATCACCTTCCATCTGTAAGCACACCGCCTTGTATCTATTAATGCATCACCTTGCATCTGTTAGCACAGCGCCTTGTATCTATCAGTGCATCACCTTCCATCTGTTAGCACAGCGCCTTGTATCTATCAGTGCATCACCTTGCATCTGTTAGCACAGAGCCTTGTATCTATTTGTGGATCATCTTTCATCTGTTACCACAGCGCTTTGTGTCTATTAATGCATCACCTTGTATCTCTTAGCACCGTGCCTTGTATCTATTTGTGGATCACGTTGCATTTGTTAGCACAGCGCCTTGTATCTATTTGTGCATCACCTTCCATCTGTTAGCACAGCGCCTTGTATCTCTCAATGCATCACCTTGCATCTGTTAGCAAAGCGCCTTGTATCTATTAATGCACCACCTTGCATCTGTTACCACAGCGCCTTGTATCTATTAATACATCACCTTGCATCTGTTAGCACAGCGCCTTGTATCTATTAATGCATCACCTTGCATCTGTTAGCACAGCGCCTTGTATCTATTAATGCATCACCTTACATCTGTTTGGACAGCGCCTTGTATTTATTATTTGTTCACCTTGCATCTGTTAGCACCATGCCTTGTATCTATTAGTGCATCACATTCCATCTGTTACCACAGCGCCTTCTATCTATTAGTGCATCACCTTGCATCTCTTAACACCTGCCTTGTATCTATTAGTGCATCACATTCCATCTGTTACCACAGTGCCTTGTATCTATTAGTGCATCACCTTGCATCTGTTTCCACAGTGCCTTGTATCTATTAGTGGATCACCTTCCATCTGTCAGCACAGTACCTTGTATCTATTATTGCATCACCTTGCTGCTCTTAGCACAGTGCCTTGTATCTATTTGTGGATCATCTTACAGATCTTAGCACAGCACCTTGTATATATCAGTGCATCACCTTGCAGCTCTTAGCACAGCACCTTGTATCTATTTGTGGATTAACTAGCATCTGTTAGCACAGCGCCTTGTATCTATTAATGTATAATCTTGCATCTGTTAGCACAGCACCTTGTATCTATTAATGCATCACCTTGCATCTGTTAGCACAGCGCCTTGTATTTATTAATGCATCACCTTGCATCTGTTAGCACAGCGCCTTGTATCTATTAATGCATCACCTTGCATCTGTTAGCACAGCGCCTTGCATCTGTTAGCACAGCGCCTTGTATCTATTAGTGCATCACCTTGCATCTGTTAGCACAGCGCCTTGTATATATTAATGCATCACCTTGCATCTGTTAGCACAGCGCCTTGTATCTATTAGTGCATCACCTTGCATCTGTTAGCACAGTGCCTTGTACCTATTAATGCATCACCTTGCATCTGTTACCACAGCGCCTTGTATTTTTCAGTGCATCACCTTGCATCTGTTAGCACACCGCCTTGTGTCTATCAAAGCATCACCTTGCATCTGTTAGCACAGCACCTTGTGTCTATCAGTGCATCACCTTGCATCTGTTAGCACAGCGCCTTGTATCTATCAGTGCATCACCTTGCAGCTCTTAGCACAGCGCCTTGTATCTATTAATGTATAATGTAGCATCTGTTAGCACAGCGCCTTGTATCTATTAGTGCATCGCCTTGCATCTGTTAGCACAGCGCCTTGTATCTATTAATGTATAATCTTGCATCTGTTAGCACAGCGCCTTGTATCTATCAGTGCATCACCTTGCAGCTCTTCCAGCGCCTTGTATCTATTAATGCATCACCTTGCATCTGTTAGCAGAGCACAGAGTATCTATTAATGCATCACCTTGCATCTGTTAGCACAGCACCTTGTATCTATCAGTGCATCACCTTGCATCTGTTAGCACAGCGCCTTGTATCTCTTGTTGCATCACTGTGCATCTGTTAGCACAGCGCCTTGTATCTATCAGTGCATCATCTTGCATCTGTTAGCACAGCACCTTGTATTTATTCGTGCATCACCTTCCATCTGTAAGCACACCGCCTTGTATCTATTAATGCATCACCTTGCATCTGTTAGCACAGCGCCTTGTATCTATCAGTGCATCACCTTCCATCTGTTAGCACAGCGCCTTGTATCTATCAGTGCATCACCTTGCATCTGTTAGCACAGAGCCTTGTATCTATTAATGTATAATCTTGCATCTGTTAGCACAGCGCCTTGTATCTATCAGTGCATCACCTTGCATCTGTTAGCACAGCGCCTTGTATCTATCAGTGCATCACCTTGCATCTGTTAGCACAGCGCCTTGTATCTATTAGTGCATCACCTTGTATCTGTTAGCACAGCGCCTTGTATCTATCAGTGCTTCACCTTGCATCTGTTAGGACAGCGCCTTGTATCTATTATTGCATCACCTTGCATCTGTTAGCACAGCGCCTTGTGTCTATTAATGCATCACCTTGCATCTGTTAGCACAGCGCCTTGTATCTAATAATGCATCACCTTCCATCTGTTAGCACAGCGCCTTGTATCTATCAGTGCATCACCTTCCATCTGTTAGCACAGCGCCTTGTATCTATTAATGCATCACCTTGCATCTGTTAGCACAGCGCCTTGTGTCTTTCAGTGCATCACCTTGCATCTGTTAGCAAAGCGCCTTGTATCTATCAATGCATCACCTTGCATCTGTTAGCACAGAACCTTGTATCTATTAATGCATCACCTTGCATATGTTAGCACAGCGCCTTGTATCTATTAATGCATCACCTTCCATCTGTTAGCACAGCGCCTTGTATCTATTAATGCATCACCTTGCAACTGTTAGCACAGCGCCTTGTATCTATTAATGCATCACCTTGCATCTTTTAGCACAGCTCCTTGTATCTATCAGTGCATCACCTTCCATCTGTTAGCACAGTGCCTTGTATTTATTTGTGCATCACCTTGCATCTGTTAGCACAGCGCCTTGTATCTCTCAATGCATCACCTTGCATCTGTTAGCAAAGCGCCTTGTATCTATTAATGCATCACATTGCATCTCTTAGCACAGCGCCTTGTATCTATTAATACATCACCTTGCATCTGTTAGCACAGCGCCTTGTATCTATTAATGCATCACCTTGCATCTGTTAGCACAGCGCCCTGTATCTATTAATGCATCACCTTACATCTGTTTGGACTGCGCCTTGTATCTATTATTTGTTCACCTTGCATCTGTTAGCACCATGCCTTGTATCTATTAGTGCATCACATTCCATCTGTTACCACAGCGCCTTGTATCTATTAGTGCATCACCTTGCATCTCTTAACACCATGCCTTGTATCTATTAGTGCATCACATTCCATCTGTTACCACAGCGCCTTGTATCTATTAGTGCATCACCTTGCATCTGTTTCCACAGTGCCTTGTATCTATTAGTGGATCACCTTCCATCTGTCAGCACAGCACCTTGTATCTATTATTGCATCACCTTGCAGCTCTTAGCACAGTGCCTTGTATCTATTTGTGGATCATCTTACAGCTCTTAGCACAGCACCTTGTATATATCAGTGCATCACCTTGCAGCTCTTAGCACAGTGCCTTGTATCTATTTGTGGATCACCTTGCATCTGTTAGCACATCGCCTTGTATCTATCAGTGCATCACCTTGCAGCTCTTAGCACAGCGCCTTGTATCTATTTGTGGATTAACTAGCATCTGTTAGCACAGCGCCTTGTATCTATTAATGTATAATCTTGCATCTGTTAGCACAGCACCTTGTATCTATTAATGCATCACCTTGCATCTGTTAGCACAGCGCCTTGTATTTATTAATGCATCACCTTGCATCTGTTAGCACAGCGCCTTGTATCTATTAATGCATCACCTTGCATCTGTTAGCACAGCGCCTTGTATCTATTAGTGCATCACCTTGCATCTGTTAGCACAGCGCCTTGTATCTATTAGTGCATCACCTTGCATCTGTTAGCACAGTGCCTTGTACCTATTAATGCATCACCTTGCATCTGTTACCACAGCGCCTTGTATTTATCAGTGCATCACCTTGCATCTGTTAGCACACCGCCTTGTATCTATCAATGCATCACCTTGCATCTGTTAGCACAGCGCCTTGTGTCTATCAGTGCATCACCTTGCATCTGTTAGCACAGCGCCTTGTATCTATCAGTGCATCACCTTGCAGCTCTTAGCACAGTGCCTTGTATCTATTAATGTATAATATTGCATCTGTTAGCACAGCGCCTTGTATCTATTAGTGCATCACCTTGCATCTGTTAGCACTGCGCCTTGTATCTATTAATGTATAATCTTGCATCTGTTAGCACAGCGCCTTGTATCTATCAGTGCATCACCTTGCAGCTCTTAGCACAGCGCCTTGTATCTATTAATGCATCACCTTGCATCTGTTAGCAGAGCACCTTGTATCTATTAATGCATCACCTTGCATCTGTTAGCACAGCGCCTTGTATCTCTTAATGCATCACCGTGCATCTGTTAGCACAGCGCCTTGTATCTATCAGTGCATCACCTTCCATCTGTTAGCACAGCGCCTTGTATCTATCAGTGCATCACCTTGCATCTGTTAGCACAGAGCCTTGTATCTATTTGTGGATCATCTTTCATCTGTTACCACAGCGCTTTGTGTCTATTAATGCATCACCTTGCATCTGTTAGCAAAGTGCCTTGTATCTATCAGTGCATCACCTTCCATCTGTTAGCACAGCGCCTTGTATCTATCAATGCATCACCTTCCATCTGTTAGCACAGCGCCTTGTATCTATTCATGCATCACCTTGAATCTGTTAGCACAGTGCCTTGTATCTATTAATGCATCACCTTGCATCTGTTAGCAAAGCGCCTTGTATCTATTAATGCATCACCTTGCATCTGTTAGCACAGCGCCTTGTATCTATCAGTGCATCACCTTGCATCTGTTAGCACAGCGCCTTGTTTCTATAAGTGCATCACCTTGCATCTGTTAGCACAGCGCCTTGTATCTATCAATGCATCACCTTGTATCTGTTAGCACAGCGCCTTGTATCTGTTAGTGCATCACCTTGCATCTGTTAGCACAGCGCCTTGTATCTATCAATGCATCACCTTCCATCTGTTAGCACAGCGCCTTGTATCTATTCATGCATCACCTTGAATCTGTTAGCACAGTGCCTTGTATCTATTAATGCATCACCTTGCATCGGTTAGCAAAGTGCCTTGTATCTATCAGTGCATCACCTTCCATCTGTTAGCACAGCGCCTTGTATCTATCAATGCATCACCTTCCATCTGTTAGCTCAGCGCCTTGTATCTATTCATGCATCACCTTGAATCTGTTAGCACAGTGCCTTGTATCTATTAATGCATCACCTTGCATCTGTTAGCAAAGCGCCTTGTATCTATTAATGCATCACCTTGCATCTGTTAGCACAGCGCCTTGTATCTATTAATGCATCACCTTGCATCTGTTAGCACAGCGCCTTGCATCTATCAGTGCATCACCTTCCATCTGTTAGCACAGCCCCTTGTATCTATTAATGTATAATCTTGCATCTGTTAGTACAGCACCTTGTATTTATTCGTGCATCACCTTCCATCTGTAAGCACACCGCCTTGTATCTATTAATGCATCACCTTGCATCTGTTAGCACAGCGCCTTGTATCTATCAGTGCATCACCTTCCATCTGTTAGCACAGCGCCTTGTATCTATCAGTGCATCACCTTGCATCTGTTAGCACAGAGCCTTGTATCTATTTGTGGATCATCTTTCATCTGTTACCACAGCGCTTTGTGTCTATTAATGCATCACCTTGCATCTCTTAGCACCGTGCCTTGTATCTATTTGTGGATCACGTTGCATTTGTTAGCACAGCGCCTTGTATCTATTTGTGCATCACCTTCCATCTGTTAGCACAGCGCCTTGTATCTCTCAATGCATCACCTTGCATCTGTTAGCAAAGCGCCTTGTATCTATTAATGCACCACCTTGCATCTGTTACCACAGCGCCTTGTATCTATTAATACATCACCTTGCATCTGTTAGCACAGCGCCTTGTATCTATTAATGCATCACCTTGCATCTGTTAGCACAGCGCCTTGTATCTATTAATGCATCACCTTACATCTGTTTGGACAGCGCCTTGTATTTATTATTTGTTCACCTTGCATCTGTTAGCACCATGCCTTGTATCTATTAGTGCATCACATTCCATCTGTTACCACAGCGCCTTCTATCTATTAGTGCATCACCTTGCATCTCTTAACACCATGCCTTGTATCTATTAGTGCATCACATTCCATCTGTTACCACAGTGCCTTGTATCTATTAGTGCATCACCTTGCATCTGTTTCCACAGTGCCTTGTATCTATTAGTGGATCACCTTCCATCTGTCAGCACAGTACCTTGTATCTATTATTGCATCACCTTGCTGCTCTTAGCACAGTGCCTTGTATCTATTTGTGGATCATCTTACAGATCTTAGCACAGCACCTTGTATATATCAGTGCATCACCTTGCAGCTCTTAGCACAGCAACTTGTATCTATTTGTGGATTAACTAGCATCTGTTAGCACAGCGCCTTGTATCTATTAATGTATAATCTTGCATCTGTTAGCACAGCACCTTGTATTTATTAATGCATCACCTTGCATCTGTTAGCACAGCGCCTTGTATTTATTAATGCATCACCTTGCATCTGTTAGCACAGCGCCTTGTATCTATTAATGCATCACCTTGCATCTGTTAGCACAGCGCCTTGCATCTGTTAGCACAGCGCCTTGTATCTATTAGTGCATCACCTTGCATCTGTTAGCACAGCGCCTTGTATATATTAATGCATCACCTTGCAGCTCTTAGCACAGTGCCTTGTATCTATTTGTGGATCACCTTGCATCTGTTAGCACATCGCCTTGTATCTATCAGTGCATCACCTTGCAGCTCTTAGCACAGCGCCTTGTATCTATTTGTGGATTAACTAGCATCTGTTAGCACAGCGCCTTGTATCTATTAATGTATAATCTTGCATCTGTTAGCACAGCACCTTGTATCTATTAATGCATCACCTTGCATCTGTTAGCACAGCGCCTTGTATTTATTAATGCATCACCTTGCATCTGTTAGCACAGCGCCTTGTATCTATTAATGCATCACCTTGCATCTGTTAGCACAGCGCCTTGTATCTATTAGTGCATCACCTTGCATCTGTTAGCACAGCGCCTTGTATCTATTAGTGCATCACCTTGCATCTGTTAGCACAGTGCCTTGTACCTATTAATGCATCACCTTGCATCTGTTACCACAGCGCCTTGTATTTATCAGTGCATCACCTTGCATCTGTTAGCACACCGCCTTGTATCTATCAATGCATCACCTTGCATCTGTTAGCACAGCGCCTTGTGTCTATCAGTGCATCACCTTGCATCTGTTAGCACAGCGCCTTGTATCTATCAGTGCATCACCTTGCAGCTCTTAGCACAGCGCCTTGTATCTATTAATGTATAATATTGCATCTGTTAGCACAGCGCCTTGTATCTATTAGTGCATCACCTTGCATTTGTTAGCACTGCACCTTGTATCTATTAATGTATAATCTTGCATCTGTTAGCACAGCGCCTTGTATCTATCAGTGCATCACCTTGCAGCTCTTAGCACAGCGCCTTGTATCTATTAATGCATCACCTTGCATCTGTTAGCAGAGCACCTTGTATCTATTAATGCATCACCTTGCATCTGTTAGCACAGCGCCTTGTATCTCTTAATGCATCACCGTGCATCTGTTAGCACAGCGCCTTGTATCTGTCAGTGCATCACCTTCCATCTGTTAGCACAGCGCCTTGTATCTATCAGTGCATCACCTTGCATCTGTTAGCACAGAGCCTTGTATCTATTTGTGGATCATCTTTCATCTGTTACCACAGCGCTTTGTGTCTATTAATGCATCACCTTGCATCTGTTAGCAAAGTGCCTTGTATCTATCAGTGCATCACCTTCCATCTGTTAGCACAGCGCCTTGTATCTATCAATGCATCACCTTCCATCTGTTAGCACAGCGCCTTGTATCTATTCATGCATCACCTTGAATCTGTTAGCACAGTGCCTTGTATCTATTAATGCATCACCTTGCATCTGTTAGCAAAGCGCCTTGTATCTATTAATGCATCACCTTGCATCTGTTAGCACAGCGCCTTGTATCTATCAGTGCATCACCTTGCATCTGTTAGCACAGCGCCTTGTTTCTATCAGTGCATCACCTTGCATCTGTTAGCACAGCGCCTTGTATCTATCAATGCATCACCTTGTATCTGTTAGCACAGCGCCTTGTATCTGTTAGTGCATCACCTTGCATCTGTTAGCACAGCGCCTTGTATCTATCAATGCATCACCTTCCATCTGTTAGCACAGCGCCTTGTATCTATTCATGCATCACCTTGAATCTGTTAGCACAGTGCCTTGTATCTATTAATGCATCACCTTGCATCTGTTAGCAAAGTGCCTTGTATCTATCAGTGCATCACCTTCCATCTGTTAGCACAGCGCCTTGTATCTATCAATGCATCACCTTCCATCTGTTAGCTCAGCGCCTTGTATCTATTCATGCATCACCTTGAATCTGTTAGCACAGTGCCTTGTATCTATTAATGCATCACCTTCCATCTGTTAGCACAGCGCCTTGTATCTATTAATGCATCACCTTGCATCTGTTAGCACAGCGCCTTGTATCTATTAATGCATCACCTTGCATCTTTTAGCACAGCTCCTTGTATCTATCAGTGCATCACCTTCCATCTGTTAGCACAGTGCCTTGTATTTATTTGTGCATCACCTTGCATCTGTTAGCACAGTGCCTTGTACCTATTAATGCATCACCTTGCATCTGTTACCACAGCGCCTTGTATTTTTCAGTGCATCACCTTGCATCTGTTAGCACACCGCCTTGTATCTATCAATGCATCACCTTGCATCTGTTAGCACAGCACCTTGTGTCTATCAGTGCATCACCTTGCATCTGTTAGCACAGCGCCTTGTATCTATCAGTGCATCACCTTGCAGCTCTTAGCACAGCGCCTTGTATCTATTAATGTATAACCTTGCATCTGTTAGCACAGCGCCTTGTATCTATCAGTGCATCACCTTGCAGCTCTTCCAGCGCCTTGTATCTATTAATGCATCACCTTGCATCTGTTAGCAGAGCACAGAGTATCTATTAATGCATCACCTTGCATCTGTTAGCACAGCACCTTGTATCTATCAGTGCATCACCTTGCATCTGTTAGCACAGCGCCTTGTATCTCTTGTTGCATCACTGTGCATCTGTTAGCACAGCGCCTTGTATCTATCAGTGCATCATCTTGCATCTGTTAGCACAGCACCTTGTATTTATTCGTGCATCACCTTCCATCTGTAAGCACACCGCCTTGTATCTTTTAATGCATCACCTTGCATCTGTTAGCACAGCGCCTTGTATCTATCAGTGCATCACCTTCCATCTGTTAGCACAGCGCCTTGTATCTATCAGTGCATCACCTTGCATCTGTTAGCACAGAGCCTTGTATCTATTAATGTATAATCTTGCATCTGTTAGCACAGCGCCTTGTATCTATCAGTGCATCACCTTGCATCTGTTAGCACAGCGCCTTGTATCTATCAGTGCATCACCTTGCATCTGTTAGCACAGTGCCTTGTATCTATCAGTGCATCACCTTGCATCTGTTAGCACAGCGCCTTGTATCTATTAGTGCATCACCTTGTATCTGTTAGCACAGCGCCTTGTATCTATCAGTGCTTCACCTTGCATCTGTTAGGACAGCGCCTTGTATCTATTATTGCATCACCTTGCATCTGTTAGCACAGCGCCTTGTATCTATTAATGCATCACCTTGCATCTGTTAGCACAGCGCCTTGTATCTAATAATGCATCACCTTCCATCTGTTAGCACAGCGCCTTGTATCTATCAGTGCATCACCTTCCATCTGTTAGCACAGCGCCTTGTATCTATTAATGCATCACCTTGCATCTGTTAGCACAGCGCCTTGTGTCTTTCAGTGCATCACCTTGCATCTGTTAGCAAAGCGCCTTGTATCTATCAATGCATCACCTTGCATCTGTTAGCACAGCGCCTTGTATCTATTAATGCATCACCTTGCATATGTTAGCACAGCGCCTTGTATCTATTAATGCATCACCTTCCATCTGTTAGCACAGCGCCTTGTATCTATTAATGCATCACCTTGCATCTGTTAGCACAGCGCCTTGTATCTATTAATGCATCACCTTGCATCTTTTAGCACAGCTCCTTGTATCTATCAGTGCATCACCTTCCATCTGTTAGCACAGTGCCTTGTATTTATTTGTGCATCACCTTGCATCTGTTAGCACAGCGCCTTGTATCTATCAGTGCATCACCTTGCATCTGTTAGCACAGCGCCTTGTATTTATTTGTGCATCACCTTGCATCTGTTAGCACAGCGCCTTGTATTTATTTGTGCATCACCTTGCATCTGTTAGCACAGCGCCTTGTATTTATTTGTGCATCACCTTGCATCTGTTAGCACAGCGCCTTGTATCTATCAATGCATAACCTTGCATCTGTTAGCAAAGCGCCTTGTATTTATTTGTGCATCACCTTGCATCTGTTAGCACAGTGCCTTGTATTGATTTGTGGATCATCTTACAGCTCTTAGCATAGCACCTTGCATATATCAGTGCATCACCTTGCATCTCTTAGCACCCTGCCTTGTATCTATTTGTGGATCACCTTGCATTTGTTAGCACAGCGCCTTGTATCTATTTGTGCAACACCTTCCATCTGTTAGCACAGCGCCTTGTATCTCTCAATGCATCACCTTGCATCTGTTAGCAAAGCGCCTTGTATCTATTAATGCATCACATTGCATCTCTTAGCACAGCGCCTTGTATCTATTAATACATCACCTTGCATCTGTTAGCACAGCGCCTTGTATCTATTAATGCATCACCTTGCATCTGTTAGCACAGCGCCCTGTATCTATTAATGCATCACCTTACATCTGTTTGGACTGCGCCTTGTATCTATTATTTGTTCACCTTGCATCTGTTAGCACCATGCCTTGTATCTATTAGTGCATCACATTCCATCTGTTACCACAGCGCCTTGTATCTATTAGTGCATCACCTTGCATCTCTTAACACCATGCCTTGTATCTATTAGTGCATCACATTCCATCTGTTACCACAGCGCCTTGTATCTATTAGTGCATCACCTTGCATCTGTTTCCACAGTGCCTTGTATCTATTAGTGGATCACCTTCCATCTGTCAGCACAGCACCTTGTATCTATTATTGCATCACCTTGCAGCTCTTAGCACAGTGCCTTGTATCTATTTGTGGATCATCTTACAGCTCTTAGCACAGCACCTTGTATATATCAGTGCATCACCTTGCAGCTCTTAGCACAGTGCCTTGTATCTATTTGTGGATCACCTTGCATCTGTTAGCACATCGCCTTGTATCTATCAGTGCATCACCTTGCAGCTCTTAGCACAGCGCCTTGTATCTATTTGTGGATTAACTAGCATCTGTTAGCACAGCGCCTTGTATCTATTAATGTATAATCTTGCATCTGTTAGCACAGCACCTTGTATCTATTAATGCATCACCTTGCATCTGTTAGCACAGCGCCTTGTATTTATTAATGCATCACCTTGCATCTGTTAGCACAGCGCCTTGTATCTATTAATGCATCACCTTGCATCTGTTAGCACAGCGCCTTGTATCTATTAGTGCATCACCTTGCATCTGTTAGCACAGCGCCTTGTATCTATTAGTGCATCACCTTGCATCTGTTAGCACAGTGCCTTGTACCTATTAATGCATCACCTTGCATCTGTTACCACAGCGCCTTGTATTTATCAGTGCATCACCTTGCATCTGTTAGCACACCGCCTTGTATCTATCAATGCATCACCTTGCATCTGTTAGCACAGCGCCTTGTGTCTATCAGTGCATCACCTTGCATCTGTTAGCACAGCGCCTTGTATCTATCAGTGCATCACCTTGCAGCTCTTAGCACAGCGCCTTGTATCTATTAATGTATAATCTTGCATCTGTTAGCACAGCGCCTTGTATCTATTAGTGCATCACCTTGCATCTGTTAGCACTGCGCCTTGTATCTATTAATGTATAATCTTGCATCTGTTAGCACAGCGCCTTGTATCTATCAGTGCATCACCTTGCAGCTCTTAGCACAGCGCCTTGTATCTATTAATGCATCACCTTGCATCTGTTAGCAGAGCACCTTGTATCAATTAATTCATCACCTTGCATCTGTTAGTAAAGCGCCTTGTTTCTATCAGTGCATCACCTTGCATCTGTTAGCACAGCGCCTTGTATCTATCAGTGCATCACCTTGCATCTGTTAGCACAGCGCCTTGTTTCTATCAGTGCATCACCTTGCATCTGTTAGCACAGTGCCTTGTATCTATCAATGCATCACCTTGTATCTGTTAGCACAGCGCCTTGTATCTGTTAGTGCATCACCTTGCATCTGTTAGCACAGCGCCTTGTATCTATCAATGCACCACCTTCCATCTGTTAGCAAAGCGCCTTGTATCTATTAATGCATCACCTTGCATCTGTTAGCACAGCGCCTTGTATCTATTAATGCATCACCTTGCATCTGTTAGCACAGCGCCTTGTATCTATCAGTGCATCACCTTCCATCTGTTAGCACAGCGCCTTGTATCTATCAGTGCATCATCTTGCATCTGTTAGCACAGCACCTTGTATTTATTCGTGCATCACCTTCCATCTGTAAGCACACCGCCTTGTATCTATTAATGCATCACCTTGCATCTGTTAGCACAGCGCCTTGTATCTATCAGTGCATCACCTTCCATCTGTTAGCACAGCGCCTTGTATCTATCAGTGCATCACCTTGCATCTGTTAGCACAGAGCCTTGTATCTATTAATGTATAATCTTGCATCTGTTAGCACAGCGCCTTGTATCTATCAGTGCATCACCTTGCATCTGTTAGCACAGCGCCTTGTATCTATCAGTGCATCACCTTGCATCTGTTAGCACAGTGCCTTGTATCTATCAGTGCATCACCTTGCATCTGTTAGCACAGCGCCTTGTATCTATTAGTGCATCACCTTGTATCTGTTAGCACAGCGCCTTGTATCTATCAGTGCTTCACCTTGCATCTGTTAGGACAGCGCCTTGTATCTATTATTGCATCACCTTGCATCTGTTAGCTCAGCCCCTTGTATCTATTAATGCATCACCTTGCATCTGTTAGCACAGCGCCTTGTATCTAATAATGCATCACCTTCCATCTGTTAGCACAGCGCCTTGTATCTATCAGTGCATCACCTTCCATCTGTTAGCACAGCGCCTTGTATCTATTAATGCATCACCTTGCATCTGTTAGCACAGCGCCTTGTGTCTTTCAGTGCATCACCTTGCATCTGTTAGCAAAGCGCCTTGTATCTATCAATGCATCACCTTGCATCTGTTAGCACAGCGCCTTGTATCTATTAATGCATCACCTTGCATATGTTAGCACAGCGCCTTGTATCTATTAATGCATCACCTTCCATCTGTTAGCACAGCGCCTTGTATCTATTAATGCATCACCTTGCATCTGTTAGCACAGCGCCTTGTATCTATTAATGCATCACCTTGCATCTTTTAGCACAGCTCCTTGTATCTATCAGTGCATCACCTTCCATCTGTTAGCACAGTGCCTTGTATTTATTTGTGCATCACCTTGCATCTGTTAGCACAGCGCCTTGTATCTATCAGTGCATCACCTTGCATCTGTTAGCACAGCGCCTTGTATTTATTTGTGCATCACCTTGCATCTGTTAGCACAGCGCCTTGTATTTATTTGTGCATCACCTTGCATCTGTTAGCACAGCGCCTTGTATTTATTTGTGCATCACCTTGCATCTGTTAGCACAGCGCCTTGTATCTATCAATGCATAACCTTGCATCTGTTAGCAAAGCGCCTTGTATTTATTTGTGCATCACCTTGCATCTGTTAGCACAGCGCCTTGTATTGATTTGTGGATCATCTTACAGCTCTTAGCATAGCACCTTGCATATATCAGTGCATCACCTTGCATCTCTTAGCACCCTGCCTTGTATCTATTTGTGGATCACCTTGCATTTGTTAGCACAGCGCCTTGTATCTATTTGTGCAACACCTTCCATCTGTTAGCACAGCGCCTTGTATCTCTCAATGCATCACCTTGCATCTGTTAGCAAAGCGCCTTGTATCTATTAATGCATCACATTGCATCTCTTAGCACAGCGCCTTGTATCTATTAATACATCACCTTGCATCTGTTAGCACAGCGCCTTGTATCTATTAATGCATCACCTTGCATCTGTTAGCACAGCGCCCTGTATCTATTAATGCATCACCTTACATCTGTTTGGACTGCGCCTTGTATCTATTATTTGTTCACCTTGCATCTGTTAGCACCATGCCTTGTATCTATTAGTGCATCACATTCCATCTGTTACCACAGCGCCTTGTATCTATTAGTGCATCACCTTGCATCTCTTAACACCATGCCTTGTATCTATTAGTGCATCACATTCCATCTGTTACCACAGCGCCTTGTATCTATTAGTGCATCACCTTGCATCTGTTTCCACAGTGCCTTGTATCTATTAGTGGATCACCTTCCATCTGTCAGCACAGCACCTTGTATCTATTATTGCATCACCTTGCAGCTCTTAGCACAGTGCCTTGTATCTATTTGTGGATCATCTTACAGCTCTTAGCACAGCACCTTGTATATATCAGTGCATCACCTTGCAGCTCTTAGCACAGTGCCTTGTATCTATTTGTGGATCACCTTGCATCTGTTAGCACATCGCCTTGTATCTATCAGTGCATCACCTTGCAGCTCTTAGCACAGCGCCTTGTATCTATTTGTGGATTAACTAGCATCTGTTAGCACAGCGCCTTGTATCTATTAATGTATAATCTTGCATCTGTTAGCACAGCACCTTGTATCTATTAATGCATCACCTTGCATCTGTTAGCACAGCGCCTTGTATTTATTAATGCATCACCTTGCATCTGTTAGCACAGCGCCTTGTATCTATTAATGCATCACCTTGCATCTGTTAGCACAGCGCCTTGTATCTATTAGTGCATCACCTTGCATCTGTTAGCACAGCGCCTTGTATCTATTAGTGCATCACCTTGCATCTGTTAGCACAGTGCCTTGTACCTATTAATGCATCACCTTGCATCTGTTACCACAGCGCCTTGTATTTATCAGTGCATCACCTTGCATCTGTTAGCACACCGCCTTGTATCTATCAATGCATCACCTTGCATCTGTTAGCACAGCGCCTTGTGTCTATCAGTGCATCACCTTGCATCTGTTAGCACAGCGCCTTGTATCTATCAGTGCATCACCTTGCAGCTCTTAGCACAGCGCCTTGTATCTATTAATGTATAATCTTGCATCTGTTAGCACAGCGCCTTGTATCTATTAGTGCATCACCTTGCATCTGTTAGCACTGCGCCTTGTATCTATTAATGTATAATCTTGCATCTGTTAGCACAGCGCCTTGTATCTATCAGTGCATCACCTTGCAGCTCTTAGCACAGCGCCTTGTATCTATTAATGCATCACCTTGCATCTGTTAGCAGAGCACCTTGTATCAATTAATTCATCACCTTGCATCTGTTAGTAAAGCGCCTTGTTTCTATCAGTGCATCACCTTGCATCTGTTAGCACAGCGCCTTGTATCTATCAGTGCATCACCTTGCATCTGTTAGCACAGCGCCTTGTTTCTATCAGTGCATCACCTTGCATCTGTTAGCACAGTGCCTTGTATCTATCAATGCATCACCTTGTATCTGTTAGCACAGCGCCTTGTATCTGTTAGTGCATCACCTTGCATCTGTTAGCACAGCGCCTTGTATCTATCAATGCACCACCTTCCATCTGTTAGCAAAGCGCCTTGTATCTATTAATGCATCACCTTGCATCTGTTAGCACAGCGCCTTGTATCTATTAATGCATCACCTTGCATCTGTTAGCACAGCGCCTTGTATCTATCAGTGCATCACCTTCCATCTGTTAGCACAGCGCCTTGTATCTATTAATGTATAATCTTGCATCTGTTAGCACAGCACCTTGTATTTATTCGTGCATCACCTTCCATCTGTAAGCACACCACCTTGTATCTATTAATGCATCACCTTGCATCTGTTAGCACAGCGCCTTGTATCTATCAGTGCATCACCTTCCATCTGTTAGCACAGCGCCTTGTATCTATCAGGGCATCACCTTGCATCTGTTAGCACAGAGCCTTGTATCTATTAATGTATAATCTTGCATCTGTTAGCACAGCGCCTAGTATCTATCAGGGCATCACCTTGCATCTGTTAGCACAGCGCCTTGTATCTATTAATGTATAATCTTGCATCTGTTAGCACAGCGCCTTGTATCTATCAGAGCATCACCTTGCATCTGTTAGCACAGCGCCTTGTATCTATCAGTGCATCACCTTGCATCTGTTAGTACAGCACCTTGTATCTGTTAGCACAGCACCTTGTATCTATTAGTGCATCACCTTGTATCTGTTAGCACAGCACCTTGTATCTATCAGTGCTTCACCTTGCATCTGTTAGGACAACGCCTTGTATCTATTATTGCATCACCTTGCATCTGTTAGCACAGCGCCTTGTATCTATTAATGCACCACCTTGCATCTGTTAGCACAGCACCTTGTATCTAATAATGCATCACCTTCCATCTGTTTGGTTTTTTTTGTCCTCATCTTACCAATAGACTTCTGCAGACTGAAAAGCCGTCATATCTTCTAACTGGGGAGCCCACGACTAACTGCGCCAGCCTAGGTCAACCTGACCGGCCCCGATTAGTAATGGCTTGGTATAATCATAGGACCCAGTATGTGAAGAAAAAAAAAAAAAAAGAGGAGAGGAGGAAAACAACAATGGTATACTATCAGGTGCATTCAGATAGGAGGAATTAGCCTCAGTTCTCTACCCCATTTTAATAGAGGCTGCCAGATGTTAAGCGGGGTTTCCCCGTTCCCTTCTTGCTCTAGTCTCGCCATGGCAAACGAGGCTTTTAGCCAATCTTCCCTATTTGGGGGAGTGGGATCTTTCCATTTTATGCAAAGCTCTCTTCGTGCTAGAAGGATCAAATATAGCAACAGCCCCTTGTCTGACTGTGATGGAAAGGAGTCGGATACATCGTTACCCCCAAAAAACACCATCCCTTAGCACCGTGCCTTGTATCTATTTGTGGATCACGTTGCATTTGTTAGCACAGCGCCTTGTATCTATCAGTGCTTCACCTTGCACCTGTTAGGAAAACGCCTTGTATCTATTATTGCATCACCTTGCATCTGTTAGCACAGAGCCTTGTATCTATTAATGCATCACCTTGCATCTGTTAGCACAGCGCCTTGTATCTATCAGTGCATCACCTTGTATCTGTTAGCACAGCGCCTTGTATCTATTAATGCATCACCTTGCATCTGTTAGCACAGCGCCTTGTATCTATCAGTGCATCACCTTGTATCTGTTAGCACAGCGCCTTGTATCTATCAGTGCATCACCTTGCATCTGTTAGCACAGCGCCTTGTATCTATTAATGCATCACCGTGCATCTGTTAGCGCAGCGCCTTGTATCTATTAATGCATCACCTTGCATCTGTTAGCACAGCGCCTTGTATCTATCAGTGCATCACCTTGCATCTGTTAGCACAGCGCTTTGTATCTATCAGTGCATCACCTTGCATCTGTTAGCGCAGCGCCTTGTATCTATCAGTGCATCACCGTGCATCTTTTGCTTGTCCCGTCCCAGCCGTTGCCCCCCCTTTCTCTCATTGTTGCTTTTCCCCTGCCCTTATCCCGCCAGAATAAAGCCCACTATTCCGCAGCCAGTTCTATCTTCCTGCCATCCTGCACAGTGGCCATGCTGCTGTACAACCTCACTGAGAGGAATTAAGAAACCCAATAACTCTTGCATAGGTGCGATGTGTTGACTTTGCCAATGCTTGTCGCTATTGCCATGAAGCCCTAGGCAAACAGGCTCAGGCAGCATCATTCAGAGAGAGGGATTCGTTTACAGCTAAAAGTCCACCGGTTTTCATTCTCGTATGTGTCACACTTTGTATTTGAGACCCTTCCGCGTATATCTCACCGGTCACCAGAGAATTCCTCAGGTGCAGCCATCCTGAGGGAGCTCCATAAACTGCTGGAAATGGATTCTTCTGCCTTGCTTCATGTACCTGTTTCTCAACACCTTCAGCAGACACTGCCTTGATAGGATGAAACCATGATTGGGTTGACAGAACCAGAGTTTGAAAAGAGAAATGCCTGCATTGTATTTGAGCAGGGCGGCATCTGGTGGCCAGATTTTGAGGTGCACTATCTAAGGGCACTTCTAGGAAAGTGTAGCCCTTTCCAGCTGTACACAGCTGCCCTGTCTCCTTAATATGAGCATGTGCTCCCCGGTTAAGCCCCTTCCTTTGGAAGCAGGCAGCGTTCAATGCACTGCCTGGGCTTGGGATAAACTCAGGGCCCACCTAGACACACCATATGTCTGGGGCCTTTCTCTTGCACGTTACCCTAAACTTCCACTTACATCTGAACCAAAGGCCCACAAACAACCAGTACAATTGAAGCCACACAAACATGGCGACCTGTACCCACAGAAGCTCTGTCTCTCCCTAGAGCATCCGGGTCATTGATGACCACACCTCTTCGGACGTTTTTTTGCATACTTGCAGCACCATTAACCCCATTTCCTGCGGCGCCTCTGCCGCTCCTGCTCTAGGCTCATCCTCCTGATCTGGCCTCTAGGATTGAGGCACTATGGTGAACACTGACCTATCTGTACTCTGACTGTCAGGGCCAAAGGGCTGGCGGATATAATCCCATCCCTAATGTATGATCAGTCACACAAACGGGTCACTTCTCACCCAATTCTAAACTCGGGATGAGACATATCACATTCCTACATGGAATACACTATACACCCGGCCGGGTGCGCGCATAGGCTGGGACTTAGAGACAACGTCACATCTACTTAGAGCTCAGTTCTTGCCCTTAGCATTACAATGCCCTGGGTTGTGGCTTTCTGGCCCGATATTATGCGTATCATCTCCGGAAGGACAGGCTTTCATATCCCTAAGGAGCCTCTCGTGACGTCGCTGGGTAGGCGAGGGAGGTTCCTGCCAATGGCGTCATTGATGGCACAGTGAAGGGTGGCGATCCCCGGGACGTGCGCCCACTCCATAACTAGACGTTGGTCACATGACCTAACCCACTGCTTCAAACAACGTGAGGCCCAAAGACATCTGGGGCCCTTCACAGGCGCACCCCGGGGCACCCCTGCTGGGCACACATTAGGTATGCACAGAGGTGGGCCTCTGGTGAAGGGGCGGCTTTATGACGTAGAAGGCCTGCATTGAATGGGTGGGTATACTGACCACAACTGCAGGCACGTTGTGGGTGTGCGGCTCGCCACCTTTGTTGCTGCACTGATACATTCTAGACAATGCTGCAATGATACCCCCTCCTCTGTACTGGGGTGGTGCTCTTCCGGATATGATGTCATCTGTCAGCTAAGTCAGTTACAATGAATGTGTGAACTTTAAGACACCCCTGCTCCCACAGCCAGGCGTTCAGTCTGCTTATGACATTACCATGTCTGCAATGTCCTTATGTGTGACATTTGCATGTCTTATATGTGACATATTGAGTGACACTTCCTCACAAACTGAGCAATGCAGCTGGGCCTGTGCTCTATCATTAATGGCAGTAATTCCCCATTTTTACAATATTGAGCAGTCTCAGATATTTCTCTCTCTGGAATCCGATCGAGTCTCTCTCTCCTTCATCACCCAGGGGTTCTCTGACCACCACACCCCTCTGGTACTTTCTCTCTGGCCTGTGCCTCATGCTCTCTGCTCATGTAATCCCTGTCAGGCCTATTTCCCAGTATCTATCCTCCATTACCCCAAGGCGTTCCTCTTAGGTTCTTTCTTGCCGATCCCTGGGGCCCTCATTCATTCCCCTCAGTCTCTCCTCCAACCCTCTCTGGTTCTCTCTGCTGCATCCCTGCTCAAGTGATCTCTGCATGCTCTATCTCAAAGTAAGCCTTCCTTTGTGCTTCCCAGTTGTCTCTGCACCTACCTCGCATTACATACTCTCTCTCCTACATCTCCAGGACATTCTGTGCCCCCAACACCCACCTTCTTTCTTCTGGTTTCCACCCCTTGCCCATTCTTGTCAGATACTCTTTTCTTCATTCCCACTCCATCCCTCCTGAAGTAATCCTTCTCAGCTCCATATTCCATGAATCTCTCCTCCATCCCCTCCCTCCCCCCAGCTGTTTTTGCATTCACCTACCCCCAGGCATTCTCTCCCCTACAATTCTCCGCATTCTTTGTGATGCACCATTGTTCCCATGCATTTGCTCCCAATAGGGTGTCCTCCACTCCCTCAGGTTCCATTTAACCCTCACCTGTACGAATTCTCCACCTCTCTTTGGGACCGCCTGTCCCTTAGGCATTGTTCTTCACCCCCTGCTTAAGAAACTCTCCCTTCTCCAAGGCACTCTTGCCATTGTACTCATCAGCTTCTCTGCTTTCCCTCAGGTACCTTACTGCGCCAACTCCTCCGATAAGCTCTCGCAAGTCCCTCCCATGACCCTTCACCTCCAGCCACTATACCCAGTGTGTAACCATACACAACCATACAACATTCTATTCAGCTACCACACACACAAGCATACAACATCCTATTCAGATATCATACACAACCATACAACATTCTATTCAGATACCACGCACAACCATACAACATTCTATTCAGCTACCACACACACAAGCATACAACATCCTATTCAGCTACCACACACACAAGCATACAACATCCTATTCAGATATCATACACAACCATGCAACATTCTATTCAGATACCACACACAACCATGCAA
Source organism: Calotriton arnoldi (assembly GCA_963921515.1). Taxonomy (NCBI): domain Eukaryota; kingdom Metazoa; phylum Chordata; class Amphibia; order Caudata; family Salamandridae; genus Calotriton; species Calotriton arnoldi. The sequence continues at coordinate 299,617 of CAWUFW010010388.1, forward strand.
CATCCTATTCAGATACCACACACAACCATACAACATTCTATTCAGATACCACACACAACCATACAACATTCTATTCAGATGCCACACACAACCATGCAACATTCTATTCAGATACCACACACAACCATGCAACATCCTATTCAGATACCACACACAACCATACAACATTCTATTCAGATACCACACACAACCATACAACATTCTATTCAGATACCACGCACAACACAATCATACAATGTTCTATTCAGATATCACATACAACGTTCTATTCAGATACCACACACAAACATACAACATTCTATTCAGATACCACGCACAACACAATCATACAATGTTCTATTCAGATATCACATACAACGTTCTATTCAGATATCACACACAACGTTCTATTCAGATACCACACACAAACATACAACGTTCTATTCAGATATCACACACAACGTTTCAGATGCCATACACAACCATGCAATGTTCTAGTCAGATATCATACACAACCATACAACGCTCTATTCAGATACCACCAGTGCCAGCTTTTGGGCGGTGCGAGCGGTGCCACAGCACCGGGTGCCAAGGTCAGGGGGGCACCATTAGTGCTCCGAAATCGGCGAAGTCATATTTCCGAAAAGCCTGCACTGTTGAACACAGTTGTCCCTCTTTCTTTTCCACAATGTTAATCTTGTAGAAATAGAAGAGATAACAGTGTTAAACAGATCACAAGGCGCGCCTATGCCCGCCCATTGCCACCACCTGAGGATGCAAACTAGCTTGTTTGGGTCCGAGGGCCGTCAATCTGACGGTCCTGCAAACATTATTGTCCCGAGCCCGCCCCGCGGCAGTGAAAGTCCTGCTGAGTCGGGTGCTGTGGAGTTCGAGAGCGGAGGAGGAGTGTCAAGTCAAGCACTGGCTGGCCTATCCTGCAGCCCGCTTCTGTTGCGCATGAGATCCCTGTGCCCAGCAGGTTTATTAAGGTAAGATTAGTGGTGGAAGTGTCCACTTCTCCTGCTCTGCCACGGTCAGCTGCGCCCCCTCCTTCTTCCTCTTTTCCCTCTATTTCTGTCTCTCTCTCGCTGCTCCTCACTTGCTGAAAACCGTGACTTCAATAAACGTCTCTTACCCTCTGTTTCCTCTACTTTCCTTAAATCCTTTGTTTCGCATGGTGTACCATTTGATCAGTCAGTATTTGAGTGCCTTTCGCTTGAGTTTTCTGTTACGGCATCCAAACAAATCATAGGACAATGAACATATGGCTAAAACAAGGCAGACCTAATAGGTTTTCTAATGCTTGTTAGTAGTATCAGATAATGATTTTGTTGTGAATAATCAGAATTGAAAATGTTGCGATTCTGAAAATTTGAGACTGAATTAAACATTACTAAGTCTGTGGAAAGGTTAGTGGACACTTTGACCGCTAATCTTAACTTAATAAACTTGCTGGCGTGACTAGCCACTCGGAGGACCACTAACCAACCATTCCACTTCTCCTGCTCTGCCACTGTTAGCTGCCCCCCCCTTCTTCCTCCTACTCTTTTTCCCTCTCTTTCTGTCTCTCTCTCTCTCGCTGCTCCTCGCCTGCTGAAAACCATGACTTCAATAAACGTTTCTTACCCTCTGTTTCCTCTACTTTCCTTCATTTGTTCCCCTGTGAAATGGTTTGAAGAAAAAGAAAGAAACACTTTTGCTGGAAATGTCTTTTTCTGACATTTTTCTGTTCCAAAGTGCAGCCTCGGGACAAAGCGAAAAAAGATTCAAAATACGAAAAAAAAAAAACACTAAATAAAGCATGACAGAGCAGTCGCAGAGTGGCCAGATTGGTTTTATTCACACCGAACCACATTAGCGCCACTTTACAAAGTTCGCCAGTGAAGCGCTACTTTTGTATTCTCGTCTTTCTTTGAACAGTATTGCTTTCCCCGGGTGGGGAAGTGCACCATTCCTGGAGGTACTGCAATACCTGGTTGATGACTGGAATGGTAAACGTTTAATGTGATCCTTATCAGCTGTTTTCCTTATTTTAGTTTATAAAATGTGTACCACTGCTCTGTGTTCAGGGATGTGGTCTTTTTAAACCATACTGCTCACGTTTTGTAAGGATATACACAATGGACATTGAAACAGGTCCCTTCCGGGCCCTGTAGTCATGTCCTTAACCCTTTCGCTGCGTGCGTCGGCCAACGGCCGTCGCAAGCACTACCTCGGTAGTGCTGCGCACGTCCGTTGGCTGACGCGGCCCCGCCCGCTTAATAGAACGTTCCGCACTGGCGCGGAACGTTCGAAGCAGCTAAGCGGTTAACTGTTCAGGTAAAAACACTCATTGATTTCTGAATAATGAGTGTAAAAGTGTTAAGGTAACCATGTTGTTCTGCTTACGTTTCACATGTTTTACTTAATCTTGCATTCCCTATGAGGGTTTGATTTTTCCAGGATGTTCCCATTTTTAGGTCTCGCCTGACCCAGCGCATGCGCTGGTCTGGCGAGACTTTTAGTAAGGGCTTCAAAGAATGCTACCATGGCTAGCCTACAGCTTGCGTGCATGTGCGCGGGCGCGCGCTTACGAGCAGAGGCGCCAAATGGCTTTCCTCGTCATGCTCATTAAGCGCATCGCTCGCCGCGCTTGATCGCGATCACGATCACTTTCACGGCCGCTTTGATGTTCTCAGTGAGCCAGTATTTTCACGGCCACGTTACTTTTACTTTTATGCAGACCGCCCGATACGTCTGTGCTTATTTCCCATGCCTCTGTCCTCTGTCCCCTGTTCTCCTCCCACACTCACAACACTTTATAGAGCAGATGACCCAACTATTGGTTACCATGGAATTTAAACTGAAAGCAGAATAGAAACCATGAAATAGAACATGGTGTCTGCAGAGTAAGTTATGGCCGCCAGCTTATTACGATTTGCACCCCTATCGCTCAGACCTCCAGGTCCATCTCACTGCTAGGTGTTGCGCCACACAAGAAGATAAGAACACCTCTGTGGCCACTAAAACACAACACCACTCAGCCACCCAAATAGGACCACAACACTCCGCCAATCATGTACTCGCCTATAGTGTAGCATGCCACTCGCCGCATAATACGCTTCGACGTCGCACCAAGGGGTAGGAAACTATGAAAATGCTACAACACTAAACATCTACATAGTCCCATCAAACTAAATATGAAGACACATCTAATTGTGCTAATCACGGAAAAGAGTCCCCCCTTCTGTAATAGGTTAGATATGCGGAGTTATATGGATGTAGCTTACTTCCGCGTTCTGGGCTTTTGGGACCTCTCAGAAGTCACTACTGCGTCTCATCTAATCGAACTGTATCCAGTTCGGTTTATTTCCGATCAGACGTCTACAGGGAACGTTCTATCTTCCAGTCGGGGGGTGATAAAACATGGTTTAGCTCTCTGGTGCACCAATGTTAATTTAAAATATTAAGAACTTTAAACCTGTTGAAATGTCCGCAATGGAGTAACAAACATATGCTGGCAGCACAACAGAGCCCATAACCCCACAGAACAAGGCAGGGCAATTAAAACATCTGATGTTACTATGATTATCCCATATTTTGCTGACGATCCCAATAGTGATCGCGAGAGAATGCCGCCCATGATGCGCGTCAATTGGAATTCAGGGGGCCACGCCTTCGACAGTCAGAAAGTGCTTTCATTATGATTGTTTTTCTTCACCTTTGATTTTTATATCTGAAAATGTGATCATGCTAGGCAAAATCTGTGGAATGGTGGCAAAAACTGCTTGTAACAAACAGCATAGTACACACAAACGTCCAGGCACTTATAGAATGACTACCCACCTTATTCCCAGTTTGTTTTGTTCCGTCTCAGTAGTTAATATATATAAGATGCTCGTGAAGAAAATGTGTAAATAACTAAGCTCTGGCAATACTTCTGCAATTAGTCGGGCCATTATGGCAGTATGGTACTGTATTGAATTAATATCAGCAGCACGCAATGCAATGTTTTATGCTATTTGGTGCCATCTAGTGGTTAACACAAATCTCTAAAACTAACAAATGAAATGCTTTTATAAGTATTGAGGATGACGCTTTCACTCTGTGTTTTTGCTTTATGTGTTCTAAGTGATAAAGCGAATGCATTTCAGTGCCATTGTCATTATCTATGTGTATTTTGGTTACGTGCATTTACATTGTTTTATTTTTTTGATTAAATTAAAAAAGTTTCAAATGGTAAGATGGGAAATGCACATAAAACTCCATGAGTCCTTTAAACCACTGTGATGGGTAAAGAGTTACAAAATACCTCGCCCTTTGTGGCTATGTGATTTGAAACAAAGATGGATTTCAAGATGGACGTCGATTCACAAAAACGTCTGGAGTAGCGTTAGTAATATGACGCTTTTGACCTGCGATGATATCACACGAAGTGACGTCATACAACTGCGGACAGGAAGAAGTCGTGTGACCTTGTACCATGATGACATCACTGAAAACAAGCATTGGCATAGCCAATAGGTCTTGCCTTTTTTTTATTTTTTGTTCAGTGCTGAACTGGAGTACCCTCCCAGTTTTTACGTGGATAATGAGGGGCTCGTCTGTCTGCTGCTACAGACAAAAGTAGGGCCTTTCAGATGGCCACCACTTATATATAATCTGTTTCCCTGCATAGGCCCCTTTCACCCCACCCCCACGTAACATTACTGCTAGCTGTGATGCTCAAAAGAGCAGAGCCCCTCCCGGTAAAGGTGGCCCAGGACAACGTAATTTTATCTACATCTCACAACAAGCATTTGCAATGCAATAGGTCTCGCATTTACGAGAGATTAAGCTATTGGCATTGTAAATGACAATGCCTTTTATTTATGTTTTAAAAACCAACACGTAAATAAAAGCCATTGCCATTTACAATGCCAATAGCTCAAACTCTCACAACTGCGAGACCTATTGCATTGCAAATGCTTGTTTTCTAGCCAGCATATTACTCTTGTCTAGTGCATAATTTGAATTCAGTCGCAACCATGTGTTTATTGCAGAGCACAATTGGGTTGTAGCTGAAGGCAGTGCGAGTTTCTCTCAGTGGGGCAGTTTGCTGTTTAGTGGGGGAGAAGATGTGACACTATAGCCAGAGCTGCAGAATTTGGAACTGGGGAACCAGGTTCAGACTTCCAGACCACTCTCCTGAAGGAGCACATTCCCATGCTAGACATTAGAAGGCCCCACTGGACTTTACAAGCCCTGGTGTCTTAGCACCAGCCGGTGCACCCTAGCAGTGGCAAGTGTGGGTTAACCTTGAAGGCCTGTCCACCACAATCCATACTGAATTTCACCTCCAGTCTTGCGTGCAGGCTTACAAAGCAGCACACCCTAGAGCAAGAGTGACTCTGTCACTGAAGTCACAGGACTCTTGAGGCCAGTCTGCCTCACCCATTGGTACCTCCATTGGCCTTGTTTCAGCAGTAGTGAAACTCACCAGGGATCGGCAATACAGGATTTGCATATACACCAAACTAAGGGGCATAAACAAGATCTGTATATTGTTTTAGGCTATAAAATAAAAGTTATATTTGACTGATGGTGTCCTAATATGTTTCCCATCTAATCCTTATTTCATTTACATGATATTTGAGCATACAATTTAATATGTATATATTTAATATGTGGTTGAGAAACCATACAACTCAAGACAAAAAATAATGTTTGTTTCTGGGGGCACCAACAAATATTGTCGCACAGGGTGCCACAACCTCTAAAGCCGGTCCTGGATACCACACACAAACATACAACATTCTACTTAGATATCATACACAACCATACAACATTCTATTCTGATACCACGCACAATACGTTTATTCAGATACCACACACAACCATACAAAGTTCTATTCAGACAACACACACAACCCATACAACCTTCTATTAAGATACCACACACAACCATACAACAGTGTATTCAGATATCATACACAACCATACAACATTCTATTCAGCTATTCACAACCATACATTCTATTCAGATACCACACACAACCATACAACATTCTATTTAGATACCACACACAACCATACAACATTCTATTTAGATACCACACACAACCATACAACATTCTATTTAGAAACCACACACAACCATACATTCTATTTAGAAACCACACACAACCATATATCTTTCTATTCAGATACCACGCACAACCATACAACATTCTATTCAGATATCACACACAACCATAAAACATTCTATTTAGATAGCATACACAACCATACAACGTTCTATTCTGATACCACACACAACAATACAACGTTCTATTCAGATACCACACACAACCATGCAATGTTCTATTCAGATACCACACACAACCATACAATGCTCTATTCAGATATCATACGCAAGCATACAACATTCTAGTTAGATATCATACACAACCATACAACGTTCTATTTAGATACCACACAAACATACAACATTCTATTCAGATATCATACACAACCATACAACGTTCTATTCAGATACCACGCACAACCACACAACAGTCTATTCAGATAACGTTCTATTCAGATACCACGCACAACCATACAACATTCTATTCAGATATCACACACAACCATAAAACATTCTATTTAGATAGCATACACAACCATACAACGTTCTATTCTGATACCACACACAACAATACAACGTTCTATTCAGATACCACACACAACCATGCAATGTTCTATTCAGATACCACACACAACCATACAATGCTCTATTCAGATATCATACGCCACCATTCAACATTCTCGTTAGGTATCATACACAACCATACAACGTTCTATTTAGATACCACACACAAACATACAACATTCTATTCATATATCATACAAAACCATACAACATTGTATTCAGATATATATATAACCATACATTTTATTCAGATACCATACACAACCAAACAACATTCTATTCAGACACTATACGCAACCATAAAATGTTCTATTCAGATACCACATACACCCATACAACATTCTATTTATATACTATATACAACCATACAACATTCTATTCATATACCATACACAACCATGCAATGTTCTAGTCAGATACCATACAGCGTTCTATTCAGGTACCACACACAATACAACTTTCTAGTCAGATACCACATACAACATTCTATTCAGATACCACAAACAGCCATACAACATTCTATTCAAGTACCATACAATGGTCCTCAGTTCCAACTTGAGTGCACATCTTTCCCCACTAACCCCACTTCTGTCCTGGTAATGCATGTCTGCCTGTCCCCAGTCCCCACAAAAGAGGATGTGTGTTTGCTGAGGTTCTGTCTCCAAACACAATATCACTATGATATGGATTCCATTTGTTTGATGATTGTCGTTACAGCTGAACCCTTGAAGTTGGGGGGACTGTATGAGCATTCGCCTGACTATGGATTGATACAAACCCGCATCTTGTTCACTCCACTCTGCACTGCAGGGTCACCTGTGTAGGCTGCTCAGTGCCATCTGCTACTTATAGGTCATTCCATCCAGGGACTCAAGTGGGCAAGTGTCACTGCTATCTCTTTCCTACCAGGGAGTAAGGTCTGGTCCTGCTCCAAAGTGGCTGAAAAGCTGCAGTGCTGCTTACAGGGCTTCAAGGAGCTACACCACCAGGATTAGTAATAAACAAGGGCTCCAGTACACAGGGCACACACACAGCAGCCAAGGGCTCTGATGTTATACGGGACACCTTCAGAAAGTACTCACCTTTTAACTTACATCACTTTCCAGCCCATAGTTATTTGCAATGTTCAAGTAAAACTCCATGTCCCAGAATGCAACATACCATGGATCAAAAAGCCAGAGCTGGGTGAAGGCTCACATCTGCCACTTAATAACTAAGATGGTGGCACAGATTAATCCTTAAGAGAGGCTAGATAGCCATTGCTGACAGGTAAGAGAGAAGCACAAATCCGTCCCTGAGAGAGGTTTGATAGCCATTGCTGACAGGTAAGAGGGTGGCACAGATCAGTCCCTGTGAGAAGTTGGCCTGGTATATGCTGTTCACTAATTAAAGTGGACACCTTGCACCAGGGCAAATCGACTCTTATGGTAGATAGGTTTAAGACAACCTTTTAAAGAAAGCTATCCTAGTGGTAGCTGTGGAGAGCAGCCTTCTGGCTAAGTCTTGAAGGAATGTAAAGCAGCTTGTTTTACCATATAATCTCTTGAATCACCAAATGAAAAGACACCACACAGGTATATATATCAAATATATATGTATTTATTTCTAAATAACTCTCTACTAATCTCTTTATGAGATTAGAAGACAAACATATGCACAAATCAACGTTTCACAATAAGTTAAGCACAAAATATGGATGGGGCCCTAGGGGCGTACCAGACCATATACTAAAAAGGGACTTAGCAACAACGACTTGCAGGGAGACAAGGCCTAGGGCCTTCAGAAGTGCTGGGGCCTCACGAAACCACCCAAGGCAGGTAAGTAAAGGACCCACGGGGGACGCGTGCAGTGTGGATACACAGGCGCGGATCGCCGTTAACTTCAATGGGGCAAGTCGCGGTTGGAAATTAAGAGTTCTAGGAGACTTCGGGAGAACCTACAAGCAAGTCACTTACAGGGTAAGTAGTTCTCGGGCCCACACCCACAGGAGCACCGTAGTGCTGGAGTTACCTCACCCAGGGAAGCCGGGTGCATAGGTGTCCTTTGGTGTCGGGTCGCGGTGTCGTTTTCAATGGCGAACAAAGAAGACTTGCTGCTTGCGGGAGCTGAAGAAGTGTCCGGTGGAATCCAAGCCTGGATTCTGAAGAAGGATGACCTGAAAGCAGAGGGGACAGTGTTCAAAGTCACTTGGCAGTGACTCGGGGCAAGGAAGATGGATGCCCACCGTCATCGGTTGATTCAGGTCGGTTGCGGGTGCCTTGACTCTTCAGCCACGAGGTCCAGGAGGCGTCGACGACGACCAGGAGCTGGATTCTGTGTGTCCCACGAAGTCTGCAGCTTACTGCGGTGTCGGCAACTCGATTGGAGCCAACAAGCCTTGGCAACAGCAAGTCTCGGGAGATGAAGAAAAGTCGATGGCACAGACCAGCAAGGTCTGAGGGACTCACCCAGCGAGGGTAAGTCAGGGCAGGCCTGGAGCAACCAGGGGAGCCCTTTGGTTTCTTTAAGAAGTCTTCTGGGGACCCACGAGCCGGCTGGCAAGGGATCGCGAAGACACCTCGGGCGGAATCACTCAACAGGGGCCCACGGTCACTCGGGACGGTGTAGGCCTCTGATCTTCGGAGGATTCCTGCTAGAGGTCGGGACCACACGTGGTCCAAAGCACAAGTTCGTGGAACGTTGTGAAGGGGTTGCACTCGACAATAGTGCACGGTACCCAGGGGTCGCGGTTCCTCGTCACTCGTGGGGTCCACTTGCCTCAGCTTCGCTGGGGACTCACGATGGCCTTGGAGAAGTCAGGAAATCCACTTCTTGGGCTGCAGGGACTTCGGACTCCGGCGGGAGCGGCGTAGTTTGCGACCGTCGTTGTCGTTTTTGGTGCCTGCCAAGCAGGGAGTCACTCCTTGACTCCAAGGGAGATTCTTCTGTCTTCCAAAGGTAGTGGAACGTCGAAGGGCCAGGATTCTTCTGTAGAGCGTCGTCCAGGGGTTATCTAACTAGCAAGTTCAAGGGTTCCCCTTCTTATACTGAAAAGAGGGGATGGACTAGCTCTATGACCCCACCTATGGGAGGGTCAAGGGAGGGGTGGCTACACCCACTTCCCTTTGTCCAGTTTCGCGCCAGAGCAGGGGCAGGTAGCCCCTGAGCCGGTTTGAACTGGCATATGCACAGAGGAGCCTTCTGCTCCCCCAGTGCAGGACTTCAAAGCACTCTAAGAGTGCACCCACCCAGCCCCAATACACTAAACCCTGTCTGGGAGGTGGTTACACCTCCCTGTGACAGGATGCCTATTGTTGGGCTTCGTCCACTGCGAGTTTCGGTCATCAGCAGGAGGGCAGCCCAGTGTCTGTGACTGGTGGCATCCATTTTGTGATGCCAGGGCTCTTTAGGATTCTACCGCGTTTCCACAGCAGGTACATGTCTTATCCCTCTAGAAGGGTGGAATGCTACCCCCGCCGCCAAGATTGGCGGGGGTAGTATTCCAAGATGTTTGACACCAAACACGACATGTTTTGATGCAGCCATTCCAAAGTTAGCATTTACCGCGAGGATATAATGCACTTAATAGTATATGGTTTAACCGCATCCACAAACAACACCAGAGAATAGACTCTGAGAGCTGCAGAGGGGCCCTGCTCAGGCAGAGGCACCCCCTCACATAGAAGCCAAGCACCCTGCCCTCAGGATTGATAGGGCCTGCCTTAGGGGTGACTGATAGGTTTATATGTGTGTGCAGGAGAGATATAGGAAACCTATATCTCAGTGAGGGGTGCTGGCACCACCTCACCCAGGCTGCAGTAGCAGGCCTGTGGTGTCAGATTTAGACTGCTTCCCAGGGGTGGCATAATACATGCTGCAGCCCCTGGTAGGCCTGTGAAGTACCTATTCCCTTGGCACCTAAGGTACCATATACTAGGGACTCATAAGGCACCACAGTATCCAATCACTAGTGCACCTAGAGGGCACTCCATGTCGTTTAGAGAGAACAGAGATTGGCAGGGACCCAGCCAGACTATAGCCAGAAACCAGTGCTAACATCAGAAAAAAAGTGGGGGCAACATAAGAGGCAGATCCTACTCTCCTACAGTCCCCGAGAGAGGCTAGATAGCCATTGTTGACAGGTAAGAGGGTGGCACAGATCAGTCCCTGAGAGAGGCTAGAAAGCCATTGCTGACAGGTAAGAAGGTGGCACAGATCAGTCCCTGAGAGAGGTTGGCTAGCCATTGCTGACAGTAAGCGGTTGGCATAGATCAGTCCCAGAGAGAGGTTGGATGGCCATTGCTGACAGGTTAGAGGGTGGCACAGATCAGTCCCTGAGAGAGGTTGGATAGCCATTGCTGACAGGTTAGAGGGTGGCACAGATCAGTCCCTGAGAGAGGTTGGCTAGCCATTGCTGACAGGTAAGAGGGTGGCATAGATCAGTCCCAGAGAGAGGTTGGATGGCCATTGCTGACAGGTAGGAGGGAAGCAGATTAGTCCCTAAGAGAGGCCGGATAGTCATTGCTGACAGGTAAGAGGGAAGCACAGATTAGTCCCTAAGAGAGGTTGGATAGCCATTGCTGATAGGTACGAGGGAAGCACAGATTAGTCCCCAAGAGAGGCTGGATAGCCATTGCTGACAGGTAAGAGGGAAGCAGATTAGTCCCTAAGAGAGGTTGGATAGCCATTGCTGACAGGTTAGAGGGTGGCACAGATATGTCCCTGGGAGAGGTTGGATAGCCATTGCTGACAGGTTAGAGGGTGGCACCGATCAGTCCCTGAGAGAGGTTGGATAGCCATTGCTGACAGGTTAGAGGGTGGCGCAGATCAGTCCCTGAGAGAGGTTGGATAGTCATTGCTGACAGGTTAGAGAGTGGCACAGATAAGCCCCTGGGAGTGGTTGGATAGCCATTGCTGACAGGTAAGAGGGAAGCAGATTAGTCCCTAAGAGAGGCTGGATAGTCATTGCTGACAGCTCAGAGGAAAGCATAAGTAAGTCTCTAGGAGAAGCTGCATAGCCATTGCTGGCTTCTTGGTACGGCTTGTACTATGCCCATTTTGAGCTGTGTCTCTTATGAGCACTGCGTGTAAATTATTAGAGGTCAGATTATTTCACTTCATCTAACAAAAACACTAAACACACCTATGACTGCATGCTGAATAAAACAAAAACAAATATTCGAGGAAACATTTGTGTAACTTATCGCATGCAAAAAAGAAATCAACATCGCACTTCCTTTCTACACTGGGCTAGTGCTGGCTGGCTGTGCATGGTGTATAGTAGTGCTTATTGGCCTGTCTCTTCTCTCTGCTGTCTCGCTGAAATGAAATGAAATGAAATGGAGATTTATAGAGCGCGAAACAATCACCCAAGGGTGTCAAGGCGCTAGCTCATCAGAGACAGAACTTAGACTAGGAGGTTCGCAGATATGTTAAAGATTAAACAACCATGTCTTTAGTGATTTCCTAAAAGCTAACAGATGTGTTTCCTGTTTCAATCTTATTGGGAGAGAATTCCATAACTTAGCTGCGCCAAACAGAAAGCTTCTACCCCCCCAGGAGCATTTTTTTACCCTGGGAATAATCAGATCGTGGGAAGAGGATGAGCGGAGACAACGGACTGGAATATAAGGTAACAGGTTCCTCTTAAAAAAACCTGGTCCTATATTCCGTGTGGTCTTAAAAACAATGCATAGAACCTTAAACTCTATACGTCTTTTTATAGGCAGCCAATGTAAATCCTTGAGCACCTTTGACACAGATTTGTGTCTAGGAATGTTCAGCAGCAGCCGAGCCGCAGCATTCTGTACAACCTGCAGTTTAGACAGGCATTTAATCCGAAGATTGATAAAAAGCCCGTTACAATAATCAGCTCTTGACAGAACGAGTGCGGAGACTACCAGTTTACGTAGCTCAACTGGAATAAATGGGAGGATCTTTCTCAAAAGTTTTAACGTGTAAAAAGAAAGAGAGGTAACCTGGTTAACATGGTTTTCAAATGAGAGTTTGGAATCAAAGATGACTCCCAAATTCTTAACCTTGGTCACTGGTGTAGGAAATGGCCCAAGCTCCAGGGGCCAAAGATCAGGTGACCAGAAATCAGTATGAGCACCAAAAAGTAAGACCTCCGTCTTACCAGAGTTAAGTTTCAGACAATTGGCAGCCATCCAGTCCCCAACCTGACGAAGGCAGGTATGGAACTGTTCCATGGTGTTAGTGGGGATCCTGACACTGAGACAATGATCTGCGTATCGTCAGCATAGGATACAGCCGAAAAGCCTAGGGACTTGATTAACTTCGCCAGTGGTGCCACATAAATGTTAAAAAGAGTCGGGCTCAAGGACGATCCCTGTGGCACACCGCATGGAAGTGTAAAATTGGGAGATTTAAAATTTTCTAGGGCCACAAATTGTTCCCTGCCAGACAAGAATGATTCAAGAAGGGAAAATGCATTTCATGTGACCCCAATTCCCCTCAAAACTTCTAAAAGTTTCTGATGGTTCACCGTATCAAATGCGGCGGAGAGGTCAAGCAGCACAAGTGCTGCACTGCCCCCAGCATCGACTGTCTGCCTAATCAGTTCGGATGATGTGATCACCGCCAGTTCGGTACTATGATATTTTCGAAACCCGAACTGAGTTTCATCGAGAAGGCCGTGCTTTTCAATGTAGTCTGATAAAGTATTATTCATGGCCTTCTCCACCATCTTTGCTGGCAGGGGAAGTCTGGAAATTGGGCGGTAATTATTGGGATCAGTCTCATCAAGATTTGGCTTCTTCAAAAGGGAAGCACAGATGCCAATTTCCAACTAGTAGGGAATAGACCAGAAGAGAACATTTGATTAAAAATGGGCAACAAATGAGAGGCAAAGATCTCTGGTAAAAGATGGAAGATCTTTGGAGGGCATGAATCCAGTGGAGAGCCTGATTTAGTGGATCTCAACAAATCAATTGTTGCTTCCCTTGTCAACATTGGAAAGGCAGATAGTTCAGGATGGTCCTTATATTCAGCGTGAGTACTGGGAATGAGTCCGGTAATCCCAGGTCTAGCAGCAGCCTCTAAAAAGGAACCATTCCTAGATCCGCAGACTTGATGAGTCCATTATAAACCGCCTTAACTTTATCCTGGAAAAACGTAGCTACCCTGTCGCAGAATGCCTGAGTTTTAGGTGAGTCATCCGCTACAGAGCAATTGGCTAATCGTTTAACCGTCGAAAAAAGTTCCTTTGACGAGTTTTTTGCTGAAAGTATAGCTGTGGTAAAATAGCTGGTTTTCTCCTTATCAATAAGTTTTTATACTCAAGCAAAGCCGATTTACAGTTAGCTTTATCCTCCAAATCGTCTGAGGATCTCCACTTCCTTTCCAGACGGCGACATTTTTGTTTTTGTATCCTAAGCTGTTCTGAGTACCAAGGTTCGGTAGGTCTAGACCTATGACTAGAGATGCATTTAACTGGTAGTACTTGGTCTATTGACTTTATTAGCCAGTCCTCAAAAGCAGCAACCGCTTCATTGGAGTCTCCTAAGGGAGAAGGAGAATTTTGGGCTAATGCAGATTCAAACATACCCACTGGCAGCTTATTCCAGGGCCGGATCATTTTCCGTTGCCTATTTGTCAATTTCTTTGTCTGGGGGTATTGTACCGGAAACGAAAACATAATAGCTTTATGGTCCGACCATATAATAGGCAATGGAGGAAGACATTGTAAATGATCATTACTGGTAAATATTCCATCCAGTAAATGGCCCCCCATATGTGTAGTGCCAATCACCTGCTGAGTAAGGCCCATACTGTTTGCAATATCAATAAAGTGTACAGCATCACTATCCAGTGGATCCTCCAGGTGAATATTAAAATCACCTAGGAGTGTAAAGTCCGATGACTGGGATATAACATCCAGATAGGTACCAATATTCATCAGAAAGTTGGCCCGGGGGTCGGTAGCATAACAAACCATTAAAAACGTAATGGTTACCTATCGTTAGTTTAAAAAGTAAGGATTCTAAGGTGGGCCCATTGTACTGAGAGGTAAAACCCCTTTCCATGTGCTTGGGAACAGGACGGCCAGTCCTCCTCCTCTTTTACCTGCTCGGTCTTGCCTAAATAGTGTGTACCCTGAGGGAGTCGCCATTGCTAAGTCAGGACCTGCAGAGCTATCTCCCCAGGTTTCAGTAATAAAGGCCACATCAACATCATGTGTTTCAATAAGCAGGGCAAACTCAGACGCGTGTTTACACAATGACCGTGCATTGATAAGACAGCCTGACACTGATTTTGTCACATTCTTTACAGCGGATAGATGCTCCAGACTAAAAGATAATTGGGGTGGATCAGATAAATGGTGAGAATACCCACAGATGATACATTTAAAATGACTCAAACATGGATCAATATTAGTACCAGTTTTTCCGTCACACCTACCCTTTATGTTAAAGGCTCGTAGTTGTTCCCCAGTATAGGTGAATGTAGAGGCAGGATGGGGCTTAAAATTGGCAGCATCTCCGGCCCTAAGCCCGGGCCGAGCGCGGACGGGCGCAGACGGGCTTGCCTTTGGCGCGCCTTCGGCGCGCCCACTGCGCGCGTCCGCTGCGCGGCCGCCGTGCGGCCGTGCTTATATCCCCCCGGTAAAGCATCTCGGGCGGGGAGGCGCCCTGCTTACTTCCGGTCCAGGCAAGTGTCCCAATGGACAGGCGGAAGTGATAACACCACGCCGTCCGTCCCCGTTATCAGCCTAGTGAGGTGCAAGTTCATTGAAGCTGAAAGCGAGTGAATTTAAAACAGGTAAAAACAAATAAATTTCGTTTTCGTTTTAAAAGATGACAGAGGACTTCAAATTCAAAAGACACTGCGAATAATTCAAACACATTAAAAGGAACAATTAGCTCCTGGCCATGTAAGTACCGCTTTAGTGTCAGACAGTGCAACCCCTGTATTTTCCCAAAGTTTCTAGGCAGACAATCACAGAAGTTAAATCAGCAAAATAAAACGAGCAAAAACGGACCTAGCGTCCTGCAAAGATATCACCAAATGAGCAGGTCTAGCGTCCGCTTGCAGCCGTGCTTATATCCCCCCGGTAAAGCATCTCGGGCGGGGAGGCGCCCTGCTTACTTCCGGTCCAGGCAAGTGTCCCAATGGACAGGCGGAAGTGATAACACCACACCGTCCGTCCCCGTTATCAGCCCAGTGAGGTGCAAGTTCACTGAAGCTGAAAGCGAGTGAATTTAAAACAGGTAAAAACAAATAAATTTAGTTTTCGTTTTAAAAGATGACAGAGGACTTCAAATTCAAAAGACACTGCGAATAATTCAAACACATTAAAAGGAACAATTAGCTCCTGGCCATGTAAGTACCGCTTTAGTGTCAGACAGTGCAACCCCTGTATTTTCCCAAAGTTTCTAGGCAGACAATCACAGAAGTTAAATCAGCAAAATAAAACGAGCAAAAACGGACCTAGCGTCCTGCAAAGATATCACCAAATGAGCTGGCCTGCCTCTTCTCTCTACTCGCTCACTGGCCTGACTCTTCTCTCTGGCTGTTCTCTCTGCAGGCTCGCTGGCTTGCCTCCTCTCTGCCTGCTCTCTCTGCTGGCTCGCCAGCCTGTCTCTTCTCTCTGCTGGCTCGCTGGCCTGCCACTTCTCTCTGCCTGTTATTTCTGCTGGCTCGCTGGCCTGCCACTTCTCTCTGCTGTCTCGCCAGCTTGCCTCTTCTCACTAGCTGTTCTCTCTGCTGTCTCGCCAGCTTGCCTCTTCTCACTAGCTGTTCTCTCTGCTGGCTCGCCAGCTTGCCTCTTCTCTCTGCTGCCTCGCTGACTTGCCCGTTCTCTCTAGCTGTTCTCTCTGCTGCTGGCTCCGGCCTGCCTCTTCTCTCTAGCTGTTCTCTCTGCTGGCTCACCGGGCTGCCTATTCCCTCTGCCTGTTCACCAGCCTGCCTTTTTAGGTCGAGGCTAGAGTCAGCACGCAAGCGCTGCTCTGGTGAAGATCTGCTGTAGTTCACTACGTGAGGGAAGCCCCGCCCACTTTTTCATTGGCTTGTGTCTGTCCTTCGTAAATGCTGTCTTCTGATTGATTATGAGGCTTGTTAGTCCCTCCTTATTATGGCCAGGTCATCATTTGTACCCTCCCATGGCTTCTGGCCCCTTTCCCTCCAATGTTACACGGTACAATACGTGTTATTTAGACTGTGAGCACCATTTTTTTCTGTGCCTTCTCACCCCCTCCCCCGCCCGCACTCCCGTTGCCCGTGCCTTCTCGCCCCCTTCTCCCCTCTCCCCCCGCCTGCACTCTCAATCAGTTTTAGCTAAACACACACTTATTACTGCAGACTCCCTGAAATCCTACACTCAACCCAAAGGTATGTTTCTTGATGTCCACTCGTATGTATTGTATTGTATATAGCATTTATAGAGCGCAACAAACACCCTACGGGTACCCTGGCGCTAAAAATACATGAATACAGACCAACGTGAAGCGAGGAGGACAGAAGCACAAGTTACTAACTTGTGTAACGATATATCTGTAAGAGACAGTAGTTAGTGATAGATTCCTTACCTTAGAATATCCCCAGGCGTCAGGCTGGATCCGGAAAGTTTTGCGTAGCAGTACCCTTGCTGCGTCGGTAGGCGGCGTCGTGCGGCTCCGCGTCCGTCGTCGGCGTCGTGATCGCCGGGATGACGTCGCGGGCAGTACTTCAGACGCCGCCCCTGCGCGCTGACGTCAGTTCTGTACACGACTTTCCGCGCCAGGAACGCAGAGCCATGCAAGAAGCTGACACAGGTGTCTGAAAAATACTAGGGCCCTGAAAGGGATGTCCTTAACCCTAGAAATCAGTTCGCAGAACGGGGAGGATGGGTGGGGCGGTAAGGAATCTATCACTAACTACTGTCTCTTACAGATATATCGTTACACAAGTTAGTAACTTGTGCATCTGAAAGAGACACGTTAGTGATAGATTCCTTACCTTAGAATAGATACCCCAGCAATACCAACCCCGGTGGTGGGTCTGCGAACAAAGATCAGACAAGGAAGTCCTGGAGGACAGAACGGCCAAAGAAGCCGTCCCTCCGGACCTGACTGTCAAGGCAGTAATGCTTAGTAAACGTGTGCAGCGAGGCCCACGTAGCTGCCTGACAGATAACCGGCAGCGGAACACCGCGGCCCAAGGCCGTGGTAGCAGCCGTTGCCCTGGTGGAATGGGCACGCAGCCCAACAGGAGGCTCCTTCTTAGCCAAAGAATAGCAGGTCTTGATGCACAAGGTAACCCAGCGGGAGATGGTCCTCTTGTGCACCGCCCGACCTTTTTGGCGCCCACGTAGCCAACAAAGAGCTGGTCATCCACCCGGAAGTGTTTTGTGCGGTCGATATAGAAGGAGAGCGCACGTTTTGGGTCCAGACGGTGGAGCCTCTCTTCCTCTCTGGAAGGATGCGGAGGCGGAAAGAAGGTGGGCAAAGTGATGGTCTGCCCAATGTGGAAAGCAGTAACCACCTTTGGCAAGAAGGACGGACGCGTCCGAAGAACAACCTTGTCTGGATGAACAGACAGAAAGGGAGGTTTGCAAGAAAGAGCCTGGAGCTCACTCACCCGCCGAGCGGAGGTGATGGCCACCAGAAAGGCTGCCTTTAGAGTCAGAAGACGAAGAGGACAGTTATGCAGAGGCTCAAAGGGAGCGCACATTAAAAGGTAAGAACCAAGTTCAAGTCCCACTGAGGCATTACAAACGGAACAGGAGGGAAGAGGTGAGTAATGCCTTTTAAGAACCTGTTAACAACAGGGGACTTGAAAAGGGAGGGCTGATCAGGGAGCCTGAGGAAGGCCGAGATAGCACAAAGATAACCCTTGATGGTACCCAGGGCAGAACCCTGGTGGGCCAGAGAGAGAAGGAACAGAAGGACCTCAGAAAGAGGGGCAGAAAGGGGATCCACAGCCTTTGCTGTGCACCATGCCACAAATTTGTTCCACCTGCAGGCGTATACCACCTTAGTGGAGGGACGCCTGGCTGCCAGAATCACATCACAAACTTCGGGAGGCAAGTCGAAAGGAATCAACTGCCGCCGCTCAATCTCCACGCAAGCAGGTGTAGACTGGACAGGTTCGGGTGGAGGACCGTCCCCTGCTGCTGCGACAGAAGATCCTCCCGAAGAGGCAGACGGATCGGGGATCTATGCTCATATTGAGTAGCTCGGGATACCAAACTCTTCGAGCCCAGTCCGGAGCCACAAGAATGACTTGGGCCCGGTCGTGCCGAATCTTCTTCAACACTCTGGGTAGAAGTGGTATAGGCGGAAAGGCGTACAACAGACCGCAACTCCACTCGCGACGAAAGCGTCGCCGAGCGAGTGCCGCCTTGGAAATTCCAACGCGCAGAACTGATGACATTGCGCGTTCTCTTCGGTGGCGAATAGATCTAACCAAGGCTCTCCCCACTGTAGAAAGAGTCCTTGCGCCACTTCCGAGTGAAGACGCCATTCGTGATCCATCATGCACCTGCGGCTGAGTTCGTCCGCCCTGGCGTTCAGAGAACCTGCCAGGTGTTGAACCATCAGGAACATGCCTTGATGTTCCAGCCATGTCCAGAGGCGCAGAGCCTCCTGACAAAGGGTCCAAGACCCCACCCCGCCCTGTTTGTTGCAGTACCACATGGCGGTGGTGTTGTCTGTGAACACCTGCACTACCTTCCCTTTGACAGAGGGAAGGAATGCCTTGAGTGCAAGCCGGATCGCCCGGAGCTCCAGAAGGTTGATATGGAGCCGGGACTCCGCCGGAGACCAGAGGCCTCTGATCTCCGCCTCTCCCAAGTGACCGCCCCATCCCAGAAGGGACGCGTCCGTCACAACTGTATGCTCTGGCTGGGGAAGGGAGAGGGATCTGCCCATGACCCATTGCCGGTTCGAGAGCCACCACTGCAACTGTTTTGCAGTCCCCTCCGAGATCTGGACGTGATCGGACAGGTTGCCCTGGTGCTGCGCCCACTGGAACTTCAGGTCCCACTGCAGAGCCCGCATATGCCATCTGGCATGATTGACCAGCAGGATGCAGGAGGCCATGAGGCCCAGCAGCCTCAGGGTCATCCTTACCGAAACCCAGGATAAAGGCCGAAAGATCGGAATCATAGCCTGAATATCCCGGACTCGCCGTTCGGGAGGATAGGCCCGAAACTGCGTCGTGTCCAGAACTGCTCCGATGAAAAGGAGCTGTGGAGAAGGAATCAGATGCGACTTCGGCACATTGATGGAGAACCCCAGCGAGTGCAGGAGTTCGGCCGTAGTCTGGAGGTGGGAGACGACTGCCTGGGACGAGCCCGCCTTCAGCAGCCAGTCGTCGAGGTAGGGGAAGACTGAAACCCCTGCCCGGCGCAGATGAGCCGCGACCACCGCCATCACTTTCGTGAACACCCGAGGGGCACTTGTAAGGCCAAAGGGGAGCACGGTGAACTGAAAATGCTCGTGGCCTACCGTGAACCGAAGGTAACGCCGGTGGGCCGGCAGGACGGGGATGTGGAAATATGCGTCCTGCAAGTCCAACGCTACCAACCAGTCTCCAGGGTCGAGGGCAGTCAAGACCTGAGCTAGGGTGAGCATCTTGAACTTCTCCTTCCGGAGGAAGCGATTGACGTTCCGGAGGTCCAAGATAGGACGCATGTCCTCCTTGTCCTTTTTGGGCACCAGAAAGTAGTGGGAGTAGCAACCACGCCCTACTTCTGGGGTCGGAACATGCTCGATGGCCCTCTTGGTCAAGAGGGCCGTGACTTCCTTCTGTAGAAGCACCAAGTGATCCCCTGACATGCGGTGGAGTTGAGGTGGCATGGCTGGGGGGTGGTCTCGAAGGGGAGGGAGTAGCCCCTTCGGACAATGTCCAAGACCCACCTGTCCGAGGTGATGGTGCGCCAGTGGGGAAGGTGATGGCGGACCCTGCCCCTACTGGCGTGCCGTGCACCTGAAAGGAGGGACTAGGAGGGCTTGGAGGCCGCGGACGGGTTGGAGGTGGTGGCCTGACCCGCACGCTGGTTGCCCGATCCGCCACGGCGGAATCCACGTCCTCGGCCACGCGAAGACGCCTGCTGCGCGGGCCGGTGGCTGGGCTGCTGACGTGAAGGGCGCCCCTACCGTGGCCACGATAGGGGCGAAAAGCAGAAGGCAGCGGAGGGCGTGTAGCAGAAAGGCCCAGGGACTTGGCAGTAGCCCGTGAGTCCTTAAAGCGCTCCAACGCATGGTCTGCTTTGGACCCAAAAAGACCGACTCCATCAAAGGGCATGTCCATGAGAGTATTCTGGACATCCCCTGAAAAACCAGTGGTTCTCAGCCAGGCGTGGCGGCGGAGCGCCACCGTCGTTGCAATCGACCTGCCCAGCGAGTCGGCGGTGTCAAGGCCACAACGGATAGTGTATTTGGCCGCATCCCTTCCTTCCGCAATGGCGCGGGAAAGCAGTGCCTGGACCTCCTCAGGGCACTGGGGCAAAACATCCGCCACCGAATCCCACAGAGAGTGGGTATAGCGGCCCAAAAGACAAGCGGTGTTAACGGACCGCAAGCCAGCACTGGAGGAAGAAAAACCTTTCTTCCCAAACTGATCCAGGCGTTTGGATTCCCTATCCGGAGGAGCGGTAGGGAAGGCGGTTTGGGAAGCGGAGGCTTGGACAACCAAGCTCTCAGGAGTGGGGTGGACAGAAAGAAACAGGGGGTCGCCCGGAGCGGGGCGATGGCGTCGTGACACGTTCCGATCCACAGGAGCCCCTGTGTTGGGCTTGGACCAGGCGCCCAAAAGAACGTCTGTGAGGGCGTCGTTAAACGGCAGCACAGTCTCCGCAGAGGAGGCTGCCGGCTGAAGCACCTCTGTCAAGATGTTAGGCTTGACCGTCAAAGTAGGGAGCTGGAGACGTAAGGCCCCAGCAGCCCTACGCAACACCGTACCAAAATTGGCCCCCTCCTCCGTAGCCACGGGAGGAGACAGCATGCCAGTGTCAGGAGAAGTATCCAGACCACTGGCCTCCCCTAGACTCTCTGTCCAGTCCTCATCATACTGACAGTGGCGAGTCAGAGGGTCATCAGACCCCTCCCAGTCCTCCTGGTCCTCCTCTGGTTCAAAATAAGGAGGAGGAGGGACATTTGGGACCCAAGGGCCCATCGGCGCCGGAGCCGGCGTCGAGCGACGTCGCTCCGGGTCCATGTCCGGAGCCGGAAGGAACTGGGGACGACGCCGCCCGGAGCCCAGGGCGGCGTCGAGAACGGCACCGGAGACATCGGCGCCGGCGGAGGTGTCGTGAGGTCGACCGGCGTCGATGGGGGTTGTGGAGCCGGGATCGAGGCCGGGGCCGAAGCCGGAGCCGGGATCGAGGCTGGAGTCCCGGGCGACGCCGGGGCCGGAGCCGCCGGCGACGCCGGAGCAACCCCATCAGGGCCCGCGGGGCCCGAAGGCGCACCGGAGGGGCCTGAAGGCCCGAAGAGGCGGGCCATGGCCGACAGGAACTCCTGTACCTTGGCCGGATCCGCCCCCGAACCCGGGAAGGGCGGGTATGACGGGGGCGACTCCACAGGCAAGTCCGGGGCCGCGGGGGCGGGGACGGTGCCGGGAGGGGCCTCAGCCGAGTCGCGAGACCGGCGAGGCGAAGTCCGAGAGCGACGATGCTTCTTGGACTTCTTGTGCTTAGACTTACCGGACGAAGAAGACTTCGACGCCGACGACCGGTGTGCACTCCGCGAGCGATCCCTGGACCTCTCACGCGACCGGGGCCTCCGTGGAGCCGAATGCCTGGCCTCGAGGAGCTTTCGAGACCGCTCTCGCAAAGCTTTCGGGTTGAGGGCCTGGCATTCGGGACAAGACTCGGTGTCGTGGCCTCGGCCGAGGCAGAAGAGACACTCCCAATGCGGGTCGGTGACGGACATCATCCGCGCACAGGCGCCGCATCGCTTGAAGCCGGGCATCCCTACGACACCTTAAAGATGGAAAAAACAGTGAAAAAATCACCAAAAAGTATGGTCAAAAATTGACCAGGGCACTGCTCTTCCCGGATCTGCGCTTGCTGGCGCGGAAAAAGAAGAACTGACGTCAGCGCGCAGGGGCGGCGTCTAAGTACTGCCCGCGACGTCATCCCGGCGATCACGACGCCGACGACGGACGCGGAGCCGCACGACGCCGCCTACCGACGCGCAAGGGTACTGCTACGCAAAACTTTCCGGATCCAGCCTGACGCCTGGGGATATTCTAAGGTAAGGAATCTATCACTAACGTGTCTCTTTCAGATCCTAAAAGCATTACTCAAAAGCGACAGGATCAGTTTCTGGGGAACAACCACGTTTTGATCCTTTTCCTGAACAGGGACAGGGTACTGCATTGTCTAATTTCAAGCGGGAGTGCGTTCCAGATCTTCCTCCCAGTCTGACCCTGGGTACCTTTGCCAAGTAGGCAAAAGAGGAACGAAGGGTCCGGGTAGGAGTATACCAAACCAATTTCTTCTGTAGGGGCCCAGGACCGAGTCCATGCAAAGCCCTAAACCCTATACAAAGGGATTTAAAATAAATTCTTTGCTGCACAGGGAGCCAATGTAGCTCCGCTAGGCACATTGAGGCGGAAAAGCCTCGTGGCTTAGACAAGGCCAATTTCGCAGCCGTATTCTGAACACGCTGCAGTCTCTGTATTAGATACTTGGGGGACTCCAACAGCAGAGCATTGCAGTAGTCAAGTCTACTTAGGATAGCGCCTTGAACAACCAAGGCTCAACACACACTTGATAGAATATACTTCCTGAATTCACACACTCTCCCCAAAGGTACTTTTCTTGATGTCCACTCGTATGTCAGGGCTCAACACACTTGATAGTATATACTTCCTGAATTTACACACTCTCCCCCAAAGGTATGTTTCTTGATGTCCACTCGTATGTCAGGGGTGTTTGGAGCCTGCAATGAAGGCAGGAGGCATTTCCTTTGCGACAGCTCTGCAGTCGATGAGCACTGCCACAAGGACACAGAAAGAGCTCCAGACACAAATCCCAGTGCTATTCGCTGTGAAGGAGGGATGTGCTGTAACCTGTCACATGTATGCCGCTGCACACTGCGCACGAAAGATGTCCAGAAGCCAGAATGCTTGCATCAGTCAGTTTGCACACTTTTGCAATTTGTGCAATTCTCTTAAGAATTTGCGGGAGAAAAGTGTATCTTTTTGGTGAAGTGGGATAGCCAAGATTGGGTAAGGGTCAATGAATCGGGCATTTATCAAGCACAATTTTGTTCTTGGAATATTCTGAAAATCTGAGGTGAATCTGGCACTCTTGCACCTCCGACAGACATCTGAATCACACAGATGATCAGACTCTAGGCTTTTTCTGTTTGCCGATGACGCTAGCCATCTGCCTCTCGAAATGTGGTTTAGACCACCTAGAATTGCTTCCAAACAGTTTTCGTGTGCATGTCTACAGATTTAAGAATACAATACCTTACGATTTCCCGCAAGAAACGGCAAAAAATGTAGGCATGCAGTACTTAAAACATTTGTCCTAACTCATATCTTCGTATTTTGAAATTTGAAGAGGGATATTATTTTCAAAGCTACAACAATATGGAAAGGATGTGAAGTTCTATTTTCAAGCAACAGCTTCGGCTGCTCACATTTACCCATAATCCCATGGCTTCAGACAACCACTCTCTTTTGTGTTGGAATGAAAAGTTCGGTTTATAAAACGACCCTTACAATATAATTTTGAAAACTAAATCCGCAGCATTAAGCGATAGGGACTTGCCCGCAGTTTTCTCAGACTAGACACAAGAAAGTGGTACAGATCAACAATACATATTTGGGCTTATCTCAAATGACAAAACCAATCTCCAGACTAAATACGCGCTTCTTTTTAAAATTCCATGATATAACTGGCCCTTTCCCAAGGGCAATGTATGTGGGAGTAAAAGGATGGGCCCTAAAAAACAAAGAAAGTTACCTTTATTCAAGACTGGAACTGTTAAGGGCTATCCAAAGATTTAGCTTCAAGGTAGATCTGGCAACGTATCTGTTCCCCCATTACTCATGCATAAGATTACCACATAATGGCGCGTAACATTGCTCAGGAGTGGGAGTTGTGACGGGAGCTTTCTTAACAAGTACAAACGCAAGAGATTGAGTACTCACATACTTCTGTCCTGCCATTCCCACCCTGGAAATAGTTAAAGACTTACTCCTGTTAAGGGGAGGAGTAACTCCCTTTCCAGGGTGGGGAAGAGCCTAGAACCCCCTCAGAAGTAGCCAGTGTGTAGGGAAAGGGCTTCATTCACGGAGTTAAAGATCTTCCCGGAAATGACTCAGCCTAGATTCAAGTGTAAATTCCCAAAAGACTCCCAGTAGTATGTTAGGAAATATGTCACAGCTGCTGGCTTCCTGACCTAAACTGCAAAACTTTGAGTCCAGAAAGTTGCACTCATGTAAGTTGTAAACGTGCGGGTAGATATATCTGGATATTTTGTGAACTGGGCTGTCAGTTTATTCACTGCTGCACGGTTTGGTAATAAATAGACTAGTGGGCACATATTTCAAGAATCTGAACGCAATAGTGAAAATACAGGGCTTCTGGAGCCTTGCTACTAAACGATGTACACAACTGTATCATTTTCTGCTTAGGTGCCCACATTTGTCTTTTTCATTTATTCGGTTACTAGCATGCAGACCTAATCACCTGATACACGCTCTCTATGGTGCCCTGGACTCTGGATTGTCTCAGCGATGACGTAAGAGCTTCCTTTGGATCTGGATGAATTGATTCATACTGGCACAGTAGGCAATCATAACAATAACATGTATTTATTCATAGGTGCTATTATCATATTAGTAGCACTTCCATGTTAGTGTTTACTTGAGTTTGAATACAGCTAGTAATACCCAACTCTGTCTTGCTCAATGTATCAAACTAGGAAGGATAAATGTCTGGATTGGTCCTGTTGGATATGAACAGTGAGCTATCTCACCGACTTCAAAGGTTTACTAGATACTTTATCAAGGCACACAGCACGATTACAGAACGCATAACTTGGGCTGAATGGAGGAGTATGAATGGAGCAAGGCTCACAGAATACACTCGGCTCACTGGATTAGGCGTGTCAGCATTAACAGCTCTACAGCAGAGGTGATTGGTCTGTTTTTAGGTCTCACCTGCAAACAGCTTTCAGTTGTCTGTTTGTAAAAGGCCTCTTGCGGATCATATCAAAATCTTATAATAGGAATAGAGCCCGCATATTGCTTAACCATTGGCTGGCTTTACGGTCACTCCCATTTGCTTGCTTCTTATTCAATAGCTTGTCTTCCTCTTCTTGTGTTTGACCCTCCTCCAGAGCATAGCCTTCTCATCATCCTTTTGATTGGCCGACTTATATAACTTCATTGTTCACATTTAGGGAACTACGTTTTTCTTTTAGCACTCCATAAGAGTGCATGTGTTTTCTGGCTCTCTTGTGTGCTGTTCCCCCATCAAATACCTGCGCACCACACGCTCTGTGTTGCTCCCTCCAACCTCCAGTCTGTCCATTGCTTCTGCCTCCACAGGTTTTATTCATTAGGTCGAGCCTAGCATTGTAGCGCATGCGCTGCCCGCTTTGCGAAGCATGCAGTATAGCGTGGAAGCGTCGTGGATGCTCCGCCCACCTTTTTCATTGGCTTAGATCCTAAATGCTGCCTTCCTATTGGTTTTAGACTTGTTAGTCCCGCCTCCTGACGGCCATGTGTCATTTGTATCTACTGGCTCCTTTACTCCAACACTATTTTCTTCCCTGTGCCCCCCCTCACCCTCCCACTCCTGTTCGTGCCTTCTTGTCCGCCCGCACTACCGTTTCCAATGCAATAGGTCTTGCGTAAATGCGAGTCCTATTGCATTGAAATTGCTTGTTTGTCGTGGGATTTGCTGGGTGAACTTGCACTCGTTTTTTGTCTTGCGCGCTGCTGACGGCTATCTTACGCATGCGCAGTGAACGCCTCTCCTCCCTCAGCCAGCCCGGCCCCTTTTCTGTTATATTTTCTCTCGAGCCTCCTCCTCCTGTGTTGGGCGCCGGGTCTCATCTAACGCAGGCGAATGCGCCCCTCCTCTCCGCCGGGATTATTGCCGCTCCCCAGTCTTGTTGGGTTTGAGGAGATCGTGTGTTCGCCACGGACGGGCCGGGAGCCCTCAGAGCCCCCCATGCGGCAGGATGACAGCCGCCGTATTTGGGAAGATGCAGATCGGGATCTATGTGGAGATCAGGCGCAGCGATGGTGAGTGCATTTAGACCTAGTCATTCACCGGCCTTTGAACACCCTATAGCCCTCTGTCTGACAGCTCCTCCTATCACTACTACCTTGTGGCTGGGAAGCCCCTCCTATAGATCTTCCTTCTTTGGCCTGTGGTTGTCTTGGTTTCTGCCCTGCTCTGTCTGCGGTGCACTGAGCATGCGCTTCTCTCGCAGTAGACACTTTAGGTCACGGACTTAGCATCTCGTTTTCCCTGTGCATGAAGTGAGGCTCCATTCATGTCCTTATCTGGAAGAGGGGGAACACTTAGGCCCTTTTTCACAGCATTGCTGAGCGGCTTGCAACAGTGAGGCATCTCTGACCCCTGCATACAATCAACACGTGAGGCTTGCTCTATCAGCGCTCTCAGATGTAAACACCGGCACCCAGTAACTTTGGCAGGGGTGACCTAACCCCTTCATCCGGTATGACACACACTCATTAAGCTAGGCAGGACACTTTGCAATCAAAGTTTTTTACTTTAATATTTCTTTTAGTACTGGTGCCCTCAGTGAAGTTTTATTTCCTTTTTTATAAAACATTAATATAAATTCCACCTTTTGGTTAACTGCGAAGCTTTCTGATCAACTGTTTCTACGAAAGAGGACAGATACATAAAGGTTGAGGCTGGTGGAGGCGCCAGAAATAACAGGCAAGGTGCAAATGGCACAAGCAGGTGTGGGAGCACTACAGGGGGAACGAGGCTTCGAGTAAACAGATGTCGACATAGATCGGACCCCTTCTTCCCTTGGTTAATACAGAGGCAAGAAAATGTCCCTTCCCGTGAATCGACCTGAACATTGCTTCAGGCCATTACCTTCACCTCGTTCTTACGCCCAAATTGGCTAGGACTGGCCTTAGAAAAGTCAATCAACCTATCGAAGTTGGCAGAGAAATGTTCAGGTCGAAGTTACACTACAGCCGTGAAGTAAAGGTCAGACTGAAGTAAGGGTGTGGAGAAGTAACGGTCAGACTGAGGTAATGGAATGGAGGAAGTAATGGCTATGTGGAAATAATAGGGTTAGAAATAAAGGGCAGACCAAAGTAATGGTGTGGGGAAGTAATGGTCAAACCAAAGGAATATTGGAGCTAAATAATTGTCAGGTGGAAGTAAGGCTAGGTCAGACATATGTGAGGGAGTAATGGTCACATAGAATGTATGGTTTACGAAAGTGATAGGCAGTAGTAATGGTGTGAAGAAGTAATCGTCAGACCAAAGTAATGGTATGGGGTTGTAATGATCAAATTGAATACATGATTAGGTGATAGGTGCAAATGTATTCATATATTTCCCTGTAAGCCCCTGTCACACTCATGGAAACAATGCACAACTAAGCATGGTCCTGCACCAAAGGCACCCCTGCAGTGTTCTTATTGCACATTATCGGGCGGAAGGACTGCATGGTGCCAAGCATAAGATGCCAGCAAGTCTGAAGCATTTACAAGGTCTTCTTTACAATCAACCTGCACAGCTTTGGCAGAGGTCCTGCCAGCAGATTGAATGCAATATTTTATTGCTGTAAAGCCAATTAAACATTCAGGTTAGTGTACTTTTGATTCTACCTTTGTAGCCAACACATTTATTTTGTATTTCAGATATCAGGGCTGGGTTGGTAGACCCCCTGTGGTTTGACAGATGATTTTCCCCTGCAGACTCAAACATTTAATCCATCTCCCTTCCAGCCTTGCATTTCATAATGTCCTTTCTTTTTTTGGCTATTAAAACAGAAAAGCATGGCAGTTTTAGAGCACTGTTTCCCTTCCCTGCTTCCCGGTGGAACCGCTACTGACCCCCCAGCTGCAAAAAATGTGCTGTATGGCTACATACTTATAAGGCCCCAAAGGCGAGACCGATTGCATTGCAAATGCTTGTTTTTGCAAATGTATTCTCTCACACCCCCTAGTCTCGTGCTTGCCTACTGCTCCCCACGTTCATTCCTCATTGCCAGCCTCCAACCAGTCCCCACACCGTGCAGTCCTTCGGTAGTTAAAAAAAATATATATAAATACATATTTATACATATGCATTGCATACGCCAAAGACAAGTAACAAGCATTTGCAATGCAATAAGTCTCGCATTTGCGAGTTTAAGCTATTAGTATTGTAAATGACAATGCCTTTTATTTATGTTTTAAAACCCAAACCTCGCAGCTGAAATCCATCCTGTCCTGTCTGGGAAGCTATAGCGCTGCTTACAGGGCATCAAGGAGCTACACCACCAGGATTAGTATTAAACAAGAGCTGAGGTGCACAGGGCGTGAGCTGTCAGAATGGGTCTCCCAATGTGCTCTGGAGCCGACAGGCAGCGACGGGGGCCTTAGGGGCCCGCAAGGCCGGGGCCCCAGATACTGGAGCTTACTGCCAGGTGGGGGACCCGGCCCTTCCTGCCTAAATGCCGGGCTGGGACAAGGGGCGGGGGGGAAGAGGAATGTGGTGCTGAGCATCGATCACAGCCGAGCAGCAGACAGTTCGCTGGGCTGCAGTGTGCAGCGCCCCCCGTGAGAGAGACGCATCAGAGTGACCCTCGATGTCACCTGAGGAAGCTGGAGTATGAGGCAGTGCCTCGACACCACCCTTGACACGGAGGAGGCGCTTTGTCTGTACATCTACCACCCAGGGTCAGAGGCATACACAGGGGGCGGGGCTTGGCAATCACAGCAATGACTGTAATATCTCCCCCCCATTGCTTGTTTATGCCAGCCAGGGCTGAGTAAGCATACAAGGTAGAAAGATAAATTTCTTACGAAAAATGTACATAATAAGTCATGATCATTCACCTAAGCGTGCAAGAAGTCCAAGACTGAGCAGTGATGCGCAGCATTCTTAAACATGCACTACTCTAACTTGAGATGCGTGGCACTTGGCAGATCTCAAAACAACATAACTTTAACACAATGTGCAACCTTTTGTTAACTAAATGTTTCTTGTAAGTGAATACTCGAGTAACTCTCTGACTGCCAATCACTAAACGTTAGTTATACCTGCCAACAGCTGGATAGCACCTAGAGCAGAATAGAAGGGACTGGATTAACAGATGACTTAGCCAAGTAGAGAGACCTTTCAACATTATGGTGAGAACCTAATGCTGCATGGCGTGGCCATTTCATTGGTCAAGTCCAATAGAAACATGACATTCCATCAGGGCCAGGTAAGCAATGGATGCTCATATCAAAATCAATAAGTTATCGCTGTTCATGGCAAAGGCCAGATAAAAATAAACTGCGTTGACTTGCCCACAACTCTAAATCATCTGATTTGCAACCTATTCCTATTTATTGAAGAAGGGGAGCTCTGGGTCTCTGTAAAAAAAAGCACAGGTATCCCAGGACATGAGGGCAGTCTCTGGACTTCCCTTCAAGTTTACACATATACAAACTGTTCGCATATGGTCAACAACTGGCTGGAATCCTAAACAATGGTAGTCACCAGAATCGTAGCATCCCCAGCCTTCACTGAGCTACTATGTTGGGGACAATGTGGTACAGGATATCCTGGGAATTGAAGACGATCTTACTGCCCCAAAGAATTCACTTCCCTGACCTTAGGTTATTATTGGCTCTGCCTACTTTTCCTGATGAAAGTAAAAAAAAAAAAAAAAAAAGTGATGTAGAGTAGTAACATGAGACTTCAATTATGTTACGGATCATAAATACTGCAAGAAAATAAGCATAAAACGTACTGGCTCTCTGCAAGAATTAATGCACAGGCATCCGTGTAGCTTTAAAAGTTGCCTGCTTAGTTTGTCACCCCACAAACATAGTTACTATCAATTCGACCACTAGATCTAGTTTGGCGATTATTATATACACAATTCTCATGATTTCACAACATATCATTGTCAGGAATTTTAGAGTAAGAGGAAATACCAAGTTCAAATAGTGTTTGTTGAATGCTTACCGCAATTGGAGAGCGAGATACAATGTTAGGACTGGAGGAGATGTGGCATGCATGCCGGTGAAACACCACAACAAAAAGAAACCAACTCGAGTCCCGCAGGAAGCTGGATTTTGGATTTAGCGGCCATCTTAGATATCATATACAAGGAGAGTGGAGTTTGAGGATCATTGCTTCGCAAAGCAGTTCGTGTTTGGAAGTCATCGGAGGATCATTGAGGAGCCAGTGCCTTGCGGAAGAGGCGTCGGGTCGGCACTTTAAAATCCTACTTTTGCATTATCATGCCTATTCAGATTGCATCTACAATTGTTTACTTCTTTCAAGGCCTCATACATTTGTAATTTTATGCATGTGCAATATTTGTATCACTTTTTTAGTTTCTTGAGCACATTCTAATTTTGCAATTTGAGTCGGTCTTGTTATCATCTCCACTTATATACATATGATAATTTTCCAGGATTTTCAAGACTGAACTAGTTTGGACTAATGTGCATTGAACTCTCTAGTGCACACTCTCTGTATTGCTTCATTGCAGACTTCCATGAGCAGCTCCAAAGGAAGTGTGACGAGTCTCGCACCAGTGTTTCCTCTGTTATCTCCTTACCCATTTACCCTCGATTTAGGTTGCTGTGCCTTCTGAGTTAGAATAAGTAATATTTATTCTTTGTTGATTTGCTTGTATCTTAATATATATGAGATTTACTTTTCAGATGAATTTGTTGAGCCAAATACAGCAAATTATATTTTCCAATTTTTCATCATTAGGACAAACTGTAGAAGTACTGTAATTTTCACCAAGAGTGACCCACAATGCCGCTCTAACTGAGGTTTAATTTAAACAACTGATTTAAATCAAATGAAATCACTGTATCAAAATTGCTTGTTCAGAGAGAAATAACAGGTAAGGTTATTGATTATACGAGTTTTAGTTTGCCCGGAGGTCAATAATGGTCTACTGAAACCACAGAACTTTTGCTACCGTTTACCCCAATAGTTTTAAGGCTCACATGAGAGCAGGTATTCCTTAATTTGGGTATTAGCTGATTGGCGTGGAATCTCTCGCATCAGAACAATATTTCCCTTTATGTTATCCTCTGTCGTATGGCTGCAAAGAAAAGCTGCATTGGATGTTGTCTATTCAGCACTTGAGAGCAAGGTCTGAACAAACTGTAAGGCATTCTTGAATCCTCTTACAAACGAAAGAAATATTTCCATCAAGAGTCAATTCATAAACATTGACTATTTACAGCAGTATCTGAGCACAAATATGACTTCAGAATTATTATATCACAAAAACCACTAGTGGAGAATGGTGTCCCATACCAAGCTGAAGCCAGTCATGTTTTCAAAAGCTGCACCAATTACGTTCTCGCAATCAGATCTTGTAGTTGCACAGATGAGAGCATCATGGTTATTTAATGTTTTACTTGTTTTAATGGTTTTATTTAGAAAAATAGTCTACTGTAACACAAAAGATTCTGCAGAACCCAAAGTGTAATAAAACCAAACTTCTAGCATGAAAACCTCCTGCAACACAAAGAAATGGTTTTAATTGGTTAATTTGCACTTAAAACAAACTGGAGCAGTGGGAGGCCCAAGTTGAGACAAGGAAACAAAAAATAAAATAGCATATTTGGGATCAGAAAGTAGCAGCTCCAAAGTCACCACAGCCTCCGTTTATAGGACTTGCGGTTGACAATTTACAGCGTTCCAGTCTTACCAACCAAACTCTGACAATCGTCAAATATATTACGTCAGTTTTACTATTTACTCTTCTTCCCTTTATTTATGAATAGTTTGCAACCCTTAATCTTCCACTATACAGCAATCAGACTTCTTTACTACTGTAGGAAATACCTTTTAAATGTATGCTTTGTGCATCTATAACCCCTTATACGTATACAGCAAGAGGATTTGTATGCGTGAAAGAACTGTACATTATTATAAAATTTGGAAACAGTGAATAAGTAACTGCACTGAGACACAGGACCCGGAGGTTTATACAATACAGGAACAGTTAAGATAAAAAAAAAATTTTTTTTATACAATATAAAAACAAGAATGAAAGTGTGACTTCCTAAAAACATTACACAATATAGTCAGAATGGTGCAGGTGTGTGAGAGGCTAAACCAATAGGGTTTCTTGAAATGACAGCCTTAAGACACATTACTGGGTGACACTCATGCCATATTCAGCGAACTTGAATACGTTTGCAACTCATTCTATATTCAGCAAACATAAACGATTTGCTTCTCTGTTTGTTAAAGGACCCTTACATTTGAGGATCTAACTGAGTTTATAATCATTCCTCTGTGGAATTTCTTATATGCATGTCCACTGATGGGCTCCTCACATTACATTTGTACAAAAGTTAATAGTTGAATTCACCTTTATGAATTCCTGCCATATGTATTCACTGATGTACACTTAGGCTTAACCCGCAATCAATGCATCACATTTGATCTTCGTAACGCTGGTATATTCATCCCATAATTCCTATGTTTGGTTTTTCCCTCTTGTATGGATTTGGTTTTCCATTTAGTGCTCTCTGGGCAGGACGACTCATAAAAGGCCACATTCACTAGGTATGGGTATTTTCCACGGTTTACATTTGTGTACTGTACCTTATGGCTGATAATTAATCGAAGATCTTCCCATATTCATTGCACGTCTGTTTTTCTTGTGTACCTGAATGTGGTGTGTTAGGTGTGACGACGGAGTACAACTCTTCCCACATTTGCGTGGTTTTTCCTCCAGTGTGGATTTTCTCATAGCGCTTTAGATCTGACGAAGTAATGAAACCCTTCCCACATGTGGTGCACTTACATGGTTTTTCTCCTGTGTGTGCTCACTTATGCTGCAATAGGGCTGCTGGTCTTTTAAAGCTCTTTCCACATGTATGGCTTTACTGAAGAGTTATAGCTGATGGCCCCTAATGGATGATGCTTTTAGGCTCTTCCCACATTCACTACAAAAGAGTATTTTTACTCCTGCGTGTTAGCATGTGGGCCTTTAGAGCCGATGGAGAAATGAAACCTACGGGGTGTGGTGCGTCAGGGGTGTAGGGGGACGTGTGGTGTGCGCACGGGTACGTGTGTGTGTGTACATACGTGTGTGTGTGTACATACGTGTGTGTGTACATACGTGTGTGTGTACATACGCGTGTGTGTACATACGCGTGTGTGTGTGTACATACGCGTGTGTGTGTGTACATACACGTGTGTGTACAGATGGACCACTTGTCTTGAAGATCCATGAACGCCCTTCCCACAGTTCTTACATTTGTGGTTTTTCACAAGTGTGCATGTGCTGATGATGCTTTAGGCTATTTGACTCATGGACACTTGCACCACATACACTACACTTGAATGGTTTTTCTCCTGTGTGTATTCTCTGATGGACCCTAAGGATTGATGACAGACTACAGTTCTTCCCACATTCACTACATGTGCAAGCTTTTTCTCCTGTGTGACCTCGTTGATGCTGCCTTAAGGTTGATGACTGACTAAAGT
The DNA here is from genome assembly GCA_963921515.1 of Calotriton arnoldi. NCBI lineage: Eukaryota > Metazoa > Chordata > Amphibia > Caudata > Salamandridae > Calotriton > Calotriton arnoldi. The sequence continues at coordinate 333,864 of CAWUFW010010388.1, forward strand.
TCTTACCACATTCCCTGCATGTGTAGGATTTTTTCCCCTGTGTGTATTCTCTGATGGACCCTAAGGATTGATGACAGACTACAGTTCTTCCCACATTCACTACATGTGCAAGCTTTTTCTCCTGTGTGACCTCGTTGATGCTGCCTTAAGGTTGATGACTGACTAAAGTTCTTACCACATTCCCTGCATGTGTAGGATTTTTCCCCTGTGTGTATTCTCTGATGGACCCTTAGGATTGATGACTGCTTAAAGGTCTTCCCACACTCACTGCACATGTATGTTTTGTTTCCTAGCTCTGTTTGCTGGTGGCATTTTAGATTTGTTGATGTGACCTTTAAGCTGTTCGCACATTTGCTGCCTGTGCAATGTTTTTCCCTTGGCAATTCAGACTCTTGGTGGCTATATTTTCATGTTCCTCCCCAAGCTTAGTATGCTCACGGCTCATCATGGTCAATGAAACTCTAAATTTATTTTCACATGTATTTGGTATTGCAGATAAGTATTTAACAACAGAGAGGATTAATAATGCCTAAATTAATTCCACAGTCGTGACATTCTTGGCTTATTTGGGGCGGGTTGCATCTTTTTACAAAAGAGGAAAATAAGTTTGTATATGTTAGCACATTACTCAGAAGTGCATGAAACAGTGCTACATCATTTAGTTGTCTGGTATACAATGCATGCATTCTGCTTATTTGCATGTTTTACTGGTTTTTTTTTCTATGGTGCGGCAAAAAAAGATTACATTGACCACAAACAGAACGTGATTTTCCACCTTCTAGGCAGTAGAGTAATGCTGTAACCACCGCAAGATTAATGACTGTGTTGGAAATGTTATAAAGCATATCTCCCTTTTGCTTTCACACAGGTTTTTCTGTTTTGGTGTGAGGGTACTCCGACTCATCCATCCAAGGGGCTCCAGTAGGTTTCTTACAGGATGGTTCTATTCATGCTTGAGTTATTGAATCTCTTGCGACACTGCTCCCTTTTTGAAGAGCAAACACTATTGCTTCTAGCTCCTCTTATACATGTTTCAGATGAGTCTTAGTTTCAGATGTACGCGAATCCTCACGCTGTTGGCGGTAAAGAGATCTGAAATCATAGAACATGTATACTTTAAGAGAAAACGTAACAATGTCTTAACTTTTAACAAAAAAAAAAACTATCCACCTAATGAAACTTGATGTTATTGCAGTAAAGATATTAAACTAATTATTCATGAAATCTCCAACTGAAAGCTTCGAGTACAGGAACGAAAAATAGAGTGGAATTCACTACCCACAACAATGAAGGAAGTAAAACTAAAAACAAGCACATCATAAAGAAGAAATCTAAATATTTGCAACATAATAAGCAAAACCCTGTAGCAAAGAAAGAACTGGAGATATGTGCAATCTAGGAACACAAACATCACACAAAACCTCTAAATACATAAACACAAGAATAGCATGGGTAAAACAAGAACACAAGCTTCTAAAATGGTGCACGTACTGATCATAGCCCCTACCCCCACAGGCAAAAACTGCTCCTGTTATGAGACTTTAATATGATTAAACTTGTGTTCATCATCCCTGTCACGTTTCACATTCAGTATTATGAATCACCACTTAAAAACATCCACAAAAAATAATGTTTTTGTCCCCATAAAATTCAATCTTTTGCTTTAAAATACCAGAGATACCAACCATTAGAATCCTAATTGGTGGGAACTAATGTAATTTTTTTATTCATCAATAGTTTACCTTTTTATGAAAGAGAATTAGAGTAGTGCCTCTTAGAAACAAAAAAGCCTATCTAGGACATCATCACAGCTGTACTATCAGATTTGAGGTCCCTGCGCAAATACCAACTAAGGTAGGAACCACCATTACATACACTGCAATGTTTATCGTACCCAATAATTATGGGAAGAAATGAAGATTGCATGCCCTGAATCCATTTGTTTACACCCCAATATGAAGGCAAAACTTGTAGTAGATAATACATATCACACCATTTAAATTCTGAAAACATTTGTGTTGATAAAGTTTCTGGTTTAATAACTACCAACCTAAACACTAGGCCACAGTTGGCACATCAGAAATGTAAAATAAATCAAATTAACAATATCACCATGCAAATGGGGAGTTTTTGAAAAACTTTACGCAGGTCTTAGTTTCAACAGTTATTAATAAACATGAATTAACTCCCAAACAAAGCGCTGTCTGAAGAGTCAACTAACTCTCTTCAATCAATTTCTCTTGACTTAATTGACCATGGTTCTCATTACTGCCCTTTGACCAGTAAAGCTACACATGCCCTAAACAGGAGGACACGGTTTTGAACAAAGGCTGAGAGCTCGGACCAGGAAACTGGACAGAAGGAACTGGTGGCTGGGCAGGTAAGTTCGGATGTTGGGCTCCCCAAGCTCTGTGTGCTGCATGGGTGTCTTTGGACGTCAGAAAAGCCTTACCAGAGCAGGTCGCGGTTAGGGGGTCCTTCATGTTGAGGCTCCAGGCATTGCAGTGGAGTCCAGGAGGGGTCAGCCCACGGTGGACTCGGGCTCTGGATCGCTGGGACTGGTGGACCAGAGGCATCAGGTGCACTGGTGGATCCGAAAGCGGGGTTTTCGCTGTTCCACAGAGGCCTTGCTTGGGAGTTTCTTGTTGAACAGGGCCGCAGTTCTCTGGAGTTCTGGTCTTTATTGAAGGCAGCAGTCCTTCAGGAGGACTCTGGGCTGCGAGACGGGTCGTCGGATTTAGCAGGAACATCGAGGGCTGCAGACAGACCGGTAGGACTGGGGCCAAGTCAGTACATGTTCTCAGTCTACCTCTGCAGCATGACTCTTCTTTGTCCTCTTCCTTCGTAGGTTGTCAGGAACTGAAGAACAAGGCTCAGGAGTGCTCCCAAGTACTCAATTTAGGGGTGTTACAGGTATGAGCCAATGGGCTATTTACCTTTAAGGTGACAACACCCTTTGTATGGCCACTTCCTTTGGGACGGGGGGGGCATACCCCTAACCCTATTGGGTAGGATCCTACAAGACAATATGGAGGATTCTCAAAGGAGGAGGTCACTTTAGCTCAGGACACCTTAGGGGTGGTCCTGAATGAAAGGGGAGACACCTCTCCTGCTAACTAGTTTTCCCACAGACCTTGCCGCCAAAAGTGGGGCTTGGCCAGTGCAGCAGGTATCTCCACTAGCTGGAGAGTCCCTGGTCAGCATAACGAAGGACAGAAAGCCTTTGAGGTTCATCACTTTTTAATGCTGTTCCTGCTTGGGGTAGGTGTAAAGCACCTCCACCCAGAGCAGGTGCTGTTTCTGACCCACAAGAGCAAAAGGCTACCATCACAGGGGGTCAGAAACATGTCTAGCGGTGGCAGGCTGGGGCAGACCAGTCAGGCAAACACTAGTGGGTTGGTAGGTTTTCAGGCGGCACCTCCGAGGTGCCCTCTGAGTGCATTTCTTAATAAATCTAACACTGGCATCAGTATGGTATTATTAAGCTGAGATGTTGGATACCAAACCTCTTGGAATTCAGTGAAGCCATCATGGAGCTGTGTCACTTGTAACGACAAGTTCCCAGCCCATGTCCTCCGTATGGCATCACTGTGCACTTATAATGCCTAACAATGGACTTTGACACTACGGGGGTATCTGCTCATGCAGTTATGCCCTCATATGAGGTATAGTGCACCCTGCCTTAGGGCTGTAAGGCCTGTTGTAGGGGGTGACTTACTTAAGCCTCATGCAGTGCTGGTAGGCCTGGCACACAGGGAGGTGTGCCAGGTCAATGCTTCACTTTTATCTGCACCAAAACACGTAGGCTGCAGTGTGCATGTGGTTGGTTAGGGGTCTCCTAGGGTGGCATAATACATGCTGCAGCCCTTAGAGACTCTGGTCAAAAGGCCCTTGGTACCACTGGTACCTTTTACAAGAGACTTAAAAGAACCAACTGTGGAAACGATACAGTTTTGGGGAAAAACACTGGTATTGGGAACCGGGTTTGCAGTGACCCAGTACTCTACAGTCAAAGTTGCATCACAAGCCAGACCAAAAGGGGGGGGCACTGCAATAGAAACCCACTTTCCTACAGACGGTATAACCGTTGGTATGGTGCCAGACTGATTCTATGCACCCCCTCTAGATATGTTGTTCCACATGCCAGCTAGCTCATAGTGCTACCATAAGTACCCCTAAACCTAGGTGGGTAGTAAATGGCTCTGGCAACCACTGAACATGACAACTCTGACACACACCCCTCCCCCCCAACAAACAAATTGTGTTAACAGATCTAAAAACACCTTTGCTCAGTCACTCATGGTTTCTCATTCTCCGAGAAATATACAAGGAATACACAGAGGGAACTTTTTCAAAGTTTATTGAACCAATGGTTTGCTTGTATATAACATATATGCTGCAATGATCATTAGAAAGAAGCAGATAAGTTATTGGAAGTACCAAGATAGTGAACAAAATAAAAAAAGTCTCCACCATTGTGATAAGACAATGTATATATGCAGGCAAATAAAACAATCTACTATGCAGTCCCTAACCTAAGTGTCTAGGGCGTGTCTTCTGCCAAGAATCCCTCCACTGGATGATCCAACCCCACCTACCAGAAGGGAAAGAATATAAGTCCCAGCCTTGGTCACAAGCTGAACACCCTTGCTGTGGTATCAGCAATCTGCTGGGCAAAAGCTTCAGAGTGTAGAGACCTCGTTAATGACAGGAAAGCACTCCTCTAACTAAACCCGGAAAAGGCTTGTTTATTTATACCGAAAAGCATCCTTGCGAGTCCTGTGCAAGACAGCATTGTTATGGTCTATAGATAGCCATGTTGCCCCTCTGGATGAAAAATAGAGACATTTGCACAATGTGTGTTAAGGCCCTGTGCATGGGGCTCATGGAGTCATGATAATGTTAAGCGAAGCGGACTCTGTAACCGAAGCAGTTTCAGAGAAACAAATCCAACACGGTCACGTACACAAATGCGTGTAAAAGGTTATTGTTGGAAAGGGAAGGCAACGTAAGAAACATGTTCAAAGTAAAAGATAGGCCGATGTAAAAAAAAGCTGCTAACTAAGACAACACCCACTCCTCAGACAAAGGGACGACCAATAAAATAGAAACGCTATATAAAAACAGTGGCATAAAATGTCTTAGATATAAAATCACCTAAAACCAATTCTAAAAAGGCAATCGTGCAATTTGAAAGTAAAAGGCACATGGAAAGCCATCTGCCAAAAGTGTATAAAATAATTAAATGAAACATTTCTGTTCCCAGCAACCGGAGACGATGTTCCCAGAGGCACACCTTGAAGCAGGTTTTTGGAGCAAATGTGTTACTATCCAGCCTCCACAGCAGCTGCTGAGAGATCACACCCTGTAAACGGTCTGCAGAGCCAAGATGCATTTCACTAGGAGTTGAAGCATCCCAGGAGAGCTGGAAAAATGCGTTCAGCAGCAATTGAATACGCTGGGAACAACTATACAAATGGGCCTTTTAAGGGGTCCACCAGTACATCTATGTTTGACAGCTCAACCAATTAGGATCAGAGGCATAAATACAGGGCACATTTGTAAGTGCACAGCAGACAGCGGAATACAGTTGCACGCAGTGAAGCCAGACAGGATGAATGCTTCTGAAGCCAAGGTGTAGCGAAGCTTTGCACCATGCGTTCACGGCACAGCAACACAAATGGTATGGCTTGTTTCAAACTGGTACATCCATTGTGGAGCAGAAAAATGACAGGACAAGTGGAAAAACTCCAAAAACTTTTGAGTGCGAAGTGTATGAAAGAAGCAATTACTCCGAAAACTGTCTGGAAGGTACTAACCAACCCATAGCCTTAAAAAAAGTGAGCTATTCCCTTCGTATCAGACATGTTAAAGATACAATGGACCAGCTCCCCAAAATGCATTGGGAAGCTAGTATGGAGTAGTGCCTGTATCTCAAAAGAGGACCTTGTAACCTGGAGATCAAAAATCTCTTTAGCGGATGTTAAGGCCACATCTCATTGAAACAGCATGGCTTTCAATTTGCTCAGAGCATCAAAGCGTATGTTGGAAACATTTATCGAAGGCCATAGCGTTGCCTCCCTAACTGTGCGGGCAGGTGGAAACTAGGTCTAGGTGGAGTTGTGCTATGCGGAAACCGCAAAGTCCCCCAAAAACTCCATCGCACTACGCAGAGTTCCGCGGGCGGAGCTACTCACAGCACCCGTTTGCAAGACGTATTAAGTTTTATTCATCGCAAAGTGTGTTCTCCCACCGGAAATCGTGTGCGAACTTCACCATGCTGTTTTTTGCAGTTTATGGTGCAGGGCCTATACGGCCTCAGGGAGCATCAGCAACACTGGGAGAGGGTGCGCCGCAGCTCTGGGGTCCGGCACACCCAACAGCTGATACACAATGAAATGATGAACAGATAATTGCTTGAATGAAGAAACAATGGAGCTCTTCTGGATAGGGGCATGCTCACCTACTTGCTTTTATCAAAGCTTTGATTCAAAGAGTTAGGGGGGGTATTTCTGTCTCCATTTATTTCTACTCCATTAACTCATAGTATTTAAGAGAGGCAGATATTATGTATCAATCATCACACACCTCCCTACCCATGACATTTCAACAGTGCCACCCATTATGACCCAACTGCTGCATGGTGCAATTCGGCACTGCAGTGTTGGCTGTGCAATGTGTGTCTGCTTCAGTTAATGTGGCATCTACAAAATTTTCAATGCATGGCAATGCGAAAACAACGAGTGTTTCCCTTCTAGTACCCACTCAGTCACTTCCTAGTACTTCACTTCTTTATCCTTTCACTCCTTTGTTCTTTCCCAATTTCTGTCCTGGCCTTCCCACGAATTTGAAAAATCCATTCTTGGCATATGCCACATTTTTCTAGCCAAGCGATTTATTTCATCAGGGCTTCCATAACGGATTTATGCCTGCTCAAATTATTCTCTTTCAACATTCATCAACCACGGTGACTCACTAGCCAAAGCCTAGGCACATGATGATGATCAGTGACACCCCACTAATCTGTAGTAAAACATCTACTTACCCTGCCTAATTCCTCAAACTTACCCTGCAGTAGAGTAAGCCAAGTTTCATTTCCTTACTGTCAAGCAAATGTATTGGTTGTAAAAAATAATTATAAAGTGTGGTGGAGTAAAGTGGGACTAAGTAAGTGCCTTGACTTTTGCGGATGGGATAGTCTGACAAACCTGCCGAATACAATCTCTATCCCGTCCCTTAATCCTTTCCCTGTACTGCGGTGCAGCACTTTTCCCACCGTCTACTTACGGCAGACAGGATGGCTGCATGATTTTTTTGAGTGACTTCATTATTATTCATCTGCCTTGTAGTCAGGGTAAAATTGAAAGGCATTTTAGAGAAGAGCAGGGCCATTGGAAAAAGATAATTGTCTATTACAGCTGCCCCAGCTGCAGACTGCAGAGTAGTAAAGTACGACTAGGGCACCAGCTAGCATGCCTCCATTAATTTAGCCAAACAAGGGAGAGAAAAAATGTAATCCATAGTGCAGAATGCCCTACTCATTAATGAGGGGCAATTTATTTTTCCAGAGTGACCGTCTAGTGTTTACTACGAAATGCTGCAACCTCCACCTATACCGACCACCGGGCCTCAGGGGAGACTTTTTATCATTGGTAGGAAACCTACTGTAACCCCGCCGCTGGTGAATCTAGTTTTACCATTCTAGGGGATTTTAATTTTCATTTGGAAGCCACTGAAGACAAGGATTCTATATCGCTTACCTCCGAGGTAGGGGCGATAGGACTCCTTCAAAGAGTCAGTGGCCCTACCCATTCGGTGGGTCACACGCTGGATGGTCTTTTTATGAATAAGGAGCAGATCTCGGTAAATGAGATCCTACCTCTGACGTGGTCCGATCACCATGCAGTATTATTCGATATTGGTATTCTGCACCCTACTTCCTCACACACCAGTTCAGTCCCCCCCCTAAACAGTTTAAGGCTTGGAGTGGTGTAGATCAGGCTCTTCTCAAACAGCATCTATCGAATACTCAGCCAGAAGCTGTTCTAGACCCAGAACTGGCCACTACAAATTATACGGACTGGCTCCAAAACGCATTTGCTAAACTAGTCCCGTATAAAACAGTTTCCAAAAACTGGACGACTCCCGATGCCCCGTGGTTCTCTGAGGCATTGAGGCTGGAGAAACAACGGTGTAGGAAACAAGAGAGGCGCTGGCGCTTAGAATATGACAGCCAGGAGAAATCTCTGTACAAGTTGGCACTGGCGAATTATAAATGCCTTATACTAACAGACAAAAGTAACTACTATACTAGGAAAATAGAAACCGCACAAGATTCCTCCAAACAGTTGCTTCAGGTGGTTTCTAAACTGGCAGCGCCAGCAGACAGCTCTGCTAAGGTAACATCCCAAGCGCTCTGACTAGTTGGCCCTCAGCTTTCAGGATAAGGTGAGGCACATCTATTCGAACTTTAATGCCTCTGCTGAGGGCAGGAGTCAGCTGGACTTAAATGCATGGGACAGGACAGCTCTGCCTTCAGGGAATTTAGGCCAGTCTCAGTGTAACATATAATTGATCTGGTAAACACGGTCAAATCAGGTTCACCGTTTGACCCTTGGCCCCCACCCCTCAGTTCTGAAACTGATCCCAGACCTAATGGGTACAAACCTGACTAACACTTTCATCTCTATGTTCAGCTCAGGTACCTATCCTTCCCAATGGAAAAAGGCCTCTATTCTCCCGTTGTTTTAAAAAAAAAAACCTAATCTGAATCCAGGAAAGACCAACAATTATCGACCAATTGCGGGTCTACCTTGGTCTGCCAAACTTGTTGAAAAAATTATGAACGTTCAATTGGCTCAATTTATTGAGAATAAGCTGTTGGATGAAACAGTTTGGGTTTAGGAAAGGCCATAGCACAGAAACCGCACTCAAAGCTACTGACGAAATCAGGTTTGTGTTAAACAAAGGAGGTGCTGCGGTACTTGTGCTATTGGATCTATCACAGTATTTGACACTGTTGATCATGCCACGCTGATCAATCGGGTCTCTGCCCTAGGCATTGGGAACAAGGCAAAAGCCCTTCCGTCATCATTTCTATCTAATTGTACCCAGCTAGTTAGTCTGGGTGATTTCAATTCCCCAGTTTCACTTCCATGTGGTGTCCCGCAAGGATCCTTATTAAGTCCGACACTGCTCAATATTTACGTCACCGACTTAGCATGAGTAATCAAATTGTTTGGACTAGCTCTCACGTCATATGCAGATGACACCCAATTGTTGCTCGCCGTTCATAAAAACGGGGATGCAGTATCGGCTAGCTTTCAAGATGGCATGTTGGCCATCAGTACCTGGATGTCAAAGAATTGCCTCAAATTAAACTCATCCAAGACAGAAGTAACGGTCTTAGAAAATGTATCCCCAGGGTGGTCTGCAGGCTGGTGGCCGGATAAATTGGGATCGCCCCCAATTCTGGTCACTAAAGCCAGGCACTTGTGTCATTCTTGACGATAAATTGTCTTTGAAACATCATGCCAACGCTGTGGTCTCCTCATCCTTTTAGGTCTTAAGAATACTGTTGGGTACTCCCAAATTCAAGTCCATCTCTAATGTGGTGCGACAGCTTCACTGGCTGCCCATAAAAAGGTAGAACAAAATTTAAAGCTCTCTGTATTGCCTATAAGGCTATTCACAATACAGGGCCGGAAGTTTTGAAGAAGTAATTTCAGGTATACACTCCCATCAGATCCCTTCGCTCAGCAGGTGCCAATCTTCTTGTCATCCCTAAAACCAGGAGAACCAACTGGGGCGACAGAAGTTTCGTAGTTGCGCCTGCTAAACTGTGGAACTCTTCCCTCACAGATTAAGGCTAGCCCTACTCTGCTGTCATTCAGGAAACAAATAAAAAAAATGGCTTTTCAAGTAATAGGTTTTTTCCATTCCAAGCCATACCTTCTGCAGCACATGGCGCCAAGACACCTAAGGGTATTTGCGCGCTTTACAAGTAGTTTAAATAAAGTTTTTTTTAAACTGAGGTGCTGTTTATTCTGTTATAATTCCTTTCAGACAGTGCATTGGTCATTTGCCTTTAGTTTTATGTGAGGCATGTGTGGGTAACGGCTGTGACTCTAATCACAAACTGAATGGGCCTAGGGGACCAGCAATATACTGCTACTGTGCCACAACATACTTTTAAAAAAGTGTTTTGCACAAAGCATGGTTTACAATTTGTCTTTTTTCTTTCTTGATTTAGCTACTCCTGCTGGTGATCTATCTCAGTAGGATGTAGCAGCCCGGCAGCAGAAGCTGGAGGCTATATGGGCAGAGTACCAGCGGCTGGAGGCCCAGGAGGAGGAGTCAGCTGCCCAGGGCCGCAGCCAGCCACTAGTACCTCCAGCCTCTCAGCAACAACACTGGTGCCGCAGTCCGCTGGAAGCTGCCTGCCATCGTTCCATCACTGCTGCACCCCTCAGTTTCAGACAGCACCTTCCAACGCCACGTCCTGCTGAGGCTGGCACGCATTGAAGCCAGGCAGGCACATATGGAGGGGCTCATCAGAAAGCTCCTGGACCCCTGTGTCTAGTGCCCTCTTTGCCCCCTTTTTTAACATTTATTTTGGTGGGTGGGTCTTGTGGGTGGAGCAGGGGAGAATGATGGGAGTTGGAACCGGGACAGTGTTTAGGGATGGGGAGTTTTGTTTAGGGAGGGGGTGAGCTAGTTGTGGGTGGAAGGGATGGGTTTTATAATATTGTTAAATGGGTATTAAGTATTTATTTTACTTTATTTATGCCTCAAATCTTTTGGGAGCGTTTTACTTTGCACTGCTGCCTTTTAATGCAGCCTGTTTTTAAAATCTGCTTATTTTGTAACACATTTAGTTATGCGGTAACCTTATCCTACTACTCTCCTAGTACCGAAGCTGCCGAGATGGAGAACTGGAGTGGACGGGTGCGCTTAACAGGAGAAAGTTGTTTAGTGATGCATGTGGATGTCCGATCAAGCATACAAAAATTTTGGGCGGAGTGGGAGGGAGCACGGATTTGTTGGTGTGTTCATCTGGAATGTATACTCTTTGATTTCTCATACTGAACGGACGTGTCTTTTGCACTGGCTTTTATCCTAACGATATGTGATGTGGTGGATGTCGTGTTCTAGGTCACTAACGCGGCTTGGTCAGCCAACAAGGCGGACACGGCTTGAATAAGCTCCGCGCGTTCACCTAATTAATCCTTTCTAAAATCCTGCTGTAATCTACCTTGGTGCAGCCCATCCGACGATCGAAGGACCGCTAACCCGCTCTGGCGCAGTGCTGGGGACCAACTGCCGGCGAAAAACTGCACGAGAGTGCTGGAGCCGCGACGCAGTCTGGGCCCGATGCTGCTGGCCAAACCCCGACGGAGCGTAGCCGGGACCTGTGTGGGGCAAGGTCTAGATCCTAAGGTGAGAGGCACGGTGCCGCAGGGGGCCAAAGCGGTTGCAGCCGGTGGTGCTTGCTCCCTGCGACTTACGGGGGTCCGCTGCAGGGTGGTTGTCTCGGCCTCTGGCCTGGTTGCAGGGGACCCCATCGGCCCAACCTGGTTCTCCCGCTGGGGTCATGAGGCTCGCCTTGGCTTGGGCTCTGGCTGGCGTTTGGGGGGGGGGGGGGGGGGGGGAAGGAAGGACGGGGGGGGGGGGAGAAGGAAGGACCGGTGGGGCCGCCCTGGGCCTCTGAGGGTCGGGGCAGGTGACACCGTGCGCCCCTCCATAGTGGAGCTCTCCCTTGGGTGCGACACGCCAGACCTTGGGCGCCGAGATGCGGCTGTACCGGCCTACGGCGGCGATACGCCATTCCTGCCCAGAACACCGAGGCGCTACGCAGTGCCCTACCTGCCAGATTGGACCAGGCAGGCCTGGGGGTCACCCTTTGAGCTAACGGCCACGGTAGTGGAATGCCAGTGGCGATCTCCTGTACCTCCCCCTGAGGATTCCAGCGAGCTGGCTAGGGCTCATTGAACCAGGCACCCATAACTGCTGGGCCTGGGTGACACTGATTAGGGCTGAAGAGTTGCAGATAACCCTCGTGCTGCTCATTTGAGAAGCGTGATGTCGCCCCACGCCGTGCCTCGAGGACCGGCGGGCCATGCAGCACAACTGATTCCTGCCGCTAGAAGAGATTGATTTGCAGTGCAGGGGTGGTCAGGGGTGTGTGGTGTGCTGGTGGTCCGGCGAGCTAGGTCCTGATAGAGGAGCCTGCTTGGCTAGCTGCTGCGGGCTGGGCTAGGCCTGGAGTGGTTGGTTTCCGTGAGGACCGGCTCACGGCGCTCTCCCTGGTGAGCCCCGCGTGTCTCATCGTACCTTGGCCTGTGACCCCCCCGAAATAATTGGAGAGACCAATTGGCGGCACTATCATGGGAAAAGATAACCCTGGCACCGTGGGCTTGAAACAAAGCACCTTGGACCAATATGCTACGGCAGCAGGCGGGGCTCCAAGCCTGGCCCCTTACCCGACAATGCAGCTCTCTTGACAGCCATTACAGAAGCGAGAGACACGCTAGATGGCAAGATTGGTGCAGTAGGTACCGAAGTCTCATTTCTGCGACAAGATCTGAGAAAGGCTGTGGACCATATCACCGAAGCTGAGACACGGGTGTCCTCCGTGGAAGATAATGCGACAACCTTACAGCAGCGTGTCAACAAATTAATTGGAATCGCAGGAGCTGGCATCCAGGGTTGAAGATGCAGAGGGCCGCGCTAGGCGTAACAACCTCCGCTTCGTTGGCTTTTGGGTTGTGAGGTTAACTCCATGAATCGCTTCCTCACCTCATGATTTACTACCTCCCGATATGATCTCCATGTGCTTTGTGGTTGAAAGGGCCCACCGGGCACTGACAAGAAAGCCACCCCCGGGGGAAAATCCACAGCTGGTCATCGCCAAGCTACTTAATTATGCAGACAGAGATGCGGTGCTACAGTTCGCTCTGTCGCATAAAAATAAACTGGTCTTTGACTCCAGGCCTATAATGATCTTTTCAGATTACACCCGCCTAGTGCAACGGCAAAGACAGTCTTTCACAGCAGCGAAACGGAGACTCCGAGACCTTAATATTTCATACATGCTGCTTTATCCTGCCAGGTTACGTGCTGTGTATAACTTCAAGACCTATTTCTTTGACTCGCCCAAAGCAGTTTTTGCCTGGACAGATGAGGGGCTCACCTGAAACCTCATTCCCCGCCGCCACTGGAGTCCAACTCCTCCAGGGGCTCGCAACGAAACAGACCACGTAGGACAAATTCAAAACGGCGACCTGAGAGAGCATCCGGATTACTTCATGGTCTGAGCTGTATCAATTTGATTATTACTATATGTCCATAGTTTGGAATTGCTCCGGCCATCCTGCACCAAGTAGAGGTGGACATTGTGCACTGTGGCTGACCTGACCCGGACATTTGTACCCCAATGTTAATGTTCTATGGGAATGTTGGGATCCACTGGAGGGGGGGCCCTGGGCTCTCAAGTTGGGGTCCTGGGGTGCTCCTCACCGCGACAGATGCTCCTAGTTCTTGGCAGTATCAGGGGGGGCTGTTTTTTGGGTTTAGAGTTATGTTAAGTTCCTGTACACGCCCAGACATCCCATTTTTCACTAGGCTTGTCTTTACTATTAGTCTTCTAACTGACTTATGGCCAATCAGGCGGCTGCCTCCCCTTTGGGTGAGTTGACAGTGGTAATGTGGAATGTCCGAGGGCTGCTTAAAGTCAAACGAGATGCTATCCTTAGACAAGCTAAACGATATGGAGCAGACATTCTTCTCCTACAGGAGACCCATCTACAGGGCAATAAGGCTCCCTGCCTGGCCAGGTTTGGGTATCAGCTAGTACATCATGCGGGTTTCACAAGGGGTTACCGTGGAACGGCTATCCTCATTCACCGCCGTGTCCCCTTCATTCATATTAAACATTGGGTAGATCCCGGGGGTCGATTTGTTCTTCTGTCGGGCTCCTTTTATGGTGCACCCATTAATTTAGGCAGCATTTACGCACCCCCGCCACTGGGGACCACTTTTGTAGATAGCATCACTCGTTTGTGGAGTGAACTCCCAGAGGGACTGTCTCTCCTGGGAGGAGACTGGAATGATATTATGTCATCGCTTGATAGAAGGCGAGGATCCGGGGTGGGCCCTTCCACCACTGCCTCTAACTTATCCCTACATGCTGGTACGCTAGGATGGTCCGACATATGGCGAGAATATCACCCAGCCGAGATAGGCTACACATACTGGACCACAGTCCATGGATCCATGTCTCGTCTGGATTACATGTTTACACCATGGAGTTATATCCATAGGTTCTCCCAGGTCTCCCATCTTCCCAGAGGGTTGTCTGATCATTCCCCGGTCACGGTGACATTTCTCCTGCACTTTCAAAAGTCCCCCTTTAGGTGGCGAATGTCCCCATGGCATCTTCGAGATCCCGATTATCAAGAACGTAGGAGTACAGCAATTCAAGAGTATTTAACCCTAAATGTCGACTCGGCTTCATCTAAAGAAACCCTTTGGGAAGCCTTGAAACCCATGATCCGAGGAGTAGACATTAGTTATCGGGCTAACGACAGACATAAGCGCTCCGCCCAGCAGGCAGAGCTGGAGGCCCAGTACACATCCTCAGAGACCACACACACAACCACACACTCTGTCCAGCCCTTCAGCGAAATCCATCCCTCACGCAGCAACAGTTACAACAACACCTTATGGAAGAGGCGAAAGAAATTTGGTTAGCGTCTCAACACCGAATATACCAGTGAGGGGATAAATCAAGTAAAACGTTGCACAGACTATGCCAAACTGCGCGAGCCCCAGCCACAGTCCCAATCATCAGGGGTAGCGATGGTGTCTTGCGCACATCTCCCGTAGAAGTGGTCACAGAATTTGCGCACTATTTCTCTACACTTTACACTCTGCTATGAGGTCATCTGAGAGCTCTTCCCTCAGAGTTCCTTCGGGATATTCCCCCACAGAGATTAACAGATGAGACCAACTAGACACCCCCATCACAGTGGACAACTTAATGGCGGCATTGGCCATGATCGGGGCGGGCCCCTGGCCTCAATGGGTTTCGCATAGAGTTCCTTCGCTCCCATATGTCCACACTGGGCCCTCACCTGTTGGACACAATACACGATGCCCTCGAAAAGAAACTATTACCCCGAGACTGGCGGCAGGCCGAGATTGTCCTCTTTCTAAAGCCCGACCGACCACCGGTAGACCAGTCCTCATACCGCCCTATTTCCCCAATTAACTTTGAATCCAAACTATAGGGAAAAGTCCTTGCCGATCACCCGCATTCAAGATTTGATTCATCTAGATCAATCCGGTTTTATGCCACACCGAGCCACCCGTCATAACATTCGGCAAGGCTTTTGACTCCCTGAGCTGGGAGAACCTCTTCCAGCTTTTTGAGGCGATCAATTTTGTTCCGTGCTTTTTGGGTTACGTGCGCCTACTATATACGGAACCTACGGCCTCAGTGCATATTGCTGGTCATCGTTCCCCCTTCTTTCCCATTAGCCGCGGCACACGGCAAGGATGCCCCTTGTCCCCACTCTTATTTGCCTTGGCGGTGGAACCCTTGGCGGTATGGGTTTGCCAGGATCCAGTGCTTCGAGGCTTCGACTGGCCGAGGTCACAATCCGATCGTATTGCATTATATGCAGACGACGTATTATTCTTCATGACTGATCCATGGATCTCGGGCCCGAGCATCCTGCAGATCCTCAGAGTCTTCAGCCAGATCACCGGGCTCCATACCAACCCTTCCAAATGTGTGCTGTTTCCAGTATATATATATATATATATATATATATATATATATATATATATATATATATATATATATCTATCTCCCCCTGTCCAAAGACCGCATGGGCACGTAATATTAATCCACTTCTTGCCGGCCTCCGAGATGAGACTTCCATATGGGTATCCTTACCCCTCTCGCTGTATGGGCAATCGCGGATTTCCAAAATGGTCTCTCTTCCCGGAGTGTTATATCGGCTTAAAAAATTTCCATATCATATACCGCGATCATGGTTCGCGCAAATAAACGCCATACTCAATAAATTCTTAAGGGGCGGGGGAGCGGTTAGGGTGGCACTACAGACCTGTGTGCAATCTACCTACTGCGGCGGTATTGCTGAGGCAGACGTAGACTCATTATGTGGCTGCTCACCTTTTGGTCATTAATGAATGGTGGCGCAATACTCCTACAGACTTGGCGTTTGCTCTAGAACACACAGCAATGGAGGGGACTCCCCCTTCCTCAGGTTATTGTACAGTGCGCAGAATCTTGACCCTCTACCCCCATGCCAGCAGAACAACGATTCAGCTGTGGCGGTATACGGTCCGGCAGATGGGGTGGCAGAGGCGTTTGACTCAGACAACACCCCTGTGGCAAGGTACATATTTCCGTCAGGTGGCAACATTGAAGGGGTTCCACCAGTGGGACCAGATCGGCATCTCCGTACTTGGGGAGTCATGCAGGGCACTACCCTAAAGTCCTTCCGGCAGCTACAGGAGGAGTTCCATCTCCATAAAACCCAGTTCTACAAGTACCTCCAACTACGTCATGCCCTCACCCCATTGCTTTCAAATCTGGACGGCCTCCCAGAGTTCCACCCCTTAGAGGGTCGCCTCCTAATGGGCGATTTGGGCGCCCACAAAATTCGGCAGATACATCAAACATTGACAACACGTTCCACCACAACTCTCCATAAGACTAGGAAGGCGCTGCAAGATGATATCCCAGATCTGACTGACGATTGGGCGGAGGCAGTGGCTAGCCCCCGGGGTGCTGCGGTGTCTTCTAGATACCGTCTTATTCAATTTAAATATGTCCAACGCTGTTTACACACGTCTTCGTCTCTGGAAGATGGGTTATTGCATCTTCTCAGTGCCTATGCTGTGAAAGGGAGGAGGGGACATTGTTCCACATAGTATGGAGCTGCACCGCAATACAGCCCTTCTGGCACAGAGTCTCGACTTGTCTAAAAGAGGTACTATCTTGGGATCTTCCACACGACCCTAGACTATTCCTGCTTCATAGCACTGACGACATAGGGGGGGGGGAACCGATACAAACAACACTTGCTCTTCCTTGCTCTCACAATTGCCAGGCGTGATATTGCTCAGTTATGGAAGGGAACTCCCCCACCAACAATAGGGAAATGGCGAAAGGAATTAGACAAATGCATGGTTGCGGAGATAGCAGTCTTCCAGGCACGGGGTTGCTCTCAGAAGCACAGGAAAATCTGGTCTAGATGAGCTACGTACCGGGGCATAGACCTTCCCCCTCTTTCTTCGCAAACCCCTTGACAAGCAGTGGTCATCAGATGTTATGGGCCATAATGTACTGTATACTGTTTTCTCTATTCGGATATACCTGGATATCAAAATATGTCCGCCAATGTGGGTGGGGTGGGAAAGTCTGCGCAAAGTTTTGGATTTCGTTGTTATATATGCAAACTGTACCCAATGATGTATCCATGCTTGGCACTTTATCATTATCCTATCTCAAAATGGTTTATGTCGGGCATCCGCCCAAGTGGTACTATAAAAATTCAATAAAATAGGTTGTAATAAAAAAAAAACACAATAAAGCGGTTTATAAAAAAAAAAATGTTGCCTAGCGAGTGCATGATGTGACATCACATGTAATTCTCCAGTTACCTATAACAATAGGCTACCCACCCAACCACAGCTTCAAATTTGAGCCAGGCAACACGCGCGCCACACGCACACACGCGCGCCACGCACACACGCGCGCGCGCCACACACACGCGCGCGCCACACGCACGCCCCACACACGCGCGCCACACACACGCCACACACGCACGCCCCACACACGCGCGCCACACACACGCCACACACACGCCCCACACACGCGCGCCACACACACACCACACACACGCACACACAGCCACACGCACACACAGCCACACGCACGCGCCACACGCACGCGCCACACGCACGCGCCACACGCACGCGCCACACGCACGCGCCACACGCACGCGCCACACGCACGCGACACACACACAGGCCACACACACACAGGCCACACACACACAGGCCACACACACACAGGCCACACACACACAGGCCACACGCACGCGCCACACGCACGCGCCACACGCACGCGCCACACGCACGCGACACACGCACGCGACACACACACAGGCCACACACACACAGGCCACACACACACAGGCCACACACACACAGGCCACACACACACAGGCCACACACAGGCCACACACACACACAGGCCACACACACACACAGGCCACACACACACACACACACAGGCCACACACACACACACACACAGGCCACACACACACACAGGCCACACACACAGGCCACACACACAGGCCACACACACAGGCCACACACACAGGCCACACACACACACACACAGGACACACACACACACAGGCCACAGGCCACACACACACACACACACACTGCATTTTCCCAAATCAAGTAAACACCTCTCACCAGTCCACAGAGTGGAGTAGGCATCCTAGACTCATCACTATGTTGGTTTCTGTTAAGCGGATAGCTTCCTTCTTCTGGCAGTTGTTGAGGTAGTCACACACTGAACCCTTTAATCATCCTCCTGACTCCTAGTAACGAATATGTCTAACTCCATTCCAACCTAAATGAGAGCGATCAACCTGTAGTGCAATGCTGTTGATGAACAACAAGAGAAACATGGAGCAATTTTTTTGTGTAGACTAGATTTGTGTTTGTTAGCCAAGCTGACTGATTGCTTTGAGTCTTTGAGGAGTGTGAAGCAGAAAACAGTGTGGACCCCGCAAACAAATCTCGCCAAGTGTCAAAGGGGAAGGAAAAAATCTCCTTCAGGTAAAAAAGGATCACCCATTAGACCACTAACATTGTAAATCATCTCAATCAAGCTAACAAATTATAGTCGAACACCCACCATCACTGTCTGCCAGCACATGTATCTCAACACTCACAATGACTCATATCACTCATTGGTGCATTTCTTACCTGTTCCAATTCAAGCACGGTGGTACATTGCCGATCCTCTTTGATTCACGATACACACATCGGACAGTCTTGCAAATCAAATATTCAGGAGCAGTCCTGCTAGGGGAAGAAAGAAAGGCTAGGCACGAGATGGAGGCAGGCATTGTCTCTCCAATGTCCTTGAAGGGAATTAATAGGGTGGGGTTGGGGGGCTTCTTCACTGCACACTGGTCCAACTCCAATCCGGCCATACAGGTGTTTAAACGGTGGGAACGCATTAGTCAGACACACAAAAAATAATATAATGTTCCCCTAGCTAGATCTTTTTTTTAAAAATGTTGGTCAAAGCAGTTTGGCGATAGAAAGTTCTATAGTGGCCCAGTTGGCCTACTCAGTAGTCAGGAAAATAGAGTTCGTCCTCAAACTCAGGTGGCTCGCCCAGAAGTTGGTCACCTAACACACTGCCATAGCCAGAGTCTGACCAATCACCCTCATCCTCCTCCTGTCGTACTTCAGGTATGGTGTAATTCAGTGGTATAAAGTGCTCATTCATTTTGATCATTGTTAACATTTCCACGTTTTGGGGCGAGAGACTGGTCCTTCTCACTGTGACAACTGCACCAGCAGCACTGAACACACGCTCAGCAGACACACTGGCTACCGGGCAAGCCAGATACTTTATTGCCAGCTTGCTGAGCACTGGCCATTGGCACCTCTTCCCATACCAATAAACCAATGGGTTTTGATCCAAATAGACCTCTGTTGGGTCATCCAGATAGGCCTGGACCATCCTCTCAATAGTCATAGGTGCTCCAACTTGCTCAATCCCTTTTGCCACCTCTGCACTGGACTTCAGCCCTGCCTTTAGAAACCAATCCAATGCAGATTTTACGGGTGTTGCTCCTGTCCCTGTTGCTAGTATTCTTGTTGTTGGTTTTGTCTGCTGTGAGCAAACAGCACTGCCCTCAGGCATTCCCAGCTGTTCTACTAGGTCGCTGGCTTGCTCAGCAATCCACGTTTTGTAGATTGAAACATCCCCACCTGAAAAAGGAATGAAAGTGGCCAGTATTTGTTTGTAACGTGGATCAAGAATTGTGGCACAGATGAAATGTTTGGATGACAAAATGTCTCTTTGCAGCTTTGTATTAACAGCCAAGCGAAGGATTAAGCGTTCCACCAACTCATGCGCATCTTTTTTTTCGTCCACACCTGCGTACATTTCAGACACCTCCTTTAGCTGTTCTTGTAGCATAAACAACAACGGGATAGCTTGGCCCATGGTGCTGTCCTCCTTACTAACTTCCTGTATGAAAAGTTCAAAAGGAAGCAGCATCTCGGTCAGGCATTTGACTAGGCCCCATTGGTTCATCTCAATCATCATGCCTTTTCCAGTTGCATCCCCTCTTTGCGTGACATATTCATTTATCGGTCTGTACTGCTCATACAGACGTTGCAACATGTAAGAAGTCGAATTCCAACGTGTTGGTACCTCCTGCATTAGTGCTTTGACTGGTACTCTATGATCACGCTGAATGATCCTCAACTGCTTCCGGGCTTTAAAAGAATGGCTGAAATGAGCGCAGATTCTTCTGCAGGTGGAGAGTAAATTGCTGACTCGGTCTTCTTTTTTGAGAAAGTCCTGTACAATGATGTTAATGCAGTGAGCCAAACATGGCACTCTGAAATAGCCACCATCTGACATGGCCTTAACTATATTACTGCCATTGGCGGTGGCAACAAATCCAATGTTAAGCCCTCTGGGTCGCAGCCATTCAGAGACCTTGTGGTTAAAGTCATCCAAGATGTTGTTTGCAGCTGTATGGGATTTCTCCATGGCTAACACGGCTACTGTTGCATGCTTCAGAGCGCCATTAAAAATTTCAGCAGTGTCAACACCTGCAGATATCATTTCTCTAACCCCCACAAAAGAGATCCAGTGTGCAGTGATGCACATGTAATCAGTGGCTTGGCAACTGGTCCACATGTCTGCCGTCAAGTGGACAGTGTGACCAGCACTCTGCTGCAAAGCTTGTCCAACCAATTTCAGCACATCGTGATGTAGTGCTGGTACAGCAACTCTGGCAAAATAGGTCCGGTTGGGAACTCTCCATTTTGGGCATATGGCCCCCACAAATTCTAGAAAGCCCACTCCTTCCACGAAAGAAAAAGGGAGGAGATCCAGTGCTAACATTTTAGCCAGCTTCCCGCTGTACAAACGTGCCGTTGGGTGGTTGGGCTCATACTGCTCCTCCTGCCTAACCAGGCCAGGAATAGTAGCCTGTATTTTTTTTTTATCTGGTGCCACTGACGCAGGCGACTTCTTGATTGAAGAAGGCTGTAGACTCAATGTGTGCCTCAGCGGAGCAGTCACTGTATGCCCTTGCCTTGGTGTCTCGACCTGACTCAGAGTCTTGTGCCATTGTGATGTTGATGTGGGTGATGTTGATGTGGGTGATGCTATTGCACTGCTGGGAACAGGGCTGATTTGATTAACAAAAATGTCACCCTCTTCTACACCTTCCACCGTGATCAAAGCAGATTCCCTGCTCTCACCACCTTCACTTGCAGTTTTTTTGCTAAGGTGCGCCTCCCAGCGGAATGCGTGGTGTTTTCTCAAATGAGTTGTTTGGCCTCCGGTACCATAGTTTGTACCAAGCTTACCCCGCTTAACTCTTGCGTTGCAAATGGAGCATATGGCAATGTTCTGCTCCTGCTTGCTAACTGTAAAGAAGTCCCAAACTGGGGAGGTCCACTTTCTGACACTGGTGCCACTGCCAAAGTCCAAAGAAGTGGCGGTAGGTGGGTGTTTCAATGTTTGCCTCCCTGCAGTGCCTACTTCTACTGAGGTTCTTGTAGGACGCAGGGGCCGTACAAATATGGAAGCTGGCGGTGGTGGTATCTGTGCCACATACCTCAGAGCAGGCTGAGATGAAGTAACGTGTGTCTCCTCTGGGGCTGGAATAACATTCATGATGACTGGGTCATAGTCATCCTCTTCTTCATCCTTAACTCCAAGGCTTTCAGGAACCTTCCTTTTCCCTAGCCTCTCCTGGCGTATCTCAGACTGAGGCGGGATCCAAGTGCAGTCTTGATCATCAGAAGAGGGGCTTGGAGAAGATGGTGGAGTACCCTTCCTTTTTCTTGCTGGAGTTCTGGAATACAATGAATCTTCTGAAAGAGGGGCTTCTACTTCCTCAGCATGAAGCTGAATATCCTGAAGTGCTCCTACTTCAGGGGAAACTACTATTGATGGCTGCGGCTGTTGTAGTCCACTTAGCGGAGTTTCTGGTAAGGATTGGGTACTACTTTGCAAAAGAGATAACTCCAATTCAATGGCACTACTCATCGGTGTCGCCGTGATTACAGTGGCTGCCTCTGTGACAGACATGGGCTTGGGCCTAGGTTGGGGAGGGGCCGTTGATGTAGGAGTGCTGCTCCCAGCTTGCTCTCCGGAGGCTAGTGCAGCAGGCACAAGACGTTGCCCTAAAGAGGTCTGTGGCGACATACCAGTGGTGGTAAGCTCCTTCTTATTACTGGCCACTTTCTTGCTAGCACCTTTCTTTGGGGCCATCTGGAAGCTGTCAGTTGCAAAGAGCTTCACAAGCTGAAGAGATGTCGGTGTTGTGTGGTCACGAGTCACGTGCACAGGACCTGTCTGGCTGTACTGTGGGAGAGGTCTCTTCTCTTGTGCTCCTAAAAGCAAACAAGCAAGAAGAACATCAGTAAATTGTGGCATTGCAGTTTTGAATACGTATTACAAACAATATCATTTAGTGTGGTTTCTTAAGTTAAACAATTAACAATACAGTGTATCCATTCAAAAGCAAAACCACACCAACAAACTTTCATTTACCATCAGGAACGATAAGAAAGAGCAACAACATACAGATGTAATGGTTTGCTTTAAGTGCATCAAGTTGGGATGTGGCACTCAGGGAGGTGCAGTGACAATGGGATAATCCTTAGAAAATGAAGGCTGTTGTGCGACTGTCTGCCTGCCTATGGTGGACAGGGGGTTGATGGATGTTAGGAAAATGTGAAAAAGAAAATTAGGAAAAAATGGATAGTAAAAAATTAGGTGAAAAAAGTATCAAAAAAATAAATATTAAAAATATAATTGCTGATGTACTAGGGCATGGGTACTCACAAACTTTCTCTCGGGGGCCAAATTTACAGTGTGGTTTGTGGCCGAGGGCAGCACCAGTGGGGGCGGGGGGCGGGGCTAGAGCAAAAAAAAAAAACTATGGCCATGAGGTTGAACACAGGCCCCTGCAGCGGACGCCTTCGTTCACTGAGCCACCAGACCCGGCATACACGCATCTCTCTCTCTCTCTTTCTCTCTCCCTCCCTCCATCTATCTCCCCCTCTCTCTCTGTCTCCCTCTCTCTCCCCCCCTCTCTCTCCCCCCTCTCTCTCCCTCCCCCCCCTCCCTCCCATAGTCTCCCTGTCTCCCTCCAACTCCCTCTCGTCCTCCTGTCTTCCTGTGTCTGTCTCCCTCCCTCTGTCTCTCCCCTCTCCCTCTCCCTCCCCTAGTCTGTCTCCCTCTCTCCCCCCGTCAGTCTCCCCCAGTCTGTCTCCCTCTCTCCCCCGCCCTCCCTCCCTCTGTCGCCCTCCCTCCCTCCCTCTGTCTGTCTTCCCCCTGTCTGTCTGTCTTCCCCCTCCGTCTGTCTCCCTCCCCCTTCCCTCTGTCTCTCCCTCCCTCTGTCTCTCCCTCCCCCCTCCCCTGTCTCTCCCTCCCCCCTCCCTGTCTCTCCCTCCCCCCCTCCCTGTCTCGCCCTCCCCCCTGTCTCGCCCTCCCCCTCTCTCTCCCTCCGTCTCGCCCTCCCCCTGTCTCTCCCTCCGTCTCGCCCTCCCCCCTGTCTCTCCCTCCGTCTCGCCCTCCCCCCGTCTCTCCCTCCGTCTCTCCCTCCCCCCGTCTCTCCCTCCCCCCCCGTCTCTCCCTCCCCCCCCGTCTCTCCCTCCCCCCCGTCTCTCCCTCCCGTCTCTCCCCCCCCCGTCTCTCCCTCCGTCTCTCCCTCCCCCCCGTCTCTCCCTCCCCCCGTCTCTCCCTCCGTCTCTCCCCCCGTCTCTCCCTCCCCCGTCTCTCCCTCCGTCTCTCCCTCCGTCTCTCCCTCCCCCCCGTCTCTCCCTCCACCCCGTCTCTCCCTCCGTCTCTCCCTCCCTCTGTCTCCCTGTCTCCCCCTCTCTCCCTCCCTCTCTCGCTCCGTCTCCCTCCCTCTCTCCCTCCCTCTCTCCGTCTCCCTCCGTCTCTCCCTCCCTCTCTCGCTCCGTCTCCCTCCGTCTCTCGCTCCGTCTCCCTCCGTCTCTCGCTCCGTCTCCCTCCGTCTCTCCCTCAGTCTCTCCCTCCCCCCCCCCCCCGTCTCTCCCTCAGTCTCTCCCTCCCCCCCCCAGTCTCTCCCTCCCCCCGTCTCTCCCTCCGTCTCTCCCTCCCCCCAGTCTCTCCCTCCGTCTCTCCCTCCCCCGTCTCTCCTCCTCTCCCCCCCAGTCTCTCCCTCCGTCTCTCCCTCCCCCCCAGTCTCTCCCTCCGTCTCACCCTCCCCCCAGTCTCTCCCTCCGTCGCTCCCTCCCCCCCGTCTCTCCCTCCGTCTCTCCCTCCCCCCCGTCTCTCCCTCCGTCTCTCCCTCCCCCCCGTCTCTCCCCCGTCTCTCCCTCCCCCCCGTCTCTCCCTCCGTCTCTCCCTCCCCCGTCTCTCCCTCCGTCTCTCCCTCCGTCTCTCCCTCCCCCCTCCGTCTCTCCCTCCGTCTCTCCCTCCCTCTGTCTCCCTGTCTCCCCCTCTCTCCCTCCCTCTCTCGCTCCGTCTCCCTCCGTCTCTCCCTCCCTCTCTCGCTCCGTCTCCCTCCGTCTCTCCCTCCCTCTCTCGCTCCGTCTCCCTCCGTCTCTCCCTCCCTCTCTCGCTCCGTCTCCCTCCGTCTCTCCCTCCCTCTCTCGCTCCGTCTCCCTCCGTCTCTCCCTCCCTCTCTCGCTCCGTCTCCCTCCGTCTCTCCCTCCCTCTCTCGCTCCGTCTCTCCCTCTCTCGCTCCGTCTCTCCTCCGTCTCTCCCTCCGTCTCTCCCTCCGTCTCTCCCTCCGTCTCTCCCTCCGTCTCTCCCTCCGTCTCTCCCTCCGTCTCTCCCTCAGTCTCTCCCTCCCCCCCCGTCTCTCCCTCAGTCTCTCCCTCCCCCCGTCTCTCCCTCAGTCTCTCCCTCCCCCCCCATCTCTCCCTCAGTCTCTCCCTCCCCCCAGTCTCTCCCTCAGTCTCTCCCTCCCCCCCAGTCTCTCCCTCAGTCTCTCCCTCCCCCCAGTCTCTCCCTCAGTCTCTCCCTCCCCCCCAGTCTCTCCCTCAGTCTCTCCCTCCCCCCAGTCTCTCCCTCCGTCTCTCCCTCCCCCCAGTCTCTCCCTCCGTCTCCCTCCCTCCCCCAGTCTCTCCCTCCGTCTCTCTCTCTCCCTCCGTCTCTCCCTCCCCCCCCAGTCTCTCCCTCCGTCTCTCCCTCCCCCCCCAGTCTCTCCCTCCGTCTCTCCCTCCCCCCGTCTCTCCCCCGTCTCTCCCTCCCCCCGTCTCTCCGCTCCGTCTCTCGCTCCGTCTCTCTCTCTCGCTCCGTCTCTCTCTCTCGCTCCGTCTCTCTCTCTCGCTCCGTCTCTCTCTCCGTCTCACCCTCCCCCCAGTCTCTCCCTCCGTCGCTCCCTCCCCCCCCCCGTCTCTCCCTCCGTCTCTCCCTCCCCCCCCGTCTCTCCCTCCGTCTCTCCCTCCCCCCCCCGTCTCTCCCCCCGTCTCTCCCTCCCCCCCCGTCTCTCCCTCCGTCTCTCCCTCCCCCCGTCTCTCCCTCCGTCTCTCCCTCCGTCTCTCCCTCCCCCCAGTCTCTCCCTCCGTCTCACCCTCCCCCAGTCTCTCCCTCCGTCGCTCCCTCCCCCCCGTCTCTCCCTCCGTCTCTCCCCTCCCCCCGTCTCTCCCTCCGTCTCTCCCTCCCCCCCCGTCTCTCCCCCCGTCTCTCCCTCCCCCCGTCTCTCCCTCCGTCTCTCCCTCCCCTCCGTCTCTCCCTCCGTCTCTCCCTCCCCCCCGTCTCTCCCTCCGTCTCTCCCTCCCTCTGTCTCCCTGTCTCCCTCCGTCTCTCCCTCCCTCTCTCGCTCCGTCTCCCTCCGTCTCTCCCTCCCTCTCTCGCTCCGTCTCCCTCCGTCTCTCCCTCCCTCTCTCGCTCCGTCTCCCTCCGTCTCTCCCTCCCTCTCTCGCTCCGTCTCCCTCCGTCTCTCCCTCCCTCTCTCGCTCCGTCTCCCTCCGTCTCTCCCTCCCTCTCTCGCTCCGTCTCCCTCCGTCTCTCCCTCCCTCTCTCGCTCCGTCTCCCTCCCTCTCTCGCTCCGTCTCTCCCTCCGTCTCTCCCTCCGTCTCTCCCTCCCCCCCCGTCTCTCCCTCAGTCTCTCCCTCCCCCCCCCCGTCTCTCCCTCAGTCTCTCCCTCCCCCCCCCCATCTCTCCCTCAGTCTCTCCCCCTCCCCCCCAGTCTCTCCCTCAGTCTCTCCCTCCCCCCCCAGTCTCTCCCTCAGTCTCTCCCTCCCCCCAGTCTCTCCCTCAGTCTCTCCCTCCCCCCAGTCTCTCCCTCAGTCTCTCCCTCCCCCCAGTCTCTCCCTCCGTCTCTCCCTCCCCCCAGTCTCTCCCTCCGTCTCTCCCTCCCCCCAGTCTCTCCCTCCGTCTCTCTCTCTCCCTCCGTCTCTCCCTCCGCTCTCTCTCTCCCTCCGTCTCTCCCTCCCCCCAGTCTCTCCCTCCGTCTCTCCCTCCCCCCAGTCTCTCCCTCCGTCTCTCCCCTCCCCCGTCTCTCCCCGTCTCTCCCTCCCCCCGTCTCTCCGCTCCGTCTCTCGCTCCGTCTCTCTCTCTCGCTCCGTCTCTCTCTCTCGCTCCGTCTCTCTCTCTCGCTCCGTCTCTCTCTCTCGCTCCGTCTCTCTCTCTCGCTCTGTCTCTCTCTCTCTCTCTCTCGCTCTGTCTCTCTCTCTCGCTCTGTCTCTCGCTCTCGCTCTGTCTCTCGCTCTCGCTCTGTCTCTCGCTCTCGCTCTGTCTCTCGCTCTCGCTCTGTCTCTCGCTCTCGCTCTGTCTCTCTCTCTCTGTCTCTCTCTCTCGCTCTGTCTCTCTCTCTCTCGCTCTGTCTCTCTCTCTCTCGCTCTGTCTCTCTCTCTCTCGCTCTGTCTCTCTCTCTCTCGCTCTGTCTCTCCCTCTCTCGCTCTGTCTCTCTCTCACTCTCACTCTGTCTCTCTCTCACTCTGTCTCTCTCACTGTCTCTCTCTCTGTCTCTCTCTCTCTCGCTCTGTCGCTCTCTCTCTCGCTCTGTCGCTCTCTCTCTCTCGCTCTGTCGCTCTCTCTCTCTCGCTCTGTCACTCTCTCGCTCTGTCGCTCTCTCTCTCTCTCTCGCTCTGTCTCTCTCTCTCTCGCTCTGTCTCTCTCTCTCCCTCGCTCTGTCTCTCTCTCTCTCTCGCTCAGTCTCTCTCTCTCAGTCTCTCTCTCTCTCGCTCTGTCTCTCTCTCTCTCGCTCAGTCTCTCTCTCTCTCGCTCAGTCTCTCTCTCACTCTGTCTCTCTCTCTCTCTCTCTCTCTCGCTCTGTCTCTCTCTCTCTCGCTCTGTCTCTCTCTCGCTCTGTCTCTCTCTCCCTCGCTCTGTCTCTCTCTCTCCCTCGCTCTGTCTCTCTCTCTCCCTCGCTCTGTCTCTCTCTCTCCCTCGCTCTGTCTCTCTCTCTCTCGCTCAGTCTCTCTCTCTCTCGCTCAGTCTCTCTCTCTGTCTCTCTCTCTCTCTCGCTCAGTCTCCTCTCTCTCTCGCTCAGTCTCCCTCCCTCGCTCAGTCTCCCTCCCTCGCTCAGTCTCCCTCCCTCGCTCAGTCTCCCTCCCTCGCTCAGTCTCCCTCCCTCGCTCAGTCTCCCTCCCTCGCTCAGTCTCCCTCCCTCGCTCAGTCTCCCTCCCTCGCTCAGTCTCCCTCCCTCGCTCAGTCTCCCTCCCTCGCTCAGTCTCCCTCCCTCAGTCTCGCCCTCTCTCCTCACCCCGCCTGTGTGTCAGCCGGGGCTGAGACAGCTTCCCGGGAACACACACAGCCGCACCCGAGTACTTTACAGGTCTTTAAAAGACCATTCACTTGTTAATGAGGCTTTGTTGTATTTCACCTCTTCTTAGCGCCCCTGCATCTCCAGTCAGAGTGGAGATGCAGGGGCGCTAAGAAGAGGTGAAATACAACAAAGCCTCATTAACAAGTGAATGGTCTTTTAAAGAATCGCCCGGCCCCCATAGAGCAGAGTCTCTCAGAGTCCGCGCTGCTGCAACCAGCGGGGTTTGCTGACACTTTAAAAAAATAAATACACAGGTACGATGTCTGCAAGGTCCGCCAAGGAAGGCTTGCCGGGGCGTGGCGGCCCGCACTATGAGTACCCGTGTACTAAGGGATTACCATGAGAAACCTATTGGGATTTGGGAGGCAAGGAGTGGTGCGGGTGAAAATTTGAAAAAAACGTATATAATGATATAAACACTTCATACAGTATATTTAGTATGAGCATTGCGCTACTAGGCCTCAAGCATATTATTAAACTGAGATCAGGAAAAAGCAAAAAAGAAATGAGCACAAACAAAAAGGCTTAAGCCTCTACATACAAAATGGCTTATGAAACTGAAAAAAGGGATGGTTGCACAAAATGGCCACATGGTCAAACAAGCAAGGTGGCATGGCCACATCAAAGAACACATGCAGGCCTATGGCAAAACCACACTGGCTGGCTACACAAAACGGCCACCAGCCAAATGGTCAAACAAGAGCAGGGGGCATGGAAAACAAAGAATGCATGAAGGCCAATGGACACAGACCATTCAAACCCTGGCCACATGGCATGGGGAAAAAAAGACAACTGGTGCCCTATGGCAAACACTCACACTGGCCAGGCAAAGGAGGCATGGTAACAGGAGAAAACATTAATTCAGCAATGCCTAAACAAAAATTAACTGGGCTATATATATATTTTTACAACACCACACATCCTCCAAAGGCTCACACTGTTTGCAGAAATAAAACATGAAATACCCCAAAAAACCCACATTTTGTAATTTAATCCAATGCCATCCATGGCCTAAATGATATTTCAATTCAACAGACACCACAGAAACAGTTGTTTCATGCACCCATGACTAGTACTGGGCCTACTGTCTAGATGGCCCATTGGCAGGCTAGGCCACAGTGAATTCAATTAATATTGCTAATTTATTAAAAACATGGAGAAAATGTACTGAACGGTGCAACATTTTTCCTTTATAAAAGAAGAAAAATTACATGCAAAAAATAACCTAGGCCTCTTCTGAAACTGCAGGCCACCCACCACAATTCATTTTAAAAATTGTATAAAAGTACAAATAAATCCTGGTGCATGCCCTCTATCAAACACCCTTATACAACGGTTTTTGAATGTACTTGTGATATCACAAAAACAAAATGCTCAAATCCAATGGCATAGATCAGGTGTCTTCAACCTTTTCTGTAGTGAGAGCTACTTCTGCTCAAGGAAAACCGCCACGAGCTACTAGCAAATTTTATAACTGTAAAATAGTGACTACACTATGACCACCCTAAGCAGGATTATCAGTAGTGATCACCCAAGTATTCCAGGCACTATAGTTCATCAATATTAAATGCCTCCACCTGACTTATGAAGTAACATTCAAACCTTGACATGCCCTGTGGTACAAAGAACATAACCACAGTAGTAGATCTCCCCAGCTCAGCTTGAATTATCATTCATCAGTTTCTAAAAAAAGCACATTTTTTCTATCAAATATCACTTTCCATTGTGAGCAAACTCAATTTTCCAAAAGAACAAAAACTGCCTTAAAAATATAATTTTTCGGAAATGCACTGCCCCAAAACATCAGGTAGCCATTTTCACTGAGTACTCCCATTTACAAATGCCCTATATGGACAGACTACTTTGAATGCCCAGGTATTATAGTCATATGCCATAGATGCTCACCATAGATGCCTGTAGTATGCCAGTAATGCCCACCATTATACTAGGGCCACAGTTATGCCAAGGCCTGGAAACCATAAGGGCAGAGACCATATATCAGTCATAACCATTATTATGCCAGGAACAGGTAAAGGTAGGCCAGTCATGCTCTTAGTATGTCAATGATAGCTGCTAGTATGCCATAACTAGATCAAGAATACCCAAAATAGTCAAGGATGACCATTATTATAACATTGGCACCATTATGCCAGGAACTGAATAGGGGATTTAAATAAAGAAGATTGGTCTGGCAGCCTCTAGAAGGCAGACACGGCTGAATGGTACCCTTTAAGAATGCCCAGAGCATTGCTGGACAAAAGTCAAAATAAAGAGAATGACTAGAGAGAGGGAAGCAGAAAGAGGATCAATAGACCTTTCTGTACAATATTTTACAAACTTCTGCCACCAGCAGTTGTACACAGTCTTGGAAGAGGGACGCCTGACTGCCAAAATTCAGACTTTGGGAGGAAGATCGAATGCCGTCAACTGCCGTCACTCAATCTCCACGCAAGAAGGCATGGAGTTGACAGCTTCGGATGGAGGACCCTCCCCTGCTGCTGCGACAGAAGACCCCCCCAAAGAGGCAGCCTGATTGGAGGAGCGATGCTCAGTTGGAGAAGCTCGGGATACCAGACTTTCCGTGCCCAGTCCGGAGCCACAAGAATGACTTGGACCTGTTCACTACGGATCTTCTTGAGCACTCTGGACAAGTGGGGTATTGGCGGAAAGGCGTACAGGAGGCATCACCAAACAAGTGAAGTGAATTTTTATTCATGTTCGGTTAATTAAAATCATTACATCAAAAACAGTGCATAAAATTAACAGTTGATGTTGCAACCAGGGGAATCTTTTAAAAAGAGTACAAGTTAATTTGTTCCACTGATGCGGGAGCTTAAAACATGCCAAGGAGACTGGGTGAATAGATTTAAAACTACGGGACTTTCAAATAACAATGTCCGAGGTTGTGGGGGAGAGGGAATAAAGTGCGATGTGCCTAGTGCAAACTTAAAGGCCTTCTGCTGTTTGGGCACACAACTGCACA
This sequence comes from Calotriton arnoldi, assembly GCA_963921515.1. Classification (NCBI taxonomy): domain Eukaryota; kingdom Metazoa; phylum Chordata; class Amphibia; order Caudata; family Salamandridae; genus Calotriton; species Calotriton arnoldi. The sequence goes on from CAWUFW010010388.1 coordinate 364,920, forward strand.
CGGCTGGTCTCCAAGGTGGTTGAAAGTTAGCTGGTGAGGGTCACCTGAAAAAGATGTTAGTTCCAGGTTAGTGAATACCGAGACCCGGGCTTAACCGGGTGATACGCTGCACATGCCCCAAAGGGTTGTCAATTATAGTTGGGGAGCTCCTAATGGCTAACTGCAGAGTGCCAAGCCTATGGTGTGTGGGCGGTCGTTGTTGCCATCACTTCAGCTAGTGAAAAGCAAATCAGGCTTGTAAATTTCCCGTCTGGCTGGGGTCCTTGGTGTGTCTTCTGTGAAGCACAAATCTGATGCCTCCCAGCAGCAGGGGACACCTTTTAACCGAAACTAAGGAAGGAGCAGGCGTTGTCGTTCTTTGGCCAGTTTGGGACAGCAGCACAGTAAATGGATCCAGGATTCTTTACGGTAGTTGCAAAGCCTTCACAATGTTGCTTCCCTCAGGCAGGATTAAAATCGGAGATTGGCTAAGAAATGAGCCTCACAAAGAATTTTCCTGCGGGCCAGGGTTGAAAGTACATGTTGAAAATAGGGCTGTGCCTTCCCTATGATGTAAGAAGCATCTAGAGCCTCTGTCAGAGGGCTTGGCACGAGGCTCCCAATGTCCTGTTCAAAAGAGGTTAATATTGCTTGCCTAGTCACAACTTTTTTCCAGGCTGAGAGTGGAACATTTTGTGTGTGCAGGCTTTAGGTCCTAATTTTCAGAGAGCTTATTGCAGTTGCTAGCTGTAGTTTCCAAGGGGACCCTGCTCCGTCTAAAACTGGTCTCAGATGGTGTTTGTGCAAGGACTCTACAGCCGCAGGACACGGAGATAGTACTTTATAAAGTCCCACAAGATCAGAGCTCCCAATGCCCAGTTTCAGCCACAATCTTCTAGCCTGCTGAGGGGCATGTCAAATTTTCTTGTAGGCCTTGATCTGGGAGTTCATTAGGAGCTTATCAAAGGCACCGGTAAAAGCCAGGTGACCATAATTGAGGGCCGGAGTCAGTTTTGCTCTCAAGACTGTCAGCATAGGCCAGCTGTTGTTAACAGTTGCTAAGGCGCGTCAGCAAGTGGATAATGGTGGAGAACTTTATCTTAAGATTCCTTAGATGGACAGCTGGTTTGGCCCCTTCCGATAGCCACACTCTGAGATAGTGATAGGTTGGGGCTGTCGTGATAAGTAGGGCACCCAGCTGCCAGTGAGATTGTTTTTTTGTGTGGATATTTACCAAATACAATAACTTTGGTTTTGCTCCGATTCACATGCAAGTTGTTCACTAGATTGTAGCAGTGGAGAGCATTAAGAGTGCTCTGTAAACCAACACTAGTATGGTCCATGATGGCAGTGTCGCCTGCGTACTAAAAGATGGGGAAAAGCAACTTTCCCAGCCTTGGTGTAACTAAACTGGCTCCTTCCACGGCTGCTGCCATATCTGCAGTGTAAAGATCGAAAAGGAGATGGGCCAATACAGTTGTCCCTGTTTGAGCCCATTGTTGGTGAGCACTCTGGCAGTGTGTGTTGAAGCTTGTTTTTACCCAGAACCATGCTCCCTGATATAATGATGTAATCGCCCTCAGGAGCTGGGACGGAATCCCCCAGGCAGCTAGCTTCCCCCAAAGCCTGCCCCAGTCCACCTTATCGAAGGCATTGTTTTAGTCTATGAAGCAGCAAACTTTCTCCTAACTGGATGGTGGATAAGTATGCCAGTGCTAAAATGTTGTCCATTGTAGAGCGGTTTGGCCGAAATTCGGATTGATAACGCAGGAGAATTCCTTTTTCCACTGCCCATGTTTCCAGTTCTTTTAGAAGGATGAGAGCATAGGCCTTTGTTTAAAGGTCGAGGAGAGCAATGAGCCTATAATTTGCAGGGTTAGAGCAATCCCCTTTTTGTGGATGGGGGAAGAGAATTGATCCCCCCCAAGACGCTGGTATTGTTGTTGTGAACGCATAGTTAAAGAGTGGCGTTAGTATTGTCTGCCAGAACTTTTGCGCTGTTTTGTAAACAGAGGCAGGAATGCCATTCGGCCCTGGTGCCCTGTCATTTTCTTAATTGAGGCAAGTACTATGCCTTCTGTGATTGACGTGCCCTGTTGGACCACAGAATCTGGGGATGGGCGGGATGCCATAGCGGCTGCTCCCTCCACTTGGCCAGTTGTGTACAGCTGTTCCACATGACTGTTTCAGTCCTTTTCTGCCACTCCATTCTCTTTGGTGAGCCCCGAGTTGCCTAGATGATTTATGCACCTCCATTGTGAGGACTGGCTTTTATATCCTTTAATAGCGCAAAACTCTTGAGCCACTCCGCTTCATTATGCTCTTTTTTGTGCTGCCTTACTTTCTGCTTATGGGTTGCCCTAAGCAGGGTGATAATTTGGTTGTTTCCTGGTTTATTGCTTCTTCTACTGGCAGCCAAGGCCCTGCGAAGGGTATGTTTGCAGGCAATTAGCTCCTTGACAGGGGTGTGGAATTTAATAAAATATCTACTTGGCCATGGGACAGGTAGCTTCATAAATCTACTTGTTCTGTAACAAAATCCACTTGTCCCTTTGGTGCCATGTAGTTCACCTTCAAATAATGGCAGCACTCAGAGGAGCTCAGATAATAGCCTCTCTGGTTATGTCAGGCTACTAGTATAGAAGGATTTGAATACTAGTGATTTCCTTATTTTGCCTCTTTTCTGCAGATCTACCCATTCATCCTTTCATTCACCCACTGATATCTAGCATTTCATCTTTACATTGGCATCCATTCATCAGCCGTTCACCATTCTGTTTGTCCATCCATCCATACGCCCATCCATATCCAAACCTATCCATCCATCCATCCCCAAACCTATCCATCTCAACCCCATCCTTCCGCTCATTCATCAATGTACCCTTTCACTCATCCATCCTCTCACTTACTAATCCATCCACCCTGCAACCCATCTATCTTTTCACCCTTTCCTTCATCAACACATCCATCGCCCATCCATCTTCGTCACTCATCCATCCTTTCACTCATTCATCCACTCATCCATCTAGCAAGCCACACTTGCACTCACTCATCTACCCACCCTTTCTCCCACACATCCATCCATCCATCCATCCACTCACTCACCCTTACACGTTAATTATGGGCCTTTGTCTGACGAACTGCAGACAGAAGAGGCCCATCAAGAGCTCCACCCCCGCTGTAGCTGCTAAAGCGAGGGGTTCATGACGGCCCTGGCCAAACCTATCCTTGCAGCTCCGACTCCATCATTCAAACTCATCCATCCCTCCTTCCGTTCACTCATACATCCTTTCACTCATCCATCCACTTTCACCCCCTCCATCCACCCTTTCACTCATCCATCCATCCATTTTGCTCTTCCATCTTTCACCCCCTCCATCCCCTTTTCACTCCTATCCATCCACCCTTTCACTCATCCCTCCATCCACTGTTTCACTGAACTATCCACCTATCAATCTGTCCATACATCCATCCATCCCCCCACCATCCATCCATCCATCCACTTTCGCCCCGTCCATTCATTCACCCTTTCACTCATCCATCCTTTCACTCATTCATCCATGTATATATCCATTCACCCTTTCACGTCAATTATGAACCTTTGTCTGGACCTGCAGAAAGAAGAGGCCCATCAAGAACTCCACAGCTGCTGTAGCTGCTACAGCGGCGTGTTCAGATGCCCCTGGTGCACGCACAAAGTGAGACGAGAGGCCAAGTGCAAGGACAGAAATGAGGGTGGGCCCGATTGCATGAATTCCCCATGGGGAAACTAACGAGCTTTAATGTAAGCCCCGGATGATGTAATATAGGAGAGGCCAAGGGGAGCAGTTCAGGGCAGTCAGAGGGGGCAGCAGAGGGGGGGTGGGGTGAAACATAAGGTGTACAGGAAAGGCAAAGTGCAAAGGAGGGTTGTGCAGGAGCTGCATGAGAAGGGAAAGCATGGCGCTTAACTGTAGGCCACCGGAGTCGCGGGTGAGGAGGGATCCTGGAGCCGATTGAGGCCCAAGGGTGAAGCACAGAATAAAAGGCAGGGGGGGTCACAAGGTTTAAGTCAGAGCAGGAGTCAAGAGGCCGATAAGGCAGCCTCTTCCATTTCAGTGACGGGACGGTTCTGGAGCTGCAGAAGCTCCATGTTCGTCTCGTGCTCAAAGAAAATGAAAGGACCAGGGGAGGGCCTGGAAGCCACATAAGAGCCTCGGGGAGAAAGCAAAAAGACTCTTACCTGACAGTGCTGTGGCTGTTTTATACAGAGTTGAAACTTTGAGCTCAGCTCCATCATGTTGTTCTTCTGCTCTGGGGAAATTAAAGTGCAGGCCCCAGCTTTTGTATTGACCCTTTCACTGCCAATAAACTGCTCAGAGCTACTTATTAATTGGCTGTGAGCAACAGGGTTGAACAGCTGTGTATCGGATTACCGTGAGATGGTCTACTTGTCCTTTGGACAAAATAGAAATTAAAACCTCTTGCCCTTGTAAGAGATCTAGACGTCTCAGGCATCGGGAGATAGGGATTCGCCACCCCTGCTTCAGATGGCGGGAGGTCTGTGTTGGAATGGAGTGATTGAGATTTCAGCTGGCCGTTGCCCAACACCTGCTGAAGATCTGCCACAAGGCCCTCCCAGTACTCCGATGTTATTTTTGGACTGGTTAAGTTGATAGCCGTCTTCCTTTCTTCTATCCAGGCAAGAGGTTTGGACCCTAGATCAGAGTCTGCAGAGACTAATTGCTGCATTGTGCGGTGATCGCTTTCGTCCCGGTCGTCAATTTCAAAGACCTGAAGGTAAGAAGTCAGCCCTTCACTGACAAAGATGTAGTCTATTGTTGAAAAGTTCCTATAGGTGGGTTTGGGGCACCATAAGGGAGAGTTGGCTTCTTTTATGGATTGGGACGAGCAGAAGTGATGGCTGAAAAGGAGAGCGTGTTAAGATGTGGCCACGCCGGACGGCTCAGGAAGATTGGTGGATCTGCCCAGATCCCTGGTGTTCAAGTCCCCGGCTAGGATTACCTTTAGCGACTTTTTCCAGCAGCTCGTCAACCGTGCTTGCTAAAAGGTCCTGGGCTTGTTTCTTCTGGAGTGGTGCAGGGTGGAGATAACAGTTGACTAGCAGCAGGCGTAAAAGGTTGAGAATTGAGCTTTATGCCTTTAATGAGCAGGACTTGTAAAGGGTTTGACTTAATGGGAAGTGCAGTGGCCACTATTTTCTGAGCGTGTTTAATAAAGATGGAGGCCACCTGATGGTCGACCCAAAATGTTTTTTGGCGGTGTGATGGAACTTGTATTAACCAGCCAGCGTCGTCATAGCTGTGGCCCATGACTCCTGGAGGCACAATATGTCCCCATTTCAAAGGTAGTCCAGAGCAGCTTTTTCCTTGAGCCCTGCTACGTTCCATGAAATTAATGTTAAATGATGGGAGAGGTCTGCCTTGTTATTTCTACTGGGTTTGGCCTAACTGAAGCAATTGTTAGGGATAACGCCTGGGGGGGGGGGGGCTTCCATCCCCCGACGACCTGATGTATGAGGCCCACAGGTTATTCGAAGGTCCTTGGAGGTCTTTAATGAAATTAGATGGCTTCTCCCACTGTTATTAAAGCTATTAGTGCCACGCAGAACTGAGATGACCTCCTTCCCCTGTGGTGGGGAATAGAGAACATGCGGGTATTTCTTCCAGCAGGGGGGGTTTGGATGTCTATTCCCCATTTCGCTAACTGTGGCTCTTCCTTAAGGGCTGCTAATTGGTGATGCGGTTGACAGAACCCCAACAGGTGGATTTCCCGTGCGTGTCCCTTGAACGTTCTGACATTTTTCCCCACTCTAGATTGTCTTGACTGTATGCAGGCCAGGGATGGTACATGTTTGAATAGGCGTAAGATACTGTTCTTGTTCAAAATGTCAAAAAGGCCCTTTGGCATGATACCTCGGAGTTAGTGCTGCCTTATTCGTGCGGCGGGGCGCGTTGCCAGGTCCAATGTAGTTGCTTGGTTATAGAATAGGCGGCCCAGAGCCTGGTAGTCCTATAGTTGAGTATCCTGTAAGACTATTAACCATCTTGGGGACAGGAAGTGGCTGCCTGTTGAGCTGGGCCAGAGACTGGGTGAGGTGAAGAAGGGACCCTGTAGGGCGATCGAATGATGTGATGCCTGGGACTTTGCTGGTGAAAACTGGGTGCTAGCGTCCATCTTCTCTGTTGGCGCTTGGTCAATCATGTGCCCCGGGTTGGGACTTACAACGCCAAGGGCCTGACGTTCCAGCTGCAGGGGTGGGGAAATCATATCGCCCGACGCCCGAACCAAGCAGATTTTCATAATGGCCAAGAAGATTTATTGTCTGTTTTGTCCGACGGACAAGTAGACATTAAATCACTAAAAATATATGAGCTGTGGGCACTCTGGGGCTCACAGCCAATTAGAAATGCGGTCAGAAAGCTTTTGGAGGACATTGACTGGCTGGAAGCCCATGACTGGCCCCCATCTAGCCAGTGATTGGCTGGGGGAGTCTTGCGCTAAACGTCAGTACGTCAGTGTTCTAGCGCGGATTCCACACTGGTGCAGCTGCCGAACGTGCAAGGGCAGGCCCCGAGGCAGGAAACACTTTTTCCACTGCCACGTTCCAGCGCTGTGGGTCGAGTGGGCAGGTGGCCTCTCTGCTGCTGATTGCTGCGTGGCTCGATCATCCTGTCCAGTGGGATCCGTCCAAGGCAGGCCATGATTCATCTTTGGTGCGCTGCTGCGCACTTCCTGGAATCGAGAGCAACAAGTCTGCGTCTCGGACACACTGTATGCCTCCCCAGCAGGTGAGTCAGTCTGATAATGGGTTTTGCAGCGGTCCGAGCCTTAAGAAAAGTATGTTAACTGTGATTCTGCATGCAATGGTCTGGATTCAGTGAGCGTGGGGGCAGGGTCAAATGTGTGGCATGTTAACAATTTACAATAAGGCAGGAACCTCTCCTTTTGCAATCTAGCAATGGAACCAGTGCAGCGTTGATAATGAGTGAAAAAACGATGAAAGGACGTTTACTATAGAGAGACATTGACCTTTACTTTGTCTCTGCTTTTATGGACGAGGTCGAATTTGGGGGCACGGAGCAAATGATAATACTTTAAACACCTGGCAGGTTTACAGACAATGCAGCCTTGCAAGATTATGCGTGTGCTGTTAATAGAAACATTTTTTAAATTGCATTGTTTTCCTGGTGTTAAAGAAATCAAGCTAAAGTTGAATAAAGGAAACACCACATAATGCAGAAGGCAGAAAGTATATTCGTAATCCAGGCAATGCTATGTGTGCAGCGTATTTCACACTGTTCACTGAGATGTGGGCCTCTCTTGGCGTCTCAAACGTTGCAATGTCCACATTTTTGCCAAAGATGAGGTCTCCTTTACCAATACCCTCCCCACAGTCTTTCTTGCCTTTTCCTTATTCCGTTACCTCCTCCTTCGCTCCACAGCTTCTCGCTTAATCAGTGCCCACACTTTATCTTTTAATCTTGCCACTGCTGCTGAGGAAAAGCCTCACGTCCGTGTCAATTTTTATAGGCTTAATCCTGTCAAGAAACGGGTTATGCTCCACATTTCTGTTAGCCTGTACCTTTATTTGGTTGCATTTCTCATCTCCTAAACCTACTGTAAACCGCACCCACCATGAACAGTACGCTGGTAGTTTGTGCTAAATAAGCAGATCCACTGTAATGAAGCGGCAGGGAAGGTCTAATTTATGTGGCAGGGAAGGTCTAAATTACGCAGCAGGGTTGACTAAATTATGTGGCCACAAAAATGAGAATTATATAGCATAATGCAGCACACTTTCGGTGATAGTATTACTTCATTATTTTGACATCTGTACACGTTAACACTGTATAAATGTTTTGCCTCATTACTTTCAGATTAAGACCCAAATACAGCAATAGCAATGTAAAAGAGACCAGTCAGTACTTGTGAAGGGCTTTTCACTGTGTGGCAGGACATGTTACCCCCTTTTTAGTAACTTTTGATCTGTTTGAGCTAGTATCAACATTTTTTTGTTAAAATATGCTGTTTAGGCAGGATGTGTTGGATTATATGGCAAATTATGTGGAAAACGCCTCAGCTGTAGAATCTCGTAATTAGAGTGGCTCTGTATATAAATCACACAGGACCTGTCACCTGTGGGGGACCATCTTTCATTTGCAACGATATAAAATGGCAAAAATTGCAGAAGCGAGCTCAATATAAAGCAGAAATTATCAAAATATAAATTTTTAGGTCTCACAATCACGTTTTATTCACAACTGGGTGAAAATATACAATGTTCCCACCTCAGAATTTTATGCAACCGCTGTAGTGTTGCATTTTTGTTGCACAGTTACGTCAGCAGTAAAAACGAGCCCATACAAGATCCAAGGAAAAGTGACTCTTCCGCCTGTGTGAATATTCCTCCTATGTAGACATAAAAGGTATGTTTTTCTTTCCCTACATGATTTGCCAAAGGGTGTTTTTCCTGTGTGCCTGTCTTTGTGCCTTCTTTATGCATGTGCCCATTTCCAAATATCCAAGTATCATCCCTTGGACCCTCAGGATGCTCAGCTTCTGAAATAAAGAAACTGATTGCACAAGTTGCTGCACTGTAAAACCGTATCTTTGACCAGGCGTCCCAATACTCATATATCAGCATCCTGCAACAGAATTACAGGATTTCCCGGAAGATAACACGCACATTTGGGTGGGCAGTGGGGGGCTGGGGACATTGGAAGAAGAGAGACAAGTGGCAGAGAACTTGGATTTTAAAGAAAAAGTGAGTACTTTACAAATCTCAGTGAGACAAACTTGCACATCTATTGCTGATCTGCACCCCTTCATGTTAGGTAAGCTTACTCTGCTGGTGCCATTACTTACCAGTACTGTGCACAAGAGAACCCTGTACTGCTAGTGCCAGTGTTGCATATGCTCCTTGTGTGGTAGAAGAATGTGGAAATGTAGCAGTGAGTGCACAATAATCACACCACACCTGCCCAGGAGTGTAAAAGGAGAGATTGATTTAACTGCCCATTTCTTCCTCTTGTGTATTCATACTTGTGGATACTGCTTCAGTGAACTAAACACCTCTGCTATGTGATTTGTGCTGCCCCGTGAACAGTTCATAAGCTCTGCTGAGAAGTGGTTATTCCCATCCACACGTTTATCAGAGCATGATCACATGTGAGTATTTTTGAAACTGGACAGCTATGAGTTGGCCCTAGGATGGAGAACACCCTTCTGCCCTACAGGTTCATATTCCGACAGTCTATGCCAAATACGCTTCAAGAAATGTAGTCAATTACCAGCCTGTACTCTGCCTTTCGGGACTATTTCTTTCAATTTGAAAATTTGTCACATTCATACTGGGTAATAATTGGGTGCAGTGCACACTGACACATCTGCACACATGCTGTACATCCAGCCAGTGCAACAGTTGAATTTAAGGGTGTATGACCATGCATTGCATAATTGGACTTGCATTTGAAGTTCATATTGCACAGTATGTTGCACTGATTGCAGTGCAGGTTCTCTCCATGCAGACCCACCTCAGTGATTTATGGAATAGGTGCGGCAAGCAGATATCTTCCCAGGACAAGTAGATTTCTGTAACATTTTGTCCATTGGCCAAGTAGATTTTAAAAAAAATTCCACACCCCTGAGCTTTGTCTTTGTTCACTGAGCAGTGTCCCACTGTAGTAAGTGGATATTAGAGGCCACTTTGGAGGTGAAGATTGGCCATAAGGGAACGTGTGCATTGGCTCTGTGTGTGACTATTCAATGTGGGTGGCTGCAACGCCACTCTTTTGGCTTTAGATTTTTGGGTTTACTCCGCTTTTTCAAGCTAGGGCTGCTGCCGATCACAGACGGTATTCTGCCCTCCTGCTATTGAGCCAAGATCGAGCAGGGGAAGGTAGAACAATAGGTTTCCCGTCACAGGAAGGTGTAGGCACCTCCCCAGACATGACTTAGTGTATTGGGCTGGGGTGGGGGCACTTGACAGCACCACAAGACTGCTTTGCAGAGCGCATTTAGTGCCCTCCTTGCACATTGCAGTTGGAACCAGTTCAGGGAGCCCTTGGCTCCCGCGCGAAACTGGACAAAGGCCATGGGAGTATCCTCCCTCTGTCCAGCCCCTCCTCTGGGAGGGAACCTTGAATCGTCCCAACTCTTTTCCTAGGGTACTTAAGGGCTTACCTGTGGGTGGCTCTTCAGATTCATCGCGGAACAAGATTCAGATCCGAAACCACTTCAACTTGTACCGTCTGGGCACTGTGGACTTTGCCTGGGAACTAAGACTGCACCAAGGAAGACTCCTGTTCTCGTCGTCCTGCCAGTCTTCAACGTAGTCTATGCCTGTGCTTCATCCAGGTTCTTCTCCATGCATGTGGGCATCTGAAGGAATCTGCCTTGGAGTGAAGAACTCACTCCCCTGCATCTGCAGGCACTGCAACAAAGTGGACTGGTAAGCTGCTCCTGACGTTCCCACGGACATTGAAAGGCTCAGCAACATAGGTGGTGGTTCTGCAACTCCCTTGAGGCCTGCACGGTCTTCTCAGCAAGTTTGAGGCCAGTATCCCTCGTCTGGACCGCTGGAATAGCACCACTGTGCACAGCGTCAATTAGCTGTTGCCAAGGCTTGTTGACTGTCCTCCAGAGATCTTCAGGCTACAAGAAGCTCCAGCATCTCTTCCGACCAAGATATTCGTCCTCACAGCATCCTCTGCACCATGGGACTGCATCTTTGGTGAGCTGCTCGAGGTACTCTTGGGACTCCTGTGCCTCAGGCCTGTCTGTCCTCAAGGGTCTTCTTTGGCTTCACTGGGCTTCCCTGCTTGCTCAGGGACTGCTCAGACTCTACTGCACTAGGCAAGTCCCTTGCACCGTGCGGTTCCCGTTACGCCTTTCGTTTACCACATCTGTTGCTGCTGCCCAGGCTTGTTGGTTCTCCTACCAGATACTGAACCCTGGTCCTCGACTTCCGATGTGGGACAGCTCGTGAACGGCTCCTGGTCCTCACAGCTTCAGCAACAAGGTCACCATCAACTCTCCTGCATCTTCTGGCATCGGTGGTCATTGGTCTTCCGTGCCTCCTGGTCACTCCCGAGTGGCTTGGACGTTGTCCCCTCTGCTTGCAGGTACTTCTCTTCAAGAATCCATCCTTGGATTTCACCAGGCTCTTGAACAGTCTTGGCCAGCGGAATCTTTTCTTAAGTCCTCCATTGTGGTCTATGGCGGTTTCCAACGTCACTTCACACCTATGCAACCAGCTTCCCTGGTGGAGGTATCCTGCTTCCTGCGGTATCCACGGGTGAAGCGACTTTCCAACCTTCTGTCTTCCACAGGGTTTCTTCAGAATCCACTGGGAAGGGTCCTTCTTGAAAACGGCAACCGCGACTTTCCCACTGACTTACATTGAGTACGCAGCTTTGGTTCCACTCTGCACACAGCCTCCGTGGGGTTCCTGGGTACTTTTCTCAGGTGGTTCCTGGAGTCCCGAGCTCTGAGTCTTCAGGTCCAAGTCTTGACTTCGGTCACAGTTGGCATTCCACTTCTTTAGTATATGGTTCGGTCTCCCACTGGAGAGTTTTTGTACTTACTTACCGGTCTACATTTGAAATAGTGTGTATTGTGTTGATATCGCCGGGTAGGAGATATACCGATGTGTTAGTGAGTGTGTATAACAAATATAACTATAACTACACTGTGTGGTTCTTTTCCGTTTAACCTACACTAGGATTAGTTCTTGTGACGCAAGCTGCTTAACTCCTTCTGGACTAAGCCTGCACTCCACAGCTACCACATAGACAACCATAGAAAGCTCTCTAAGACCACTAAAAATCACCGTAAGAGTTGTCTGGATTAGTGCAAAGTGCTTCACTTAAATAAGTGTGTACCATATACTAAGTCACCCTCCTACATTGATGTGCAGCGGTTGGGATTGAAGCCTGCACTGTTCTACCAGCTAATCTAGGTGTGGATTAAATGAAAAACCATCACTGCATTAGGCACACATAAAAATATTTTTGTAAACCAGTTCTACTGAACTTTAGATTGGTTGTTAAGGGCCTAGCACAACCCTTTCTCCAATCTTTGGAAGTTTAGTTTTCACTAGGGTAGGTAGGTGCAACACCACACTACAAGAGTTGTGATTTCTCCAGACCTACCTGTAGATTGTCTGTTGGGCAATGGTTTGGAAACTTCAGCCTGCTCTGAAGTGGAGTTCAGGATACACGCAGGGATTATGGTAATCTCTGCCAGTGCATTTGCAGTCACCAGGCCAAACAGCTAGGCACTGAGGGAGCACCGGATCTTGAAAAATGGACCAGCCGGCTCCTAAGAGAAGGAGCAGGAAGGGTAAAGACTTATCCTCCTCCCAAACTCCCAGTGAGAGTCAGTCTCCTGATATACTTCTCACTACTCTTCGGTGTATAAAGTGTAATTCTACCAAAACATACTGTATACGTGATTTATTCTGATATGTCAACTCCCCGGTCCTGACAAAGTTTCTTACATGACATAACTAGTACATCAGCAGCCCCACTCATCTATAGAACTACTCTCAAGTTGCTTGCAGGTATTATTTTTTAGGACTTCACAGTACACTGTATAGGTGGGTGGTGGTGCTATGTAAACTACAAAGAGAGCACTTCGTAAATCTCATTTGTTTCTTGAAGGTCAATAACAGGGCAACACGGCCAGGAAGATGGCATCCTGGAAGATCCTCCTCCCTAGGTTTTACCTGTAATTCCTGGAGTGAACAGATCATATCTCCTGAACAACTGGTAGGAGCCGAGGTGGGTCCCCCATCGTCTCTGCAAAGTCATGGTGCAGGCCTGCAGGTAAGGTTGCATCACATTAATTCACAGAACGTGAAGCCCACAACTATCACGTTGCCCAGATTCTATGGACTCGCAAGTCACCCTACCGGATATTGCGAACATGTTAGCAACTATTCTAGTGGAGAATACCACATCGAAATAAGAAATGCTTTCTATTCAGACTCAGTTAGCCAAGAGGGACAGGCCAGGGGCTGCACTATCTGGGACAACAAAGGCATTTGCATTCCCCTCCGGTGTGTCTGTCCCGGATACTACATCCATGCCCCCTGAAACATCCGCATTACCATCACAAATTCAAGTAGTAACGCCAGTGCTTGTTCCGTTAGCCCCTCCGGAAAGGTTTCACGGAGAGGGCCATAAATTGAGCATTTTCATGAACCAATGTCATTTGCATTTTATGACTAGATCAGCAGACTTTCCGGATAATTCCGCTAAGGTGACTTTTGTTCTCTCCTATTAAGGCGGCGACGCCGCCCTGTGGTCCATTCTGTTCGTTGAACGCGATGGCCATATTTTACATAATTTTAGATGGTTCAAGGAAACCATGAGAAAACGCAAGCAGCTAACAAGCTGCTGAACTTATTGAAGCAAGGATTGCCAGATCTGTTACATTATATAACATCCTTTAACCGGCTGGTGAGAGGCGAATTGGCCAGAGGATAAAAGAATCGCGCTGTTTTATCGGGGGCTTCGAGATAAACTGAAGGATTTACTTTCTCAGATTTTAGAACCACATGGAGTGGAATTCATAGACCTAGTGGTCCAGATGAATCACCTTCTTGTAGCAAGAAAAGGGGAAAAATTCAGATCATAAGGTGATTGTTTTCCAGAATCGAAGCAAGAGTGATTATCGCAATAAAAGCTCACTGGAATCAGGCAAACCAGTTCTGTCCGAGGACCCCTCTCTAAAGAGAAAAAAGAGAAACGGAGGAAACTGAAAGTGTCTATTGTGGAAAAACCAGACACTTTGTTAAAGAATGTCCAACCCTGTACCCAGAAAACTATGGTACCCGCTGGAATTTCTACTGCAGCGGTTTCTCCAGCATCAAAGGAAAACTAAGCAACTTGGTAAGAGACAAGGTCAGCTTATTGAGTTCAGTCCTAAGTAAGACCTCATTGCCTCATCCCTGTTCGGCCTACCACTATATCCAGTATCTTGCAGTCTGCTTCTGGGAGCGCCTGAAGGGGGAGCCCTGGTGGTTTGCGGGGCAACAGAGAATTTCATTGACACCCACTTCACAGCAACCCTCGGCATACAAGTGCTTGCAAAAACCAAACCTGAACATATTCGGGCCATTGATGAGAGAGAATTGATCCCCGGACCCATCTCATCTCAGAAACCCCACTTATGGCCTGTAACAATAACCATAGCGAACACATTTCCTTTGATATAATAACAGTATAAATTTAGGGCGGCCATAGTTGATAAAGCATAATTCGCATATTATTTGGCACACCTGAGTGGTAACCTTGGGGTCTGGCTTTTGTGAGCAGCATTGCTACGACACGTTAGACAATCACACCAAAACTATTTAAGCACAAGAGACACCTGAAAACACACCGAGTATTTCAGGGATGGATGGGTTGCCTGATTTATATGCAGATCTGGCCGACGTCTTTGATAAGAAAAAGGCCAGCATATTACCGCCTCATCGCAGGATTGATCTGGTGCTAGGAGCTAAACTTTCATGCAGTCGTGTTTATGCGCTCAGAGAGGCTGAAAACGAACACCTTCATCAATATTTGGACAAGTATTTAGCCAATGGCTTTATTAGTCACTCGAAATCACAAGTCTCCTCTCCGCTGTTTGTCCCAAAACGAGTGGGCGAATTACACACCTGCACATCGCACCCTCAAACGACATCACTGTTAAGATCAGGTACCCCTTACCTCTCACTCATGATTCGCTAGACAAGGTCAAGGATGCGGCAATATATACTTAATTGGATCTACGAGGAGTGTATCACAGGATGAGAGTCAGGAAAGGGGACGAGTGGAAGACTGCCTTCTGGACCAAGTTCAGATTATTCGAATATCAGGTAATGCCCTTCGGGCTTTGCAGTGCCCCGGCCACCTTCCAGTTCTTCATAGACGAGAAGTCATAGACACTAGTTGTGTAGTCTACATTGACGACATACTTATTTACTCCAAGTCCTTAACAGAGCATGTGAAACAAGAAAGCTCCATTCTACAACTGTGTACATTCTGCTTATACGCCAAATTGGAGAAAAATGAATTTCATAAGACTGAGATAACTTTATTAGGGTATGTTCTTGGTCCCAGGGGAGCTCAGATGGACCCAAAGAAAGTAGAAGCGGTGGTAAACTGGCCCTCTACTATAACAGTAAAACAACCCCAAAGCTTCCTAGGCTTTACAAATTGTTATCGCCGCTTTACTGAGAAATTTTCTGAAACAGTCACTCCCATTACACGGTTACTACGCAAAGGAGTGCCTTTTGTTTGGGATTCCTCTGCAGAAAAAGCCTTTCAAAACTTAAAACAAAAATTTACTGAGGCCCCCTATTCTAGCTCACCCAGACACAAAGCACCCATTTCTGGGTGAGGCGGATACCTCCCAAAGCGCATCCTGGCTCAACGCAATGTAACTACTAGACAGATGCATCACATCGCCTATTATTCACACAAACTGCTTCCTGCAGAACAAAATTATCCTGTAGCAGATCATGAATTATTCACTAAAAAGGCAGTTTTTAAGAATGGCAGCAGTACTTGTAGGGTCATCGTAATTTTCAATTATTACGATCTGCCCAAACCCTCACAGGCAGGTATGCTGGACCTTGTTTTTTTAAAACTATTATGATTACATACTCCGATATAGGCCTGGTAAGGAAAACGCAAAAGCTGATGCTTCATCTCGAATTGGCAAAACCGATAAACCTTCACCTAAGGTTTATCCATTCTGTCAGAGGAGCTCTTTCAAGGAGGTTATCCGAACATTACCCTCTTAGATGATGTAATACTGGCAATTAAAACCAAGCCCTTACATGAGTGGTTACGGGACGAAACTCAGTTGAGATTAAGAAATGGTCTACTAGAATTTGAGGGACGTATCATTTTACCAAACCAAACATCACAACAGCACGCCCTTCGTTTATGTCATAACACTACTATCTGGACACCCAAGGGTGCAGAAAGCCTTTTGTAGACAGTTGTAGTGGCCATTGATAACCAATGACGTGCAACAGTACATAGAAACCTGTGCAGTTTGTGCTCAGGGGAAAAACCTAGCATGAACCTCCTAGTGGATTATTACACCAGATTCCAATTCCGCTGAAACCATGGAACACTATATCCATGGATTTTGTAGTGGAGCTCCCAAAGTCACCTACTGGGTGTACCACAGTCATAGATCTTACTAAAATGGCACACCTGATATCATAAAAAAAAACTGCCACCAGCGATCAAATTCGCAACAAATTTCCTACAAAACGTAGTACATTTACGTGTTTTGCCAGTGCTGCTTATCTCGGAGCAGGGATCTCAATTCATTTGTAGGTTTAGGACTGCCATGTGCAGATCATTGGGCATGGATGCGCGGCTGTCATCCAGCTATCATCCACAAACGGATGGCCAAGCTGAAAGAATTAAATTACGGAACAGTATCTACGGTGGATATTACTCTCTTGTGAAGAGGATTGGTCAGACTTGCTGTGGGCAGTCGAATTTGGTCATAAGAACACTGACCATGCCTCTATTAGGTATGTCAAAGCAAACCCAAGGAGATGTTGGATGGAGTGCTGAAACTTTTCAGACACTGACCCCCAGTCAACTATTAGATCTGGGTTGAATCCATCATCATTCTTTAGCTCACTTCGCCACCCCAGATCTGACCCAGCCATATGCAAATCAGTCTTGAGCCTGTACCTCATGGGAACAGTCCAGCCCGAACTGCCATGCCAGGTCTTCCCTGGACCCAAAACAAGCATCCTGGGACCGGTTTCGCGTGTGTGTGTGTACACACACAATGTTGTTCATTAGTGCCGCACGATGTGCATTCTGTACTGCAAATGTGAGAGTACAAGTGTTCAAATGTCTGTAATCTAATACTAGACTATATGATTGGTCTGGTTTCATTACTGGAAACAAAGGATGTTAGGGAGGTGGCCTTCAACTTCATGCCTTCCATATACAGAACTTAACAGAGACATAAAGGACTCTTTAGTGTCAAACACCACTCCAAGATACTTGTATTGCAGGGTACAAACAAGCCAGAAACCGCCAATAGTGCAAGCTCCAGATGTTCTAATTTTCTCCGTAAATTTAGCTACCGTACTAAGTTTGTTATAATTTGTTCTGCTGTGTACAGGTGGAGAGACTACTTAGAAGGTGCTGCAACCTCAAGTCAGTAGATGCAGGTCGTCGGCATACAAGATGTGGGTCATAGGGAGACCACCAAGTTTTGGTAGGTGTGCATTTAAGGCATCTAAATCATCAGACAAGTCTGAAGTGTAAATGTTGAACAGCAGGGCAAGCACACACCCCTGCCTCAGACCCGTTGTTGTATGCATCTCCCAGCTTTACATGCAGCCACGTTTCAATATACAAGAGTTCAATTGGTTTCATAATGGTAGTAGGAATCCCAGCGATTGTTAATTTCTGCCATAGTAAATCACACAGGCCCCTATCGACAGTCGCCTTCAAATTGACGAAACAGGTATAAAGCGTAGTTTTGGAAAAGGCAGTTTTCATGGAGATATTATGGGCAGCAAAATTTAATAATGTGGCCTGCCCGGAGCAAAACCCTGAATGATTTGTTGGAACAAGATCCACAGATTTTACCTATGCTGTTAAGTCTTGCAGAGCTAGGTTTGCAAAGTATTTTGAGTCTAGATCTAATAGTGCTATTAGTTGGGAATTGCTAGGATTACTTCTATCGCCACATTTATAAATACTCAATCTGAAAGCCACCGATATATTTGAACAGAGGTAGGGTGGATGCTGAATAGTCCATTATGGTCACCAACTTGTGTGAAATGTGTGTCCATGACAGGGTGTTATCCTGTATGATTCAAGATGAGAAGACCAGAGCTTGCAAGTAGGCACACGAATTGAGAACCCTGGTAATTTTTTTTGTCTTTATGCCGGTTTCATCTTTTCTGGAATGTTTCAGACCAAGTTTAGAGCTGTTGTGTCTCCGATTGAAACAAGTTAAAGTCTCCAGATCCGATTAGGTAATATGCATCTTTCTCTGCCACCAGTTTGGTTATTGCATCTTTCAGAAGTTTTACTGCAATTGCCCGCGCTTTTCAAATTTGATTATAAACATTAAGTAAAAACAAAATGTAAAAAAGTTTTACTCCCGGCGCCTAGTTCTCTATTTTAACAGCCTGTAACCAGTTCTATGCAAGGTTGACTTGCTCTACCTTAATTTTAAGGAGGACTGAGATGTATATCGCAAGGCCCCCATTAGGTCGGTTGTGAGAAAAGACATAATTTTTGCCCTGATCACCCCAACGATTTGACTGATAATGGCGGTTACTGACTCGGATTGTGCCCTGGTCTCTGCTAACCAGGCCCAGGACTCCGTTTAAAAAGGTATACAGTAATTTGGTGTAATTACAATTGCTTCTGACAACCCATCTGCAAGTTCCCAGTATATCGTAGGGCATGTAGGTTTAGAGACCCCAGTGGATTTAAGCTACCTGCTTTGCCAGCTGCTTTTAAAATAAAACTGTGTCAAAAGTACTTCTAAAGTGTAAAACTACCTTTTCATTACATTTGAAGTCACCGCTAAGGTCTACACTAGGTGCCCCAAGGGTAGGGTGCCTTGAAATTAAAAGGAAGAACATTATATAAGAGGTTTTATTTGTCCTGGTGAGGGAAAAACTGCCAATCTCGTTTTCCCCATTGTAGTGTTGCTAGCTCAATAGGCTAACATGGGAAGACAATAATAAACTTTATTAAAGTCTAACTTTTGACAGGAATGAGCTAGAACAATAATTCAAAGTATCAAAATGATAGTTACATTGAATCCAACAAATTACCACGGTTGGATTTATTATAACTATTGTAGGAAAGTAGTTAAGAACTTTCTTTCCTGAAGTTACCAGAAGCAGCCTCTCCGGATTGGCCAGCCTGTGACAGGCTGAGCCAAGCTGCTCCTAATTAGGTGTGAAGTGGCCTGGGCTGAATCAATGCAACCATCTGGTGGGAGGAGATCTGCTGCCTGCTGATGCCAGGACAGGAAGTGGGTTGGGTAGCCAAACTAGTCTTCAAAGGGAAGAACACAGATAGTGCAGGAACCAGGCCCACCTCCACTTTCTGCACCCCCAACCAGATGGGAGCCCCTCTAATTAGATTTGGAGAGGGGCTGGAAGGGAAGTACAGGGAAAAGTTAGGCACATCTGTGGATTGGGTTAGCCAGATCCGAACTCCAAGAAGAGAATTTCTCCATTTTTATTTTGAGATGTGTATTCTGAGACAAAAAAATGTCACACCCTAGGAAGTGGTCATCACAGAGGGGGGCAACTTGAACCCCATTTGGTTTGGGATGAGCCACCCTTGAATGTGTAATAAATATAGGAGAGCTACAGAGCACCAAAGATCCCTGTCTGGAATCATCCGGAGAACAAGGACTGCCCTCCTGGACCACTGGACTGCGCAAGAGTGGACTGCACTAACAAGGCTTCACAACAACATTTCTTTGCCTGCCTTAAAAGGATAAGGAGTAGACTCCCTGATCAGCAACATGTAGATAAGTGCTGGAAGAAACGATCTGCATCATTTCCAACAAGGACAAGCCCAGCTTCACCTGGACTTTACTAGATTTGACAATGCATTGTGGGAATTGTAGTCCCAAACCCCTAAGAGCCCCATCAGAGCACCTAGATCCTTGGCTAGTGTTTTGGACCCTCAAAGGACATTTCAAAAGAAGTCCAGAGTTTGCAAGTAGGCACACGAATTCGGACAACTTTTGGGAAAAAACCCATAGGTCCAATGACCTAGACGAGTCAAGCCGGTGACGCTGAACTGCGACTCGGCCTGACCGGGCAGGTTTGCCCCACTTAAAGCTCAGAGCTCTTCGATGGTGACAACGAAGACAAAAACCTCCAGGACTCAGGGAGGAGTCACCCTGCAGCAGACAGCCACCGAACTGAAAGCCGGATTGCTGAAGCTGATCGCGCAACATAAAGAGAAAAGGCGCCATAAAAGTGGCTAAGTCAGAAGGTAAAAAAGATTGACTGGGGCCTACCTCTCATCGTAGCCGATCTCCGCCCTTATAGCAGTCGGCCTGAAACTTTGACTTTGTCCCAGTCCAGTGCGACCAGATAGCCGCGGTTGGTGCTTTTCACTTTTAGTCACTAGAAAGCACATTTTTTAAATTTAATCTTTAAAAATTCATATCTCCGGTTCTCTACATTTGATTTTGGTCATTTTGAAGATAAGAACATTCTCCATATTCATAAATTGGTGTTGGATTTTTATTATGACTTGCGTTTTCTTATTTACTGTTTTGGTGATATTAAATGCTTTACACACCTCTCTCCTAAGTTAAGCCTGGATGCTAATCAGCCAAGCTACCATGGGTTGAGCAAGGATTAATTTACTGAGACTTGACTGGACCTCATTAGTGATTGTGTTATTACCATAGGAAAGTACTCCTTTTGGCATGGTTACCCCACACTTTTTGCCTGATTCGGATGCATCTTTGAATGTGCACTGGATGCCTGCTAACCAGGTTCCCAGAGCCTGTGCTCTCACAACTGTACCCTTGTTTCCACAATTGGCACACCTCTGGCACACAGATATACTCCCTTGTAAAATGTACCAGTAGTACCATGGGCCTTGTGACCAGAGAGGGCCTGTAAAGGCTGCAGCATGTACTGTGCCACACTAAGAGACCCCTCACCAAACACATGCACACTGCAGCCTGCGTTTTTAGGTGCAGATAAAAGTGAGTTGAACCGGCACATAGCCCAGTGTGCCAGGCCTACCAGCACTGCAAGAGGCATAGGATAAACACCCCTACAGCAGTCCTTAAAGTCCTATGACAGGGTGCACGATACCTCATGTGAGAGCATAACTGCAGAGGCAGATATGCCCCTATAGTGTCTAAGTCCATTCTTAGACATTATAAGTGCACAGTGAAGCCATACAGAGTACATGGGCTAGGAGCTTGACAGTTCCAGTTCCACAGCTCCATGAAGGCTACACCGAATTCCAAGATGTTTGGCACGATACATTTCAGATCAATTGAGCCCAGACTGATCGGAGTTCTTGATTCATTAATGAAAGCCCTCAGAGGGCACCTCAATGGTGCCCCCTGAAAGTCTAACAAACCACTAGTGTGTGCCCGACTGGTCTGCACCAGCCTGCCATCTCTAGACATGTTCTGACCCCCGAGGTGGGAGCCTTTTGCGCTTGTGGGTCAGAAACAAAGCCTGCTCTGGGTAAGGGTGCTTCACACCTACCCCCAAGCAGGAACAGCATAGAACGGCCGTAATCCTCAAAGGCTTCCTGCCCTTTGTTACACTGACATGCGTCTCCCCAGCTAGTGGAAATACCTCCCCCCCCACCCCCCCTCAGACCAAGCTCCACTTTTCAATGCAAGGTCGGCTGGAAAATTAGTAAGCAAGAAAGGTATGTCCCCTCTCAGCCAGGACCACCTCTAAGGTGCCCGGAGCTGAAGTGACCCCCTCCTTTGAGAATCCTCCATATTGTCTTGGCGGATTCTAGCCAATAGGGTTAGGGATGCGCCCCCTCCCAGAGGGAGTGGACATACAAAGTGTGTAGTCACCCTAAAGGAAAGTAGCCCATTGGCTACTACCATTCTAACCCCTGTAACACTGCTAAATTGAGCATTTAGGGGCACCCCTGAAACATAACCCTCAGATTGACGACCTACGAAGAAGAGGACTAAGAAGAGTAGTGCAGCAGCAAAGACTGAAGACACAGACTGCCTTGGCCCCAGCCCGACCGGCCTGTCTGCAACCATCAAAGACTCCGCTACAGAAAAGTGACTCGTCCCGCCGCCCTGCGTCCTCCAGAACCCTGGGAGCACTGCCTGCCTTCTAAAAAGTATCATATTCTCTAGTGGACAGCGGACCCGCCCAAAAGAATACCAACTTTAAAGACCAAGTGCTCTGCCCGTGGAACCGCAAAGTTAACCACCTCTGCACCAAACACCCACGGCCTGAGTTCCCAAGAGGCCCACTGGTCCAGAAAAGGTTCCTTGGTGATCCTGAGCAAGAGTTCCTCGTAGGTTGACCCACGACGGCCTCCTTGTCGACACCTGCAGCCTCTGCACAACACTACCCCCCCCCTCCCAAACGGAACTGCACTAGTAAGCTGACTTATGACGCCAAAGGACACCCTGCACATGGAGTCCCTGTGCTGCGGGGAGATCTACAGACGGTGTCCCGCCGCTCCAGCACATCCCAACTTACCTGTGCAGCTGTAGGTTTTTCATCTAGCCTCCTGGCCAGAGTCTGCAGTCTTTTTCCGATTTCAAGACTCTCCATTTGTTTGCATTGGGCCCCCGAACTGTGTTGGCACTCTGCACCCGTCCGCCCCCGTGCCGCTGAGGGTGTAAGCTTGGTGCTGCCTTGTGCCCCCCTTATGCTTACCTTAACCCCCCCTATAGACGGTTACCAAACCGTTCTACTTACCTGCAAGTAGTACCACTTAGATTGCCCTGTTTCTCCATTGAATAACATTGGCACCAGATCCCAAGTTTGACCTCTGCACCCGGCCACTCCAGTACCGCAGGTGGTGCATGGAGGTCACTTACCTGAACCTTACCCGCTACTGAATCCTCATCCAAACGCTCAATACCATAAATCGCTTACTCGCCTGCATGTTGCGTATCGTCTTTCCTCCCATAGGATAACATTCTACTGCTTGAAAAAAGCAGGGGGTCCTCTTTTTACATTGGAAAACAGTGATACTGTGAAACAACAAAGTAGCTTTGGTTCTATAAAATAAATATATAAAAGTAATATTTTTACAAACCATTGTCTCGGATTTAGTCATTGAGTGCGAGTAATCATTTATTGCCCGTGTGTGTCCAATAAATGCTTAGCACTGCCCTCTGATAAGCCTAACTGCTCACTCACACTACCACAAAAGAGAGCATAAGTGTTATGTACTTTAGCCTCTGTAAAGTCAGAGGATCCACTGGACTCTGCACACTATACCTCATTTTGGCATAGTATATACAGAGCCAGCTTCCTACACACACCAGCTGTAGGTATCTACATGCACCTACTAATAAGCCACCTTCCAACATTTGGTGCGCAGTGGTGGGATCGAGTACTTGTGTTTAATACCATTCAGCAATAGAAAATCCTCTAAATTGACCCAGTTCCAAAACTGCTTTAGATTTTAAAATTTGGACTAATATTAATTCATTTTTCCCCCCCCAACTTTGCAGCAGTTGTGTGTGACCCAAAACGTAAGGATATCATGGAACTTGATCTGGCTAGCCTACTCACACTCACTGTGGTTGAGGGTAGAGAGTTGGTGTCAGCTAGGGGATTATCAGCTTCCACCAACACTAGGAAGTCACGAGGTGGTGAAGTCCCTTGTAGCCTGGGCAGAGGTCCAGCTAGCAGAGATATCCTCTGGGACAGAGGAAGCTCCAGAGATGGAAGGGGAGCTTGACCTCTCCAGCATCCAGGAGGAGAACGACGAAAGCCTGTCCATTTCTTCAGTAACCAGGGCCCTGCCTAGAGCTAGTGGAGGGAAAGGATCCACCACAGGAGGAGTAGGACTGTCCCTCAGGGAAAGAAAGCCTGATGTCCAGTTAGCCTATATAGCTTTAGAGGTAGATAAGTAAGCACTGAGAAGTGGGCAAGCGAAGAACAGAAAGACAGTGGCAGGAAAGAAGAGGTAGGGGTGTCTAGGGTTGGTGAGTTTCACTCTAAGGCTGCCCATGGGGGGGGGGTTGTCCCTAAATATCAGGAAGGTGAGGACACAGACAAGTGGCTTACAGCATCTGTAAAAGCCTTTAAGATGAGGGTTAGAGCTCAATACTGGGGTTTACTCCTGTATGAGTTGATTCGAGTAGCTGGGAGAGACAGGCTCTTGACCACAGAGGGGGAAGAAGTTTAATCCTACTTCCACATGAAGCAATGCCTTGTCAGGAGATTTGGTTTCACCCATAAATAGTATAGGATGAAATTTAAGGACACCCAGAAAGTCAGCACCCAATCATGGGTGGACTTTGTACACATCTCAGTTAAGGCACAAGAGGGTTGAATACAGGGTAACCAGGTAAGTATCTACGAGGTGCTTTACAATTTGTTCATGAAGGGGCACACATTGAGTAATTGTCCCTCAGAGAAACTACACCAGTAACTAGTGGACTCCAAACTGTCTAGTCCCAGGGACCTGGTTGAGACAGCAGATGAGTGGGTTCACACCAGAGTGACCAAGACCTTGACTGGTAGGTCTCTCCCCCACCACACAGCTCCGTCTGTGTGCCCTGCTGCTGCCCCCGATTGTGATCGTTTTTTCCTTTGTGCCCCCTTGCTGCCCCTGATTGTGATCGTTTTTTCCTCTGTGCCCCCTTGCTGCCCCTGATTGTGCTCGTTTTTTCCTTTCTGTGCCCCCTTGCTGCCCCTGATTGTGCTCGTTTTTTCCTTTCTGTGCCCCCTTGCTGCCCCTGATTGTGATCGTTCTTTCCTTTCTGTGCCTGTTTCCCGCCGCTGCGCCCCCGCCCCCTCACTGCCCATTCGCTGCCCCATTCCCTGCTCCTCCCTCCCACCTCCCCATTTATGGCGGCCGCGCAGCGGACGTGCGCAGTGGGCGCGCCAAGGCAAGCCCGTCTGCGCCGTGGCCGCGCCCAGCGCCAGACCCCTGGTCCGGGCATCCCCGCGCCCGCCACATCAACAGACACCGATACGACGCCAGCACCCTCCACGCACTCAACCCCGGAAAAGATCACGCCTGCTACCAGGCCACCCCGAAGCGCACCCAAGGGCCCTTCACCTGCCGGAACTGCAGCTTCGCCAGCACCCGCCCAACCACCGCCCAGGAAAGAACCCAACTACCTCAGATGCATCCTCCTCAACACCCGCTCCGCCCGCAAACACGCCATCGAACTCTGGGACCTTCTCGACTCAACCTCCCCAGACGTCGCATTCCTGACGGAGACCTGGCTGAATCCCGCTTCAGCCCCCGACATCGACATTGCCATCCCGGACGGATACAAGATCACCCGCAGGGACCGCACCAACGGAGTCGGAGGAGGCATCGCCATCGTCCACAGGAACACCCTCAGAGTCTCAACCAACACCGACGACACCCTCAGCACCGCCGAACACATGCACTTCCAGATCCACACCGATCCCAACACCACCCTCAGAGGAACCCTCATCTACAGACCCCCGGACCCCGACCACAGTTCAGCGATTCCATCGCTGACTTCGTCAGACACACGCCATCGCCTCCACGGACTACATCCTCCTCGGGGACCTGAACTTCCACCTCGAGAACAACAAGGACACCAACTCCACCACCCTGATCGACAACCTCGCCACCCTCGGACTCAGACAGCTCGTGACTACACCCACCCACGCCGCCGGCCACACGCTAGACTCCATCTTTTCCGCAAGCCCACACGTCTCCTTCAACCACACCTCCGAACCCCACTGGACTGACCACCACTGCATCCACTTCACCTACAGGAAGCCCACCACGCACCACCGCACCGAACAAATGCCTCGCCGCTGCTGGAGCAGTCACGGAAGACCAGCTAACCACAACCCTCGCCCTGAGCCCACCCGCCGAACCCTCCGACCCCGACACCGCCGCCCGCAACCTCAGACAGTGGATCGATGACTGCGCCAACACCCTCGCCCCGCTCAAGAATCCGCCCAACAGCCACACCAGCAAGACAGCCACCTGGTTCACCGAAGACCTCCAGGCCTCCAAACGAACATGCCGAAAACTGGAGAAGATCTGGCTCCACGAACGGACAGCTACGCCGCCCACAAGAGCGCCACCCGCAATCACCATCACCTCATCAGATCCGCCAAAAGGGCCTCACTCAAAGACCGCCTAGACAACAACGCACACAACAGCAAAGAGCTCTTCAACATCGTGAAGGAACTCTCCAACCCCAGCTCCAACACCAACGACATCCAGCCGTCGCAAGACCTGTGCGACTCACTGGCCACCTCCTTCCACCGCAAAATCGCCGACATCCACGACAGCTTCAACACCACGACCGCCCCGGCAACCACCGAGACCACTGCCCCCACAACCACCAACCGCCTGCTCTCCTGGACCAACATCAACAACGAGGACACCAGCGAGATCATGAACACCATCCACTCCGGTTCACCGCTAGACCCGTGCCCTCACCACATCTTCAACAAAGCCAGTACAGCCATCGCGCCCCATCTCCGGAAAATAATCAACATCTCCTTCGAGACAGCAACCTTCCCGGAAAGCTGGAAGCACGCCGAGATCACAGCCTTACTCAAGAAACCCAAGGCAGACCCCAAGGACCTCAGAACTTCCGACCCATCTCTCTGCTCCAGTTCCCCGCGAAGGTCACCGAGAAAATCGTCAACAAACAACTGACCCGCTACCTCGAGGAGAACAACATCCTGGACCCTTCCCAGTCCGGCTTCCGCAGCAACCACAGCACCGAAACCGCCCTCATCGCCGCCACCGATGACATCAGGACCCTGCTAGACAACGGAGAAACAGCAGCCCTCATCCTCCTGGACCTATCAGCCGCCTTCGACACGGTCTGCCACCACACACTACGAACACGCCTTCACGACGCCGGGATCCAAGAGAAGGCCCTGGACTGGACCACATCCTTCCTTTCCGGCAGAACACAAAGCGTCCGCCTCGCCCCTTCCGATCCAAGGCCACCAAGATAATCTGCGGCGTACCCCAAGGCTCCTCCCTCAGCCCAACGCTGTTCAACATCTACATGGCACCCCTCGCCCACGTCGCCCGACAGCACAACCTCAACATCATCTCCTACGCCGACGACACCCAGCTGATCCTCTCCCTCACCAAAGACCCTCACACCGCCAAAGCCCACCTCCACGAAGGAATGAAGGCCGTCGCCGAATGGATGAGGACCAGCCGCCTGAAGCTGAACTCGGACAAAACGGAGGTCCTCATCCTTGGTTCCAACCCTTCAGCCTGGGACGACTCCTGCGGCCAACATCACTGGGAACAGCCCCGCCACCCACTGACCACGTACGCAACCTAGGGGTCATCCTCGACCCCACCATCTCCATGACTAAGCAGGTCAACGCCGTTTCCTCATCCTGCTTCAACATCCTCCGAATGCTCCGCAGGATCTTCAAGTGGATCCCCACCGAAACAAGAAAAACAGTCACTGAGGCCCTCGTCACCAGCAGGCT
The DNA here is from genome assembly GCA_963921515.1 of Calotriton arnoldi. NCBI lineage: Eukaryota > Metazoa > Chordata > Amphibia > Caudata > Salamandridae > Calotriton > Calotriton arnoldi. The sequence continues at coordinate 392,083 of CAWUFW010010388.1, forward strand.
GGACTACGGAAACACCCTCTACGCAGGGACGACGGCTAAGCTCCTGAGACGGCTGCAACGCATCCAGAACGCCTCTGCACGTCTTATCCTCGACATCCCCCGACGCAGCCACATCACACCCCACCTGAGAGACCTGCACTGGCTCCCTGTCAACAAGAGGATAACCTTCAAGCTCCTCACCCACGCACACAAAGCACTCCACAACTCCGGACCAGCCTACCTCAACAGACGACTCAGCTTCTACACCCCCACCCGCCAGCTCCGCTCGACCAGCCTCGCCCTCGCCACAGTCCCCCGCATCCGGAAAACGACCGCCGGCGGCAGATCCTTCTCCCACCTCGCCGCCAAGACCTGGAACACCCTCCCCACCAACCTCCGACAGACCCAAGACCTACTGGCCTTCAGAAGACTCCTCAAGACCTGGCTCTTCGATCAGTAGCAGCACCACCCCCCTCTTCCACCAGCGCCTTGAGACCCTCGCGGGTATGTAGTGCGCTTTATAAGTGACATGATTGATTGATTGAAGAAGAACCAGGGAGGTGATCAGAAAAAAAGGAAGACAGATCCCCTCCCAACAGAAAGCCCTGGGCAACTCAGGAAAACAAGCATTAGAAATGCAATAGGTCTCGCATTTTTTTTGAGTTAGAGCCATTGGTGTTGTATACGGCAATGTGTTTTACCCTTGTATTATGGAGTGGTTGTATGTGGTTGGAGTAGAATTATGTGGGTTGGATTTGAATTGTTAGTTGTGTGGTGTGGATGTGTGGTGTGGAGTGGATTGTAAATATGTGGGATGGTGTGCAATGGAATGTGTATAGTAATTATGTGATGTGGAGTGTAGTGGTGTAAAGTAAAGTTGTGTATAGTGGTATAGAGTGGCGCTGCGCAAATTGCAATGGAGTGGAGTGGCACAGATTGTAAAAGAGTGGCTTAGAGTGGCGTAGCATAGAGTGTTGTGGCGTAGAGTGAAGTGGTATAGAGTGGAATGGTAAAGAGTAGAGTGGGTTGGCAAAGAGTGCAGTGCCATAGAGTGCAGTTTTGCATAGCAGAGTAGTATGGAGTAGCATTGAGTGGAGTGGAGCAAAGTGGAGTGGCCTATCCTGCGGTTGTATAGAGTGCAGTGGCAAAGAGTGCAGTTGTGTATAGTAGGGTATAGAGCATTTGCATACAGTAGAGTGGGGCATAGTAGAGTAGAGAGACGTCTAACATGCGATTATAGGTTTTTTGCAGATAGAATAAACCGAACATGTTTTTTTTTCCTTGCGTGTATTCCCTGGAGGTCATCCTCTGGCCCGTTATGGATCCTGATTTTACAAACAGGGTGACATGACATGCACGTGTCTGAGGACTGACTGAGAGTTGACAGCTGGCTAAATAAACAAAATGATCACTGTTGCATGGAGGGCAAGCACTTTTTTTATGGAAACATACATCTTCTGCCCAATCAAAACATGCACTCCTGCTGCCTAACAAGTGGGCGAAGTGAAAGCCTCTCTTGATGCACACATAATATTCTGGCGATAGCTGCGCTGTCACGCCAGACCATAATAAAAAGGCTGTTTAACATTTAAACTACAGGCAGATTTGCACCCCCTCCTTTTATAAAGTGCTAACTCTAAAACGATGAAGTAATAGCCCAACAGGTTTATGTATCTGCTGCTCAGATCCTTGTGCAGCCTGCACCTGCGAATCCAGAGCAGGGCAAATCAGACACTTATCCTTCCTAAGTCGATAACATGTTCATTTCCGCGGAGTCACGTATTCAATCCTGAAGTTTCATTTGATAACCGAACCTATGCATTCTGGGAGTTGTCACTTTGGCTCAGTTGGAGGAACCAGATGGACCTTCAGATAACAATAGTTTGTAACAAAAAAAACTCCAAGGCTCGAAATATAGAGTCCTGCAGACGCTGGGTGACCCGGCAACCCAAAAACTGAAGAGAACCACTGCTAACGAATCGAACGCAGTCTCCCGTCCTAGCACACACACCATGGTTTTCTTTAAAGGGGTGATGCATCACTGTAAAACTACATTATACGCAATATATGCGGAGCTGAAAACTCTCGCCCTTTCTGAAACAAAAGTCATTCCTGTAACCTTCTACTGCTGAAAAACATGCAATAGATAATGCCAACTAGAAGCATAAACACATAAAAACAATTTTTATTGTAACGAATATCCAGGCTATATGTATTTATTTAACTTAGTAGTTTATTCTGATAGGGTTTTCACACATAAAAGTAGTTAATGTGTTGTGCGCACTAATATTTTGCGCATCTGGTTAGGTGTGCTGTCCCCGCCCACGGCAGAGTTTCCAAAGTGAAGCCTGAAGCTACGGGTATTCTTGTTTGTCTACAGGATTCCATACCTTGCTCCACTGTACTGCAGACAGTGTCGAGATCTACTTGGGTGTGAGTGCCAGGAATCAACCCACCGTGCAGCAGCTGAGCGTGCTCTCTCAGGCTCGGGGAGGTTCACAGATCCTTCCTCCTTCCCCTTGTCCATGGCCAGACTGCGAGCCTGAAAGTGGTGAAGATGGGTGTTGGGCTGCAACCGGAGATTTTTTTCTTTGTGCAGATTTATATAGCGCGAACTCGACCCGAAGGTATTGGAGCGCTTTAGTTGAGTTAGATGGGGAACAATGGCGCCCGCAGAGTTTTTTAAGTTGACATAGCATCGGCTTCACGCGGCGCCCGTGCAGCAGGGGAAGGAGGGGCGGAGCATAATTAAAAGTGATAGCCATTAAATTAAAAGCGCGGCATGGGGAACTTTATAAAAAAAAATCTTTAAGGTACCGCACAAGCACATTGCTCTCGTGGATCCGATCCAGTGTGATGAAAGTGCTGCGGCGGCCTTGAAGCGGAGAGGAAGCATCTCCATTTCCGACAATCAGTGACAAAGCAAATAATTAAAAAGAACAGAGCTGGCCGGCAGTAAAGCACCATAATGTGTGCAGGGGTCAGTGCGCACAGTGCAAAAAGTAAAGAAAGGCACGTGGTTGCTTAAAGAAAAAGCAACAACTGCAAGGCACCCCAGGCACCGAGGCCGTCCCACGAGTGGTGTGTATGTCCCCATGGTGAAAGTGTGCTTCAAATACCAAAAATAAACAAGACGCGCGGCCGCGAGACGTGCTCTGTGGTGGGGGAGGGGGAGGAGCGTTGAAGCGAGCGCTTGGGAGAGCAAGTGAGAGGAAAGCCAGATGGCGCCTGATCGAGCGATGCGAGGAATGCGCGTTACTGTGCGCGTAACCGCACGCTCTAGGCCACACAAAAAGCTGTGGTCGGCTTTTTAAAGCCCACTCACTAAATGTCTCGCCAGAGCAGCACATGCGCTGGCTCAGGCGAGACCTAAAAAAACAGTCATCTAAAGGCCCCCAATAATCGGTGCAAGGAGGGGGGTCCACGAGTCATCCCACCTATAAGGGGAAGGGGTTTTCAGGGAAGTTCTTTGACCCTACAAAGGTGGGGAAGCGATATGACTAATCAGCCAGGACACAAGAAAGGAGATACGGTCTCCTCCAAGAAGCCCCCCCCACTGGTCGGCTGTCCCAGGGGATTGCTAGTGTGTGTGTGGGGGGGGGAATCGAAGTTGGCCCAGAGATTGGGAAGGGGTACATGCTGTGTGTTTGCTACATCTTCAGGTACTGTTTAAGGATTGCCTAGGTCTTTTCTTAGAATGATGGCTGATGAGTCACTTTTATGGAGTTTTTTTCTCTCGACGTCGAGCTATCGGCTTCAGCAATCCGACTTTGTTAGATGGCAGCCAGCTGCAGCGCGATACCTCAGTGAGTACTGGAGATTTGCCTTCGAAGAGCTCAGCGGGGCAAACCTGCACTGTCAGGCTCAGTCGCCGGCTTGACTCTGGCCATCAAGATCAGTGGACTTATGGAGCTTTTCCCAAAAGTTCGCAAACTTTCAGAACTTCTTCTGGAATGTTACTTATGAGGGGGGTGGGGGGGGGGCGAAGAGATTGGGGGTCCACAACACAGCCAAGGGTCCAGAAGCTCCGATTGGGCTCTTGGGGGTTTGGGACTACAATTCCCACAATGTACTTTGTCAAATACAGTAAAGTCCAAGTAAAGCAGGTCGGCTGGGCTTGTCCTTGTTGGAGATGATGATGGTAGCTTCTCCCAGCACTTTTCTACCTGTTGCTGATCAGGTACTCCATTCTTTATCCTTTCAGACAAAGTCCAAGTGTTAATCACAGGGTTCAAGGAGAACAGCCCAGCAAACTGCTTTAATACGTGTCTGCAGTCTTGTTGCTGCTGGTCTGTCAGCTTGGGAGAGAATACAACTCCCTCCACTGACCCATCTTGCACATTGGTGGAGTGTAGGTGTAGGAAGCTGGCTCTCGGTATGCTATACCAAAAAGAGGTATAGTGTGCAGAGAGTCCAGTGGATCCCCAGAGGCTTAAGTAGATAAATGAGACACTGAGAAAGCCTCTTTTGACCTGGTTACCCAGCACTTTTGCCTGGTTTTGATGTGGTTTCGATTGTAGTGCACAGGGTCCCTGCAAACCAAAGAGCTCGAAAAATCAAAAGTGTTACTAGACCTGCAAGTCTAGTAACTTGAATAATTTTCTTGACCTAACTAATGTACTTGACCTGTGAACTGGTCTCAAATTGTGTAATCCTAGGCTAATATTTTGTCTTATGGAGCTGCCTTTTTCTTCATTATCACATGAGTAAGCACCTTCAAATATGCAAGTTCACTATTTCTACTGTACAAAAAAACTATTTACAAGACTAAATGTTTTCTCCATATATAACAAGATTCGAGCCCACATATAGGGTACACATTCTCTGGCTTGCCTCTTAGTTCACTGATAGCATTGTCATCTGGGCAGAAACAGTAATAATTCCCAGTTCATGTTTAAAAAAACTCAGTTTTCATAAATATATTACTAAAGCATGATGTGGTATTGCACTGTCATTTACAGATAGCATATTTTCCATTGAAATTGCCACAAAACGTTCCCATTAACATGTAGTTTTACGGATAATAGCACAAACAATGTTTGTAAATTGGGTTTCAGCCCAAATATTTAAAATTTGCACCTCATGAAGTAAAGTGTTCTAATTTTTTTGATCATATAAAAATATTTTTTTCTCACCACAGAATTAAAAAAAATTGTCCTCATAACTAGTGAAATATATTTGAAGTGTTTGGACAGTTCACTTAGCTATTTCAGTGTTGCGTTAGAAAAATGCCCGACATCTTACAGCCTTTCATTTAACATGCTTTGCACAGTTCAATTGTCACACAGTTCACTTTACAAAATCCTCTAACTTCAGCCACAGAAAGAACAAGCATTTGCAATGCAATAGGTCTCGCATTTGTGAGAGTTTGATATTTATTCATTTATAAAGCGCCCGAATCACCCCGTCAGGGGTATCACCGCGCGATAGCTACTACAGCCAACCAAGAATAGAAGCGGATCAGAACAGTGAGGTTTTTAGCAGCCTTCGGAACTTCAAGTAGTCTGGGAATTGACGCAGATGGATGGGGAAGTTGGTTCCAATAATAAGGGGCTAGGTGGGAGAAAGCTTTACCACCCAAGCGAGCTTTTTTATAGCGCGTAGTGAGAAGTAGAGATTTGGACCCTGATCGAAGGGAGCTAGGTGGCAGATATTTGGTAAATGTATCCGATAGATAACTGGGACCTAGGCCATTTAGAGATTTGTGAACAATGCAGCAGATCTTAAATCTGATCCGCTTCCGCACCGGAAGCCAGTGCAATTGTTGCAGAAGAGGGAAGGAGGCCGTTCAGGGAGGAGCGTTGGAGACCAAACGAGCCGCAGTGTTCTGGACTACTTGCAATCTATTTAAGGAGACTTCATTAGCTGAGATCAGCAGGGCATTGCAGTAGTCCAGGCGGCTTAACACTAGTGCCTGGATCAGAGTTTTCCGAGTGGTTAAAGGTAAAAAAGGGAATACTCTTCGGAGAAGACTTTGGGGCTCATTACCGCCCGCCATCGTTGCAGTGGTTGGGACCACCCGCCAGTCATGCGACGGTCCCACAACTGCAATTACGATGCGCCCGCCAGTATGGCGGGCGCATCCTGGCTATCTAACATTGCGGACGGTGCTGCTGGCTGCAGCACCGTGTGCAATGTTGAATATAAATGCTGTGCATTTCCCTGCACTACGTGGCAGGCACCCCGCGGTGCCTGCCAGGCAGTGCAGGGAAATGCAGAGGGGTACCCCCAGTGCAGCAACACCTCCCCCCTCCACCCCCAAGACAAGGGGGGCCCGCAATGGGCCCCCAAACCCAATCCCCGTCAGCCTTTCCAGGGCGGTTCCACCGCCATGGAAAGGCTGGCTGACGCCAGCATTGTAATCTGGCGGGCGGTGCCTACCATTTCCCCAGTCATGTCCTCTCCGCCAGGCAATCCCAACGATTGCCTGTGGCGGAAGCGTGGCGGGCGGTCTTTGTGCCCGCCACGCTTGCGGAACGATTCCCCCGCCATCCTAATGTGGCGGGGGAAATTGGCAATCGGATGGCGGTGGGACCGCCACCGCACGGCTGGCGGGCCTTCCGCCATCCTAATGACCCCCTTAGTACGTGGAAACATGCCCCAACAGTAGTTGTGACATGTTCCTTCAGTGTTAGTTTCTCATCCATACGGACTCCTAGGTTTTTAACCACCTGTTTTGGAATTGGCGCAGAGCCCAGTTCCTCTGGCCACCATCTTGGGGGCCACTTCACTGCTGCATCTCCAAACAGCACAATCTCAGATTTTCCCGCATTAAGCTGGAGGAAGTTATCCCTCATCCAGCCAGCGATGACCGTCATACCCTCCGAAAAAGTTGACTGAACATTGGGGTTGTTTTTATCAAAGGAAAGTAGGAGCCGAGTATCATCAGCATACAAGATTGGGCTAAATCCTAAATTCCTCAGTAATCCCATTAAGGGAGTAACATATATGTTGAATAATGTAGGGCTTAAACAAGAGCCCTGGGGTACTCCCTTGGTCAGTCTTGTTGTGGTCTTCGAGCGGAAAGGGCCCAAGTTAATGGTCTGCGTTCTATCAGACAAGAAATTCGACATCCATTTTAGAGCATTCCCTTGGAGGCCAATTCCCCCCCCCCCTCCCGAGTCTCCTGAGCAGAGTCTGATGGGAAATTGTGTCGAAGGCTGCAGATAAGTCAAGCAGCACTAGAAGCACTGCTTGACCGTTGTCCAATGCCATTCTGATGTCATCAGTAACTGCAACCAAAGCCAACTCTGTGCTGTGTCTGGGTCCAAAGCGCGACTGAGATGGATGAAGGCAGTTTGAGGTTTCGACAAATTCAGACAAATGTTTGTTAATGTATTTTTCTAAGATCTTGCTCTGGAGAGGAAGCAGCGAGACAGGGCGGTAGTTGGATAAATCCTCCATGGGCACTTTAGGATATTTTCGGATGGGAATTATTTGCGCCGCCTTCCACCTAGTTGGGAAGACGGCCTTCTTTGATGGAGCAACTGAGGATTGAGCAAATGGGGGCAGCGAGTTGTTTGGAGAGCAGGGAGGTGGTCTTAGCGGGAAGAATATCTAGCGGAGAACCAGATTTAACTATCTTTAGTAGTGTCTCTACATCTTTGGGCTTGAGTGCAGGAAAGTTATCCAATGTCGGAGCATTCGTAAAGGTCAATGACTTTTCTTTATGTTTTAAAAGACAACACATAAATAAAAGGCGTTGTCATTTACAATTCCAATAGCTCAAACTCTCGCAAATGCGAGATCTATTGCATTGCAAATGCTCGTTAGATTACAGGTTCAGGATCAAAGGGGGGGAAACCCAGACTAACAGGATGGAGAATGGGACCCAAAGAAGACCCAGCAAGTATGTTTCTTCTTTCCAACTGGGGCAGCACTACTTAGTGGAGAACTCAGGAAGCGAAGCAACATTTAGCTTATTGGGTGAGATATTTAAAGGGCCACACAAAATGGTCGCTGGGTTGCAGGTGTCAGATCTCATCCACAATAACGTGAGATGTCACGCCCAATATTCACAAGGGTCATGATTTTCAAATGGTATACTGATGGGGAGGGTACCACTGGAAATGTAGGCTTTTAACACAAGTGACCATTTAGGGGAACGATTGTGGATGCTCCTCTAGACCCCCATGGGTGATGCAGCCCCGTTCTACAAATCCTGATTGATTGGTTGATGATACCAGGGGCATAGATAGAGATAAATCATAAGTGTAACAGTGATTGGGACACCATGGGGACACAGTTCGGAAATTTCTGCAACAGCTCTTCTACGTCTTACAAGCAGTAGTGCCTCCGCCACAAATCTATAAACTTGTCTGGGGACTCTTTGATCTATCCCAATAGTGCTACTAGTGGGATCTGGGTTAAGTGATACTCAGACTGTAAAGTCAATTTTTCTGAATGCATGGAGAATGCAGATTATTTCGGATTCAGTTGCCGTACTTATTTAATTATGCAATTAACGTTAGACTTGGAGTAAATATGAACAAACTGCAACATTTGGCTACTGTTTTGGGACACATGTTGCTGGAACAATTTTCAGAAAACATTTGATTTTACTTTTCGGTGAAATACATTCTAGTAATGGCAGAGACATTAAGGCATGGGCAAAGTGGGCTCTGGCCCAGGGCCCCAGCCTTCCAGGCCCCCCCCCCCCCCTAATAGAGCTAGCTCGGTTCTACAGGTAGTCATGCCCTGGTGACTGTTAATTCTTAAACAGATTTTAAATACAATGTTTCCCTTTAATTTATTTTTATTGTGGGCGATGTGAGACTATTAGACATTTTGCAGAGAAATTGTGTGTTTATGTTTCATGCAACATCCATACAAAAACTTTCTTTTAGATCAAAACAGGACCCCACATAAGAAATGGGAGGGTGTCAGAGATTATTTTCAGCAATATTAGTGAGCTACTGCTATGTTACAATATTGAAAACACACATAACTATCCCTGAATATTTGATGTGAACATATTTAGAATTTGGACGAGTGTGCCTGTTAGTGATCTGGCTAAAGACTGCACGAAAGAGCTGAAATTGAATCATAAATTCAAAACTGGGACCCCCAAAATACGTTTGGCCCAGGGCCCCCAAAATCTTTAAGATGTCCCAGAGTAGTGGTTTCCCTGGTTTCCGACCTGCGATTGCTTTGAGCTTGCAGCATCCCGGTTTACGGCTCTCAAACCCAGTGCAGTAATATTATGTGTTGTAATCCGTTATTCATCGATCATCAGCCAGCCTGTTCTGTGTGGTTTCACTGTAAGGAAGCAACAGTCATCCCTCTTAACCTGTAATGGTCTTCCATCTTTTCAGTGATGTTCACTGCAGTATATCAGTGCATGATGTACAGCACATCAGTCATATAAAGACCCACACACATCTTTGGCCCATAAAACAGCAAAAATATGATGAGAAAACTGTTACAGCCTCGTCATGGTGTCTGTAACAGCTTCCCTGGGCCTAATAAATTCATCACTAGAATGCTAGCGACAGAGCTAAAGCTCATATTTCAGGGCCATCAAAAAGCACAGATTCCTCTGCAGTTGACAACACTGTGGGCCTGACACGGGAGTCATTATCATGCACGCCAATTAATCAAACCGCAGTTGCCCCTACGTGATTGAGAACCGCTCCGAGGATGTTTGCCATGGTCTGCCAACGTAGGAGTGAGAGCCCCAACCCCGCCTTCCCTCCACGAAGAGGCGAGAGCGGATCTCCACATAGAATGCTGTAAGCACAAAACACTTTACTTGCCATTATGATGCGATGTTGACATTTGGACAGCTTTATCAACTCTGGTTATATCACTGACCAAAAGAAGTCCCGGAAATGTATTGCCTTGGAGAAAAAAAGGCACGGACATTGGGAGGGAGGGGAAAAGAAGGCACCAAAATAGTACAAGCCCCGTGTAACAACAAAGTAAAGGAGCCAGTAGCCATGGGAGGATACAAATGACGACATGGCTGTACTAAGGAGGGACTAACAAGCCTCCCAATCAATCAGAAGACAGCATTTACAAAGGACAAACACAAGCCAATGAAAAATAAGGGTGGGAGAGTGGAGGAAGCTTCTCTTCGTCCTGAACAACCACAGCTCTTTGCAGAGCAGCGCTTGCTCACGCTCAACCTAAAAATAAATCCAGGCAGACAAAGTGACTTTTGACCTCTGTCTCTGAAACCCAGCAAATGTGACAGGTTAACAAGATTTAAAGGCATCTTTTTTGCTCTCACTTTGTGAGTAATAAAGATGCCTTTAAATCTGGTTATCTTGTCACATTTGCTCTGCTTTCAGAAACAGAGGTAAAAAGTCAGTTTGTCTTAATAAATTAACTTTTCCTTCTGTGACCGACTTAAAGGATCGTATGGCGAGCTGAAAATTTCGATTTTTCACAGCCTGGTGGACAGAAAATCTGGATTTTTATTAAAGACACAGAGGCTAAGATTATACATTATGCAAATCTCCTTCATTGCGCAGCTCACAGCAGCAACAATTGAAGAGATCTAGAACTTTAAAAAAAAAAAAAAAAAAAATTCCAACAGAGTATATAGTCATTTGACATGCAGTCTTCCCCACCTTTGTTGCTGCTGCTCACAGATAAGTACATCTCTAATACTTCGCATGCGTGCTGTATGTCTGTTGTGAGCATAAACTAATTGTTTGGATCCCACCTACTATGACTGTATTGTGTTACATAATGATACTCTATATAGCACATCTTTGTATTCCTACTATTTCCTTTCAGGGGAGGGGGGGGCTCCCCACGTGACCAATATCGGTATCTGTTTAAGGACCGGAGGTTCCTAACCTCCGCTCTGCCTCTTTAACATATACCCATTTACACTTCCTGCCGCGACGCGGTATTCTTTTAATCTCTTCCCTTTCTGGAACTTCTGTGCTTGTCCCCCTAGGAGCCGAGGCGGAGGCTCTCCGCCTCCACTGACTCATTTCTGTGCTTCCCTCGGCCCCTTAAGGCCAATGGAGGCGATCATTATATGGCAAAGGAGGCGCTCGTTACAAGGGATCTGCATTTTTCAAGTCCGATCCCGTGCTAGGCGACGCCTCCGTATCCAGCGTCCTCACACGGACGGCTCGAACAAAGGGCCGCGCGGGGTTGCCATGACAACAAATAACAAGCGAACCACGTGTGCGAGCCGGGTTGGGAAGACAGGCTCACGGAGGGACTTGCTCTACCGATTCTAAAAATAAACTCACTTTACCGATTTAAAATAAATTAAAGTAAAGGTGACTCACCCCTCCTTAGTAGTGCGGTGGATCCCCCTCATTTCAACACCGGTTAACCCTCTCTGACAGTGGTTACTGGCTGATGTCAAAGTTAATAAAAAAAAATAAAAAAAGGAATGCGAGAAGAGACAAGAAGGGCAAATGTCACAATAGACCAGAAATAGAAAAGGGACACTAATAGCAAGCCCAAATCTGATGAAAAGCCCTTAGCAATCACTGGCACCCATTTTATCAAACTGGGCTAAGCCATTACATTAATCAGAGCGGCCATCTTATTAAAGTGGGCAACTGTCATTGTTTTGACAGTTGGAACCTGACTGACTACTAGGACAGCTGCCTCTCATCACCAACTCTCTATTCTTGACATTATTAATAATTATGTCCTCTGAACCCTCAACTAGCTCCATGGAGGACAAGTTAGAGGGTCTCATTAATAAAGCCCTAGATAGGGTAATAGGGTCACTTGATGACACCATTAACAAGAAGCTGGAAATCCTATCTAAAAAAGGTTGGCCAACTACTGAACACCCCGAGAAAGCCACACAGGCGGATAAAATACAAAGGAAGAGGGCTACAACTGATAGTCTACCCAAGGGTGCTAAAAAAGCCAAGACCTCTAACCCACTGACATCACACTGTGGCGGTGTCAGAGACAGTGCCTCGGGCACAACAGATGGGCACGAAAAAGGCCCAGTACTACTTATCATTGTTAATGATGATGAACTGGAGGATGATAATCAATCGCTCCTACTCCTCTGAGTTCGACTCAGAGGAAGAGATAAGGAATGTGGGTATAGCTGACGAGGCATCTAAGGCCTCAGGGTCAAAAATGGGGATTGTAGACCGGTTTGGGGAGTGTATGTTTGACCTACTACTTACCAAACACCCCCTGTCCCCCGAGTGGGTCCAGTCTCAACATGTGGGCAAATACCTTTCCTTCTGGCTCCGCAAAGAAATTCCTAAGGAGGTGAGGTCTCGCCTCTGATCTGAGTCCACTCGACCATCCCTCCCAGCCAAAATGGCCTCTACTCCCGACCTAGACAACATGGTAGTGGCGTTCATCGCCAAAAGTGGGAGAGACCCGAGGAAAGGACTCAAGGGCATGAAATCCTGCCAGGATCGACTCATGGATATAACAGGCCCTCTAACCAAAATGTTCAAGCTAATTGAAAAGGCCTACCTTGAGGATACCCTCATTGACCCCAGAGAGCTGCGCCAGTGGACGCAAAGAGCCATTTGCCTACTCGGCAACGCTACCACTGCTCTCTCCAATGAGAGAAGAAAGAGTGTTCTGTTAAAAATCGATTCCAAGCTAGTGGAACTAGCTAACAAAGAAGGGGGAGCAGCATCCCAAGGCCTTCTCTTTGGGGAGGAATTTATTAAGGAAATGGCTAAGTATGTGGGAGTATTTAATTCTATACAAAAATCCCAAAAGGACATAAAAAGTCTTCCAAAACAAGGTTTTTGGCAGGGCCGGGAGAACACATGGTCAGAGCTCATCAAGACCCTACATGGGACGGGGGCAAGATCATCCCAGGCAAGTTTCGCAGGCCACTTGTTCTTCTACCCTCAAAGGCAGAGATTTTGTGGCAGAGGCTTCAGGGGCGAACGGAGACAAAGAGGCTTTTCAGCAGGTAAAATTTATGAAAGACCCTTCAGATACCCCTATAAAAAGGTGGGAGGAAGACTAGTCCAATTCTGTGGGAACTGGAATCTGGTGAGGCAGGACCCTTGGGTCCTGGATACAGTCAAAGGGTACAAGATAGAGTTCGTAGAATTACCAATACAAAGGAAGTTACCCCGGGAGATAACCTTTTCACAACAAGACTGATACCCGATACTGTGTCAAGTTCGCGATATATAAAACTATGTAAAAAAAAAAAAAAAAAAAAAAAGGAATTGTCTTAGTGGCAAAGGAGGTAAAAGACCTATACACCAAAGGGGCAATATGAGAGGGAAAAGAGCCAGGTTTCATCAGCAACGTTTTCCTAGTAGAAAAAAACAAAAACACAAAGGGATGAGACCTGTTATAAACCTAAAAGAACTGAATTGGGTAGTCTACAACCACTTCACAATGGAGGGAATTCACCTTCTCAGGAACATATTGAGGAAAGGGGAATGGTTAACTTGCCTAGACCTGAAAGATGCATACCTCACTATCCCCATCTGGCCCCCACATCAGAAATGTCTCCAGTTCACGTGGGAGGGCAAACTCTGGCAGTTTTGCAGCCTCCCCTTTGATCTTTCATCAGCCCCATGGTGCTTCACCAAGGTCCTACGCCCAGTAGCCGCATAGCTAAGAGTAAGAGGGATAAGACTGATATTGTACTTAGACAACATTCTAATTATGGCCCAATCCAAGGAAGTGGCATCACACACACAGATCTCACAATAAAGCTTCTAGAACACCTAGGATTTGTCATAAACATGAAAAGAGAGTACAGAACTCCAAGCCAAGAGAGTTCAAGCAGAGTTGAAATTATTTGGGGAAAAATTAAGGAAAGTTCGGAAGGAGTTAAGGAAAATACTAAAGAAAAAGGGATTCTCATTGAGAACATTAGCAAGGGTACTGGGCCTCTTGTCCTCAACGATCCAGGCCCCCTGTATTACCGTGCCCTGCAGAGACTCCAGGCCAAAGCATTGAGTTTGAATCAATCTTATTCCCAGATAGTATCCCTGGACTTGGATTCGAGGAAAGAACTACTCTGGTGGTTGAGGAATGCAGAGGCGTGGAATGGCAGAGCCATCTTTGGGGAGGAACCAGAAATAATAATCGAGTCGGACGTGAGCCTAGAGGGATGGGGTGCGAGATGCGGCGACTCATCGACAGGGGGGACGATGGACAGAACAGGAGAAGGAGTTACAGATCAACTGCCTAGAACTACTGGCATGCTCCTTTGCAATTCGCAGTTTTACAAAAGACTTAATGAAGTGTTATGTCATGCTTCGCACGGACAGTGTATCTGCAGTCAGATACGTGAACAAAATGGGGGGACCCCACTCCAAAGGAGTATCGGACCTAGCCAAGAACTTCTAAGCATACTGCCTCAGCAAGGGCATCTCAGTGATTGCCGAACATATCCCAGGTCTGAACAACGGGGTTGCAGACTGGTTCTCCAGGAATTTCAGGGATTCCAGCAACTGGAGGTTACACAGTGAAACCATGACCATTCAGGTGTTACGGGGACCCTTTTGGGTAGATCTCTTTGCGGACAGCCTGAACAGTCAACTACCGAAATTTTTCAGCTGGAGGCCGGACCCTCAGAGCTTGGAGGTGGATGCCTTTCTTCAGAATTGGCAAGGACTAACACCTTATGCTTCCCGCCATTTGTCATGCTGCCAAGATTACTATTACAAGTTCGCAGGAACAAGAAAATATTGGTGGTAATAAACCCCCTTTGGAGGTCTCAAGCATGGTTCCCAATCCTAATGGAAAGGAGTATAGACCTACCAATCCTAATTCCAACGTTCAAAGAAGTAATCACAGGCCCCTCGGAGAAGGTCACCCCCTTGTACAGCAAGGGCTTCTGTTATTTATTTATTTTTGGCAGAGTTTTATATAGCGCGAACTTGACCCGCAACCGGGTATCAGAGCGCTTTACATAGCACCAGTTACGTTACATGAGGACACACATTCATTTTTGTTAGGCACGGGGAGATTAAGTGATTTGCCCAGAGTCACAGGATGTTCAGCGTCATTACCGAGACTCGAACCCAGTTCCCCAGGTCTGAGGTCGAACGCCCTAGCCGTTAGGCCAACTCCTCTCCCCAATTGATGGCCTGGACGATTTCAGGAGACAATGGCAGATGCCAGGACTTTCGACAAATGCTTTCAGACTCATATCAGTCATGGGCACCTGGCACAAGGAAAGCATATAGACTGACTTGGCAAAAATGGGTTTGTTGGTGTCTTAGACAGAACTAAAATCCAGTTTCAGCTGATCTAGTGCACATAACTATCTAGCTGAGATTTTTACATCAGGTCTGTCCTACCACACAGTTAATGTCTACAGATCAGCCATTGCAGCAGGCCATTACCTTGTAGACGGAACCTCCGTGGGTCAAAACCTACTAAGAAACTAATGAGAAGTATGCATGTTTTAAACCCACCTTCTGCTAAATACAATGCCCTTTGGGACGTTAGGGATGTCCTTAGAGTGATTACATCCTGGGGTGAGAACCTTGCGCTATCCCTAAAGCAAATTTTTTACAAACTCACTGTTTTGCTATGCCTAGTATCCTTTAGGCGAACGTCAGACGTGAAAGCCTTAGACATCACCACTAGAGCCTCCCAACCAGAAGGGTTCTGTTTTTACTTAAAAAGACGAACTAAGACCATGTCAACCTTGATTTTTTACCCATTTTTCTCACAGAATGAAAGATTGTGTGTGGTGAAATGCCGGTTGGAATATGAAAGAACAGCAAGGTTAAGAGGAAATGTTGAACAGGTGTTAATATCCCATAGGCCCCCTCAGAGGAGTTTCCTTACCCACCTTAGCTAGATGGGTGAAAGGTAATGAAAGAAGCAGGAATAGATATATCCAGATTTGGCGCACATTCCCTTAGAGGGGCCTCAGCTTCAAAAGCCTTCATTTTGGGTGGAGGTCTACAAGACATCCTTAGAGCTGCGGACTGCTCCAATGAAAGTATCTTCAAAAGCTGTTATTTTAAACCTCTAACAAACGTAATTGATAATATGTTGAGCACACTTTAAACTTGCAGAATGTTAGCCTCTGTGTCATGCCATAAAATTTAGATTTTTCACAGCCTGGTGGGTAGAAAATCTGGATTTTATTAAAGACACGGAGGCTAAGATTATCCCTCCACTAAGTACCTACCCTGGGTAAAACAACTAAAGTGGATGGTTTGTCTTTCAGATTTGAATTTTCAAAGAACCGATGACTACGTTAAAGTTTCGAAAAAAGAAAGTTAAAGTTATCTTGTTCGCTGCACAAAGGAGGGAGAAGGCTGCGTGTCAAAAGACTATATACTCTGTTGGAATATTTTTTTGAAGTTCTAGATCTCTTCAATTGTTGCTGCTGTGAGCTGCGCGATAAAGGAGATTTGCATAATGTATAATCTTAGCCTCCGTGTCTTAAATAAAATCCAGATTTTCTGCCCACCAGGCTGTTAAAATTCTAAATTTTCAGCTCGCCAGAAAGGGCCAGTAGTCCCTAAAAATAGGTTGTCCTGATTAAATCTTGCTCGACAACACAAGTGGATTTTTCAAACCCTGAACCAGGTTCCCTGTGCCAGTGCTTCTTCCCTAAAACTAAACCCACTAATGGCCCTGAAGTCTCTAGTAAATGGTACCTAGGGCATTGGGACTGAAGAGGGTCCCCTAGGAACCCCTCACCTAGGCCCTGCATACTGCCACTGCAGCATCCATGGCCTGGTGCAGACAAAATCGACATGGCACTGTTATATCTAGGTTTCTACCTTACATCTTCCCTGTTTCTCTGCCTCTGCTGTTCAGCCAGTGAGAGTAGAATGTTAGTGTGAATGTGATGTCATTGGAATGTTGGGTATGCTGTGAGTGGGACTGTCAGTTGGATCCTGGGCTGAGCGGCAGAGAAGCTGCTCCTGGTGGGGCTTTATTACATCTATACTGGAAAACCTATCTGAACATCTAAGATCAATAAACTTATCATCTGTAACCTAACCAAGACTACTGGAACTACTTACCTACGATATAACATAAATTGGCGACGAGTTGGATTCAAAACCATGCGTGAGGACTTACTTCAAGCTTGAAAAGGTACTTTTATACAAGATTTTACTTAAAAAAGAACTTACCTAAGGATCTTACGCCCTCCCGCCCCACCAGTGTCCATATTCACCGGACAGCCCATAGACAAGGCGTAAATTTCCTGCTACCTGCTTCTTCCTGCCTGATTTCTACTGCCTGCTTCTTACTGGGCATGTTTCCTGCTACATGTCTTTCCAACCTGATTCCTGCTACTTTAAAATTTCTACCATTGTGTGGATCCGGCATCTTCAAAGATTGGCACTATATCTAAGAACCCATTTTACAGGACGCATGTTTCCTGCTACATCTTCTTCCTGCCTGATTCCTGCTGCCTTTGTCTGCCAAATACTGCCTGTACCTCATCCTGTGTACCTACTCTTTCTACATGGGAAACACTAACGTTGCACCCAGCAAGCAATTTGAGCAAGCGCCATCCATACAAACTGCCGATGTACCCTGGCTCTACATCAGAGGTGTAGGAGGAGCACTTCCCAAACCCGTTGTGTATTTTGGGATGCTTTCGTGGAACCAGTGACTAGCATCAACTATGCCAAGAATCAACTTTGGACACCCCAGAAACTGAGCTTTGCTTACTCGCTGACACTTTACATGGATCCTGTTTGGTGGCAAGTATTGTGAACATTTTGAGGTAAATCATAATTGATTTAATTATGGGCCTCGGTTTCCCCTCTACATTTGGCAGTTCAACCGTCCTGTCGTGGTTTGAAAAACAACGCGCGCCATGCTCAGCACGCGCTCTTACCTTCTCGTGGATCCTCTGATCTTCAGTGACGCTTTCGAATCCTTCTCCGTCTCAGCGTTACCGTGCAGCAATTTTGGGTGCACGCACTTGCCTACAACCACCCAGCACTGCGTCACCGAACGTGCCGCCATCTTGCGGTTGGACTCATCAAGCTGTTCTCAGCATATGAAGTGTCTCGCAGGATTCAACGTACTTCAGCATCTTGCCAACCACGTTTTTCTTTTCTTGCGTGCCAATAAAGTATTTCAAGCGTTGATGTCATGCAGCACCTGGGCTTTGCTGACAGTTTCCCTCTCCTGGCCTTGCTGTCTTGTGCACCTCCGCAGTGCGCTTCAGTTACACTGCCTCCGTACTTCTCGTCTGAGAAACTGAATTTTCAAGGGATCCATCATTTATTTGGAGCTGTCACTTTGCCTTACATTCTACATGCCGGAGCAATTGTATTTATTTAGATGTGACATATCTCAAGGAGTGAAGTCACTCTTCTTCATTTTTACCTTACAGCGCTTACTGCCAGCGTCCTCTATAGGGTAATCTTCAACCAAGGTACTGTTTTCTTATCGCTACATCTTCTTTAAGCCCAGCATGTTTTCTTACGGACCACGGTGACTACTTTATTTGTTTTAGTTCATTGTTTTGAGACTTATACCAACTTTATCATTTTTATTTCTGTAACTAATACTGTGCTACATTTCTTTAATGTACTGCCATATTGCCTATTCCATGTTCATTTTCTCATCTTTGGCTCCCATTACTACGGTGCTCTATTATTATGCATTTTTATGTTTCTACGTATACCTACATTGATTTTTTGCTATGTTACCATGCTAAAGTTTACTTATTTACCTGTTTTGATTTATTCTTGGATGTACCTTTGATCATATTACTTTATACATGCTACTGTGTTAGTAATGTATTTGTTGCATGGCATGCAGGTTCTTACGTTTTGCAGTCTGTACTTTGTTATGGAGCATTTTTCTTGTTCCTTTGATTCTTTACATGATTTTTACTTACGGTGCATTTGTTATATTGTGCGCAAGTTTTCATAAGTGGTCTAACTTGAGGTGTGACTGAATTTTATTTGCTGTGTAGTTCAGTTCACCCAGATCGCACTTTCCCTGGAGCATTTTTCTTTTCCTCTGATTCTTTACATGATTTTGTTTTATTGTGCGCAGGTTTTCATATGTGGTCTAACTTGAGGTGTGACTGTACTTTTAATTTTTATGTTGTGCAGCTCTCCCTGATCGCATTTTCTTTGCACTTTCATGCATGGTCTAACTTGAGGTGTGACTGTACTTTTGCTTTATATGTTGTGCAGCTCTCCCAGATCGCATTTTCCTTGCACTTTCATGCATGGTCTAACTTGAGGTGTGACTGTACTTTTGATTTACGTGTGGTGCAGCTCACCCAGATCGCATTTTCCTTGCATTTACTGCTTCGGGATTCACTATTTTGTGTTTTCACCTCTGCTTGATTTCTGGTAGGGTGTAAGTCACCCGTTATTTACTTATGATTGCTTTCTGTTTGGGTGTTTTTCTCTTCCTGCTTTTGGAATTCACCTTTGCTTGCTTTCCGTTTTGGGTGCTGGTCACCTTTTGCTTACATTTGTTCTTGTCGTTTTCCTTCTTCCTGCTGTGTTCAGTGTTTCCATCCTCCTCGCCAGTCTGGCCAGTTGGTGTGGTTGTGGTGGTTACATTGGTGCACTATTTCTTTGTTAATTTTTCGTGGTATACCTCTTTCTTGTTCATGTATGTACGTTCTTTTACTATTTCCTTCCTTTTGAAACTTCTTGCTTCAATTTTTTGCTCTGCTAAGGAAGGAGATGTGTGTCTTTTCTAGTTTTCAATTTCCTTTACTCTATCTTCGTGTTTACTCATTGCATTACCGTTTACATTTTGCAATTTCTTTTCCTTATTGCTTCCTTTTACATCACCTTTCTACTTGCTTATTTTAGCATGTTTTTCATAACTTATGTGCAATTTGCTATACTTCTTCTGGCAAGTTTCTTCAGTATTACTGTGATGTTACTGCAATGTTACTATTTATATTTGCTTTCTCTTTGTTCATTTTATAAAGAGGGAAGGTGTGTTATATCTAGGTTTCTACCTTACATCTTCCCTGTTTCTCTGCCTCTGCTGTTCAGCCAGTGAGAGTAGAATGTTAGTGTGAATGTGATGTCATTGGAATGTTGGGTATGCTGTGAGTGGGACTGTCAGTTGGATCCTGGGCTGAGCGGCAGAGAAGCTGCTCCTGGTGGGGCTTTATTACATCTATACTGGAAAACCTATCTGAACATCTAAGATCAATAAACTTATCATCTGTAACCTAACCAAGACTACTGGAACTACTTACCTACGATATAACAGGCACACTGTCTATTTGCCATGCCAGCGAGTACTGCATAGGACATAGATAAGTTACCCGTCTAGCAGGCCTTTCCAGCCCTAAGGCATGGTGCACTATATCACTGGTGTGGGCAAATGACCCTACAACAGAGGTCTTCAATCTGTGGGGCGCGACCCCCAGGGGGGCCCCGGAGTCCTTGGAAGGGGGTCGCGCATTTCCAGGCCTAACTTCTGCCTGGAATACAAAATGTGCTCTTCTTTTTGGACAAAGTCAACCGCGATCGTTAAAATGCTTCAGCTGAAGTTAATAAAGTGTCATGTGCTGTAAAATGAAGAGGCCCAGCAGACAGGTAAAACAATCCTTCAAATAAGCCTTCATGCCAGGGTGCCTGCTTGCCTGAATGAAATGCAAATGTAGGCTAGGAGTTAATCTGCAAACGTAAAGGATGCTCGGGAGTGGTTCTAGCTTTAATTGCTCGAATCACTATAAGCATTGTGATGGCAAAGATGTGTTTTTTTGTGCGTTGGTTAGCAACTGGGCTGTGAAGTGTGTGCTTTTAATGATAATTGTATTTAGACAGCTCTTAATACCCCTGAGGAGGTGTTGAAGGGACAGTTATGCAAAATAAAAAATGCATTTCTTATGGTCTGATATTACACAAATCTACATTTTGGAAGCTCCATTTTATCCTAAAACTCTGCACATTTTGTAGCAGTTTATCTTATAATGTATGTAATGCGAGTATCAAATAATGGCTTACACATTCACGGTGCTTTCTGTCACAGGCTGTGACCTCATAGCACTAAAAATACACAAGTCACTATTTTCCACTGCACCAACCAAATTTAATTCTGTGGCTCTCTGGTTACACACAGACCTATGCAGTGCATTAAATAATAGAGGTTTTATAATGTACTATGTAGTGCATTTCCCACTGTGTAACAACTTTTAAAATGTATTTTTCATTTAAGCTACCCATTATTTTATATGTAGCTACCTGATGGTGAAAGACCTTTAAAAATGAACAAAATATTTTTGAGCTGATTTATGAGAGGCTTGCGCCGCTGGAGCGTCAGTTTTTTTAAGCTTCAGCGGCACAAGCATCTCAATCATATCTATGAGGCGGGGCAAAGTCACCCTGCGTGGCTTTGCATGGCCTCATAGATATGGAGTTAGACAAAACAGCGCAAGTCGCTGCATTTCCTTACTCTATGTCAAGTAGGCATTCCATAGGCATTGCGGTGGGTGTTCCCATACGACGCCCATGGATTTTGACGCTGCCCCAGATTTACAAAACCATGTAAACCTGGGGCAGTGCCAAAACCTTAGGCCTCCCCACAGCAGGCGTAACGAGGAGAAATGTTTTCATTTCTCCTAATTTTTTCCTCTTTCCATGTGTGCTGCATGCAGCACACAGAAAGAGGAAAGCCCCTCTCAGGATTGTTTTTGTGCAGGAAGCTGCCCCTTCATGCACAAAACCATCCTGCCTATGTTGATGCTAGGCAGCAATTTGTGTGCCAACATAGGGGAAAAGGACAAGAATGCACCATATTTCATAAATAAGGTGCATTCCTGCCTTTCACATTGGCGTGAGGGCAGCGCAGCAATAAGACATGCGGCGCTGCCCAACGCCAATGCCTCATAAATGAGGCCCTTTGTTTTTAGCCACACCTTTGACCACGCCCCCAACCACTGACCTTTTTTTTATTTATTTCCCCAATGTATATATGATTTGCTGTGGGAATTGGGGCGTTTATGGTTGTCAATAGTTGGCAATGATGAGGAGGCCTAAGTTCTAGACATTTTTGTCAGGAAGGGGTCCTTACGCCTAAACGTTTTTGATAGGGGGGTCTCCGCATCAAAAAGTTTGAAGACCTCTGCCCTACAATATTAGGGCCTATTCCTTAACATTGTAAGTGCCAGAAAAGCCATAGAGACTACATGGGCTGGAAACTCGACAACTCAAGTTCCATAGCACCCTTGATAGCTTCACTGAACACAGTGTTTAGTACCAAACTACTCTTCTCAATAAACCCACACTGATGCCAGAGTGGGATTTATTGAACCATGTGCCCAGAGGGCACCTCAGGAGGGGCCCCTTAAAAACGCTACCGACTCTGGTGTGGCCACGGACTGGAATTAGGTAGCCCGCCCCACACAGACTGGTTTCAGGACCCCTGGGTGGAGAGCCTTTGCTCTCTGGGACCAGAAACCATGCACATCCTGGGCGGAGTGCTCAAAAGGGAAGCTTCAAAGACCATCCACCTACACAGTATGTACATCAAGCAACACTGTGTTCCGTAAAGCAAAATGTTTATGAATAAAACAATTAACATCTTCTCAAAACCACAGCCCTTTTTCCCCAATGAACATTGGGGCATATTAGCAAGACCGGCGATAAAATTATCGCCGTTTTAGCGGCAGGAAACTGCCGCTAAAACGGCGATAATGGGCTTGATAATATGCGCTATAGAATTCCAATAGAAGCCCAGGTTAGATGTCCTGCACATCTAACCTGGGCTTCTATTGGTATTCCATAACGCATATTAGCAAGCCCATTATCGCCGTTTTAGCGGCAGTTTCCTGCCGCTAAAACGGCGATAATTTTAACGTGGGTCTTGCTAATATGCCCCACTATTCCTAGCCCTGCATGGTGAATGGCTACCAAATGGAAGTGCACGTCTCAAGTACTCCCTATTTGCACAAAGCGTATGAACACAGGTGGCCACGCTTGTGCCTAAGAAACCTGACTTAAATAAGAAAATGAAATATCACAAGTAATAGTGCTTTATCCAACATGATGGCGCCCAGAAGAGACGCATTCCCGGAGCTCGGTCAGCGCTCTAGTTATTTTAGCTCGCTGCCGCTCTCCTACCGAAGTCCGCAGCGGCCATATTGGATCTCGCCACCCCCAACATGCTTTTTTCTGACACTTTTGTACGTACCGCGAAATCGACCAGAAGGCATGGGAGCGGTTTGCATGAGCACCGGTTAAATTACAGAAGCACACGTGTTTTTTTCTTTTTCTTTCGGGGACATTAAGGGATTTGACCAGACTCACGAAATGTTAAACCGACGGCGGGACACGAACTTCGTTCCCTAACTCCAAAGTCAGCAACTCTGGCCACACCCTCTCCCGATAGTTCTTAAAGGAGCGGACACTCACCTTTAGCTAAGATAAAGCCGCCTTTTCTCGCCGCATTTCCTGCAGGGATCAGGAGCTCCGCCGGACACCGACTGGTTCGGCTTGCAGTGGGGGGAAAAGTGCAGGCGCTCTCCGTTTTCACATTCAAATGCGCCTCACGTGGCCGCTCATTGGTCCGAATTTTGGTCGCTCCTATTTGCTACAGGACTCAAGCTTGCGAGACAGCTTGTGATTGGCTGCAAGTATACCATATTACATAGACGGAGGCAGCGTTTGATTGGCTGCAAGTATGCCCCCATAATAGCGCGCGCACGAATACACTTTCCCTCCCCGATAATAGCACGAGACAGTCGTGAGTGGCTGAAGGTATACTCTACTTCCTCCCACAATAGCTCGAGACAGCCTGTGATTGGCTGCAAGTATTCCCTACTTCCTCCCACACAATAGCTCGAGACTGCTGTGATTGGCTGCAAGTATCCCCTATAATAACCGTCCTGGGGGCTGGTGAATGACAGCATCTAAATGATGGTTGGTGAGGGCCTGAGGAAATTCTGGTTGAAAAAAGGTCTTGACATGTGTCTGATGACCACTTCTAGGGGGCGCTGACTCAAGTTAGTGTATGGTTTGGTGCGGGGCGAGGCCTGGTTGGTAAGGTTAGGTCTGGTTAGGGGGTAGGAGAGGTCTGGATGGCTGGTGGTGAGGCCATGAGGTACGTTTAGTGGGAGGTGAAACCTGTTAGGAGCTGAGGCCCTTCTCAGACGACTGTCCGGTGGATCCTGTGACCTGACTGGTGGCATCTGGGGTCCTTCTAGGAAGAGTTGAGCTCAAGTTACTGTATGCTGTAGTGGGAAGCAAGGCCTGGCTGGTGGGAGAAGAGGTCTCAATGGTGGGTGTAGAGGTCTGCATGGTGGATAGCAACATGTGGATGAAGGGCAGTGAGGTCCAGCTGGTGTGTCTGGAGGTCAGTCTGGTGACAGCCGAGGACCTTCTGCTTGGAGAGCAGGTCCATCTTGTGGGTGGTTTAGCAGGAAAGGCAAGGAGTGGTTGGTTAGTGACAAGGTCTAGTTAGTAGTAGCAGAGGTACAACTGGTGCATCCAGAGATCTGGCTGGTCCTTAGGTCTGACTTCTGGTTCCTGAAGTTTAACTGGTCATTCCTGAGATTTGTCTGGTGAATTCACGTTAGTCTTGTGAATCACAAGGTCAGACTGATGGATCTTTACATCTGTTTGGTGCCAGCTGAGGTTCTTCTGGCTGAACCTGAGGTCAAGTTGGTGTGGTGAAAGATGAGGCCTTCCAATGGGAGATGAGGTCTGGCTGGTAGGTGGCAGAGCCTAGCTGCTGTGTCCTGAAAATGGTTTGTTGGTAGCTGCAGACATTCTTGTGGGAGCTAAAGTTCTTCTGATATGAGGGGAGACTTGGCTGGTTTTAGGTGATGTTTGGCATGAGAGGTAAGGACAGTTGGGCATGAGGGGGGTCTAGCAAGTAAGAGCAGAGGTCCAACTGGTTAATCCAGAAATCTGGCTGGTGAGTCATTAGATCTGACTGGTCATTACTGAGAGCTGACTTATGGGTCTTGAGATGTCTGGTGGTAGCAGACCTCATATGAGGAGCTAAAGTCTGACTGGTGGGTTGCAAGGTTTAGTTGGTGAAGGATGAGGTCCACGTGGAGGGTAGTAAGGCCTGTCTGGTAAAATGCGAAAGCTGGCTGGTGTGAACTAAGGTCTGGCAAGTAAGAGTGGAGGCATGACTTGTGGTTTCTGAGATTGGTATGGTGGCAGATGAGGCCCTTTCAGTAGGAGTTGAGGCCAGGCTAGTGTGTGCCGTTGTTTAGGCGACGGAGCTGAATTCTGAATCATGTACATTCAAGACCCACTAGATGTCTGGATGATGGATCTTGATGTCCAACATATGGTTACAGATGTTCACCAGGTGGACCCGGAGGTCCATTTGGCTACAGATGAGGTGTGACTGGTATGTTTATGAAGTTCTTCTTCTGGTATCTGTCTGATGCCTCACCAGGTCTGGCTGGCAGGTTCCGACATCTACCTGGTGGCATCGGAAGTAATTTTAGTGGCATCTGGGGTCCAGCTCGTGTGTGTTGTAGTCTACCTAGTGGAAACTGAAGTCTGGCTTATGCTTACTGATACCCATTGGTGGGTCCTGATTTCTGGTTGGTGTGTCCTGATTATGATCTTGGGTACGACTGATATATTCTGACACTTTTATCAAGAAATGTGGCTGTTATGTATTAAGACCTTACTTTTGGATTTGATGTTGCGTCCTGAGCTGTGACTAGTGGATTCTGAGGTCTGGTGGGACCTGAGGCATGGCTCTTGGGCCTGCAGTCTAGCTGTTAAAGCTGACATTCGGCTGGTGTAATGGAGTTCCAGTTGGTGAAAGCAGAGGTCTGGTTTCTGAAAGCCAATGTCCTGCTGGTGGGTCCAGAGGTTCAGCTTGTAAGCCCTGGTGTAGGAAGCTGGCTCTGTATACACTATACCAAAGTAAGGTATAGTATGCACAGAGCCCAGTGGATCCCCAGAGGCTTTACAGAGGCTAAAGTAGATAATACTAATGCTCTCTTTTGTGGTAGGGTGGTCGAGCAGTTAGGCTGATCAGAGGACTGTGTTAAGCATTTGTTGTACACACTCAGGCAAGAAATGATTATACACACTCAATGACTAAACCCGAGACCAATTGTTTGTAAAAATATTACTTTTTTGTATGTTTATTACTTAGAACCAAAGATACTTTGTTGCAGTAAAATTCATTTTGTAAAATCACAGTTTTTAAGTATACAAAGTGGACAGTGCATTTCTCAAACAGTTCAATGTTAACCTATGGAGGAAAAACAATGTTGTAATTTCACAGGTAAGTACACGACTTACAAATCCAGTCTTCGGGTTTTAAGACCAACATTGGGAGAGGGTCAGGTAAATGTAGAGACTGCACCACTAGCGGCACTGGGGCGGCCGGGTGCAGAGGTCATATTCGGTCACTGGGGCCCAATGTTAGTCAATGGATACTGGGGCACTCAAAGCGGTGCCTGTTGCAGGTTGGTAAAATCGGAGTTGGTTAGGACCAGCACTGGGGCGGGGGGCACAAGGCAGCACCAAACACCCACCCTCAGCGGCACAGAGGCGGCCAGGCGCAGAGTGCCAACACAGTGTCGTGCGCCCAATGTAAATCAATGGAGACTGAAGATTTAGAACAAAGGCTGCAGGCTTGGACCAGGAGGCTGGACAAATGGAACCGGTGGCTCTTGAGGTAAGCTGGGATGTTGAGGGACACCTGGGCACGTTGGTCAGGCTCCCCAAGGCCTGGGGGCTGCGGGTGCAGGGGTGTCCTTTGAGTTCGGAAGATCCTTACAGGAGCCGGTCGCGGTTAGGGGGTTCTTTGTGTTGAGGCTGCAGGCTTTATCGTGGAGTCCAGGAGAGGTCACTCTGGGGTGGACTCGAGCTCAGGACTGCTGGGGAAACCTTCTTGGGACCGGTGGGCCACTTCCACTCGGACCAGAGGCCTTGGGTGCAGAGGTGGGTCCAGATGTCAGGTTGTGCGGTTCAGCAGGGCACTGGAGCTGTTCTTGTTGGTTTCTTTATGGACAGGGCCGCTGTCCTCAGGAGTTCTTTGTCTTTAGGGAAGGCAGGCAGTCCTCCCAGGGTTGTGGAGGTCGCTGAGCCTGCAGGACATGTTGGTGCAGGTTTCTTCGAGGGCTGCAGACAGGCCGGTAGGGCTGGGGTCAAGTCAGTTGTGGTCTGGAGTCTTCACTGTTGCATGGCTCTTCGGTCCTTCTTCTTCTTTAGGTCACCAGTAATCTGTGGATGAAGGTTCAGGGGTGCCCCTAAATACTCAATTTAGGGGTGTTACAGGTACTGGCAGGTAGTAGCCAATGGGCTACTTACCTTTACAGTGACTACACCCTCTGTATGTCCCCTCCCTTGGGAGGGGACATACCCCTAATCCTATTGCATAAAATCCTCACAACCATTATGGAGAATTTTTCAAAGGGATCACTTCAGCTCAGGACACCTTAGGGGTGGTCCTGGCTGAGAGGGGACACACCTCTCCTGCTTACTAATTTTCCTGCTGACCTTGCCGCCAAAAGTGAGGCTTGGTCAAGTGGGCGGGCATCTCCACTAGCTGGAGAGGCCTTGACTGGCATAAAGGGAAGGACGCCTTTGAGGCTCACCGCCCTTGAATGCTGTTCCTGCTTGAGGTCTGGTGTGAAGCGCCTCCACCTAGAGCAGTCCTTGTTTCTGACCCACGAGAGCATAAGGCCCCCACCTCAGGGGGTCAGAAACAAGTCAGAAAGTAGAAGGCTGGTGCAGACCAGTCAGCTACACACTAGCAGTTGGTTAGGTTTTCAGGGGCACCTCTGAGGTGCCCTCTGAGTGTATTTATTAATAAATCCAACACTGGCATCAGTGTGGGCTCATTGATCTGAGATGTTTGGTACCAAACATCTTGGGATTCGGTGAAGCCATCATGGAGCTGTGGAACTCATATTGACAAGCTCCCAGCCCATATACTCTGAATGGCTTCAGCATGCACTTTTAATGCCTAAGAATTGACTTGGACGCTATAGGGGCATATCCACTCATGCAGTTATGCCTTCACCAGACGGATAGTGCACCCTGCCTCAGAGCTGTAGGGCCTGCTGTAGATGTGACTTACTTATGCCTCTGGCAGGCCTGGCACACAGTGTGCCAGGTCGACTCTTCACTTTTAGTTGCACCAAAACACGCAGGCTCCTGTGGCAGTATTCCTGTGTTTGGTGAGGAGTCTCTTAGGGTGGCATAATACTAGCTGCGGCCCTTAGAGACCCTCTGGTCACAATTCCCTTGGTACCACTGGTACCTTTTACAAAGGACTTATATGTGGGCCAGAGGTGTTCCAATTGTGGAAACAAAGTTTGGGAAAGAACACACGCACTGGGAACCTAATTAGCAGGGACCCAGGCCACATTAAGTGAAAGTTGCATTCAAAGTCAGACAAAAAGTGGGGTGCAACCGTGCCAAAAGGAGCACTTTCCTGTACCTGGGGTCTGATGGGTCGCAGCTGAGTTTCTTCTAGTCTAAGCTAAGGTCCAGCCATGGGGCTCTGTGGTTCAGATAATGGGGTCTGAATTATGGCTCATGTGCACATAGGCAAGACTTGGTATTGATATCTTCCCGGTGGGTTTGAATGTCTGACTGATGAGTCCTGAGGCCTGACATGCTGCTCCTGAGGTCATGCTCTTGAGAGTTGATGTTTGGATGATGCAATTCTGTGGCCTAGCTGGTTGGTTTCTGGCATATCGCAAGTAGTTCAAGTCTCCTTTTGCATGTACTGTTTGTGAACGGAGCAAGTGTGTTTTTGTGGTTTATAATTTTGGTGATTGTTTGTTTATAAGGTGTGTCTGGCAAGTCACAACACAAGGTCCAGGCAATGGTTTGTGACATCCAGTTGCGTGAACATTTGGTCTGGCCGGTGGGTTTCAAGATCATGTGTTTCATCTGGTGTGTTGCAAAGCCTGGGGTCAGCCAGCAGGATCACAAGGTCTGACTGGTGGGTCACAAGGTCACACTAGTGGATCACGTGGTCTGTCTGGTGGGTTACATGGTTTTAGTGGTTGGTCGTGAGATCCAACTGGTGGTTTGCAAGGTTTGACTGCTTGGTCATGTGGTCTGGTTCCTTGTTGCTCTGGTCCATTGATTTGGCTCAATGTCCTGAAGTTCAACTGGTGGTTTCAGGAATTAGGCTGATGTTTCCTGACTTCGGGCTGATATATCCTCGGGTGCGCTTGGAAGAAGCTGTGGTCCAGCCTAGTGGCAACAAAGGTCTGTGAGGTAGGAGAGGAGATTTTTTTGGTTAAAGGGTAGGTGGTTCTTGGGAATGGGGATGGGAGCAAGCCACTAGCTGGTAGGAGCAGAGGTCTTCTTGATGGGAGCAGAGATTGTTTGGTTAGAGCAGTGGTCTGGCAGGTATGTTGAGAAGTCCGGCTGGTGAGCCTACAGGTCTAACAGGTGCATTGCCAGATCAAACTGCTGAGTCCTGATTCTAGCTGGTGAGTTCCCAGACCCAGTTGGAGGGTTGTGAGGGAAGACTTATAGGAAAGTAGCATAGGGTAAATAAGGAACTGAAAACAACTGAAAACCGAAGGTTCTAGGTCATGCTGAGCTTAGCAGAAGCCTACAGTATAAGTAACATGGGTGCTGCACCGGGCCCTCTCTGGAGGGTCACCCCCAAACCTTTTGCCATCACCCCTCCTGTTTTCTGAATTTTGTTTTTGTTGGCATTAAGACTCTGTTAACCTGTGCTAATGTCCTTGTGCTCTCCTTTAAACATGGTAAAATTGGCTTATACCCAAGTGGCACATTTAATTTACTTATAAGTCCCTAGTAAAGTGGTACTACATGTAATTGGGGCCTGTAAATTAAACGCTACTAATGGGCCTGCAACACTCCTTGTGCCACAAACTAAACTATCACTTTAAAACATGTCACAGGCGTGTCATTGCAGCCTAAGTACAGTTTTAAACTTCCAATTCGACCTGGCAAAATAAGCCTTTTGCCAGGCCTAAACCTTCCTTTTAAATACATATTAGTTACCCATAAGTAAGGCCCTAAACAGCCCTCAAAGTAGGCTGCCTTGTATGTAAAAAGTAGGACATGCGATTTTAAGTTTTACACGTCTTGGTAGTGAAAAAGTCCTAAATTCGTTTTTGCACGACTCTAAGGCCTACCTCTCCCATAGGATAACATTGGGTTATCCTATGGGAGAGGTAGGCTTCAGAATAGTGATTATTCTTAATAAGTGCTAACTTTTTATGCTTAATAAGTGCTAATGTTTGATTGGGAACAGGTAGAAATGTCATGTTTGGTCTCAAAGGCAATGTAAATAATAAGGACCCCCTGTAGGTACTTCCAATTCCTAGGACAGGGCAATAATACTTTTGAAGTTAAATCCCTAGGCAATCAAAAAGGTCAAACTCTAATCACTGACTCAAACAAAACCAAACATGATATAAAATACTCATTGTCACTAACGAATATGTTAAAATCTCATCATTTTATTCTTATCTTTTATTTAAAAGCATTGTTAGAAGTGCATATGACATTTACATATGAAACATAATAAACATATATCAAAAATAAACAACATCTAAATTACCAATCGACAATATACACCAAACATCACAATTAAATGAATAATTAATATTGACAAAGGACCAAAAACAATGAAAAAACAAAGACGGTGGCTATTCGATGGATCTTCGACGCGCGTTTCGGCGCAAACTGCGCCTTCATCAGGAGAGCCACAAACAAATTCCTACAGATAAAATTAAAACTATATCAATAAATATATTAAATTGAAAACTAGGACACTAAGTTAAATAATACAAACAATTCGCGAAATTTGATAGATTCAATCAGTTATATACCTTCACCATAAATTTAGAAAATCAGCTTGTATATATCATAAACTGTTATATACCCTGACATTTGATACACGAGGAATTACAGAGAAGAAGATCAAGTAATATAGATAGCAATGACAAGCCAAAGCAACTTTGAAAGGTAAATTGTGCCTCCGTGATAGAAAACAGCCCATAAGAACCTAAACTTAAAATGATAAAAAGAAAAAGAGAAGAAAAGAAAAAGAAAAAAAGGAAGAAAAGAGTAAACGAGAAAATACATAAGCTAAGGATATCAGGTAATAAATCAGCCATAGCTTCTCAGGGTTAAATAGTACACCCGTGGTGAAAAGCAAGCAAATGTGTCCAAACAACTGATAACGTGTAATGCTTACTTAGTTGGAAAGCAGTAGGTTAACCTTTAACTGATGCAAGGTTACCGACGTTTCAGCTCAAATCTATAATAGGAACATATAATATTTATCAAAAGAAACCTGATTTGTAGTCACAAACTAATCCAAAGATGATTTATTATAGAGCTAAAATGAATGACGAGCGCTTAAAAGTCATAGATGGTATCATCGGGAATCGAACTTCTAGGGTAATGAAGTTTATTTATTATCATATGTCTCTAAGAAGAAAGGAAAAGCGTTCACTGGTTGACAGCGGTATTTACTAAAATCATAGTAACATTCTATAGCTTAAACAACTTTCTGACTTCTTAATTACCTGCGATGTGAACTTCATGAAAAAAAGAGACTGCTCAATTGGAATGAACATTTAGGATACGAGGGATAGGCAAACATCAATCTTTGCGTATTAAAGTCCAGGAATAGGCATACCCTATACAGAATTAACATGAACAAAAATCAGTATTAAAGAAACTTATCATAGAGCTAATCTAATTCTTTAAAACTGAAGGGAGTCAAACAGCTCTTACCAGTACTGAGAAACAATATTTCCACAGCACAACATGCGGCGTTCGAATAAAAGCG
This sequence comes from Calotriton arnoldi, assembly GCA_963921515.1. NCBI lineage: Eukaryota > Metazoa > Chordata > Amphibia > Caudata > Salamandridae > Calotriton > Calotriton arnoldi. The sequence goes on from CAWUFW010010388.1 coordinate 423,697, forward strand.
CCGAGGAAGGATTATGGATTATCGAAAAGAGGAAGTGATTGTTGATGAAGAATTCGAATGGTGAATCCTTACTGGCTGTGGTACAAGGATTAATGTACCTTACTGCAAAATAACGTGAAAGAATTTGTAACATAAATAAGGATAGGTGCAATGTATAGTAGCTACAGAGTAGTTTAAAGCTAAGGGCGTTAATTTAGGTCTTACCAGGTAGTTGACGCGATGATGGCAGTCAGAGATGTATTTCATTCGAAAGAGAAACGCCAAACCCGGCATTTCCTAAGTTTAAATCCCGCAAAGGAAGTCACATGAGATGTCACATGGGCCAATGGTAGAAGGAAATAGAGAACAGACTCCTGCTTGATAAGGAGGAGGAAAATCTGATCGCTAGCACGCATGAGATTGCTCGTAAAAAATCTAAATAATCAAAATAAATGATATCTAAATATATAAATCCTAAAAACTAAGGATATCTCTATATATATAAAAAACAAGAATAATTCAACCCTGATGCCTCACTGCAGATTCAAACCGCCAATAATGCGACTGATTCCAGATAGAGCAAACAGAGGGACTTCCCGAAGCACAGAACCACTAGTGTAGGACGAAATCTAGACAAAACAGTAGGAAAAGATGGGTTTAGAGTATACTATAAGTTTGAGATGTTCAATGAATGAGAGAGAAGTTTAATAATGGTATATACAATCTAAAAACTATTAAACAGGATTGCATTCTCCCAAGGTAATTCACTGTTTAAACCTCGTTTAAATGTATTTAAAGTAAATATCCAGAAAACTTCTCTTTTTCTTCTTATTTCATCGCTTCTGTCAGTATTTACGTGCTCTATTTTTTCAAGGATGAGCCATTTGATGTCATATACTGTGTGACCACAGTCTAAAAAATGTTTGACTATGGGAGCATTCAATTTTGAAGTACGAATGGCTGAACGGTGTTCAGTCAGACGTGTAGCAATGGCACGAGATGTCTCCCCAACATAGCCCAAATTACAGGGACAGATGATCAGATAAATCACATTTTTAGTTTTACAATTCCACATCTTTTTGGCACGTATAGTATATTCATTAAACACAAAAGTGGCACCTTCAATCACTGTTTGACATGATTTGCAATTAGAACATTTAAATGTGCCTTTAACCGGCTCAGTTCCATCCAAAGATTTCTGTATGGACGGAGCCGTAGAACTGAATCTCGAATGTACAATAATGTCTTTAATATTTCTATTGCGTTTATGGGCAAAAAGGGTTTTTTCAATTTGGATTCTTGATCCGGGTCACTATTCAATATATGCCAGTTGGAATTGACAATTTGCTTAACTTTATCATTCATAGTTGAATGTTTTGTGACACAGACAAGTTGGTCAGATTTAGAGCGGGTATTGTTGTGTAGTAGGTGATCTCTGTCGTAAAATCTGGCACGTTTAAATGATTCTCTGATAAGGCGATGGGGATAGCCTCGAGCAATGAATTTAGCTTTCATAGCTTCAGCTTGTGTGTCGAAGTCAGCCAAGTTAGTACAATTTCGACGGAGTCGTAAAAATTGGCCGAACGGTATACTTTGTTTCTGTGCCCGCGGATGGTAACTATTAAAGTGTAACAAAGTATTGCGGGCTGTCGGTTTGACATAAAGATCAACCTCAAGTCGGTCAGACTTATGTCGGATTAAAATATCAAGAAATTCAACTTGATGGTGACTGATATGTGCCGTGAATTTAAGATTGATATCTGTAAGATTCAGCCAGAGAAGAAATTCTTCAAGGTTGTCTTCAGTGTCTGTCCAGACAAAGAAGATGTCGTCAATATATCTTGACCAGTGTTGGATTGACTCAAAGAATGGGGCAATTTCATTATATATATATTTGGTTTCAAATAAAGCCATATAAATATTGGCCACCGACGGTGCCACAGATGCTCCCATGCTTACACCTTTGGTCTGTTTAAATAAGTTGTTACCAAATTCAAAGGTGTTTTCAGTTAAAACCAATTGGAGGCAATCCAATATAAAGGATTTTGGACATGGGACATTGTACGTGTCAATAAACCAGGAAACTGCCTGTATAGCTTCAATCTGTGGGATATTGCTATATAAAGACTCTATATCTAGAGTAACTAGGATATTATTCTGTGGTTTAAAAGGCAAGTTTTCAACTGTATTAATCATGTCTCTCGTATCTTTAATATACGATGGAATTCTAGAGATATATGGCCGAATCCAATTATCCACATAACGTGAGAGAGGTTCAGTCACTGATCCAATGGTTGACACAATGGGATGGTAGGGAGGGTGTTGGAAACGGGGTTACCGAGACCGTTATGGTAGCATGGCGCAAAGCGGGGAAAGGCACGCGAAGGCAATGTGTAAGGCAGTTGTGCAGCACACTCTCACATTAACTCAGAAATGCGACGCAATAACCGGACACCACACCAGGCTTGTATAAGTAACAATCAGGTTCCTTTATATTGATCAAGATGGCATTCAATTATTCAAATTATACATTCGGGTAACTAGTGCGCGTTCATTTAAAAAGACCCTTCACAATTCTGGCCACTAAAAGGCCGCATTAAAATCACAGCACCACTGCTCATTCGGGTGCTCTTTACCAACTAGGGCCTAGAACAGGCGCAACACGGTTTATACATCAACATATATACAGTAGGCCTAGGTACTCTATACAGCCTATGATACACTAGGCGGGAGGGAATCCTACAGGGAACCCCTCAACATGTCCAGCAGCTGGGGGCTACCAAAAAGGGGGAACTTCTTTATCTCCCCGGGAGGCTAGGGTCATAGGATGTGCCTGGCCTGTAATCCCAAAGTCATTAAAGGCCCCCTCCCTCCGTGATCCCTCCTCAAGGGTGGCCCCCGGCCCCCAGGGGCTTAACCTAGAGCCCTAGGGGCCTCCTGGGCTCACCTGCGGTGTTGTGGCTGGCTGCGGGGCCTTACGGCGGACTCCTCTCTGGCCCGGCCCTCTGTGGTGGGGGCGGGGCCCGGCGCGAGTCTTGCGGCCCTCCGGCCGGTGCTGGTTGGCTTTCTCGAGGCTATGGAGCCTCTCGCGTTGTTTCCCCCTTCGTTGGGGGCCGGTATGCCCCTCCTCCGGCCCCCGTGGAGTCCAGGGAGAGAGTGAGGACTCGGTGCGGGAGCCGGCGGTCCTGCCAGTCGGCTCCGGCGTCCCGAGAGGTGAGGAGGTCCTTCCTTACCTCCCGGCGTGCTGGGCGGAGGCGGGCTCTTCACGGCGCCCAATCCGGGCGCGGCGGCGATTCTTCGCGGGGCTCCCGTTGGCAGTGGAGCCCCGGGGACGTCCTCCCGATTGGCTCCGGCTGAGCCAATCGCGTCGCGACCTTCTCTTCCTCCGGGGGCTCCCGATGACAGTGGAGCCCCTCTGGCGTCGATGTTCGGCTCTGCTGGGCCAATCACGTCGCGGCTTCTGGTGGTTGCCAGGCGACGCCCTCTTCTCCGGCGATTGGCTTTGGCGGGCCAATCCCGTCGCGGCCTTTTCGGGGCGCGACCTGTGACGCGGTCAGCGTCCCCGGCCCTCGGCGACAGCGTCCACGGGCCGGGAGGCCGCAGCAGGCCTCAGTTCACTTCACGCGGCCCACGGGGCTGCGGCGGCGGTATTCTTGGCCGCGCTGGCAGCGGCAGGGGTCTCGGGCCCGGCGGTGACTTGTGGTGATTTCGGTGAGGGCGCGGACGGCGCCCTCACCACTACTATGAATAGGGAGAGATCTCCCGGCCTCAGTTCCCTTCTTCAAGCGGCGGCGGCCGCGGCGGTGATCCGGTCACCAGGTCAGTGACCGAGGGGGTCAAGTTCTCTCCTCACTTGGGGTTGCAGCGCTGGCGCGCTGACAGCCTTAGGCACAGGCTGTGTAAGAGTGGTTCTTGGAGGACAGTCCAGCTGTCTGTATAGGTAGGTAGGGGGTGAAGGCCTAGCGCTTAGGACGCAGCGCTTCGCCTCCTGATCCCCTCTCAATGGTTTTCACTTTAGGTCCTGCAGGTCATGGATTCAGCAAAGTCTCTTTATGAACAGGGGGGTTGTGAGTTGGTGATTCTTGGAGGGGTTGATGTGCCTCCTGGCACGCTGGAGATGGTTCCCTGGGTCCCCTCACACTGGGCAAGATCAGTGGGTGGTGGGCGTTCCTCATCTATCTTACGGCAGCAGGGCCTTGACCCTGTCAGCGGCAGTAGTGTAGGTCTCCCCTAGGCCCTAAAGTCTGTACTCCAGCGCAGGTTCTCCCAGGTTCAGCGGTGCCTCAACCTAACTAACTCCAGGTTTTCCCTCCAAGCCTCTTATACCCCTAGGTCAGGTGACCCTCCCAAAGGCGGCAAAGTGTAACTCCTCCCACAGCCCGGAAGGTTCTGGAACCTTCCACCTACCTAGCTATGGGGCCCAGAGGCGGGGACGGGATGGCTACTGTATCCCTTGTCCCAGCCTGACTCTGGCGACTAGTGTGTATGTGTGGAAGGCCCTCTGCAGTAGCAGGGGCCTGTGGCAGCCATCTTTGGTGAGAGAGCACCTGCACCTCAGCACTGACCAGCAGTGGCAAGGCGCCCGGAGACCTAGGTCCAGTAAAAATATGGTGGCAAAAATGAGGCGCAGAAAGGGAAAAAAACAGGGTAAGACCACCCTAGGGCTGACAGGTCTAACACACGTCCCCCCAGCCGAAAGAGGGGAGAGCTTCCCAACCTCTAGGGAGTTCTCTTCACTAAGGCGGAAAAACCGGGAGAGACCGTCAGCGTTGGCGTGGTCTACACCGGGTCGATGTTCCACCCGAAAGTCCATCCCCTGGAGGGAAATGGACCATCTCAACAATTTGGGATTTTCGCCTCTCATCTGCATGAGCCAGCGAAGGGGTCTGTGGTCGGTCTGGACCAAGAAGTGACAACCAAAAGGTATGGCCTCAACTTCTTCACCGCCCAAACCACAGCAAAGGCTTCCGCTCGATGGTACTCCACCGCTGTTCCCGGGGAGTAGTCGTCGGGAGATAAAGGCCACTGGCTGGTCTTGGCCATCGTCATTCAGCTGCGAGAGCACAGCTCCTATGCCATGCTCAGAAGCGTCTGTCTGCACGATAAATTCCCGGCCGAAGTCGGGGTCCGGAGCACCGGTGCGGTGCACATGGCACGTTTAAGAGTCTCAAAGGCATCTTGGCAGGCAGCCGTCCAGATTACTCTGCGTGGCTGTTTCTTGGAAGTCAATTCCGTCAATGGGCCCACGATGGTTCCATATCCCTTGACGAACCGGCGGTAGTATCCCGTGAGGCCGAGAAAAGCTCGGACCTCTGTTTGGGTCTTGGGGGCTCCCAGGCCATGATGGTCTCAATCTTGGCTTGGAGGGGTTGCACCTTACCTCCGCCCACCAGATGTCCCAGGTACACGACAGATCCCTGTCCAATCTGGCACTTGCTGGCCTTGATGGTTAGACCAGCCCTTTGCAAAGCCTGCAGCACCTCCTGGAGATGCTGCAGATGGTCCTCCCAGCTGCTACTGAAGACAGCTATGTCATCCAGGTAGGCAGCAGAGAAGGCCTCTAGGCCAGACAGCACCTGGTTCACCAACCGCTGGAAAGTGGCGGGAGCATTTTTCAACCCGAAGGGCATCACCTGGAATTGAAAGTGGCCCTCGGGGGTGGAGAACGCAGTCTTCTCCCTTGCTCCTTCCGCCATGGCGATCTGCCAATATCCTGATGTTAAATCAATGGTACTCAAATACCGGGCTGCTCCCAGCCGGTCAATGAGCTCATCCGCCCGAGGGATCGGGTGAGCGTCGGTCTTGGTGACCGAATTGAGTCCACGATAATCCACACAGAACCGAAGTTCTGGTGTGGTGCCCGGGGGGCCGCTTTCGGCACCAACACTACCGGACTAGCCCAAGGGCTACTGGAAGGCTCAATCACCCCCAGTTCTAGCATCTTTACCACCTCACTCTGGATACTAGCCTTGACCTTATCGGACAGCCGGTAAGACTTGTTCTTCACTGGCGGACTGTCCCCTGTGTCCACATCATGGGTACACAGGTGCGTGATTCCAGGCGTGAGGGAAAACAACGAGGCGTACTGCCCCAAAACCTGGCGGCAGTCCCTCTGTTGCTCTGGGGTCAAGGATGGGGCGAGGACTACTCCCTCTACCGAACCATCCTTCTCGTGGACCGCCAGAAGGTCTGGCAGAGGCTCACTCTCTTCCTCCTCACTCCCATCCGTTATCATCAAGAGAGTGAGCTCGGAACGCTCCTGGTGTGGCTTCAGGCGGTTGACGTGGAGCACCCGGTGGGGTTGACGGGGGTCTTCATGTCGACGACATACGTGGTCTGGCCTTTTCGTTCTAAGATCTCAAACGGCCCAGTCCATCGGTCCTGGAGGGCACTAAGCTCTCCTGGCTCCATGACCCACACCTTCTGTCCAGCGTCTAACTCTACCGTCCGCGCGTTCCGGTCATACCATTGCTTCATGACGGCCTGACTTGCCTCTAAGTTGTCCGAGGCCTCCTTCCACAGCTTGGCCACTTGGCTGCGGAACGCCAGCATATAGCTGACCACATCACGGGGAAGCTTCGAGGAAGACTTCTCCCACCCCTCTTTGACAAGACTGAGGGGCCCCGAACGGGGTGGCCATAGAGCAGCTCAAAGGGGCTGAAACCGACCCCCTTCTGCGGCACCTCTCGGTAGGAGAAGAGCAGACAGGGTAAGAGGACGTCCCACTTTCTTCTCAAGTCCTCGGGTAGGCTCCTGATCATCCCCTTCAAGGTTTTGTTGAAGCGCTCCACGAGCCCGTTCGTCTGGGGGTGGTAAGGAGTGGAGAACCGGTAGGTCACTCCACACTCCTTCCACATGGCCTGCATGTAGGCCGACATGACATTCGTGCCCCTATCTGACACCACGACCTTGGGGAATCCCACTCGGGTAAAAATCCCCATGAGGGCCCGCGCCACCACCGGTGCTGTGATGGTCCTCAGAGGGATTGCCTCTGGGTACCGGGTGGCGTGGTCTACTAGCACCAAAATGAACCTATGCCCAGCTGAAGTCGGCGGATCCAACGGCCCGACAATGTCAATCCCCACTCGCTCAAAAGGGGTATCGACCACTGGGAGAGGTTCTAGAGGGACCTTCACCTTAGTCCCTGTCTTGCCGCTTGCTTGGCAAGTGGTGCAGGTCTTGCAATAAGTGTCAGAAGTGACGCGCATCCTGGGCCAGTAAAAATGTGGGACCAAGCGCGCAAACGTCTTGTCCTGGCCCAGGTGTCCTGCTAGTGGTATCTCATGCGCCAACTCTAGCAGAAAGGCTCGGTGGCATTGGGGGACCACCACGGCCCTTGAGGACCCATGCACCGGAGCCTTAGGCTCACTGTAGAGGAGACCATCCTCCCAGTAGACATGGTAATTACCAGTCTCTGTTCCAGCTGCTTGGGCGTCGGCCTGTTGCCGTATGCCAACAAGCGTAGGGCACTCCCTCTGTGCCCGGCAAAATTCTTCCCGGGTAGGCCCTCCTTCCACCTGCCACTCTGCAGGGGTCGGCAGGTCCCCCACGGGAAAACCAACCACCTCAGCGGACTCCGGGGTCACCTCCGCGGGCTCCCCATCCATCTCACCGGGTGTTTCCTCCCGGACATCTCCTCGTCCAGCAGTGGGCTGGGCCCTTCTTTCAGGCTCCAACCCGGGCTGAGTTCCTGGTCGGGCAGCCATGGACCGCGTGATAACGCAAGTCCATCCTGGTAACCCCAACATCTCAGCATGGGCATTGAACTCTACCTCTCTCCAGGCAGTATGTTCTAAATCGTTGCCCAGCAGACAGTCAACTGGCATGGCAGGGCTCACCGCAACCTTCATCAGACCTGACACTCCTCCCCACTCAAAGGGAACTTGGGCCACGGGGTAATGACCCAGGCTATTATCAGCCATCACAACCGGGTGGAACTCCTCAGGAATCACCTGCTCTGGGGACACCAGCTGACGTTTCACCATTGTCATACTGGCACCTGTGTCCCTCAGAGCCTCCACCTCCTCCCCGTTCACCAGGACCCTCTGCCGATACTTGGCAGTGTTCTCGAGTACCTGCACCCTTGGGATGATCTCCCTATCCCCCAGGGAAACTAAGGTCAAGCCTGTCCACTCACCTCCCCTACCTAGGGACAACTCCTCCCCAAGCGCTACACTGGCCACCCGGGGGTCTTACCTCCTGTGGGGGCTGGGGCTCTCTTGCGACACTGGGCATCCCCCTTGTAGTGTCCAACCTCCCGCACTCGTAGCACCGGACAGTTCTGGGCTGCTGACTCCTGTCAGGGTAAGTGGGTTTCTGGTATCCAGATTGGGATGGGAAACCTACCCCTCTCCCAGGCGGTCTATTTTGGGGACCTTTAAAGAACTCCCTCTTTTTATCTCCCCCTCTTTCTTCTGGGGGAACACCTGTCCACCCTTCGGGGATCCGCCCCGGCTCCCTTGTGGGACACCCTAGTGCTGACCCACGTGTCTGCCTCCTCTGCAAGCTCCCTTGGGTTGGTCAGCTTGCGGTCCACCAAGTACTGGCGCAGCTCCGGAAAACATTTCTCGAGGAGGTGCTCTCTCAAAAATAGGTCGTACAGCCCAGTGTAATTGTCAACCTCGCTGCCACGCACCCAACCCTCTAATGCCTTCCGGGCATAATCATAAAAATCTACCCAGTTTTGTGTGGTGAGCTTGTGGCTGTTGCGAAACTTTTGGCGGTACTTCTCAGGGGTGAGGCCAAACTTCCTGAGCAGGGCCTCCCTCATGATAGGGTAGTTGGTTCGATCCCCCTTTTCTAAGGTTAGCAGTGTGTCCCTGACTAGTGGAGGTATGTATCTATAAAGTCCTCCTCCCCAGTAGCTCTCAGGAACTCTATGGGCCACCAAAGCTACCTCGTACGCCGTCAACCACTTGTCTATGTCATCACCCACACTAAAGCTGGCCATCACCTCCCTGGGTAGGTAAAATTTGGGCTCCTGTGGAACCCCAGTAGGTACGCTGCCACCATTTCCTTTGCCTTCCATTTCCATTTGCAAGGCTCGGAGCTCCAGTTCTTTCAGGCTAAGCTCATGTACAAGCCTTCTTTCCTCCATGGCTAGCCTTCCCTGTTCTCGCTCCCTTTCCATCTTAGCCAATTCTAATGTCAATTGCCTTTGCTGCCTTCTGTCCTCGAATTCCTCTGGTGACACACTCCCCCTGACGCACTACTGCCTGCCCTGGAACGTCTTCCTGGCAACACATTCTCGCTGACGTCAATGTTCAGTAGGCTCAGTTCTCCTGGGTCGTCTGTCTCCCTCTGCTCCTCCTCCTCCCCTCTTCCCTCCCGGGTGGGCCATGACCCATGCCCTCAAAGCCTTCTGAAGTACCTCCTTCCTGGCACCTCGCTTGACGGCCACCCCCTCTCTAGGCAGAACTCCTTGAGCTGGTTCACCGTGTACCTCTCTAGGTCGGCTAGCTCAAACTCCATCCTCCTAGGTGGGGTCCCAGACAACTTAAGGAAGGGGTCCTAAATGGAAGGCAGCAGGTCTAACACAGGACTAATACAACTGGCAATTTACAATAGAATTCCTCCTACTTATTATTTTCCTAGGTGTCCAATTGCGGCGCACACTGAGTCACTGTAGGGTGCTGCACAAATACCAGTCCTTATCCCACCGCTGCCACCAATGTTGGAAACGGGGTTACCGAGACCGTTATGGTAGCATGGCGCAAAGCGGGGAAAGGCACGCGAAGGCAATGTGTAAGGCAGTTGTGCAGCACACTCTCACATTAACTCAGAAATGCGACGCAATAACCGGACACCACACCAGGCTTGTATAAGTAACAATCAGGTTCCTTTATATTGATCAAGATGGCATTCAATTATTCAAATTATACATTCGGGTAACTAGTGCGCGTTCATTTAAAAAGACCCTTCACAATTCTGGCCACTAAAAGGCCGCATTAAAATCACAGCACCACTGCTCATTCGGGTGCTCTTTACCAACTAGGGCCTAGAACAGGCGCAACACGGTTTATACATCAACATATATACAGTAGGCCTAGGTACTCTATACAGCCTATGATACACTAGGCGGGAGGGAATCCTACAGGGAACCCCTCAACATGTCCAGCAGCTGGGGGCTACCAAAAAGGGGGAACTTCTTTATCTCCCCGGGAGGCTAGGGTCATAGGATGTGCCTGGCCTGTAATCCCAAAGTCATTAAAGGCCCCCTCCCTCCGTGATCCCTCCTCAAGGGTGGCCCCCGGCCCCAGGGGCTTAACCTAGAGCCCTAGGGGCCTCCTGGGCTCACCTGCGGTGTTGTGGCTGGCTGCGGGGCCTTACGGCGGACTCCTCTCTGGCCCGGCCCTCTGTGGTGGGGGCGGGGCCCGGCGCGAGTCTTGCGGCCCTCCGGCCGGTGCTGGTTGGCTTTCTCGAGGCTATGGAGCCTCTCGCGTTGTTTCCCCCTTCGTTGGGGGGCCGGTATGCCCCTCCTCCGGCCCCCGTGGAGTCCAGGGAGAGAGTGAGGACTCGGTGCGGGAGCCGGCGGTCCTGCCAGTCGGCTCCGGCGTCCCGAGAGGTGAGGAGGTCCTTCCTTACCTCCCGGCGTGCTGGGCGGAGGCGGGCTCTTCACGGCGCCCAATCCGGGCGCGGCGGCGATTCTTCGCGGGGCTCCCGTTGGCAGTGGAGCCCCGGGGACGTCCTCCCGATTGGCTCCGGCTGAGCCAATCGCGTCGCGACCTTCTCTTCCTCCGGGGGCTCCCGATGACAGTGGAGCCCCTCTGGCGTCGATGTTCGGCTCTGCTGGGCCAATCACGTCGCGGCTTCTGGTGGTTGCCAGGCGACGCCCTCTTCTCCGGCGATTGGCTTTGGCGGGCCAATCCCGTCGCGGCCTTTTCGGGGCGCGACCTGTGACGCGGTCAGCGTCCCCGGCCCTCGGCGACAGCGTCCACGGGCCGGGAGGCCGCAGCAGGCCTCAGTTCACTTCACGCGGCCCACGGGGCTGCGGCGGCGGTATTCTTGGCCGCGCTGGCAGCGGCAGGGGTCTCGGGCCCGGCGGTGACTTGTGGTGATTTCGGTGAGGGCGCGGACGGCGCCCTCACCACTACTATGAATAGGGGAGAGATCTCCCGGCCTCAGTTCCCTTCTTCAAGCGGCGGCGGCCGCGGCGGTGATCCGGTCACCAGGTCAGTGACCGAGGGGGGTCAAGTTCTCTCCTCACTTGGGGTTGCAGCGCTGGCGCGCTGACAGCCTTAGGCACAGGCTGTGTAAGAGTGGTTCTTGGAGGACAGTCCAGCTGTCTGTATAGGTAGGTAGGGGGTGAAGGCCTAGCGCTTAGGACGCAGCGCTTCGCCTCCTGATCCCCTCTCAATGGTTTTCACTTTAGGTCCTGCAGGTCATGGATTCAGCAAAGTCTCTTTATGAACAGGGGGGTTGTGAGTTGGTGATTCTTGGAGGGGTTGATGTGCCTCCTGGCACGCTGGAGATGGTTCCCTGGGTCCCCTCACACTGGGCAAGATCAGTGGGTGGTGGGCGTTCCTCATCTATCTTACGGCAGCAGGGCCTTGACCCTGTCAGCGGCAGTAGTGTAGGTCTCCCCTAGGCCCTAAAGTCTGTACTCCAGCGCAGGTTCTCCCAGGTTCAGCGGTGCCTCAACCTAACTAACTCCAGGTTTTCCCTCCAAGCCTCTTATACCCCTAGGTCAGGTGACCCTCCCAAAGGCGGCAAAGTGTAACTCCTCCCACAGCCCGGAAGGTTCTGGAACCTTCCACCTACCTAGCTATGGGGCCCAGAGGCGGGGACGGGATGGCTACTGTATCCCTTGTCCCAGCCTGACTCTGGCGACTAGTGTGTATGTGTGGAAGGCCCTCTGCAGTAGCAGGGGCCTGTGGCAGCCATCTTTGGTGAGAGAGCACCTGCACCTCAGCACTGACCAGCAGTGGCAAGGCGCCCGGAGACCTAGGTCCAGTAAAAATATGGTGGCAAAAATGAGGCGCAGAAAGGGAAAAAAACAGGGTAAGACCACCCTAGGGCTGACAGGTCTAACAGAGGGTCTTCACTATGTTTATGTATTTTAGGTACCCCATATACACATGGCATTTTCCCTTTAGAGCTGTTCAAATATTCTAGCTCTTTTGTGTTAATATGTCCTAGTTGAAAGGCTTGGGTTGTTAACGTTTTGATTTTCAAAACAATTTTACTGGTTGGATTTCTAGTTACTTTGATATAGAAACGGTCATCTTCAAGGAGGGTGAGCATTTTTTGTTCGTAAGAGCTCGTATCAATAACTACAATTCCACCTCCTTTGTCACAGTTTTTTATCGTGACATTTTTGTTATCGGCTAATGATCTTAAGGACAGAAATTCCTCTTTATCTAAGTTATACAGAGGTTTAGGTACAAAATGCAGGGCTTGATCCAAACGATTAAGGACAGTCCGTTCAAACACTGCTACTTCAGGACCCACTTGGTCAAGTGAAGGAGTGAACATGGACTGAACTGATAGTTCTATATGTTTGGATGTATCTATAATCACTGGTTCTTCATTGGCGAAGAACTTTTTAAGTCTGATTTTTCGAAAAAAAGACACAATGTCTGTGTAAAGCTCGAATATATTCACTTGTGTGTGGGGGACATAAGATAACCCTTTGGAAAGTACATTTAATGCAGCGTTATCTAAGTTGGTAGATGATAAATTAAAGATAGGTATTGTTTCTTTTACCGCCAATATTGTCTGTTCCTGGTTTCTAGCATATGTTGATTGTCTGCTTGGTAGTATTGGTTCGAATAATTCCCTCTGATTGGGGGCTGAAAGCGGACTCTTTGTCGCCCTCTGCGAGTTCCTCGCTGGGCTAAAAAAGGCTGCCTGATGTTGGGTCTCAAAGGCACACCAAAGGCAAACCTGTCTGCTCGCATTCATGCCTGGATGGTGCCAGGGGCCAGGATCCCTGGTTCTCTGGCTCCAGAACCAAGAAGTTACTCGGCAACAGAATTGCTAACTTGACACTCTGTTCCGCCCACGCCTTGTGTAAAGTCTGTCTATATATCCAAGCGGTGAAGAGGTGCAAAGACATTAAGTTAAGAATCAAGAATTAAAAAGCAAGTTAAACATAAACTAGATATATTTAACTTCATTTTCAATTATAAGCCAGATATTCTATTTTTAACAGAGACCTGGCTAAGGGAGAACTCTACACTTGATACTGTGCAAGCTGTTGTACAGGGCTATGTGATTGTCAGGCAGGACTGGACCTGGACAGATCAAAGAGGAGGCAGACTTGCTCTGGTGTGAAACATTCTACTCTAGAATTTAAGGTTACAGGCTGTGAAGCTGTATCTTTCACACTTGAATTAGTGAAGAATTTTTATCTTCCTCAAATATCAATAGCGTGTTAGCAGAACACATAACTCCACGTGTGTTAAACTATTCAAATTTTACAGAGTTAGGAAATCTTAATTTACATTTTAACAACATCACCCGCTCTGCACTCAGAACTTTGATAGGTGAAATGGAAAGTATACAACTTACACGAGTAGTGTATCCAACACATACTGTAGGTCTTGCATTTTGGATCCAATTTTCTCCAATCTGGAAATTGGGGACCCTATTTCAGCAATTTGGTCAGACCACTTTGCCATACCCATGGTAGCGGTATATGTTGGGGCTGACGAATATTCAGCTCTACCACCTACAGGGACTAGCCAGGGGTAAAAAATTTGCTCCTGACCACTTTTGTCAACTCCTGATGCCACTAAACCCAGTTTGTCCAACAGTGTGGCAGAGGCCAATGGGGACGTTGATAGGTGGATCGTAGGTGCTTTGGACAAAACAGTTCCTTTAAGTTTGGGGTCCTCACCTAGATTGAAACCTTCAGCCACTTGGTTTAATGATAGCTAAGCAGCTACGAAGAAAAAATGCAAACATTTAGAACAATTATGTCAGAAAGCCTATGAGCCAGCATGTAACTTGGAATATACGGCAGCCCTTAAATTTTACCACAACTTGATTAGGCAGACCCACAAAGTGTATTTTGTGGATAAAATTCAGAATGCTGCTAACTCATTGAGAGAGATTTTATCTACAGTTAAATCTTTGACAACTTCATCATTAACAACCCCTTCTGCTCCTCTGTCACTTGAACAATGTAATAATTTGGCCTCCTTCTTTTTTTCAAAAGGTAACAAGATATATAATACCTTCCCTGTAGAGGCCAGAAACTATCCAGTTTTGGAGACCTGGTCAATAACGTCACAGGAATCCCCTCGCTTATTAAAGTTTGATTGCATTCAACAGGAGGAGATTTTCACTCTCTGTAATATCGTTAAGTCAGGTTCTCTTTTAGGTCCAGCTCCTCCTTGTATTCTGGAGCATGGTTCTCTATTCAGCTATCCACTGCTGTGTGAGTTATTGAATCTACTATCACCAGCGGGTATGTGCCACAGGCTTGGAAACATGCGTGGTGATTCACCATTTGAAAAAAACTATGTTAGACCCCGTAAAGTCAGATAATTATTAGCAGTCTACTTGTTACCCTTCTTTACTAAGATTGTGGAAAAACATGTAAACAAACAGCTCTCTATTTTTTTAGAAACAAAAACCCCCCCTCTTTGGACTCAGTTGGACTTCTGTACCTCTCATAGCACAGAATCGACCCTTTTCTTGGCTACGGAGAATTTCCAAACAATTTTAGATCAGGGAGGGTCAGTAGCTGGTATTTAGCGCTACCTAAGCACATCCTTTGACAAGGTCTCTCATAATATTCTGTTAGAGACTTTTTGATTGTGGGATCGTCAATGAGGTGTATTTATGGATAGCTAGCGTTCTGCAAGACAAATCATTTTAAGTGACCCTAAAGTCTTTCCGCTCCAATACCTTTCTTCAGCAGCAAGGTGCTCCTAAGGGCTTATCCCGAAGTACTACTCTTTTTAATGTTTATATTCTGCTTTTGGTGAATATTACACAAGCATTTGGATTTTCACTAATTTCGTATGTAAATGATACCCATCTGATTATTACACTTTTGTAAGTCCCCACCCTAAAGGCTCCCCAGCTGAGTCTTTGTGTCATGGAGGTGGCAGATTGAATGGATAGTGACTGTTTGAAGCTTAAGGGGGAGAAATCAGAGATCCTCTTATTGGGCAACTAGATCAACATCTGGTGGCCTGAGCGCTTGAGCCCTTTTCCGCACCCAAATCCCAACTTAAAACATATAGGTGTCTGGCTAGACCAAAATCTCACTTTAGATGCTTGTCAATTCGCTGTTAGCTAAATGCTTTGAGATGCTGAGATAATTGTAGAAAGTGCTTTGCTTTCTGCCCCTTTCGGCTTGAAAATCTGTAATTCAAGCTTTTGTAATCTCGCAACTGGATTACAGTAATGTTCTCTACTTAGGTCTTTCCCAGACAAGATTAAATAGCTTACAGAGGATTCAAAATTCAGCAGCGCAGCTGCTTTTGAACATCCCTAGACGTGCATCTATCAGGGCAAATCTGAGAGAAGTTCACTGGCTGCCATTAGATAAATGGATCCAATTTTAAAGCCTTGTGCTAAATCCATAGGGCACTTTCGAATACAGGTACACGATATCTCAAAGTTTGAAAAAACCTTGCACCCCTTCAAGATCATGGAGGTCCTGCTACGCTCGGGTGGTACCAGTGCCCAGGATGATAAAGTTAGAGAAGGCGCTGGGTCTTTCATATTTCATGCCCCGTAAATCTGGAATAGCATGCTATTATGGCTCCGGCACATCTCTTCAGCAGCCTTTAAAAGACAACTAAAAACCTGACTTTTAAAATAATTTAAATCTTTTCATCTATCAGGCAATTTTTAGACCATCCTTAGTTAGTCAGAATCTAAACGCAGGGATGTTTCGGAAGAAGCAGCCATGCGCTGTACAACTAAGCATCATCAAATTAATTGTAATTTAAAATCCTCTGCAATTGTAAAGTCGGATTTTAAGTCACAAATCTGAAAATGCCACTTTTAGAAATTTGGCATTTTCTTGTCCTAACCATTTGGTGGCTGCCGTCTGTGTCCTTGGTCACATGACTGAATAGCTTGGCAGCTGGACTTTGTATGTTTCTCTCAGACAGTGAGACAAAGGGGGACTATTTTGACAGGATGGGTGAGTCGGATCTGTTTCCATTTTAAAGGGCTGCCTCCAGCACACTCACAAAGGAATCTGGCACCAGTCTATTTTCACCCTAGACTACTTGGAGCCTGGGCAGGGAAAGGAAGGAACTTTCCAAAACCAGATGTGGGGGTAGCCCAGAAGTTTCCCCCACTTCAAAGCCTGGATCTAGCTATAAATATTGGACCCCCAAACCAACTCTTCAGTACACTCCTGGACCTGCGGAAGACATGAGAAGGGCTGCCTTGGATCCCAGGAGGACTGACCTGCTGCTTGAGGCTTGCCATATTCCCCAAAAGACTGCCCAGCTGCTTGAGACCTGCCTTGTTTTTCAGACAACTGTCCTGCTGCTTGGGGATTGCCTTGTTCCTCAGAAGACTGCCCTGCTACTTGAGGCCTGCCATGCTCTCTGTGAAGGGAGACTGGACCTACTCCCTTTATCGTAGGCTACCTAAGGACTCCAAGGTTCAGTTGGCTGGCCTCCTGTTCTGAGCTACAGGGACACAACAAGCTCCAGAGACCTCTCTGCAACTACCCAGCTGACCTGCCGAACTGGACCTGCCTGTGCCCTGCTGACCTCTGCTAGTATGAGTCCCTGAACCCCAAGAGGCACCTCTCCAGGTCTTGGACCCTTGGCTGGCATCAAGGTGCACTCCACTACAAGAAAGGTAGAAATCCCGAAGTTCTGCACTCTTTGCGCCAGACTTTGAGAAGGTAATTTTTCAGCAGGTCTAATCTGGTCTATGTTATGGGCCCACACTCTATCGTGGTCAAGCATGAACTTGTGACTTCCCCCCCAGTCTAGCATGACCAGATGACCGCAAGTAGTACTTTATGCTTTTATGTGCTATATCTAACTAAAGCTTGGAAATTTCATATGTCCTGTGCAACTGATTAAATTGTTGTCGGTTTTGTGTCATTTTATGTATTAAAATGTACCCTATATCTTATACTGGTTTGGGATTTTACTTGTGTTGTGTTTTCACTTTACTACTGTTTTTAACAAAGTGCCTCTAAGTTAAGCCGGACTGCTTTTGTGCCATGCTGCCAGGGGGGTAAAGCACAGTTTAATTTAGTGACTTTTGTGGCTCACCTTGACAAGGAATGTGGTGTTGCTTGAGCAGGGTTTACACCCCCCTCAACCAATAACTCAGTTTCTTCTAATGGGGTCCTATGGTAAATGTTTCCTATGGAGAACTCTGCCTGTCCTTGTTAAGTTTGAGAATTGTTGTATCTCCGGTCTTTTACTGAATTACTCAAAATCCCTGGGGATCCAGGAGTCAGAGCTCTGGGTCACTGGGCACAATTCAGACAACAACCAACATATATATTTTAGAGTTCTTCAGCCGACCACCAGCAGTACTTGGGTGGAGTAGGGGTTTCCACTGCAGTTGGTCCCTCAGTGACACACTGAACCTCATTTAGTGCCCGTGCAATGTGGACTGATTGATGCGGCAAGTGTTTGGCGTCTGTTGTTGTGGGGGGTGAAGAAGGGTGTGATGGTGCACTGTGAAGGGATGGACAGTGTGTTGCAGGGTGTGAAGAAGGGTGTGATGGTGCACTGTGAAGGGATGGACAGTGTGTTGCAGGGTGTGAGGAAGGGTGTGATGGTGCACTGTGAAGGGATGGACAGTATGTTGCAGGGTGTGAGGAAGGGAGTGACGGTGCACTGTGAAGGGATGGACAGTGTGTTGTGAGGTGTGAGGGAGGATGTGGAGCTGCATTGAGACGGGAGGAATAGTGTGTTACGGGGTGTGAGGGAGGGTGTGATGGCACACTGTGAAGAGACGGTCAGTGATGTGTGGTGAGAGTGCTGTTGTGGGGTGTGAGGGAGGGAATGAAGTCTGTCTGGACAGAAGCCTCCCTTGGGAGAGTAAGTATGATTTAGCACAACACAACAGGGCAAACAGAGGTACAGGACGTACAGAACAGTCTGTTGTCTCTGGAAAGTTTCCACTGCTCTCCGTGCTGCTCGTGCCCTCTCGACACTTATTCCCACTGGTATCTTGTACCAATCCCTGCTCTTGGCAGCCGCTGTCTCCAGGAATAATCCCTGCTGCACCTCAGGCTGCACAGTGCACACAGGTGTCTTCAATAACAACACTGTCACGTGTTTACTAGCCCTAGGTGTGTGATCCCTGGGAGGCAGGAGCTGGTGATCTGTGTCCAGAGCTGGAATTAAAATGTATCTTAAAATATTCCAAGCCTGTCTGTTTACGATGGGTTTATCGAGCTGGTACCTCCTCATAACCTCACCTTGGGATCAAGGGGCCAATAGGTCAGGCCTGATGGTCTTTGTTTAATAAACACACAAGGCATTGGGCTATGTTTGTGGACACAATGAGGGACATTTTAAGGAATTTTGGGATCCCGGACAAGACATATTTTGGGAACCCATTCGGACCAACTTTTGCATTTATTGCCCATTTTCAGAGCTAATTCAACAACTAATTATTCCAAACAATACTGAAAGCTGGCCTGTCGCATGTTGAATTCTGTGAAGAACTGGACAGCTCACAGCTTCCCGGGACCCTTTTCACAGCTAAGAAGAGGATGCTGGTGCAGCTGGTAGATGCCCTTGGCTTCGATGCACACAAAATGTGGCCGCCAAGGAGTTGCCCCAGTATTTTGAGACTCACTGAAGAGTAGGGCAATTCAGATAGTTCTGATGTTCGTAAATATAAATAGGGTACTTGCACAGCCAGGAGCATAGCTTAGTCATTGAGATTGGAAGGGTTAGGGGTGAATTTCCAATTTCCCAACAAAAACAGCAGTGGGTGGCAGGGTGAATGGGTGAGATGACCACGGTTCAGGTTGGACTGTTTCCATAAGGAGCAGGGTCAGGACTGATTTGCAATCAGGTGGGCTGCTTAGGCTGATTAAGAGTTTGGCAGACAGGTTACTCCGTTGCAATAGCCACAGAGTACCTCATACTGCAAACTCAAGGTTCACCCATCTGATTTTGAGCCGGGTCGGACCGCAAGTTTTATCCCAGCGGAGTATAGTTTACTCCATCAGTGCAAGACTTCTTCTGATGTCCCAATGGAGTAAGGATATAATCAAAATGATTTATGCACTCCTTTTTAATCTGTTTGATTTAAAAAAAGGTGTTTATGTTGAAGCGTGCAGCAGGGTATCACTTTCTGATTGGTGAAACATGTAATAGCGTATGAAAAGTGTAGCGTTGCTCTCCCTGGGAACGTCCCCTACATGCACTGCCAAAGTTCCCAAAAGAGGGAGTGTTTACGTTAATCACCAGTTCAACCCTTTAATCAATTTGCAATGATGTAAATTATTTACTATTGAATTATAAATTCATGTTGGGTTATTTTAATCCATCCCAACTTTACATCTTTTCTCATTCAACAACCTTTGGCTCGTAATATCCAAACAGAATTTCATTTAGAAGTGTGGATCATCCCAATGCATTTCGGGCTGGAATTGCCCTTCATCAGGGGATAACAATTCTACAAGGAAATATGAGTGTGGTGAGAACGAGTTCTTTCCAACAAAAATCACATTAACAATCTAATAATCATAGAGGACAATCTCAATAGCATTATACTCAGATGAAGTGAGAAATGAAAATAGAAGTGAAAAGAAAATAGAAGGTCACCCATTTCGATATGGAAATTCACACCGTAACGTGTTTTGGAAATAGAAATCGGTTCATTTCTAAACGTTCATTCAGTGAAGCGGAAATACCAAGTGTAACTCTACGTGTGGTAAATGACCCAAAAGGTAACAAATCATGCAAGAGCTTTATCAGTGTTGTGAAAGCTCAACGTGTTATGGTGACCGCACAAGGTAATAAGGTGAAAATTCCATGAAGAATAGTAGGATAGAAGATAAATGCAAATGTCGTGGTACATGCTTTTCGCGAGCGAGTGAAGTTGTGCACCTCACAATGAGGAATGCCGTTAAGTAATAACCGTAAAAAGAAGTGAGTTTTAGAGAAACAAAGTGCTTCCAAGTTCCGAAATCTTGAAATATATTTACCGCAGGTGATAAAAATGAACGAGTCATCAACGTATACAAAATTCCTACAGCTTCAGTCTTCAGTGTTACTACATGTTCAGTTCTTCCGCCATAGTGACACCGACATTTGAGTGACGAGAGACTGTTTACCAAGAAAATCACCAAAAATAAAAGTAGGACTAAAGTGGAAAAAGTGAACAGGGGCCATCTTAATGTGATTTAAACGACATATCAGTGTGAATATTAAAAACTCTGAAAGGTGATGTCGGCACCTTCATATAAAATAATGAACTTTGATGAATCTAAACATTCTTCCTAAAATGCGGAAAGAAAAATCAGCTCATGTAAACGAAAGAAAAAGCTTATAAATAACAACTAAATTCCATTCGGTCATTTAAACCATTAGGCATAAGAGTATCAAGCCTCCTAATCCTAAAGTTCTCTCTTTGTAGAAGATATTTTCGATTGTCTCTACCCTCTTTAATGTCAACAGTTTCTAGAATCATGAATTTCAGTTGGCAGATATTATGACTAAGTTCCAAAAAGTGCGATGCAATGACAGATTTTAATTTTCTTGTCCTTATATTGCTCTTATGTTCATTAAGTCTCGTTTTGATTTTTCTTTCTGTTTTTCCAATGTTTGCCAAGCCATATGGGCACTTAAACTATATTAGTCGAGTCACAATTTGCAGATGCAATTGCCTTTAATGATACTATTGCAGTTATTGCAATTTAAACATGGAATAGCTCCCTTGTGTACTGGTTTAGTTTCCGGAGTTTGTTTGCTGGTTAGTAATTCTTTGACATTTTTGCCTCTTCCATATGCAAACAAGGGCTGTTCTGCAAATATTCCTTTGAAATCTGGTTCGGTTTGGGTCATTGGCCAATTTGTCAAAATCACTTTTTTGAACCGTGGACTTGTCATGGAATATTTCGAAATCAGAACCATCTTCTTTGTTTATTCTTTTTTACATAAAGGGACCAGCAATTGTTGTTGTTGAAGAATGTTCAATAGCTTTCTAAAGTTATTTTGATGAATATCCTTATTTTTGAATTTTTCCATAATTTCTTTCATTCGCCTTTCAAGTACTCTGGGATTTGAAACAATTCTTTTGACCCTTAACAGTTGTGAATAGGGTAGATTATTTTTAGAGATTTCTGATGGAAACTGTTATAGTGCAATACATTATTACAATCAGTTTCTTTTCAGTAAATGTCAGTCTCCAATTTTTTATCCACCTTAGAAATCAAGACATCTCAAAATGTTATTTTACTTTCATTGATGTCGTAAGACTGCCGGCCAAAGTGACATGTGCACTTTGGAGCATCCAGTAAAGCCGCTGCTCCAGTCCTTCATGCTGCCAATTGCAGCAGAGCACAATCCCCCATTTCTCCCAGCTCGGGGGAAGGCTGATTGCTGCAGCGTGCCTTTGTGAAAAATAAAATGGCAATGAAATCATTTCATTGCCATTTTATTTTTAACACTTAGCGTAGGTCGCAGTGGGCGGGGGCACGCTCCCCAGCTCTCATGAAGAAACCGCTGCTGCCTTTTGGGTGGTTGATTGTCAATAGTGTGCCTGGAACCTGAGGATGGTACAGCTTCCAAGCCCACTACTGCCTATGTTTGTGACTTCCAAAAAGTAGTTCATTTGAACCCATTCAAGAAATACTTTTATGGGTGAAGATTTACTGCTTTTTTGGTAAACAGGTCACAATTTATAAGTTCCTGATTCAAAAAATGAACAAGCTGAAACTTCTGAATGAAATCAGAAAGAAAAAGCAAAACAGACATAGCAGGCCCGACTAAGGGCCCCTACACCCAACTGGCAAGCCAAGAATGCATTTCTTTGGTGGTGTTACACCCAACTCGCCCCGAGATTACACCCCTGTGCACAGCTGTGAGCAGTACCTCAATATTTCACAATTGTGAACAAGGCTGCGGGACCGCAAGTTGTCCCCCTCCTTCCTGGCCTGTGGTAACTCACAGATGTCAAATCTTAAAAACAAGCATTGGCAAAGCCAATAGGTCTTGCCTCTGCAAGAGCTATTGGATTAGTTTATTTAAGCTGTGTTGTACAGAACTGTGGTTGTACAGTATATTTAAAGTTTTATTCTAAATTGCTATGAAACAGCCATTATTCTTTTGTTATTTATTAGTGTGTGAGAGATGGTATGAGCTTTGAATTCAAATGTGAAATGGGAGGGAAGTAGCAACACGAAAGGCTGTCTTAAAAAAGTATTATGATATAGTGAATATTGCACTTTTTTCTGGGGGCTTGGGGGTGCTTAAACAGAGAATGGGATGGGTAGTTGTAGGTAATAAGTAAGGTGGATAATGGGTAGTGTCATAGTTAATAAGCATATTTAGTGGAAAGGACTGTTTGATTTTAATTTATGAAATAATTTAATTTAAATTGATGGAAATGATTGTGATATGGTGCAAATTAATTAGCATGCACATGTAAAAACGATGAATGAAATTTCCCCCGTAAAATTGCAAGTGAAGAGAATTGTAAAGCACATTTTCTTATCTTAAAGGAAACGGAAATAGACAGAGTGTCTGTATAACAGGCATGAAGTTCTACGAATTTCTAAACATGTGTGCTTGAGCTAAGAATGAATGCTATTTGTTTTTAAAAGTATTTCAAAAGTGTGCCCTTGAAGCCTGTTTTTGGCACAGTAAAGTTGAAAATAAAACTTAGATAGTGGGTGAGGTGCAGTCGCAAATATTGTTTAAAGCTGTAACAAATTAACAGGAGTGTCCAATTCTATACAGGATTATCTGTTCCAAACTTAACAGATGGTTAAACTGTTCTCCAGCAATAGATCAAGTAGTCATTATGTGACGAATGACGAATAAAAGTTATTCAGGAGTCTTGCGAGTTGATTTGAATCCAATTTTATTAAAAAAATGCCAATTTGACAGAAGCAATCCAAAACGTAGGTTGTGGTGGAGGTGCGGTCGCAAATATTCTTTGAAGTTGTCTAACATCAATGAAAGGCAGCATTGTCCGAGGTGGAATAAAGGTCAATTTAAAGCTAAATGTAAAGGGTGCTTTTTGGAGACCCATAACCTAAAATAAGCGAAGGGTAACATTTTCCCGTGTACCTTGCACACATTCTGTGTTTCTGCAGTCACAACTATTGTTTAAAGCTGTCTAACATAAGAATTGAAAAGCAGCATTGTTCTGGGTGGAGTTAAGATAAATTTAAAGTTGAATGTAAGTGTTGCCCTCTTGGTTGCTTTTTGGAAACCCATAATCTAAAATGAGTGAAGGATAACATTTTCCTGTGTACCGTGCACACATTCTGTGTTTCTGCAGTCACAACTATTGTTTAAAGCTGTCTAACATAAGAATTGAAAAGCAGCATTGTTCTGGGTGGAGTTAAGATAAATTTAAAGTTGAATGTAAGTGTTGCCCTCTTGGTTGCTTATTGGAGACCCATAACCTAAAATAAGCGAAGGGTAACATTTTCCTGTGTACCGTGCACACATTCTGTGTTTCTGCAGTCACAACTATTGTTTAAAGCTGTCTAGCATAAGAATTGAAAAGCAGCATTGTTCTGGGTGGAGTTAAGATAAATTTAAAGTTGAATGTAAGTGTTGCCCTCTTGGTTGCTTTTTGGAAACCCATAAGCTAAAATGAGTGAAGGATAACATTTTCCCGTGTATCTTGCACACATTCTGTGTTTCTGCAGTCACAACTATTGTTTAAAGCTGTCTAACATAAGAATTGAAAAGCAGCATTGTTCTGGGTGGAGTTAAGATAAATTTAAAGTTGAATGTAAGTGTTGCCCTCTTGGTTGCTTTTTGGAGACCCATAAGCTAAAATGAGTGAAGGATAACATTTTCCCGTGTATCTTGCACACATCCTGTGTTGTTTTAGTCACAACTGTTGTTTAAAGCTGTCTAACATAAGAATTGAAAAGCAGCATTGTTCTGGGTGGAGTTAAGATAAATTTAAAGTTGAATGTAAGTGTTGCCCTCTTGGTTGCTTTTTGGAAACCCATAAGCTAAAATGAGTGAAGGATAACATTTTCCCGTGTACCTTGCACACATCCTGTGTTGTTTTAGTCACAACTGTTGTTTAAAGCTGTCTAACATAAGAATTGAAAAGCAGCATTGTTCTGGGTGGAGTTAAGATAAATTTAAAGTTGAATGTAAGTGTTGCCCTCTTGGTTGCTTTTTGGAAACCCATAACCTAAAATAAGCGAAGGGTAACATTTTCCCGTGTATCTTGCACACATTCTGTGTTTCTGCAGTCACAACTATTGTTTAAAGCTGTCTAACATAAGAATTGAAAAGCAGCATTGTTCTGGGTGGAGTTAAGATAAATTTAAAGTTGAATGTAAGTGTTGCCCTCTTGGTTGCTTTTTGGAAACCCATAACCTAAAATAAGCGAAGGGTAACATTTTCCTGTGTATCTTGCACACATCCTGTGTTTCTGCAGTCACAACTATTGTTTAAAGCTGTCTAACATAAGAATTGAAAAGCAGCATTGTTCTGGGTGGAGTTAAGATAAATTTAAAGTTGAATGTAAGTGTTGCCCTCTTGGTTGCTTTTTGGAGACCCATAAGCTAAAATGAGCGAAGGGTAACATTTTCCTGTGTATCTTGCACACATCCTGTGTTGTTTTAGTCACAACTGTTGTTTAAAGCTGTCTAACAAAAGAATTGAAAGGCAGCATTGTTCGAGCGGAACAAAACTTAGGTTGTAGTTGAGGTGCAGTTGCGAATATTGTTTTAACCCCTCTGGTGCGTCGGATGGCCTGGAGCCGTCCGACGCACCAGTGCTCATTTGCATCGGACGGCTCCCTGCCGTCTGCGCACATGGCACAAGAAATCCCTCTGGTGCGGGCACCAGAACGATTTCTTTAAGCCCTAAACAGCCTCGGAAGCTAGGAAAGGGCTTCCCCAGCTCCCAAGGCTGTTCTGCTTGTTTCAGGGAAATGATGATCAGCGTGCACGTCGCGCTGATGTAATTTCTCTGAAACCCAAACTGAAATGAGCCAATAGGCTCATTTCAGTTTCACTTTCTATGTGCTCAGGGGGCTATCTCAGCCCCTTGAGCATGTAGAAAGTTAGGAGAGGTATCGTTGGAAAGGGGAGAATCTCTCCTTTCCAATGGTACCCCTCCCCAGTGGGCCCCTTGTGTCAGCCCGGTGATCCTATAACTTTCCCACACGGGATTTTGAGAAAAACGTGATTTTTTTCAGCTAAATTAGAGGTTTGCAGGGAATTCTGGGTAGGGAAATGTTGGGGGATCCACACAAGCCATACCTCCCTGGACTCCCCAGGGTGTCTCCTTTTCAGAAACATTTGGGTTTGGTTGGTTTCTCTAGATGGCCGCTGAGCCCGGGGCCAAAAACCCAGGTGCCCCCCTTACAAAACCAGGTCGTTTTGTGATAGGTAATTTTGATGTCTCCACAATACGTTTGGGCCCTTCCCTGCTGCGGACACTTGGCCCACTCACACAAGTGAGGTACCATTTTTATCGGAAGCCTTTGGGGAATGGCGGGTGGTTGGAATTTTGTGGATCCAAGCAGATTCCATCACTTTCCGTCACAGAAATGTGAGGAAAATGTGTTTTTTTTCTTTTACAAAGTTTGAGGTTTGCAAGGGATTCTCGGTAACAGAACCTGGTGAGAGCCACACAAGTCACCTCATCCTGGATTCCCCTGGGTGTCTCGTTTTCAAAAATGTATAGGTTTGCTAGGTTTCCCTCGGTGCCGGCAGAGCTAGGGATCAAAATCCACAGCTAGGCACTTTGCAAAAAATGGGTCAGTTTTCACTAGAAAAATGTGATATGTCCATGTTGCCTTTCGGGCCATTTCCTGTCGCAGGCACTAGCCCTACCCAAACAAGTGAGGTACCATTTTTATAGGGAGACTTATGGGAACACAGAATTGTAGAGCAATTGTTATTACCTATTGACTTTCTATGCATTTCTGCCTTCCAAATGTAAGACAATGTGTAAAAAAGAAGTCACTTTAAAAAATGTCCTATAATTCACATGCTAGTGTGGGTACCCTAAATTTCGGAGATGTGCAAATAACTACTGCTTCTAAACTCTATATTTTGTTCCCATTTCAGAAGTACACAGGTGTCCTTGATACCCATTTTTCACTCTTTATATTTTACCAAATGAATTGCTGCATACCCAGTACAGAATGACAACCATTGCAAGGTGCAGCTCAGTTATTGGCTCTGGGTTCCTCGGGTTCTTGATGAACCTACAAGTACTATATATCCCCACAACCAGAAGGGTCCAGCGGATGTAACAGTGTATTGCTTTCAAAAATCTGTCCTACTTAGAAGAAGTTACAGGTGAAAACGTTGGCACAAATGGCTGTTTTTTCCAATTCATTTTCAATATTTCTTATTTTCAACTGTTAGTTTCTATAACAAAAAACCTTGAAGGATCTACGCAAATGACCCCTTGCTGAATTCAGAATGTTGTCTACTTTTCAGAAATGTATAGCTTTCCGGGATCCATTATTGCTTTCACACCCATTTCTACCACTAACTGGAAAGAGGGTGAAAGCACAAAAAGTAGCAAACATAGGCTATGTCTCAATAAAATGCCAAAACTGTGTAGAAAATTTGGGTTTTCTAACAAAATTTGGGTTGTCTAACAAAAGTCTGCCTGTCCCTGAAAGCTTTTTCCCAATTTTCCCCCCCAAAAACTAAATTTAGCTGTATTTTGGCTAATTTCTGGGTCCCCTCCAGGGGAATCCACAAACCCTGGGCACCTTTAAAATCCCCATGATGTTGTAAGAAAAGGACGCAAATTTGGAGTGGATACCTTATGTGGACAAACAGTTACAGGGGTCTGAGCACGAACTACCCCCAATAGACAAAAAACAGCTTAGCACGGGGGGGGGGAGGCCTAGCAGCGAAAGGGTTAAGTTGTCTAACATATCAAATGAAAGGCAGCATTGTCCGAGGTGGAATAAAAGTACAGTTAAAGCTGAATGTAAATATTGCCCTCTTGGTCACTTTGTGGACACCCATAAGCTAAAATAAGTGAAAGGTAACATTTTCCTGTGTACCTTGCACACATTTTATTGTTTAAAGCTGTCTCGCAAAAGATTTGAAAGGCAGCATTGTTCGAGGTGGAACTATTCGTTTGAGATACAAAAATGTGCTTCCCATACTGCTTTCACTTGCAATCTTAAGGAGGGGGACAGGATTGATCTTTTTTTAACTGTCAACATTAACAAATTTGCACCACAATCACAAGAAGTTGTGGATGAGCTGGGACTTGAATGGGGTTTTCCAGCTTCAAAGGCCACAGCTCTGCACATAAGGAAACACATAGCAATGCAGGTCTCCATATCTGCAGATCAGTGGCCTTTGAAGCTGGGGAACCCGTAAAAAGTCCAGCTTCAGCACTGGAACCACATTTTCTTATCTCAAAGGGGAATGCAACAGAGTGTGTGTATAACAGGCAACAACAAACACTCCAATGCAAGATCCCCTCGCAGTCACACGTTGAACACATAAACTCACGCAAATTAAAATTGTTAAAAAAAACCCACAGTAAATGTGGCCAAGATGCAGTTGCAAACAGTGGTGAAGGCTAAATAAACAAGCGGACACAGACAACTGGAAGGTGCAGACCACACAGCCAGCTACAAATGATGCAGTCGTATAGTGGCTCAACAAAAAGAACAAAATAGCTCCCAAAAGTGCGAGCAGTGTAAGGACACAAGTACTTGAGCCATGCTCTAGGGGAGGGTCACATGCAAGAAGAGGGAAGTGCCGAACGCAGAGCTGGCTAGCAGGAAGCAAGCAATCAAGAGTGACTTTGATGCCCATCAATTGTAAGTAATGAGAGGGCTCCAAGCCCACTAACACTAAACAAAGTGTCTTCAAGAGACAGTGCATACCCTGTCTACGTGAGAACTAATAACCCCACTCATCCTTTCGCAAGGCAAGGGGCAAATAAACCCCCACCTCTTCACCAGTATAATGTCCTACATAAACCACCCCTGCCCACAGGTAAGACCTTTGTGGGTGAAATGATGCACCCCTCTCTTGAGCAAGGTGGGTGGATGCAAGAAGGGTAATACCCCTGAATTTTGATAAGTTAGGCAGACATATATCATCCTCACCCTTGGGGAGGTGGGTCATAAAAGCCTGACATAATCCTTGGCCTGGGGAAAGAAAGTGGGAAATACAATAAAACACCCCTGCCTTTTTCTTTTAATGTCTCCCAAACTTTTGGAAAGATGGAGGCGGAACAAACTGCCCATCTCACTTGGACAAGGCAAGGGAGGTTAAACCAAGCCTCCACCAGCCCTTGGGAAATTGAGAAGTTATGGAACTAGCTTAGCTGCAGCACCTATGATCCTCAGCATCCTTGTTCAACCTCAAATCCCTTTCCCTCTTACACTGGTAAGAACATCAGACACACTTTTACACAGTGTTGCACTACAAAATGTACAAATATTTGAAATCAAACACAAACACTATTACAGTTGGAACAAACTACAAATCAAACATAAACACTATTAAAATTGGAACAAATGTACCTCTTGCTCTTCAGCAAGGTGGAGCGCGCCCATACTCTACCACAGCTCTTGGGAAAGACAGGGTATTATTCAGATACACTCCCTGCCCTTGAAAATAGTGCGGTCATTAGGACCAGCTGCCCTACCTTCCCCTTCGTAATAGCAAAGACAGCGCTGGAGCAGTTGCCATGGCCCTCGTTTTGCCTATTTGTCCTCAGGCACATCAAGGCCTGGAGTAGGTTACGGCTGCCCCAGAGCCCTGTTTGCAACTAAAGAATTAGGGGAAAGGAGGCCCAGGACACCAGGCCCAGCACACTATTTTCCTCCACCATTAAAAAGGCCATATTTCTAAAAATACAATTCCTTTTTGTCAAAAACTAAAGTTAAATGGGAGTTCTTGTCAAGGACTGGGCTCAATATAGGCCGGTCAGGAGCCAGTCGAGATTGTCCGAGGTAAGGGCGGGCTTCTCCTAGTGGCCGGTAGCCTCCATCCATCAGCCGAGTTGTTTCCTCCTGCTTCCATCTTCTGAGGATACTGAGGAAAATCAAGTTCCTATTGCCCGAAGACAGCCTTAGGACAGTAATCACTGCTCTCATTTTTTCTCGCCTGGATTATTGCAACGGCCTTTATCTTAACATCCAAAAAAGACATCTTAGCCGATTGCAGGTCGTGCAGAATGCAGCAGCCAGGCTTCTCTTGGGCATCCCAAGGTTTGTCTCGGTCAAGAGGGGACTTGGGAAGCTTCACTGGCTCCCGGTGAAACAACGGGTGGATTTTAAGGCCCTCTGCATGGTCTTTAAAGCCCTCACAGGTTCTGGCCCAGCCTATATGAGACAACATCTTCAATGGTATGTTCCCGGCAGAGCATTGCGCTCTGCCGAGGGAAAACTTATAAAAATTCCACGGGCAAAGACAGCCAGTTGGGGGGGTAGGAGTTTTTTCTGCTGTGCTGCAAAAGCATGGAACAGCCTTCCCCTCCACCTTAGAAGTGCCACCGAGCTCCTTTCCTTTAGAAGGGGGCTGAAAACCTGGCTTTTCCCCTGAATCCATCCCTCATCCAGCAACCAAGTTGGCAACTCCTAGCGCCAGGACACCTTAGGGTAGCAGTGCGCTTTACAAGCCTTATTAACATAACATAACATATGTGAAACATGACAGTTGTCGCCTTTAAAGGGTCACAACTAGGAGCTGAAACCCACAAGGGAAAAAAGACTTCTTTGGAAATCTGGGTAGATCGTGACTGAAGATGCAAGTTGAGTTGGTGAAAATCAGCAATCCACCAAATACCACTTGACACTGAGAGGAAAGAGTCAAGAAGGATAAGAGGCCCAGAGTCAGAATCCAGAGATCATTTATCCAAAACTATTGAAGGAAAGATAGGTACAGCAACATAGAAAAACAAGAAGCAGGTAAGAGGATAGCGTACAAGGAAAGACCACTTCTGCAGAGACAAAAAGGGACTGATCTACAATGCAAGGGGAGGAAGAGTGTGACAAAAACACAAGGAAACTATTGTGTTGCAGCGCGTCTTTCCCTTGCTAGCACTGCCTCTTATGTGCCTGAAGAGGAACGGATATCACAGGAAGAAAGACTTCTACATGTTGGAGTAGAAAGTTTCCATACTCCCAATGGAAAAACCACAATCTAAATCGAGCACTTTGTACGGCAAACTTTACTCCAAATTGTGACTTCATGGTGTCCATAATTTCACAAACAAGAGAGTTTGACATTCTGCGCACTATGCGAGATTCCTGCCACCCACAATCCTCTTCATCTACTTGACAGTGTGAGGTCACACACTCATCTTCAACCACTTGACAGGGTGAGGTCACACACTCCTCGTCATATTCTTGACAGGGTGACGTCACACACCCCTCTTCATCCACTTGACAGGGTGTGGTCACGTACTCCTCTTCATCCTCTTGACAGGGTGTGGTCACGCACTCCTCTTCATCCTTTTGACAGGGTGAGGTCACACACTCCTCTTCATCCCCTTGACAGGGTGAGGTCACACACTCCTCTTCATCCCCTTGACAGGGTGAGGTCACACACTCCTCTTCACCCACTTGACAGGGTGAGGTCACACACTCCTCTTCGTCCTCTTGAAAGGGTAAGATTCACACACTCCTCTTCATACTCTTGACAGGGTGAGGTCACAAACTATTCTTCATACTCTTGACAGGGTGAGGTCACACACTCCTCTTCGTCCACTTGACATAGTGAGGTCATGCACTCCTCTTCATCCACTTGACAGGGTGACGTCACGCACTACTCTTCATCCATTTGACAGGGTGAGGTCACACACTCCTCTTCATCCACTTGACAGGGTGACGTCACGCACTACTCTTCATCCTTTTGACAGGGTGAGGTCACACACTCCTCTTCGTCCTCTTGACAGGGTGAGGTCACACACTCCTCTTCATCCTCTTGGAAGGGTGAGGTCACGCACTCCTCTTCGTCCTCTTGACAGGGTCAGATTCACACACTCCTCTTCATCCGCTTGACAGGGTGAGGTCACACACTCCTCTTCGTCCTCTTCAAATGGTGAGGTCACACACTCCTCTTCATACTCTTGACAGGGTGAGGTCACAAACTACTCTTCATACTCTTGACAGGGTGAGGTCCCACACTCCTCTACATCCACTCGACACAGTGAGGTTATGCACTCCTCTTCATCCACTTGACAGGATGAGGTCATGCACTCCTCTTCATCCACTGGACAGGGTGAGGTCACACACTCCTCTTCATCCACTTGACAGGGTGAGGTCACACACTCCTCTTCATCCATTTGACAGGGTGAGGTCACACACTCTTCTTCATCCATTTGACAGGGTGAGGTCACACACTCCTCTTCATCCATTTGACAGGGTGAGGTCATGCACTCCTCTTCGTCCTCTTGACAGGGTGAAGTCACACACTCCACTTCATCCACTTGACAGGGTGAGGTCACACACTCCTCTTCATCCTCTTGGAAGGGTGAGGTCACACACTCTTCTTCATCCTCTTGACAGGGTGTGGTCACACACTCCTCTTCGTCCTCTTGACAGGGTGAGGTCATGCACTCCTCTTCATCCACTTGACAGGGTGAGGTCACGCACTCCTCTTCATCCTCTTGACAGGGTGAGGTCATGCACTCCTCTTCATCCACTTGACAGGGTGAGGTCACGCACTCCTCTTCATCCTCTTGACAGGGTGAGGTCACACACTCATCTTCATCCACTTCACAGGGTGAGGTCACACACTCCTCTTCGCCCTCTTGACAGGGTGAGGTCACACACTCCTCTACATCAACTTGACAGGGTGAAGTCACACACTGCTCTTCATCCTCTTGACAGGGTGAGGTCACACACTCCTCTTCATCCTCTTGGAAGGGTGAGGTCACGCACTCCTCTTCATCCCCTTGACAGGGTGAGGTCACACACTCTTCTTCATCGTCTTGACAGGGTGAGGTCACACACTCCTCTTCGCCCTCTTGACAGGGTGAGGTCACACACTCCTCTACATCCACTTGACAGGGTGAGGTCACACACTCCTCTTCATCCACTTGACAGAGTGAGGTCACACACTCCTCTTCATCCACTTGACAGAGTGAGGTCACACACTCCTCTTCATTCAATTGACAGGATGAGGTCACACACTCCTCTTCATTCACTTAACAGAGTTGTTGCGGGGATTCTGCAAATACACAGAACTATGCGCAGGAAAACAGGACCTCGGTGTATAGGGGTTGTACCTTCCTACCACCTTAGTACCCAAAATCCCAAAACCGACTAGCTATAGTGTCTCATTCGTTCTCCTACATAATCACGGAGCTACAAATGATTAGACTACCCAGAACACAACACTCCCGACTCTCTCAGGAATCGCGGTAGCAAGACATACCCTTTCGCTCACGCACTCATACTTGTCCACAATAAGGATAGTCAGAGTCACTGTGAAGTTCAAAATGTTTATTTTAACTATTGTGCTCTATAATGCAGTATACGAGCCTCTACCAGCAGCAAATTGAAGAAACCTAAAACAGTTAGCATTGTTATAATACCATAGAATATAAAGGGGGATGTCATCATATACAGACAGTGGAAAAAGGACTATAAGGCCTAACCACCCTCCCCTTGGTAAGTTGAAGTTTATTATATAAAGGAAGATCTCTGGGCTTTGTCAGCCGACCCCATACCTTAGAGCCTAGATGGAAGGTTTACATCATAGGAACAGCATAGCTCTTCTACAAGGAAAGTCTCTCTCCAAGTGTGTGTGAACAACATGCATCCCCGTAATATCAAAGCACGAGTTTTCAGCAGTGCAGCTGTGTTTAGCATGTTTTGTCTAGGTGCTAGGGGCTGACCAGAACAGAATACCAAGGGGCATGTTTATCAACCTTGCACATCGTGTTCAGACTAAACTCCAGGAATAAGCAGAGAACGCAGAAAGCAGACAGTTCTCATGTGAAAGGCACAAACAGAGTCTTGCAAAATAAAGTCATGTAGTAACGTGAGCAAAAGCAGCATCATAGCAGCAGACCTCGTGCTAACTTAGCAATGTTGCGAATGACCCTAACAGCCATATAACAGGGTAAGATTCACACACTCCTCTTCATCCTCTTGAGAGGGTGAGGTCACACACTCCCCTTCATCCTCTTGACAGGATGAGGTCACACACTCCTCTTCATTCAATTAACAGGGTAAGATTCACACACTCCTCTTCATCCGCTTGACACGGTGAGTTCACGCACTCCTCTTCGTCCCCTTGACAGGGTGAGGTCACGCACTCCACTTCATCCTCTTGAAAGGGTGAGGTCACACATTCTTCTTCGTCCTCTTGACAGGGTGAGGTCATGCACTCCTCTTGATCCACTTGACAGGGTGAGGTTACACGCTCCTCTTCATCCACTTGACAGGGTGAGGTCACGCACTCCTCTTCATCCTCTTCAAAGGGTGAGATCACACACTCTTCTTCATCCATTTGACAGGGTGAGGTCATACACTCCTCTTCGTCCCCTTGACAGGGTGAGATCATGCACTCCTCTTGATCAACTTGACAGGGTGAGGTCACGCACTCCTCTTCATCCTCTTCAAAGGGTGAGGTCACGCACTCCTCATACTCTTGACAGGGTGAGGTCACAAACTCCTCTTCATCCTCTTCAAAGGGTGAGGTCACGCACTCCTCTTCATACTCTTGACAGGGTGAGGTCACAAACTCCTCTTCATACTCTTGATAGGGTGAGGTCACGCACTCCTCTTCATACTCTTGACAGGGTGAGGTCACGCACTCCTCTTCATACTCTTGACAGGGTGAGGTCACAAACTCCTCTTCATACTCTTGATAGGGTGAGGTCACGCACTCCTCTTCATACTCTTGACAGGGTGAGGTCGCAAACTCCTCTTCATACTCATGACACAGTGAGATCATGCACTCCTCTTCATCCACTTGACAGGGTGATGTCACGCACTCCTCTTCATCCATTTGACAGGGTGAGGTCACACACTCCTCTTCATCCATTTGACAGGGTGAGGTCATGCATGCCTCTTCATCCACTTGACAGAGTGAGGTCACACACTCCTCTTCGTCCTCTTGATAGGGTGAGGTCACACACTCCTCTTCATCCTCTTGGAAGGGTGAGGTCACGCACTCTTCATCCACTTGACAGGGTGAGGTCACTCACTCTTCATCCACTTGACAGGGTGAGGTCACTCACTCCTCTTCATCCTCTTGACAGGGTGAGGTCATGCACTCTTCATCCACTTGACAGGGTGAGGTCACTCACTCCTCTTCATCCTCTTGACAGGGTGAGTTCACGCACTCCTCTTCGTCCCCTTGACAGGGTGAGGTCACGCACTCCACTTCATCCTCTTCACAGGGTGAGGTCACACACTCCTCTTCATCCTCTTGAAAGGGTGAGGTCACACATTCTTCTTCGTCCTCTTGACAGGGTGAGGTCATGCACTCCTCTTGATCCACTTGACAGGGTGAGGTTACACGCTCCTCTTCATCCACTTGACAGGGTGAGGTCACGCACTCCTCTTCATCCTCTTCAAAGGGTGAGATCACACACTCTTCTTCATCCATTTGACAGGGTGAGGTCATACACTCCTCTTCGTCCCCTTGACAGGGTGAGATCATGCACTCCTCTTGATCAACTTGACAGGGTGAGGTCACGCACTCCTCTTCATCCTCTTCAAAGGGTGAGGTCACGCACTCCTCTTTATACTCTTGACAGGGTGAGGTCACAAACTCCTCTTCATCCTCTTCAAAGGGTGAGGTCACGCACTCCTCTTCATACTCTTGACAGGGTGAGGTCACAAACTCCTCTTCATACTCTTGATAGGGTGAGGTCACGCACTCCTCTTCATACTCTTGACAGGGTGAGGTCACGCACTCCTCTTCATACTCTTGACAGGGTGAGGTCACAAACTCCTCTTCATACTCTTGATAGGGTGAGGTCACGCACTCCTCTTCATACTCTTGACAGGGTGAGGTCGCAAACTCCTCTTCATACTCATGACACAGTGAGATCATGCACTCCTCTTCATCCACTTGACAGGGTGATGTCACGCACTCCTCTTCATCCATTTGACAGGGTGAGGTCATGCATGCCTCTTCATCCACTTGACAGAGTGAGGTCACACACTCCTCTTCGTCCTCTTGACAGGGTGAGGTCACACACTCCTCTTCATCCTCTTGGAAGGGTGAGGTCACGCGCTCTTCATCCACTTGACAGGGTGAGGTCACTCACTCCTCTTCATCCTCTTGACAGGGTGAGGTCATGCACTCTTCATCCACTTGACAGGGTGAGGTCACTCACTCCTCTTCATCCTCTTGACAGGGTGAGGTCATGCACTCTTCATCCACTTGACAGGGTGAGGTCACGCACTCCTCTTCATCCACTTGACAGGGTGAAGTCACACACTCCTCTTCATCCACTTGACAGGGTGAGGTCACACACTCCTCTTCATCCACTTAACAGGGTGAGGTCACGCACTCCTCTTCTTCCTCTTGACAGGGTGAGGTCATGCACTCCTCTTCATCTACTTGACAGGGTGAAGTCACACACTCCTCTTCGTCCTCTTGACAGGGTGAGGTCACACACCTCTTCATCCTCTTAGAAGGGTGAGGTCACACACTCCTCTTCATCCTCTTGACAGGGTGAGGTCACACACTCCTCTTCATCTTCTTGACAGGGTGAGCTCACATACTCCTCTTCGTCTTCTTCACAGGGTGAGCTCACACACTCCTCTTCATCCACTTGACAGGGTGAGGTCACACACTCCTCTTCGCCGTCTTGACAGGGTGAGTTCACACACTCCT
This sequence comes from Calotriton arnoldi, assembly GCA_963921515.1. Classification (NCBI taxonomy): domain Eukaryota; kingdom Metazoa; phylum Chordata; class Amphibia; order Caudata; family Salamandridae; genus Calotriton; species Calotriton arnoldi. The sequence goes on from CAWUFW010010388.1 coordinate 459,590, forward strand.
CTACATCCACTTGACAGGGTGAGGTCACACACTCCTCTTCATCCACTTGACAGGGTGAGGTCACACACTTCTCTTCATCCACTTGACAGGGTGAGGTCACACACTCCTCTTCATCCACTTGACAGGGTGAGGTCACACACTTCTCTTCATCCACTTGACAGGGTGAGGTCACACACTCCTCTACATCCACTTGACAGGGTGAGGTCACACACTCCTCTTCATCCACTTGACAGGGTGAGGTCACACACTTCTCTTCATCCACTTGACAGGGTGAGGTCACGCACTCCTCTTCATTCACTTGACAGGATGAGGTCACACACTCCTCTTCATTCACTTAACAGAGTTGTTGCGGGGATTCTGCAAATACACAGAACTATGCGCAGGAAAACAGGACCTCGGTGTATAGGGGTTGTACCTTCCTACCACCTTAGTACCCAAAATCCCCAAACCGACTAGCTATAGTGTGTCATTCGTTCTCCTACATAATCACGGAGCTACAAATGATTAGACAACCCAGAACACAACACTCCCGACTCTCTCAGGAATCGCGGTAGCAAGACATACCCTTTCGCTCACGCACTCATACTTGTCCACAATATGGATTGTCAGAGTCACTGTATAGTTCAAAATGTTTATTTTAACTATTGTGCTCTATAATGCAGTATACGAGCCACTACCAGCAGCAAAATGCAGAGACCTGAAACAGTTAGCATTGTTACAATACCATAGAATATAAAGGGGGATGTCATCATATACAGACAGTGGAAAAAGGACTATAAGGCCTAACCACCCTCCCTTTGGTAAGTTGAAGTTTAATATATAAAGGAAGATCTCTGGGCTTTGTTAGCCGACCCCATACCTTAGAGCAGAGGTCTTCAAACTTTTGTAAGTTGAGCCCCCCCAGCTGAATTTTTTGAAATGTCGGGCCCCCCCCACCACCTGACAGAAATTTCTGGAATCTGGTACACTACATAATTGACCGCCACTCGCATATCCCGGGCCATATCCGGCAAATAATGTTCAACGCAATAAGAGTTTAGTTAACTATAGATTGCAGAGTGAACAGTGAGGGGGACAGGTGAGTGAAGTGTCACATGAGTACAGGGTGAGTAGTGTGCTTGTGTGACTGCAGGGTGAGGTACAGGGTGAACAGCGCAAGTGCATTGTGAGTGCAGAGTGATCACTGTGAGTGCAAGGTGAGCGGGTGAATGGTGTGAGTGCATGGGGAACAGTGTGAGGGCATTGTGATCGCTGTGAGTCCAGGGTGAGCGTGAAAGTGAAGGGCGAAAATGAGGAGTGTGTTGTCTGAATGTAGGGTGCATTCCCAGACACTTGAAGTATGTCAGCATGTTATGGACGGCGGCGTAGGATTTCACATAGAAGTTAAACTATTGCTATTATGGCATTAACCAGGGATCGAGGAAATAAATAACGTGCTGATCCTGCAACAAACTTCCAGTTTTATGATTAGGGTTGCCAGCTCCTTATTTTGATGTCCCAGGCGGTACAAAAATAAGCAGTCAACTAAAGCGGTATTTTCAGCACTTATCTGTGCATACTTCGAACAGCAAATATAAATAGAAAGCACTTTAAATTGTGTTCTAGGGCTGCCTGAAAGATCCATGACTGAAAGGGAACAAAGACAGAAAAGTCACATTACAAATGAATACATACTTCTTTATTTTTAACCCGAATTTAGTGCCAAGTCAAGCAATTTGCAGGGTGTTCATACAACACATGGCTGGCATTTTTCTTTTGGCAACTTGAAGCCCTTCTAGCCCTGTGGGTGTTGCTGCCTGCCTGTATAATTCTAAAAGAAACTACTAACTTTCCAGCTTGGCTGCTGTGCTCTTCTAATGCAGCCCAAGTGCAACATTCTACACAATTGCCTAGGAGGCCTATGTAATTGTTGAACTCCAGTACGGGAGTATTTTAGAGAAAGTTAAACATTCCCCAAATATTTACAAACAGGTTTGAAATGGTGTAATTTAGCTTCTCTGTGCAGACCCAGGGGCTGCTGCCCTAAAGGTGCCTCTGAAGACATCCCCCTGGGATGGTGGCGCGCCCCCTTGATTGAAGAACTCTGACTTAAGTGTACCCTAACACCTCATTCCACATTGTACACGTCACACCATTGCCCCCAAATCTTTTGGTATTTCCATGTGTGGGACTCTTAAAGTCAACGGGTCTCCGGAGAAGTGCAGAGCTGCCAAGGTTTCAGATTGCTATGTGTGACATTTTCATAATGTTAGTGTCTTATGAGTGACATTTCAACGACTATGAGTGACTTTCTCGCAAGCAAAATTAAGCAAAGAAGATGAGGGAAACATAAATATCAGAAATCACACCCAGTTGAGCAACGAGAAACTCTTAAGAAGTCACTGAACTAAAGTGTGCAACAGGACTCAATACTTCATGACTAGGTAAAGCACCTGGTACATGTTTCATTGAGAGTTAGATGTGGTCCTAAAATCTTACCAAATAAAACAATAAAAAACACTTCAAATTTTTGTTTGATTCTTGAGTTTTATCCCATACTTGCCATGTTAAAATCGAAATTACGAGTCCAAGAATGCAAAACTATCTTGACTAAAATGGCAGGAATAGCCAATATGTTATGAATGACATGGAGGCTACTTGGAAGCTATTCAAAACAAACGTTTTCACCTCTGCTCAAATGGGCACGTAAAACTGCTTTGAAAATTGTGTGCAACAGCTAATAATCCCCAGTGGTTGCTACTGCTAATAGAAAGCCAAAACCAACATCATTGCCAGCTCCACACCATCCCTTTGCAAACCGTGCAATGATGTTGGTTTTGGCTTTCTATTAGCAGTAGCAACCACTGGGGATTATCAAATAAAGATTTATTGATGAGGATAGTAGGTCTGCAGCCGCACACTCGGCAGTGGTCTAGCAGCTTCATGCGAAGCGTGTCACCTGAGAAATCACCAACATAAATACATTTTAAAACAATTTAAAAGGATGGTTTCCTTGGCATTTTTCAAATAAAAAAAAATCAGTGACATGTTGAACACTCAGGTAAAAAATAATGATCGTTTGCATTCTGATATGTGTAGTCCCTCATACTTAACTGGAAAAGACAAACCAGATTGTGAGAAACACACAAGCACTGTACTCACTCTGGACATGGGACTGATCTCAAAAGTTCTTCAGCCTTCTTACTCTTGACCTCGAATAAGACTATGAGCCTTGTAAGCGCTACAATAGGCTGCTATCACATGCCAGACGTGCGCTATATGGCTGACAGTAAAAATACAGGCTTGGGTTTGCAAAGGCTGCACTGTGGGATGATGACATATGTAAGTGAAGAAAAAAGCAATGTATGGGGTACCATTGCAGGGACCACATTCTGGCTAGAAAGCTTCCCTTCTGTAACATTCATGTGCTCTCCGCCTCGGACGCTGATATAATGAGTAGGCAAGGGACTTGTGTGAGCTGCGAGAGGAATCTGAACCACAGCAAATGAAAACTGTGGAGCGCCGTGAGTCAAAGATCAAATACAATAGGAGCTAATTAGGCCTATGTGCAGGCACAGAATACAAATTTAAAGAAGGTGGTTTGAGTGAGAATATGGTTGAACACTTTAGCGAAGAGATAATCCAAACTCATGGTAAGCGTATCAGGAAATATATCGGTTAAGATATTTACACACTAACAAAATCTAATTACAAGCAATAACATGCTCACATTTTAAAACAAGCCTCAAACACTTCCCCATAGAATTCCGCCACAGCTCCTCCAGATTGTCGAATTTCTCTGCCATGTCGACCGTCTCCTGCCTGACTGAACATCTTCCTGGGTCCAGTATAAACCAGTGCAGGACGAATGCTCAGACTGCCCTTGATGGGAAAATGATCCACAACACCACAACAAACACAAGGCTGTGGTGAGCGTAAGGGGAATCATCTGCAGCAGCGGGGGAAGTGTTAAGGTAGCAGGGGCATAGTGAACTGGGCGCATCAATAGTAGGCATCGAGGTGATGGATATACGACTGAAACAGTGCAGCATAAGCACTGAAATCCGACAGCACAGAAGGGTTCCAGAGTGGGTGAACGATCACCACGTTGCAGGACGGCCCTGTAGCATCCAGGACATAAGTGCCAGCCCCCGTCCACCTGCCCTGCGGAGCCACGTCTTGAGGCACTTACATTTTGAGGCTAGATTGCTTACCGGCAGTGCAGCAATGCGCAGATAAAGCGCTGTGCGCGAGGATGCTTTTAGGCGCACACTGTGATCAAAACCTCCGCTATGGCCGAATATCAGCCCAACATTCCCCCCTCCCCCCGACTTCGAGAAAGCCCTCTTACCTGTGCAGATTTCAGCAGTCCTTCACAGCGAGGCGACAGGAAAACGTAGGAAAGCATTCACAAGAAACAGGAAGAAGAGGCAGCAAAAGTGGAATGCAGGAGCTTTATTTATGCCTGCAAATTTCGCGGCACTTCCTGCTATCTCAGCTGCTGTCCCCCTCATTGGTGGAACGTCACTGGTGACGTTCCTGCGTGCTGATTGGAGAAAGCGGGAGCAGCAGCCAATTAAAATCCCCATTTGAAATGGGAGATAACTTACGACGTGGGACGGAGGAAAAACAAGACAACAAAGGTAAGAATTTCGGGTGGAGTGCGCGCCCCCCCTGGGATGGTGGCACGCCCCCCCTGGGGGGCGCGCCCCACAGATTGAAGAACACTGCCTTAGAGCCTAGATGGAAGGTTTACATCATAGGAACAGCATAGCTCTTCTCCAAGGAAAGTCTCTCTCCAAGTGTGTGTGAACAACATGCATCCCCGTAATATCAAAGCACGAGTTTTCAGCAGTGCAGCTGTGTTTAGCATGTTTTGTCTAGGTGCTAGGGGCTGACCAGAACAGAATAACAAGGGGCATGTTTATCAACCTTGCACATCGTGTTCAGACTAAACTCCAGGAATAAGCAGAGAATGCGGAAAGCAGACAGTACTCATGTGAAAGGCACAAACAGAGTCTTGCAAAATAAAGTCATGTAGTAACGTGCGCAAAAGCAGCATCATAGCAGCAGAGCTCGTGCTAACTTAGCAATGTCGAGAATGACCCTAACAGCCATATAACAGGGTAAGATTCACACACTCCTCTTCATCCTCTTGAGAGGATGAGGTCACACACTCTTCTTGATCCACTTGACAGGGTGCGGTCACACGCTCCTCTTCATCCACTTGACAGCGTGAGGTCACGCATTCCTCTTCATCCTCTTCAAAGGGTGAGGTCACACACTTTTTCATCCATTTGACAGGGTGAGGTCACACACTCCTCTTCGTCCCCTTGACAGGGTGAGGTCACACACTCCTCTTCGTCCCCTTGACAGGGTGAGGTCACACACTCCTCTTCATCCTCTTGACAGGGTGAGGTCATACACTCCTCTTCGTCCTCTTGAAAGGGTGAGGTCACACATTCTTCTTCGTCCTCTTGACAGGGTGACGTCATGCACTCCTCTTGATCAACTTGACAGGGTGAGGTCACACGCTTCTCTTCATCCACTTGACAGGGTGAGGTCACACACTCCTCTTCATACTCTTGACAGGGTGAGGTCCCACACTCCTCTACATCCACTTGACACAGTGAGGTCATGCACTCCTCTTCATCCACTTGACAGGGTGAGGTCACACACCCCTCTTCATCCATTTGACAGGGTGAGGTCACACACTCCTCTTCGTCACCTTGACAGGGTGAGGTCACACACTCCTCTTCATCCTCTTGAATGGGTGAGGTCACACATTCTTCTTCGTCCTCTTGACAGGGTGAGGTCATGCACTCCTCTTGATCAACTTGACAGGGTGAGGTCACACGCTCCTCTTCATCCACTTGACAGGGTGAGGTCACACACTCCTCTTCATCATCTTGACAGGGTGAGGTCACAAACTCCTCTTCATACTCTTGACAGGGTGAGGTCCCACACTCCTCTACATTCACTTGACACAGTGAGGTCATGCACTCCTCTTCATCCACTTGACAGGGTGAGGTCACACACTCCTCTTCATCCACTTGACAGGTTGACGTCACGCACTCCTCTTCATCCATTTGACAGGGTGAGGTCATACACTCCTCTTCATCCATTTGACAGGGTGACGTCACACACTCCTCTTCGTCCTCTTGAATGGGTGAGGTCACACATTCTTCTTCGTCCTCTTGACAGGGTGAGGTCATGCACTCCTCTTGATCAACTTGACAGGGTGAGGTCACACGCTCCTCTTCATCCACTTGACAGGGTGAGGTCACACACTCCTCTTCATCATCTTGACAGGGTGAGGTCACAAACTCCTCTTCATACTCTTGACAGGGTGAGGTCCCACACTCCTCTACATTCACTTGACACAGTGAGGTCATGCACTCCTCTTCATCCACTTGACAGGGTGAGGTCACACACTCCTCTTCATCCACTTGACAGGGTGACGTCACACACCCCTCTTCATCCACTTGACAGGGTGTGGTCACACACTCCTCTTCATCCATTTGACAGGGTGACGTCACACACTCCTCTCCAACCACTTGACAGAGTGAGCTCACACACTCCTCTTCATCCTCTTGACAGGGTGAGGTCACGAACTCCTCTTCATCCTCTTGGAAGGGTGAGGTCACACACTCCTCTTCATCCTCTTGACAGGGTGAGGTCACGCACCCCTCTTCATCCTCTTGACAGGGTGAGGTCACACACTCCTCTTCGTCTTCTTGACAGGGTGACGTCACACACTCCTCGTCATCCTCTTGACAGGGTGATGTCACACACTCCTCTTCATCCACTTGACAGGGTGAGGTCACGCACTCCTCTTCATCCTCTTGACAGGGTGAGGTCATGCACTCCTCTTCATCTACTTGACAGGGTGAGGTCACACACTTCTCTTCATCCTCTTGACAGGGTGAGGTCACACACTTCTCTTCATCCTCTTGACAGGGTGAGGTCATGCACTCCTCTTCATCTTGACAGGGTGAGGTCACACACTCATGTCTCAGTCATCTGTAAAATATACAATGGAAGCAGAAAGCAACTGTCATGTGAGACGGGGAGCAAGGGCGTAACACAGGCCCCTGCATCCCCCGCGGTGCGGGGGGCCCCCGCCTGCTGCAAGGGACTTCCTCAGCACAGTACTCAGGTCTGAGCGCTCCAGATAAAATCCGGAGCGGGGGCCCCTCAGTGTACATTGCAGGGGGGCCCCTTAAACCTTCGTTACGCCACTGACGGGGAGGTCTTAGGTCATCTGTTACAATCCACTGATGCACACATTCCGATGATTTTCATACTCAACAGTGGTGGCTCTAGAGGCAACAGTGGTGGCAGGGGAGATTTAGAGGGTTGGAGCTTAGGTTACAAAATGCACTTCCGGGGCAGCAGGGGAAGAGTCTGTACAAGTAGCAGTTGCATGAGGAATCTGGTGTATGGCAATCATTTCATTCTTGCTAAGATTTTTTGCTGTTGATAAGCTAGCTCACACCCATTTCTGTTTTACTGCAGTTTATCATTTTTTCCCTTTCAAAATTCCCTTTGGTTTCTTCCCTCACTTAGCCTCTGCTCATACATTCCAACATATTAGAAGAGGTAAGTGGGAGATATTAAAAAAAATAATGGAGAGAATGTTTTCCCCCAGTGACCTCCATTGAAAGAGAGGCAATTTCAGGTAGGAGAGAGCCAAAATAAAGCCAATTTTTGGCATACAATATTGGCTCCTGCCTGAATCGGATCTATTGGCATGTATGTCTGCTAGACTTGTGTTTAATATATTTCTGAAGATCTTCTGTTTGCTGTTTTCTTCTTTTTTAGGCTTATGTCATCTTTTGTTCAATATTTGTGTGCAATGCACTGTGCCTACGCGATGTCTAAGTTCTATTCATCCGTCTGGAGTTACCACCACACATGCCAACATTTTAGAACAGGAAAGTTGGAGATTTTTAAAACAAATCGGAAGACTGTATTTTCCCCATTAACTTCTATTGAAGCAGAGGCCATTCCAAGTGAGAGACAGCTAAAAGGAAACCATTTCTGGCTCACAAAATTAGGAGTCTCCCGCCTGAGCTGGGTCTTTTGGCATGTATTGCTACCGCATCCTACATGTTTTCCGAAGACTAGAGGTTTCTGTCAGATGACGAGTAGCTGCCTCTAGTGTTTTTGTCATTCCTTCCCTCCCCCCAAGGCCTATCCTGGCCTGTTTCACCTTCAGGTTAAGGGTAGAGTTTAGGGGAAGTTGGAGATTAATGTTGGATTCCTCTGGTGATTCTCAGGGCGTGATCCTGCTTCCCATATATGATTCTTCCGGATTTCGTGGGCGAGGAGACACCGGAGTGGCTCCAGCGGTCTGAAGGACCGGCCTTCGACAGCGCGCGACGTGCAGTAATGCGCTGCTCAGAAGTACGTAGATGTCTCTCTTTCCAGAACTGACTGAACACTCTGATCTTTGCTCTTCTTCTGGGAATGAATGAGACAATTCTGGATAATAATAGTGTGATATTGACTACAGTACAAAAACTAAACTAAACAAAATTGTGAATTATGGAAATAGCTTAACTTCAGCTCCCATGGTCCTCAGCATCCTTGTTCAACCTTAAATCCCACCCCTCCTTCACTGGTACCAACATCAGACACTTTGCTGCACAGTGTTGCATCACAAAATGTACAAATATTTGAAATCAAACATAAACACTTTTACATTTGAGTCCATCATAAGCCCCTTTTAACTTTAGTTCTTTGAGAGAGTTTACTTATAGGAAGGAAGCATAGGGTAAATAAAGAACTGAAAACAGAAGGTTCTAGGTCATGCTGAGCTTAGCAGAAGCCTGCAGTATAAGTAACATGGGTGCTGCACCGGGCCCTCTCTGGAGGGTCACCCCCAAACCTTTTGCCATCACCCCTCCTGTTTTCTGAATTTTGTTTTTGTTGGCATTAAGACTCTGAGCACTTTCCCACTGTTAACCTGTGCTAATGTCCTTGTGCTCTCCTTTAAACATGGTAAAATTGGCTTATACCCAAGTGGCACATTTAATTTACTTATAAGTCCCTAGTAAAGTGGTACTACATGTAATTGGGGCCTGTAAATTAAACGCTACTAATGGGCCTGCAACACTCCTTGTGCCACAAACTAAACTATCACTTTAAAACATGTCACAGGCGTGTCATTGCAGCCTAAGTACAGTTTTAAACTTCCAATTCGACCTGGCAAAATAAGCCTTTAGCCAGGCCTAAACCTTCATTTTAAATACATATCAGTTACCCATAAGTTAGGCCCTAAAAAGCCCTCAAGGTAGGCTGCATTGTATGTAAAAAGTAGGACATGTGTTTTTAAGTTTTACACGTCTTGGTAGTGAAAAACTCCTAAATTAGTTTTTGCACTACTCTAAGGCCTACCTCTCCCATAGGATAACATTGGGTTATCCTATGGGAGAGGTAGGCTTTAGAATAGTGATTATGCTTAATAAGTGCTAACGTTTTATGCTTAATAAGTGCTATTGTTTGATTGGGAACAGGTAGAAATGTCATGTTTGGTCTCAAAGGCGGACCAAAGGCAAACTTGTCTGCTCCCATTCATGCCTGGATGGTGCCAGGGGATAGGACCCCCAGTTCTCTGGCTCCGGAACCAATAAGTTACTCGGCAAAAGAATTGCTAGTGTGGCACTCTGTTCCCCCCACGCCTTGTGTAAAGTCTGTCTATATACCGGGAAAAACTCCAGACAACCTGACCTCAAAACGAGACGAAAATGGAGTAAAATGCTATCAAACCCTAACCTGCATGTAACAGAAGAATTAGATAGAGCGACCCCAACAGGGGACCCCTCGACAGATACCTACATGTTTAATGACTGGATGACCTCACTAGCCAACACCCAGTAAAAGCCTCCCAAATAAAAACTCTGGCCCCTGGTTCACCCCTATGCTAAAAGAGCTACAAGGCCAGTGTAAAAAACTGGAACGCATATGGAGAAAAAACTACAAACAAGAAGAGCTCCCCACCTTTAAAGCAGCTCTTAAACAATATCACCAACAAATCAGAATAGAAAAGAGGGCATACTACTCCAATCTTATCAACCAGGCAGCGTCCGATCAGAAAATGATCTTTAACATGGTAAAATCTTTCACCGACCCAAAAGTGTTAGAACGCAAAATTCCGCCGTCACAAAACTTATGTGACCAGATAGCTGAATATTTCGACAATAAAATCAAAGATTAAAAAAAGATTTTAAGAAGAGAAACTCCCCGCCTTCAGAAGGAAGGGCCCTAGAAAATAGAACAGGGCTAAACTGTTTCAAGGAGATTAGCCTGGAACAGTCCCGGCAAGCCAATCTATCATCTAAATCAGGGTCCCCTCTCGATCCCTGCCCCCCGAAAATTCTACATGCTCTCATTGATATCATAAACCCTATCATCAACAACATAATTAACTCCTCTTTCAAGCTACCAAAAGTACCAGATAATTGGAAAATTGCCTCGGTTAAACCCCTCCAAAAAAAGAAATTACCAGACCCGACGACTCTCTCCAACCTCAGACCCATCTCGTTGCTACCAAGTCTGAGCAAAATAGCTGAGAAGCTAGTCAACACGCAATGAAACACCTATCTGCAAGAAGCTAACATTCTGCATCCCAAACAATCGGGTTTTAGGCCTGGCCATTCAACAGAATCAGTGCTGCTCCATACATCAGAAACTTGAAAATTTGCCTTAGATCAAGGTAAAAATGAAGTACTGATTCTTTTGGACCTATCGGCCGCATTCGACTCGGTCTCCCACGACATCTTGGTAGACAGACTTGTGGAGAGTGGCATCTCTCAAAAAGCCTTGGCCTGGTTAATTTCTTTCCTGGACAACAGGAGACAAATAGTAACCTTAGGCAACTTCAAATCGACAGAAAAACAATTGCTCTCTGGCATCCCACAGGGCTCTGCCCTGAGCCCAACACTGTTTAATCTTTACATGATACCGTTGCTTAACCTGATTGCATCCTTTGACGTTGAGTCCATCTCGTATGCGGATGACACTCAGCTAATTCTCACTCTTGACAAAAATTTCACAGCAGCTGAAGAAAAATTCCAGAATGTCTATCCGCAGTCATGGACTGGATGAAAACAAACCACCTCAAATGTAACAGTCAAAAACGGAGATCATGCTGCTTGGTAAATCCAACATCTTCATGCCCAAACAATGGTGGCGGCAGTGGCGGTGCGTCCATTGGGGCGCTGGGGTGTTGCCCCACTAATGCTGGCACGGCCCCATTCAACGCTATAATTAATTACATATCATAATTCTTCGTTCTACAGCGTCAGAACTTGTTCTGACGCTAGTTCCAATCAGGACGCTGTCACGCTGAAGGGGGTGGGGCTGCGGCAGCACTGAGGGTTTGACTAGACTGACAGCGGGTGAGCGCACTAGTGCACATGTTCGACCAGCCGGAACATGCGCAGTAGCCTTCCCCTTAGGAGAGCGAGGGTTGCTTGTTGCCGCAGCCCCGGTCTCCTAATGGGCGGGGAGAATCTCTGCTCAAGCCAATCCTGGCGCTGCTGGAGCAGCGTCAGTGTTGGCTGAGAGGGGTTGTGACGCAGCTGTTCCAGTTCCGAAGTTGAGGCAGAACGCAGAAGGCGCCAAAACGGCACGGACCCGGGTCCGGTAAGTTTTTTATTTTAATTTTAAATCAACTCCTCCGGCCCCCACCCGCGAGTATTGCGAGTCGCCACTGGCTGCTCTTCATTCTCTCCCTTCTTCATGGCCCTCCTTAGAGTTCTCATGCTCCTGTGTTCACTCTCACCTCCACGCACCTCTTTTACTCAACTATTTCTTTCCCTCACCCCCGACAGCCGTGAGCCTGGCAGTTGAGACTTCCATTGCGTTCCCCACTGCTCTGTGGCTCAGAAAATCAAATCGCATTGGCTTGTTAGGAAAGAAGTTTTTCTGATGAATACTTCTACCCGTACGTTCCTCCCCTATAGAACAATCCCAGGCATCAGACTGAATCGGGGAACTTCAAAGCTCTCATGTCGCTGCTTGTGGGGGCACTGGCTCTTTATTTACGCCAGAAGTGGCATCTGGTGAAGTCCTCAAAGACATACAGCGCCCACAACGTCTCCAGTTTGCATTTTTTAGTGCCTTCCACACAGATCTGGAGCTCTTTCTCTGAGATTTTTCCTCTCACAAAAAAATCAAACAGTGCAGTACAATGTGGAACCAGGTGGAAGAGAGACAAGACGAAGAACAGCTTCAGGGGTAAGTCAACCTGTCACTTTTCCACTCTCACAGGACATTCGTCCTCAGAGCCAAAGTTATTGCACCCCCAGACACCCTTCAGTTCACCTCACCTGCTTGCTCTCATTCACCCCTCCCCCACCCCGCTGATTCTCATTCCCTGTCATCGAACTGCTCTATAAACAGTTTTTTGTTTTTTAGCAATATTTTTATCAAGCACTCGGACCTGTTGGCTCACTAGCAATAAAAGCGGGCAGTAAATATGCAAGTGTGGTGGGGCATTGAAAAACCTCTAAAAACCGCGTGCATGCAACTGTGCTGTGCATGATGTCTAGAACCGGCGTTGCTGACTAAACTCATCACCTGACTGCAAAAACTTAAGCGCAGAGTTTAAAAAAATAAATTATATATATATAACAGCAAACAACAGAAAACCGCTCCAAGTTGCATCTGTTTCTTGGTGCCAATTAGTAAGTGACGTAGGTGTGGAAATATGTCCCTCGGAGCTGATTTTGTTGTGTCTCCGGGCACTTTTCGTCAGCCAGCAGGCAATCGTTGTGTTTTACCTTCAGCATTTTTGTGCACTTAGAGGGAGGGTTGTTTTCAGGGAAATATTACACGGAGTGATTTTGTGCAAATTCAGTTGCATTGTTGTGTTTTACCTTCAGCATTTTTGTGCACTTAGAGGGAGGGTTGTTTTAGGGAAATATTACACGGAGTGATTTTGTGCAAATTCAGTTGCATTGTTGTGTTTTACCTTCAGCATTTTTGTGCACTTAGAGGGAGGGTTGTTTTAGGGAAATATTACACAGAGTGATTTTGTGCAAATTCAGTTGCATTGCAGCAAGATGAATTTTAAGTGTTTGACAAAATGTTTAAGGATGTGTTACTGTGCAGCGTGGATTGAGCGTTTGTACAGCGTGGACTGTGCGGAAAGGCTGATGTGGAATGGGTACTGGGCGGTGCGGAACATGAACCTGCGCTGTGCAAAAAGTGGCATTCAATAGTGCAGCATGAAGGGATGTGCGGAGCTAAACATGGTATAGTCCAGTCCAGAGGGTTGGACTTAAAAGCACAGACTAGACTTTTGGACAGTGCAGGGCAGAGCATAGGGCTGGTCAGCACACGAGAGAGACCAGACTCCTTTAAAAAAAACTTGATTTTGGGTGATTACACCATGTGCTATGTGCAGATGTGAAGAATGCAGCATGGAATTGAAAATAGCCCTGGGTGGAATGTAGGGTAAGCATGGTTGGAAAATGGGACAGAACAGCGTGAACATGAATGCTCAATGCAGAATACGAGTCTACGCAGGTCAGAGAGAGAGCGGGAGGGAACTGTGCCTTGCAGGGCACGGCACTGCACAAAGAAACAAGTGGGACTTCACTATGCAGCACATTGCATTGCACATTGTAGTACAGAAAGATGGGCTGCACAGAGCATGGGACCGCAGCACAGAATAATGGACTAGGTTGTGTACAAGGTGTGACTGAGTAGTACGACATATGGGTCTGGGAGGGCAAAATGTTACACTTGTGCATAATGTAAATTCTATGCAACCTAGAGTGTGTGTCTGGCTGGTCTATACTCCTCTTGTTTTTCACCCACTCCCAACACGTGTCTATTATGGCTTTTTTCCTGCTAAGCTGTTCTGTAACTCTGGGTCCATCTCTGCCTCTTATTTGGATATTTTCTGCAGTCTTCATCTTCGACTTGTGCAGTCCATAACACAGTGCTCTGGGTTTAAGCCTTGTTCAGTGTCAATTGCAGTTTGGAGCAGTTGACAGAACTCCTGCTTGTCTTATCTAAGGAGTTAGCAATCGGCGCATGCCTGCACTCCGTTATACCCTTGTGTTCTTGCAGTACAAGGCTGTTGACCAGTGAGGAAGGGCATTCTGGGAACAGTGAAAAGAGGATGCTGAAGAGGAAAGAGAGGGGTTTGAAGATGTGCAGATGGACAAGATATGCAAAGAAAAAGAGGATACATATCTAACATAAAGCACACATAATTGAAGGCCAAAACTCCTTCCACAGGCCTCAATGCTATTTAATTCACAGACTCACTATTTCAGAATTTAAACATTCAATGTTAATTATTTATAAGAAATCATTTTTGTTACTCATTTATCTTAAACAGCTAACACCCAGTGACAAAGCCAATCATACTGACAGGCTTTAGGCGTATGTCAGTTGCTGTGCCATTTATCTGGATAAAATTACATCTCAGAGAGAAACCAAAATACCGGTCTGATGGCACACTATGGGAATCACAGAAATGTATTTGGCATGTTCCTTTATAGGGAGCACCCACTTTTTTCATCTCACTTAAAGACCTGTCTGCACATATTTCTATATGACTGGTTACAGCCAGCAGCTGTGGGTGCTTCCCGAAGTCTGGTTAGAACATATTTTTCCAAAGTTAATGCTGCATGCAGTGCAAGACACTGGGCAAGCATACATTTTAAAGGGCTAAAGTTGTCATGCAGAACAATTTACATATTACAGTAACTGTTGAACAAATTAATGCAAGAAGATACGGGACAGTTTTTAATGTTTAATATTTCAAGACTATACGTTCCCACTGCTTAATGAGCCTTGCTTTATCGCTGCATTCATTTGCTTTAAAATGCACCATTTGCCAATCTTTTTAATTTCTTTCTCAGGAGAGGGACTCTCCCTAGACTCCAGATTTGTCCATTGAACTTGTTCACATCGCTAACTAGTGTTTTCTATTGGAAAGGGTAGAGCCAAAGCAGTCTTGCTTAGTACCCTAGCCCTCTTCAGAAGTGAGACTTGCTTGGCAACCCAGAAATTCTCTGAAATAAAGTATGACTTTTCTTTTATGAATGCCTAGAAGACCTGAATTTTTAGTCCATTTATCACAGAAATAGTGCTGAAAATCGCACCAAAAAGATGCCAATTTTTTAAAAATTTCTTCACGGGGGAGAACCCCCCCGAACCCCCCTTATTGCCGTCTGGCTCGCTCGCTCGCATACGCTTATTTGTTCTGCATCCGCCCCACCAGTTTCAAATTCCACCAGCCGCCACTGGGTGGCGGGTGGCCGACTGACGCGGCACCACCTCCTACCACAGTAGACACTGTGAGAAATCTAGGGATTTGATTCGACTGTGTACTGTCCTTTCACCAGCAAGCCCTCTCGGTGGAGAGCACGTGCTTCCACATGATAAAAACCCTCAAAAGATTTTTCGATCTACTTCCTGCCAAGGCCAGAAAAACAGTGGCAGTAGCCCTAATTTTGTCTCGCTTGGATTACTGCAACAGCCTATATGCAGGAGCAAAATAGGTAGTGCTGAAAAGACTACAGAGAGTCCAAAACGCGGCAGCCTGGCTGGTATTAAAACTACCTAGGAGGTCCTCGGCCACAGCAGCACTCAAAACCCTCCACTGGCTGCCCATACATAAAAGGATTCTCTTAAAAACCCTAGTAATCATTTTCAGAACCCTCAAGAATACAGGACCCAAATACCTAAGATCCAGAATTAAACCATACATTACCCAACGGCTTCTGCGATCATCCTCGGAAAATCTCCTGGCACCCCCCGCCTTCCACCTCTCATCTAGAGGGGGAAAGTCATTGGCAGTCCTGGGAACTAAAGCCTGGAATAGCTTGCCCACCCAGTTGAGACTGGCACAGTCTGAACCCATGTTCAAGAAACTCTTAAAAACCTGGATCTTTGCGGCCCCAGACCAGTTAGTGCTATCACATATCTGACCTTTCTACCTGACTTTTCTCACTAATTCCTCACCACAGCCCCCACCCCCCAGTTTCCGACAGCGCCCAGATGCTCCTTGGAGTGAACGTTGCGCTCTATAAATGCTATCATTCATTCATTCATTCATATCCAAGGGGTGAAGAGGTGCAAAGACAGTAAGTTATGAATCAAGAATTAAGACGCAAGAATGTTCGTACTTCACAATGCAAAGGCAATTTGTTCAGTCTATTCTATATGAGGTGTCGATCAATAGTTAAACATAAACTAGATATATTTAACTTCATTTTCAATTATAAGCCAGATATTCTATTTTTAAACGAGACCTGGCTAAGGGAGAACTCTACACTTGATACTGTGCAAGCTGCTGTACAGGGCTATGTGATTGTCAGGCAGGACTGGACCTGGACAGATCAAAGAGGAGGCAGACTTGCTATTATATGTAGATCTGGTGTGAAAAATTCTACTCTAGAGTTTAAGGTTACAGGCTGTGAAGCTGTATCTTTCACACTTGAATTAGTGAAGAATTTTTATTTTTCGGGAGTCCTGATATATCGCCATCCAGGGTCTTCCTCAATTATCAATATCGTGTTAGCAGAACGCATAACTCCACGTGTGTTAAACTATTCAAATTTTACAGAGTTAGGAAGTGTTAATTTACATTTTAACAACATCACCCGCTCTGCACTCAGAACTTTGATAGGTGAAGTGGAAAGTACACAACTTACACGAGTAGTGTATCCAACACATAGTGCAGGTCATGCATTTTGGACCTAATTTTCTACAATCTTCTTAATCTGGAAATTGGGGACCCTATTTCAGCAATTTGGTCAGACCGCTTTGCCATCCCCATGGTAGTGGTATATGTTGGGGCTGACAGATATTCAGCTCTACCACCTACAAGGACTAGACGATGGTTAAAACTTGCTCCTGGCCACTTTTGTCAACTCCTGGGTGCCACTAAACCCAGTTTGTCCAACAGTGTGGCAGAGGCCAATGGGGACGTTGATAGGTGGATCGTAGGTGCTTTGGACAAAACAGTTCCTTTAAGTTTGGGGTCCTCACCTAGATTGAAACCTTCAGCCACTTGGTTTAATGATAGCTAAGCAGCTACGAAGGAAAAATGCAAACATTTAGAACAATTATGTCAGAAAGCCTATGAGCCAGCATGTAACTTGGAATATACGGCAGCCCTTAAATTTTACCACAACTTGCTTAGGCAGACCCACAAAGTGTATTTTGTGGATAAAATTCAGAATGCTCCAAACTCATTGAGAGAGATTTTATCTACAGTTAAATCTTTGACAACTTCATCATTAACAACCCCTTCTGCTCCTCTGTCACTTGAACAATGTAATAATTTGGCCTCCTTCTTTTTAGGTCTCGCGCCTAGCGTTGCAGTGCGCAGCACTGCTCGCGCAGCGCGAGACCTCTAGAAAGGGCTTCTGAAAACGACCCACACGCTCGTGCGTGTGGTTTTGTTTTCGGAAGCCCACATTGGCTGGAGCGTACGTTTTTTTGATGGGGACGGCACGCGATTGGTCAAAGGCGGGCGCATGTCCCGCCTTTGCCGCGCCCATTCCCGACGGTGGCCAGAACGCGCAGCAGCGCGCGTTCGTCTGCTGCCGCTGCCGCACTCCCTCCCCCAGCGCCTCTGTGGTGCGCGCGCACCACTGGTTCTTTTCATTGCTATATTCCGTGCGCAATTAATGGACTGCCATGTTGAAGTCGGGAACTTCCTATTTATTTCCACCAATGATGGCGGTGCTGTTCGTGCACGCGCCTTGTCGTGCGTCATTTCCGTGTCTTCCTGTGGTTGTAGCTGTCGTCGGTCATCGTGTGGAGTAGCTGGGTGTTGGAGGTCTCATCTGTTTTTTTTTGTTTCTTGGTGCGGTTTGTTCTTGAGAGAGAGCGAGAAGATTGGGTGATGAACGGCGAGATTGAAGATAGTCTTTACTCCCGATGTAGCATGCAGGTTTTGAGATCTGTGTAGTTGCTCGCCTTTCTCACTATTCTGATACTGCGACGCCATTAGTGGGTTGTCTCGAAGTGTCATTGCTTTCGAGACGTTCGGCTCTCCTGAACTTCCAACAGTGGTTACTGCCAGGACTGCTGTTTAGACGTCTCCACGACACATTAAACGTGTTAAAATATCGCTGTGTTGAATAATGGCTCCTAAAACTGTTGGACTTTTAATTCACTATTCTTGATGTGGGCGGGGAGAAGCTTTTTCTGACACCGAAAAGTATTTATATTAAATAGGATTTTTATGTGAATTACACATATATATTTTTTTAATGTGGCTTTAATTATACCGATTTATGGTGTATTACATTATTCGGCGATGCTTATTTTTTTCTTTTCGTTAGGATGAAAGTATCTTTGAGCTTCGTTTACGTTCAGACCCGGCGCAGGCGTCACCTAAACATTTTGACACAGAGAATGGCTTTACCAACTTTCTACAGTGTAGGGAGGGGTAGTGGAGGCTGGAACGCGGATGTTAATCCGTTTATAGTATGTGTGAGGTTTTAAATAGTCAACGTTTAATTTGTGTTCTAATACAATGATCACTTTCATTGCCACACAGTGTAGTTAAAAGCTTTAGCTGGCGTGGTTGTGACACGGGGAAGCCTTTACTACTAACAACTGGAAATTGCTCTAGCTTTAACTGCACAATTTCGAAAAGGGAATTTGTGTGGTTTTGTTTTCGTGTAACTTTGTGGAAGAGTGCTTTAATGACTCTAGGATATGGGGAAGAATAAATCTCAGTATGATGTTTTTTTGAGAGGGGGCAGTGTAACTCTTACTGTAAAAACCATTTCGACATGGAGTCCATGTAGCAGTAATTATTTGGTATCTAAGCAGTTTTGATCGGTGGTTGGTGTTTAACATAAATACGACAATTGGATGGTTTGTTTGAGCAGTACAGCATATGTTATAGCGGAAAAGTGATGGATGGTTAAGTAGTTGGAGATGTTTGTAGGGGATAACGTGGCAAAATAGAGATTTGTGCATAGTCAGATCATTGCTGAGCTGTGAGCCCAAGAGATATTGGGAAGCTATCAAAAACCTCTAGTAGAGTTTAGGGTTCAGAAAACAAGGCGCATCAGATCTAAAGAGGATGAAAGCCAGTTCCCATCCTCCAGTATGTGATGATATGACAAGATAATGTGTGGGGCTATCAATAGTGTAAACTGCAGCACACCAATAGAAAAGAATGATGTACTGTGGAGAGGTGATGGACAGTCTTTCTCAACAAATTAACATATTTTTTCAGTTTACATTAATATAACTATTCAGTCGTTTAGAAAAAACTGGGTTTAATACAGGAAAGCAAAGTCAAGATCTGTTTTAAATTGGAGTTTTGCTGTTCTGGATAGACTGTTTCTTTTGGCACCCAGCTAGCGATCACTTTTGAGAGTGTCTTACTGTCTAGCATTCAGCGGTGGTACAAGCCTATATGATTAACCTGATGAAGCATCCTTGCTTATAGAACTAACACAGTATTTGTGGCCTCCTGTTAGAAAATATAGGTATTTTCTGTAAGAATAACCGCCTGGCACAGCAGATGTAATGGGGCCATAATCTGAGGAGATAGAATGCAGAAGGTGGACAGAAACAGGTTTCAGTGGAGGTCCTTTGTAAAATCACAATTTCCTAGTTGCTAATCTTTTGTGGTATGTGAAGTAAATCCATAGAGAAAATACACTAGAATCAAATCATTCCAGTTGTTCTGGGATTACATATTACACAACATGAAGGATGCATGAAATATCCAAGTAAAAGCCAGTCTTTTTTTCCTGAGTTTAATTTCAGGCACTTCTTTGCCATGTAGGTGATTAGTCTTCAGGATGCAGCCTCTAAAGCGTAACAAGTCCTTCTGCTTGTCCCCAAAGACACACTACACTTTGGTTTGATGTACTTGTGCAAGGTGAAAATGAATGTCATCAAACTGGGGGGTGTATTTGTATGTGTATATATATGTGTGTGTTTATTTTATCTCACGGGAAAGGGCTCTGAAAGAAGATTAAATGAAGAGGACAAGGAAAGGAGCTAATGGTTTGTAGCAGGCCAGCCACTTCCGTTCCATTTCACTGGTACAGAGCGACCCGTTGGTCACCTGTAAAATATCAAGGTTCCTTGTATGGAATGCCACTCAAAGGTCTAGTAAGACTGCAGTGGTATTATCAGCCTTCATTCATTCTTACTCAAGTAGAGGTGATTTATGAACACTGATTATAATGTGCAGCCAGTGGCAGTAAAAAGCAATTTTCATGAAGTTGAGAAACCATGACTGTTGCCTTTCCTCTCATATGGCATAACTCCGCCTCTGGCTCACTTTTATCCAGGTATTTTAACAAGTGCCTCATAATGTGCCACAATCTTAGATGGGACAATGATATATTTTTTCAGGGTTTCCACTGCAGCCACGTTTGAGAAATCCAAAACACCTCTGGAAGTTGCAGATTTAGCCAATCTTCCCAATCCATATCTGGAAATCATGCAGACTGTAACCCACAAACCTCCCCTGCGCTACTCGAGAACGGTGGGTTCAGGGCAAAGATCAGACCTGTGAACCTATAGGACTATGTCTTTTAGTGAGTTCTGAAGCCTCCTTTCCAGGGATGAACATATTGAAGAAATCCACACTATATATTCAAAATACTTTTTTTTTTTTTTGTTTTGTTTTTTTACAAATACCCTAATCTAGTGCACGTTATGACTAGATGTTAATGTAAAAACCAACTTTATGGTTGTAAATAGAAAGACTATTAAGCAGTGTATTAAAAAGAATTGCAACATACTTGATGGTGTTCAAATGACATTCATTAAATTGAACCATTTACTAATTAATTCAATCTTTGGGAACAAACCCATATCCTTCCCTTTCGCAGTCCCTAGGTAACCCTCATTCACACAAATTAGAGTTTGTGGCATACCGTGAACTGGAATTTGTTACTCAACCAGCTACTGTGCTTTGAGAAGGCAACAGTCTAGTCTGTCTTATGGCATGCCCACAGCGTAGAAATATGCTGCTAACGCCTGGATCAGAGAGTCCATAGCCTTCACTGCAGAGGTTTGCAGTACGCAGCCTAAAGTAAATTCCAAATGGAAAGCTGCAGATGTCTTTCCAAAGAGGTCTGTCAGACTTAAATACCCTTTTCTGATTATTATGACCAGGTCAAACCTCGTTAAAAATGATGTAAAAGATAACACAAATTATTTTGCACATTTACCAAAATATACTGCTTCTTATAAATCACATTATACAGATACCCTATCAACCTACAATAAAGCAAAATTATAATGTGTTATGTCTAAACAAAGCGTGTATTTATAAATGAAAAATATGCACTTAAAATGCATGAACGTATGAACTGCAGATGGGTCACATATGCAGACAATGGAAAGCATACATTAGTGGATTGGTAGTTGCAATGCAACAGGTCTCGCATTAGTGAAAGTTTGAGCTATTGGTGTTGCAAATGATAATGTTTGTTAGATTTTATTTTTATCAAACAATATCCCAGCAGTAGCATAAGTAATTTAAAAAAATGGAAACATATACTCAGCCGCAATGGTTCGTTTTATAACTGCATTAAGGATGCAGTACCTTTGTGGCTAATAGAGATCCATTTATAACTTCACAGGGACACTTAGTAACAGCCTGTGGTACTGCACCCTTTCTTCGCTTTGTGTATTTTTTTTATTGCTTATGTTACTGAGGGCATACCTTTTGACCCAAAAAAATCTAACAAACATTCTTATTTGCAATGCCAATAGCTCAAACTTTAATAATGCGAGACCTATTGCATTGCAAATGCTTGTTTTCAAAAGGTAACAAGATATATAATACCTTCCCTGTAGAGGCCAGAAACTATCCAGTTTTGGAGACCTGGTCAATAACGTCACAGGAATCCCCTCGCTTATTAAAGTTTGATTGCATTCAACAGGAGGAGATTTTCACTCTCTGTAATATCGTTAAGTCAGGTTCTCCTTTAGGTCCAGCTCCTCCTTGTATTCTGGAGCATGGTTCTCTATTCAGCTATCCACTGCTGTGTGAGTTATTGAATCTACTATCACCAGCGGGTATGTGCCACAGGCTTGGAAACATGCGTGGTGATTCACCATTTGAAAAAAACTATGTTAGACCCCGTAAAGTCAGATAATTATCAGCAGTCTACTTGTTACCCTTCTTTACTAAGATTGTGGAAAAACATGTAAACAAACAGATATTATTTTTAGAAACAAATAACCCCCTTCATTGGACTCAGTTGGACTTCTGTACCTCTCATAGCACAGAATCGACCCTTTTCTTGGCTATGGAGAATTTGCAAACAATTTTAGATCAGGAGAGGGTCAGCAGCTGTTATTTAGCTCTACCTAAGCACAGCCTTTGACAAGGTCTCTCATAATATTCTGTTAAAGAGACTTTTTGATTGTGGGATCGTCAATGAGGTGTATTTATGGATAGCTAGGGTTTTGCAAGACAGATCATTTTAATTGACCCTACAGCCTCTCCGCTCCAATGCCGTCCTTCTGCAGCAAGGTGTTTCTCAGAGCTTATCCCTGAGTACTAATCTTATTAATATTTACATTCCGCTGTTAGCGGATATTATAGACGCATTCAGATTTTCGCTAATTTCGTATGTAAATGATATGTAGCTGATTATTACTCTTTCACAAGGCTCCACTGTATGGGCCCCTCAGCAGAGTCTTTGTGTCATGGAGGTGGCAAATCGGATGGATAGTGACTGTTTAAAGCTCAAGGGGGAGAAATCAGAGATCCTGTTATTGGGCAACTAGATGAACATCTGGTCCCCTACATGGTGGCCTGAGCGCTTGGGCCCATTTCCAGACCCAAAGCTTAACGTAAAAAATGTAGGAATCTGGCCAGACCAAAAACTCACTTTAGATGATTGTCAATTCGCTGTCAGATAATTGCTTTGAGATGCTGAGATGCTTGAAGAAAGCGTTATACTTTCTGTCGCTTTTGGCTTAGAAATCTGTAATTCAAGCTTTGGTAATAGCTCAACTGGATTACAGTAATGTTCTCTACTTAGGCCTTTCCCAGACAAGATTAGTTAGTTTACAGAGGATTCAAAATTGAGCAGCACAGCTGCTAGACGTGCATCTTTCAGGGCTGATCAGCGAGAACTTCACTGGCTGCCGTTCGATAAATGGATCCAATTTTAAAGTCTTGTGCTAAATCCCTAGGGCACTTTTGAATACAGGTCCACGATTTCTTCAAAGTTTGATAAAGACTTACACCCTTTGCAGGATCATGGTCCTGCTACGCTCGGCTAGTACTGGTGCCCAGGATCGATAAAGTTAGAGAAGTGGGTGGGTCTTTCAAAATTCATGCCTCAAAAATCTGGAATAACATACTATTACAGCTCCGGCAAATCTCTTCAGCAGCCTTTAGAAGACAACTAAAAACCTGGCTTTTTAAATAATTTCAATCTTTGCATCTATCCAGCAGATTTTAGACAATCCTCAGTTTGTCAGCATCTGAACGCTGGGACATTTCGGAAAAAGCAGCCATGCACTGTACAAATTAATATCATCCTGGGCAGGGAAAGGAAGGGACTTTTCAGAATCAGATGTGGGGGTAGCCCAGAAGTTTCCCCCACTTCAAAGGCTGACACTAGGTATAAATATTGGATCCTCAAACCAACGATTCAGTTGCCTTGTTTCCCAGAGGACTGACCTGCTGCTTGAGGCTTGCCTTGTTCCCCAGATGACTGCCCTGCTGCTTGAGACCTGCCTTGTTTTTCGGATGACTGTCCAGCTGCTTGAGGCGTGCCTTGTTCCCCAGAGGATTGCTCTGCTGCATGAAGACTGCCTTTTTATTCAGAAGACTGCCCTGCTGCTTGAGTCTTGTCTGGTTCTCTAGAGGACTGTGATGCTGCTTGAGGCCTGTCATGCTCTCTGTGAAGGAAGACTGGACCTACTCCCTTTATCCTAGACTACCTGAGGACACCAAGGTTCAGTTGGCGGGCCTCCTGTTCTGAGCTACAGGGACAGAACAAGCTCCAGAGACCTCCCTGCAACTGATGCCTGAGCCCTGCTGGCCTCTGCTAGGGTGAATCCCTGAACCCCAAGACATGCCTTTGCCCCAGACTTTAAGAAGGTAACTTTTCAGGAGGACCAATCTGGTCCACGTGTCTGGCCCACACTCCATTGCAGTCGGCCTGAAATTGTGACTTATCCCTAGTCCAGCATGACCAGATGACCGCTTGTGGTGCTTTATGCTTTTAGGTGCTTTATCTAACTAAAGCTTGGAAATTGCATATATCCTGTGCTACTGATTCGGTATTTCTTGTTTGTGTCTCATTTTTTGTATTAAAATGTATTTTACTTTTCTAAACTGGTTTGGGATTTTTCTTGTTTTGTGTTTTCACTTTACTATTGTTTTTAACACAGTGCCTCTAAGTTAAGCCTGACTGCTTTTGTGCCAAGCTGCCAGAGTGTTAAGCACAGATTAATTTAGTGACTTTAGTGGTTCACCCTGACAAGGATTGTGGTGTTGCTTGAGCAGGATTTACACCCCCCTCAACCAATAACTACATTTCTTTTAATGGAATCATATGGTAAATGTTTTCTATGGGGAACTCTTTGCCTGTCCTTGTTACGGTTTAAGAATTGTTGAATCTCCGATCTTTTACTGAGCTATGCAAGATCCCTGGGGATCCAGGAGTCAGAGCTCTAGGTCACTGGACACAGTTCAGACAACAACCAACATATATCTTTTAGAGTTCTTCAGTTGACCCCCAGCAGTAAGTGGGTGGAGTAGGGGTTTCCACTGCAGTTGGTCCCTCTGTGACACATTGGAACTCATTTAGTGCTCATGCAATATGGACGCATTGATGCAACAAGTGTTTTGCGTCTGTTGTGGTGGGGTGTGAGGAAGGGTGTGATGGGGCACTGTGAAGGGATGGACAGTGTGTTGTGAGGAATGAGGGAGGGTGTGATGAGCACTGTGAAGAGATGGTCAGTGATGTAGGGTGGGAGAGAGGGAGGGAGTGACTTTGTGGGGTGTGATAGTCTGGACAGAAGCCTTCCTTTGGAGAGTAAGTCTAAAGGCGCAAAACACACAGGGCAATCAGAGGTACAGGACGTACAGAACAATCTGTTGTCTCTGGAAAGTTTCACCTGCTCTCCGCATTGCTCGTCCCCTCTCGACACTCATTCCCTCTGGTATCTTGTACGAATCCCTGCTCTTGGCAGCCGCTGTCTCCAGGAATAATCCCTGCTGTACCTCAGGGTACACAGTGCACACAGGTGTGTTCAATAACAACATTGTCACGTGTTCACTCTTCTTCGGAATTAAAGTGTATCTTACAATATTCCAAGCCTGTCTGTTTACGATGGGTTTCTCGAGCAGGTACCTCGTCATAACCTCAGGTCAAGGGGTCAATAGGTCAGGCCTGCTGGTCTTTTTGTAGTAAAAACACAAGACATTGGGTTGTGTTTGTGGACACAATGAGGGACATTTTAAGGATTTTGGGATCCCAGACGAGACATAATTTGGGATCTCATTCGGACCAACTTTACATTTATTTCCCATTTTCAGAACTAATTCAAGAACTAATTATTCCAAACAATATTGATTTATACCTTAACCTTTCAGAAACAGGGGCACACAGTAGATAAATGTCCTAAAGCATCTAATTATTTGACATGTTCCTGCTACCGCCCTTTTTCCCATGTGCTATTTGGTGACAAAGCCCTTACTGTTTGTATTACTCATTGTGTCAGGCATATCCCTCTCTGCATCACCTAGCACCACATAGGAAGCATTCAATGCACAGGTACACTCAGCACAGAGGTGCCTGCTTCCAACAGGGCACTTTGGTCTCCTTGAAGTGACACAATGCAAGGTGGTGGTTTAGTCTCTGGGATAGGCCACAAGAGATAGAAAGAGAGACAAGACAGACAGAGGGGGAAAAGACTACATTAGGGAGAAGGTATAAGTAGAGAGAGAGGTAAAGAGGAGTAAGCAGGGTAGGGTGAGAGAGAGAGATGAGAGAGCAACAGATAGGTGACCTATAGAAAATTAGATAGAACAAGCATTTGCAATGCAATAGGTCTCACATTCACGTGAGTTTGAGCTATTGGCATTGTAAATGACAATGCCTTTTATTTATGTTTTGGGTTTTAAAACATAAATAAAAGGCATTGTCATTTACAATACTAATAGCTTAAACTCTCGCAAATGCGAGACCTATTGCATTGCAATAAAGGGCCTTCTCGACCGCTTGTTAGATTGTAAATATCAGAGGAAGAGACCGGCCTGCGACGTCTTCAAAGTAGTGATAAATAGTGTAGTGAAGAAGATGTGTAAGTGTTGTAAATTACACAGACACAAAGTGTGAAGTGAGAGTTACATATGATCCGAGCTATAAACACTAACAAAGCGCTCCAACACCTTTCGATCTGTGATTACACTGTCGCGGCTCAGGAGGAAGAGTGGGAGGGGGGTATTTCCTGTCATCTCCGTGATTTGAGTGTGCAGTGTAGCATTGCATAATGTGATTGCTATCTTTGGCCTAATAAAACACACTCCAGCTGTAGTAGGGGCCTGGCTTCACCTCCTGGTGCAGGGGGGGGGGGCTGTGCTTTATGGCAGGCATGTAGGGAGGGAGGGAAGGACTCGGCTGCAGCTCTGGCCTTGTACAGTGCCCCTGCTATTACTAGTGAGCGAGAGGCGCTGAGGTGGTGGTATTGGTATTGGTGGTATTGGTGGTGGTGGTATTGGTATTGGTGGTATTGGTAGTGGTGGTGGTATTGGTGGTGTTATTGGTATTGGTGGCATTGGTGGTGATGGTATTGGTAGTGGTATTGGTGGTGGTGGTAGTGGTATTGGTGGTGGTGGTAGTGGTATTGGTAGTAAGGGTATTGGTGGTGGTATTGGTGGTGGTGGTATTGGTGGTGGAGGTGGTATTTGTGGTGGTATTGGTGGTGGTGGTATTGGTTTTGGTGGTATTGGTGGTGGTATTGGTAGTGATGGTATTGGTGGTGGTAATGGTATTGGTGGTGGTGGTATTGGTGGTGGTAGTATTGGTGGTGGTGGTTGTATTGGTGGTGGTTGTATTGCTATCTTTGGCCTAATAAAACACATTCCAGCTGTAATAGGGCCTTGGCTTCACCTCCTGGTGCAGGGGGGGGCTGAGCTTTATGGCAGGAGGGAGGAATGGTCACAGCTTCAGCTCTGGCCTCGTACAGTGCCCCTGCTATTACTAGTGAGCGAGAGGCGCTGAGGTGGTGGTATTGGTATTGGTGGTATTGGTAGTGGTGGTGGTGGTATTGGTGGCATTGGTGGTGGTGGTATTGATGGTGGTGGTGGTATTGGTGGTGGTGGTAGTGGTATTGGTAGTGATGGTATTGGTGGTGGAGGTGGTATTTGTGGTGGTATTGGTGGTGGTGGTATTGGTTTTGGTGGTATTGGTGGTGGTATTGGTAGTGATGGTATTGGTGGTGGTAATGGTATTGGTGGTGGTGGTGGTAGTATTGGTGGTGGTGGTTGTATTGGTGGTGGTTGTATTGCTATCTTTGGCTTAATAAAACACACTCCAGCTGTAGTAGGGCCCTGGCTTCACTTCCTGGTGCAGGGGGGGCTGTGCTTTATGGCAGGCATGGAGGGAGGGAGGGATGGTCTCGGCTGCAGCTCTGGCCTCGTACAGTGCCCCTGCTATTACTAGTGAGCGAGAGGCGCTGAGGTGGTGGTATTGTTATTGGTGGTGGTGGTATTGGTATTGGTAGTATTGGTAGTGGTGGTGGTATTGGAGGTGGTATTGGTGTCGGTGGTATGTTGGTGGTGGTAATTACACAGACACAAAGTGTGAAGTGAGAGTTACATATGATCCGAGCTATAAACACTAACAAAGCGCTCCAACACCTTTCGATCTGTGATTACACTGTTGCGGCTTGGTGGTGGTGGTATTGGTGGTGGTGGTGGTAGTATTAGGGGTGGTGGTATTGGTGGTGGGGGTATTGGTGGTGGTATTGGTGGTGGTGGTTTTGGTATTTGCGGTGGTATTGGTGGTGGTGGTATCATGAGCCATTTCCACACATCGACTTGGGTATTGTTTATACTGAAGTCGAAGTTAGGTGACAAAAACGTTGTAGACAAGATTTTTTGTTTAGCACATCTTTGACTGAGGCATTGCTTCTTGGTGCTCTTAAATGGCGCAGTGTGCGGACTTGTGCATGTTTTGTATGGTGTAGTGTCCGAAGAGGTTCTGCAAGCTCCACCCTCCCAACCAACTGGCCAGATGACATCGGGTGGGTTGCTAGGTGTTGTGTTCGAGGATGGTGTGTTCAGTGAATGAGGTTGGTAATCAAGGTCTTTGCTGGATTGGTTACTGTCTGATACTAGCACCTAAAAGGCTTGTATATAGCGCATTGTTACTTCCAAGGTGCCCACACTTTTTTAATTTAAGGATAACAGTTCCCCTACTTTCTGTAAAAAGATAACTGTCACAGGACGGTTATGCTTACTTGCCCCGCCCCCATAGTGCACAGCATCATAGTTTCCTTACTTTTTAATATGCTGCTTCTCTGGTCCTAGTGGTAATTCCTCATTCTTAATCCTCTATGCAGCACTGAATTCCTCATTCTTAGTGCACTAGACAGTGCAGCAGCTGTTTCTCTGGCACTGTCGTTAATTCATCATTCTATATCCTCTAAACAGTGCTGCTAGCTGCTACTGTGGTCCCGTCTGTAATTCCTCATTCTAAGTCCATTACACAGTGCAGCAGCTGTTTCTCTTGTCCCAGAGGTAATTCCTCATATTAAGTCCTCTAGGCAGTGCTGCAGCTGTGATTCTGTTCACAGTGGTAATTCCTCATTCTTAGTCCTCTAGGCAGTGCTGCAGCTGCTTCTCTGGTCCCATTGGTAATCCCCATTCTAAGTCCTCTAGGCAGTGCTGCAGCAGTGTTTCTGTTCATACACCCACTACACTCCAAACCAAAACACATAGATAAGAAAAATAGTAATTTATAATGCCAGTAGCTCTAACTCTGACAAATGTGAGACCTATTGCATTGCAAATGCTTGTTTTTATTCTTAGTCCTCATAAGAGACCAGAGGCAGGGAGTTATATTCTTGCGAAGACCATCGGAGACCTTGTTTTGGGCACCAATCCCTGTATATTGCCCATTCAACATTTAAGAGTTTATCAAGGTTATCTCTGTACTTCTCCCTTTGTTGATTTTTGTCATAATCCTCGGACCTCTGAAATTTGCCATTAATACTTCCTGTAGAGATATTTTACACCTATTGGTCACTGATACCATGCAACAAATGGTTCCCATATCATAATCCGTTGTCGTGACCCATTAGTGCAATCTAACTTACATATACGTTGTGCAGTTCTATACCAATCAGTGCAGTCTGGTGGAACTGGGGATACCCACTTCATGCATATTTCCCTTCGCGCAATTACAATTAGTATAAAAAGTAATTGTGCTTGTGACTTCTTCAGTCTACCATCACTCCCATCCCTCTCTAGAATGCCAAATATGGCCAGAGCCAGGCATACCTTTATTTCTCTATTCATTGTGTTCATTAAAATCGTACCTACTTCCTGACAGTAAATGTGGACATCCGGACACTGTCAGAACATGTGGAAACTGTCTGTGTTCAATAGGCCGCATTTAGGGAAACACCTCTTCTTTTGTCCTCCTATCTTCGCAAGTTTCTTCGGGGACCACTATGCCCCGTGCAATGTAAATAAGTGGTTTCTTCTCAGAGGTGCGGATTTAACAGTGGCCCAAAGTGTAGACATTGAGACTTGCCATAAGTTTATTAGCTCCATTGAGGGCAGGTCCATTTTCCACAGTGCTTCTGGCAGAGTGAGGGGCCCATCCTCTCTCAACACTATCATCCAGTACCATTTTGACACTTCTTTTTTCTGATAAATTGTGCCTTGTAGCTTCTCTACCCATTCTGGGTTCCCTTCCATGAACTCCCTTTGTGCACTTGCCCAACTCGCTAGCTGATAGAATTTGAACATAGAAAGTTTGTTGTCCATGAGCCGCAACAGTGTTTCCCGTGTTAGCAGAGTGCCATTTTCTTTCAATTGCCCCCACTTCGTAATTCCTGCTGCTTTTAGGGGCCTAGCTAGACTATCCTGCAGACAGTCTGGTGTTCTCAGAGAATTCCATATAGGGGTAAGCTTAATGTAATACGGGACTCCCAGCACTCGCCTAACTAGAATCCGCACCTTACATGCGGCCTTCAAGGTCTTTAGTCTGATCTTCTTAAACAATTTTGATTGACCAAACTTTAATAAGAAATAGTCCTCATCTTCCGGTAGATTTTTGGTAAGCGCTCGATGTTTCGGGGAAGAATGCTGTAAGCCACCCCTTAGTAGTCGTCTTATATTTTTCAATTGGAAGGCCCATTAATATAGTTGGAAATCTGGGAATGCAATCCCATCTTGTATTTTACGCTTACCTAGCTTTTTCCAAGCAATTCTTGTACTTTTGTGGGGCCATATGAAGGTACCCAGTTCACCTTGTAATTTTTTTAACCCGTCCGTGCTAAATTCAAGGGGTATTGCATTAAATATAAAAGTAAACTTCAGCAGTAATATCATTTTTATTAAGTTTGTTGTACCTAGAATTGATAGGAGGAGATATGCCCAAGATTTCAGAAGTTTGCTAGATTCTGACATAGTTTTGTTGAAATTCACCTGAGCCATCATATCCAAATCTTGTACAACTTGGATTCCCAAATACCTGATTTCCTTTTTTTCTAGGAGCTGACAGAGTGGGTATTCCATGACATCAGTTCTGTTTTTTGTTGGCTCACTAAACTGGCTTGATAAGGTTATGCGACTGGGCAGAGTTTGGGGCTGATGGTGAAAATGTAGCAAAGAGTCGGGTGATAAGGTTTGTCTACGCAATGATCGGCGACACGTCGCCTAGGTCCACCTGTGCAGTAAATTTTGTGGAGTCAGCCTTGTTGTTACCACTGATAGTAGTGCTCCACCTAAGGTGCTTGAGGTTTTCGGTGTGTATACCTTTGCACGTGATACCGGCTGGGGCATGGTAGGACAAGTTGGAATTTATTCTGATAATCTGGGGACGATGGTCGCTTTCAGTGTGCGGGACAATACAGTAGCTTTCGTCTGAGGGTAACATTTCTGCTTTGCATATAGTGTAAACGAGGTAGGAGTAGGTTTTTCCATCAGGTCTTGACCAGTTTGGTGGAATGTCCTGTGGGAGCCGACCATTTAGAACTTTACAGCCCACACTGTTGAGTTGGAGGACCAGAAATTCCCCTAACGGGCCTCATGGGCAGCTCTTTGACTTTGTTTGTTTAACAACATTCTGGGGGCCCCTAGAGGGAGTCTAATCAGAATCCTCATAATGATCTTGGAAGAGGTTTGTGTTGAAGTCACCTGTTATCATACAATCGGCTAGGGGATGCTCCCTGGTCAGATCGCACAGGACCAGTATTAGACGGTTACGTTTTGACCTCTTCTCCCTTGCACTCAGATTGACATAGAAGATAATCAGCCGGAGCGAGCGCTGCGATCTCCAGTTGCTGATTTGAACTCCTTGCAACCAGCTCTCTTGGAATGTTATTGTGTTGATATTCCCTTGAAGTTTTACTGAGATGCAAAAGGACAGCCCACCCTTTGATCTGCCATACTTGTGCTCGCTGGAAACTAGCTTCCTGTGCTCAATTAAGCCCATTATCGGACAGCTTTACTCAGCCAATGTTTCCTGCAAGGAGATGATATCAAAGCCATTCAAGAAGGCTATTTGATCAAGAGACTGGAATTTCTGCGAAAGGCCGTTGATGTTCCAGGAGCACAAAGATAGCGATAATGGCTTAGAGCGCAGACGCGCCATGGAATTGCTTCAGTCAGAACGTCTGCAGGACAGAGCTGATGGCAGCCAGTTCCAGTCGTTTCTTGAGAGGTCGTTAGTTGCCACTCTTTGGTCGCTGGTGGTTGTGATAGTGCGACCCAGGTCGTTTTTTAGAATTGAATAAGGCTCCTTCCTGGGTGGCTCTGAAGGAGTGGGTTTTGTCAGGACCACTGGGTAGCAGGTTTCTTTGAGGGGACTGATCTTAATTCCCCATGCATTAAATGCCTCAGATCTGGATAGAATTAACTGGGCAAGAGTCAGCGAGGCGAAAGTTGCCAGTGTGGCTTCTGAGATTCAATTTGAGTTGAGTTTTAACTGATTGCTATTCATCCAGTCTCTGATATATAACATGGTATTCTGGAAGAACTCCATTGGGTCTGATGTATCATCGATGGTTAAGATCCACTGCATGTCATCAGTGTAATTGCATATTTTCGCCTTCTTCTGCTGAAGAGTGTTTAAGAGAGGATGGATATAAAGATTGAAGCGATGGGAGGGATAGAGAGGATCCCTGGGGCACTCCACAGTTTAAATTAACTTTAGCTGAACAGTAAGGAAAGAGGCGAACTTACTAGGTGCAGTCTTTAAGGGAGGATTTCATCCAGTCTAGGGCAGTCCCTTTTAAGCCTGGTGCTTCGATTCGGTCGGTCAGAATCCTATGATCCACTGTGTCAAATGCCACAAATAGATCTAGTAGGACCAATGCCTGAGAACTACCTTCGTCTGCTTTACCTCTCATGTCGTCCACCACCGAGAGGATGACCGATTTGGTTGAGTGAGAGGGGCGGAAGCCTGCCTAGTGTGGATCGAGGTATTTTGTCTCCTCCAAAAATAAGCATAGGTGTTTTGCTACATGAGCCTCTAAGATTTTAGCGGGGTAGGGGAGAAGGGAGATTGGCCTATAGTTTTTTAGCAGCCGCGGGTCCTCACCAGGTTTTTTTTATAGCGGGATTACCACGGCTTCTTTAAACGATTGAGGGACACGGCCTTGCGTAAGAGATTGATTCATGAGTGATAAGACAATTTCTGAGGAGGCAAAGATGATTTTTTGAATTTGTGGGGGGCATGCATTTTTCGGGGAGCCAGTTTTCACTTTTGTTATTAGTTCCACTAGGTAGTCTTGGCTAATGTAGGGCAGGTTGAGATGGAGGTGTAATTTCTGTTTTCTGGTGCGGTCTTTGTGTCTAACATACTGGTGGGGATAATGTCTTGTATTTCCTTTATTTTGTCCACAAAGAAAGAGTTTAGATCATTGCATCATTTTTATGTTGGGGTGACTGGTAATATAACTCGATATTGGTTTGATATTTCGCCCACTATATCTAAAATGTCTTTGGTTTTATTATTGGAGTTCATGACTTTGTTTGAAAAGTATGTTTTTTTAGCCTGTAGGATAGTTTTTTATGATCTTTCATGCTTTGTACAAAGAGCTCCTTATTTTCCGTCAGATACGTTCTTTGCCATTTACGTTCTGCATGACGTGTTTTTATTTTGCCTGTCTATAACTCTTCTGAGAACCATTTGGACACCTCATGGCGGCAAATGGATCTAATTTTTTGGAAGGTGCATGTATATTACTGGCCGTCCTTTGCCAGTTTGAGATTGCTTCCTCTAATTCGTCCTGATTCTCCGTCATAGGGGGGCAGATTGGATGCCAGATGGACAAGGAGGGCTCAACAGTATGAATTGGTTTCGACTGATGACTTGGGGAGCTCCAGGTCCCGTCACTCGGAGGGAATCGTTTGTGACCTGGGCAAGATCCCTGTTAACCGGGACAGGAAGCCCGGGTTGGTCAACAGGACAGTCTGGGTTTGTCGTCAGCCCATGCCCACATGAGCCAACGTGGGTGGCCCTCAATATTACGTCTTCTGGATTTGAGCCGGATTGTCTTGATGGTTGACATAGCCTGTTGCTGGTGGGCATTGGGCCTTCTGTTTGGGTCGAAAATGAGACATGCGTTTGTCTGGTGGGGGCCATTTTCTTTGCCGTTGTTCTTTTACTTGTGAACAGCGGGAACAGACTGCGAGTGGCAGAGGAAGAGTTGCTACTGGTTTTATTTTGCTGCTTCCGAAGTCTCATCCATTCCCTCATGCTGAGAGGATGTGATGGCTGAGTTCCTTCTAAGTCAGTGATCCCGGGGGCTGGCTGGAGCACAGCGCTAGAGGTCGCTGCTGAGGGGGGCTGGTGTGGTATACCTGCCTGCTCGGGTTTCAAACTTATTGACTGAGTATGTCCGTTCGTTGGGGAACAATCGTGGCCTTTACAAGCCCAGATATTGGTTACATTTGTTGTCACTGAAGGACTAGTCACCGGCCGAGAGCCTGCAAGCTCAGGACTTGAGCCGATGGACACGATATGTGCATCTGGGGTTTGGGTGTTGTGGAGTTCAGGGGCTTGTAAAGGGGTTGCACTGGCCAATAGTTGACATTGTCCAGTCCTGCAGTGAGCCATTTGATTTCAGACAAAACATCATTGAGAAAGGTTGGAAATGAGGACAAGCTGTCTGTGATGGGGGAGCAGCAGCAGACAGACTGAACAATGTTAGCAGAGGATTGTGCTCTAAGAATCAATTTGTTTAAATTGTTGAGCTTGTTGTCGATCTCTGCTGTGAAGACAGCTAGCGAGTTCAGAAGGTCAACTTGAAGGTCCAGTTCATCAGAATGGCAATTAAGGGTGGAAACAGTAGAATGAAGTGTCTGCAAAAGTTGTGGCCATATTTTACTAGGGAGAGGCGTGGTCATGTCTGAGGCGGCTTTGCTTGGTAGGCCAGGGCCTCGAGAAGCCTCTGTTAAGAAGAGCGACAGCTCCAGGAGGGATTTACCCATTTAATTCCATACCACCAGGTCTGTGCGCTGGGTTTCCAGAGCCATCCGGGTTAGATGGTTTTGTAGGTATATATATTTGTAGGTAGTATATTCCTGGCTGAAACCGAGGTCCATTGGGCAGCTGGTGGGCTAAAGGGGCAGTCTGCACTTGCCTCCAGAGTTGGTTCTGGCCGGGGGTGGGCTACTGGATGGAAGTGGGCTCTGGTTTGGGGACCTTGCACGTCCTGATGAGAGAACTTGGCAGATGTTGTTGTTAGATCATGTGCCGGCTCGCCAGGAGAGAGGCCAGATTCTGGAGGAGAATCACTTGATATGGCGGCTAATCTGAGATTGCGAGGAGGTGTAGCCGCTCCGGGAGGGAGACTGGTGGACAAACAGTGAGTTTGGAGCTGTTGAGACCGACGGGGCAGTAGATTTCTTAGGCCCTGCCGGCTGAACTTTGACCACTTCGGCCACCTTGCTGCTAGTGTCTCTGTGCAATCTGGGTTAGGCCTTGTAGTTGGGGATGAATGGACTGTAGCCTGAAATTTAAATTGAGGGAGCCCAGTTTTCATCTGCACTGAACTAATGTGGGTGGAGGGCTCACCCTTGCTTCCTGTGGGGGTGTCTCTTTAAAAAAAATCCAAAAGCGTGGTCCCATGGAGTCCAGAAAGGCCTGCCCTTCTGGTGGAGCCAGATAGAGCAACTGGGATGTGATCAGAGACAGGAATTGGTTTGGGACACCAGAGGTTCATTGGAGCAGGATCCAGTACAGATGGCAAAGCAGGTGTGGGAGGTGGAAAGCACTGTTGACTGAGCTCCGGGGCTGAAGAGGTGAGCTCTCTCTTCATAGGGGGTTTCCCAAACAGCCCGAATTTTTCTTCCTGTGCCTTAGGGCGGTTATGGGCTCCTTCCTTGTCCTTCCGGACCTCTTCTGCTTGCACACCTGGAGGATCCTTCGGGGCTGAGAGCTCTTCCACTAGCGCCGCCTCACCTCCCCTGAGTGATAGCCTCCAACAGGAAGCAGGGGAGAGGCATGAGCACACTGTGTTAGGGTGCCTTAGTCGGGTGAAAGTAGATGAGGCGTGCCAGGTGCTTTGGAAAGTGAGCTCAAGGCTAGGAACTATTAGCTCATGCCTGGCTGCTGCTTGCTATGGGTTGCGAGAAAATAAAAGCTGCATAGGTTCTAGATTGCTGGGTGCATAAGGGATGGGCTGGGCCAATCGGTAGCCACTGTGGGGTTGTGGTGTAAAAACCTGTGCTGGGGTAGGTTGGCGCCGGCCACATGACCACATGCAAGCGACACTGGCCTAATGCCGCCCGCTTCCGCACTGCGGGGGGTAGTGCCTGCGACCTAGCGCTTCGGGGTACCACCCTCTGCTTGGGGCAGCTGCTGTTAGCTGCTGATGGGGTGGGGGAGGATTCACTCACTGCACCCCAATGTCAGGTCCAGGTCGTGAAGCCAATGCGAGGGACCACATGTGTGGTGAAGCAAACCCAAGGCAAGGTGGCGGCAGCCAGCTGTTGCTGATGGCCTTGGACCTCTGCAGCACCCGCTGAACTGCACCACTGTGCACCGTCCTGTCCCGCTTCGCCCGAAGCTCTGCTCCTCTGGCCCAACAAAGTTCAAAGTCAAGGGGCCTTGGTCTGGACCTGGGGCCTGGGAGCTAGGAGCCGGGGGCCACGTCCTCGAACAGCATCGCATGACATCAGCGCGTCAGCATTCGGCGTCAACGTTTCAGTAAAGTTCTAACTGACAAGATTGGTGTAATTCCCTTCAGTCGTTTTATTTCTGTATTGCAGAGCAAACTTCTGATAGGAATTAAAATGGGAAATCACACTTTTTCTTTGTCCCTGCTCGATGCATTGGAACAAAAATTTTCAGGAAGGAACCAAAGTGGGTGTACCGATTTTTAGAACGTTTTGTGCAGATTTGTCAAACTTTTTAAGAAAACTAAAAATGCCTTTTCTGTGGGAACTCTGACCTATCCATAACCACACTGGTGCTATCACTGCCAGGTTAACAATATAAAAAGATTTTTCAAGTTAAGTACCCCAAAAGAAACATGTAAGAAAAAAGGTGTAATGGATTACATGCAATAGGTTCCTACTTTTGCCAACTTAAGGTTCTGGTGACATTTAGAAAAAACTTCGTTTTCAGCCTCGTGGTTGATGTCTTCAGAACCTCACAATTCCAATATTCGACCATATTACACAGTTAACTATACTACAGAGGCAGTGACCCTCACCAAAAGTTTAGCAGTGCTATGAATATCAGAAACTCGTGAGATAGAAAACCCCATCTCACTCAACAGGAAAAAACCCACAATGGGACAAAATATTTCCTGTGTTTTGAATGCCAGAACTATATCAGTTGCAAAAGTACCAACTCCACACGAGAGCACCCTTGTGGAAGAGCAAAGAGTGCCCACCACTAGCTCTGGGTAGTTTCAACCGTGACCCAAAAATAATCTTATAAATTGAACTCTGAACATCTCCTCATCAACAGTACCTCTCCAAGCCTGTGATCTCATCTGCCACTTCATCTTCCGTAGACTATAAGTGCATGCTGGTCAAGATGCAAGTACGATCCTTACTCAGGTTTGATGACCACGCTCAAGTCAAAGACCAAATTTCCTCTTTGGCAGAATCAATCAATTCAGTTGCATCCACACAATATAGCCATACCGCATCATCAGAACATAAATTCACAAATCTAAAATACTAAAGAATGGTTTTTATTACATCTTATTAAAACGATTTGTTACAATAATTTAAACATTTTCTTTAAAACAAGGCTTCAGTAAACCATTACATTTCTTCAACACAATCAATTGTTATATATATATTTTAAAGGCATAAAAACCTATATTGTATCAAGGGAGGGTCACCTAAAAAACACACATAAAAATTTCACAATTTGTACACAAAAGAGCGGGAGAAAACAATAGACAAAAAGCTCATATCATTGTACAGAAACACCAGTCAATAATAGATTGTCTGTCACAGTCGGAATGCTTTACATAGTATTGTTCCATTGACTTGCAAACATCCTAGAGATCTAGGGGGTCATTAGGATAGCGGGCGGATCGCCGCCGCCCGTATGGCGGTGGTGATCCGCCCGCTATTTCCCACCGCCCGCCTCACATTTCCCCACCGCCATATTAGTATGGCGGTGGGGACCCAGGCGGACGGCAAGACCGTCCGCCGGTTTTCCGCCGGTCGACCAGTCGACCGTGCGGAAAAGGGGCTGAATATGGTGGCGGTGTCTGCTAGACACCGCCATCCATATTATAATGGGCAGCGGTGCAGGGCTTTCCATGGCGGAGACCCCGCCATGGAAACCCAGGCGGAGTTTGCTTTCGGGGGCCCGTTGCGGGCCCCCAAGGTATTGGGGAGGTGGGGGGTGCACATGGGGGTATCTATGGTACCCCCCTGCATTGTCATGGACATGGTGGCAGGTGCCTCGCGGTGCCTGTCACCTTGTGCATGATGATGCACACAGTGCATTCCCAGCATTGTGGCGGGCGGTGCTGTGAGCACCGCCCGCCACAATGCTGGGAATGGAGGATGCCACCGCCACGGTGGCGGTGGCATCCTAATCGCCTGTGCGGGACCGCCGCACCACTGGCGGCCAGTCCCAGCACCGTTAGGGTGGCGGGCAGACGAAAGTCCGCCCGTCATCCTAATAGGCCCCTAAGTGTCTATACATAAAAAAGCATTGATGCGTTTCGGTGGGTAGAAGTCTATAGCAACCACCTTCTTCAGGAATGTAGATATCTCCCAGCTACGAATTGTATCGTCTTTCAAGATTTTTTAGATGCAAACTCCGGAGTATTTTCTACGCATTCTAGGAGTTCCAAAAAGCGTGAGACCCAATTATTCTGGTCAGATTGTATCACGAAGATCTGTATATTCTACTGTGCCAATGGCGATAAAATAGAGGGGTCAGCACCTCTCTTTCAATAAAATCAGAGAACTCCAGCATCCGACCTTTCAGCCAAAATAAAGGCGAATATTTGTGGAAACGGAAGGGACAAGTTGACTGTTAATTGAGGACCGAAATCGCCTTTATTTTGGCTGAAAGGTCGAATTGGGTCTCACGCTTTTTGGAACTCCTAGAATGCGTAGAAAATACTCAGGAGTTTGCATCTAAAAAATCTTGAAAGACAATACAATTCGTAGCTGGGAGATATCTACATTCCTGAAGAAGGTGGTTGCTATATACTTCTACCCACTGAAACGCATCAATGCTTTTTTATGTATAGACACTAGATCTCTCGGATGTTTGCAAGTCGATGGAACAATACTATGTAAAGCATTCCGACTGTGACAGACAATCTATTATTGACTGGTGTTTCTGTACAATGATATGAGCTTTTTGTCTATTGTTTTCTCCCGCTCTTTTGTGTACAAATTGTGAAATTTTTATGTGTGTTTTTTATGTGACCCTCCCTTGATACAATATATGTTTTTATGCCTTTTTAATATATATATAACAATTGATTGTGTTGAAGAAATGTAATGGTTTACTGAAGCCTTTTTTTAAAGAAAATGTTTAAATTATTGTAACAAATCGTTTAATAAGATTTAATAAAAACCATTCTTTAGTATTTTAGATTTGTGAATTTATGTTCTGATGATGCGGTATGGCTATTTTGTGTAGATGCAACTGAATTGATTGATTCTGCCAAAGAGAAAATTTGGTCTTTGACTTGGGTCTATTTGGTGCTCTACCTCTTTTGTAAGGGTGGGCGTAGTTGGCAGAGTACCACTACACAGAATTATGCAAAATTGAACAAAAACTCTGTGAACTACCGCAACTCCGTTCCATCTCATCCCAATTAATAAAACTGAAACCTCACATACCCTTGATAAAATAAGAAATAACTCTATCTTCACATGCAAAAATGCATATAATCATCTCACAAAAGTGAGAGAGGTGATGATTTTGGTGTCCTCCCTAACCTAGGGAGAGAACCAAGCAGATGCCTTGAACACAAAGAGCACATCATGCTGAACGATTCAGTGGTGGTCCCATCCTCCTAGGATTATGGGACAGGATTCTAAAGGGCAGTGAATATTATAGTATCCAATATCAAAATAATTCTACAAAGAGCTGCAGTTCAACTAGTCGTTACTAGATGGCAGTGAATATTATAGTATCCAATATCAAAACATTCCACAAGGGGCAGGCTCTCCGGGCTCAGCTGAGAGTTAATACTATAATATTTACTCCACTCTAGAATCTCGCCCCATAAAGCTTTGCTGGGCCTTTGGTTGGCATTGTATTTTTGCCCATAACTGTGCTTGGGGTGGTCCTAGGAGGATGGACCACCACCAAATCGTTCAGCATGATATGCTCTTTGTGTTCAAGGCATCTGCTTGCCCTCCCCCTAGGTTAGGGGTGACCCCAAAATCATCACGTCTCTCATTGCCTGTTATTTTTCAAAGTTCACTTTTGTAAATTGGTTATATGCTTTTTAGCATGTAAAGGGAAAGTTGATTTATCAAAGGGTTGTGCGTGCAATAGCTAACTCCACTACGTGGTAGAGTCGGAATTATTGCATGAATTCC
Source organism: Calotriton arnoldi (assembly GCA_963921515.1). NCBI lineage: Eukaryota > Metazoa > Chordata > Amphibia > Caudata > Salamandridae > Calotriton > Calotriton arnoldi. The sequence goes on from CAWUFW010010388.1 coordinate 499,794, forward strand.
GTGTTTTCAATGTACCTCTGCTAGAGGAGGGAAGTTTATTGCCCACGGTTACTCTTCATGTTTTAAGAAGCTCCTCTCTGTTTTGAGATTGATGAGCATGCTTGACAGGGCACGGACTATCTTACCCCAGTAGGGTCTCAGCAATAACAGCGAGTCAACCAACTTAAAGATGCTAAACAGTGATATGGCATCTCAAGACTTATGGTGGAGGACAGAAAGAGTGGGGATACACATATCTGCCCAGTGGCATTTAGGTTGCCCTTGTAGAAAAAGGGCCTCTGGGAAAGTTATCAGGAAAGGTTCTACACAAGAACTTCAAACATAAGAAAGCACAGTTATAAAATCAATAGGGAGAGACCTCTAATGGTGGGGTATCAATAAATCAATCAATCATGGTTCTGTTGAGCGCGACTACTGACCCGTAAGGGTCTCAAGGTGCTGGGGAGGGGGGGAGGGGGGAGGTGCAGGTTCCAGTCCATCAAGGAGGAGGTCTATCGAAGAGCCATGTTTTGAGGTTTCTCGTGAAGATGGGGAGTGATGTCTCTCTGAGGTGGAGTGGTAGGGCGTTCCAGGCTCTGGCTGTGAGGAAGGAGAAGGAGCGGCCTCCCGATCTGGACTTCCTGGCAAGGGGGACCACGGCGTAGGAGAGCTGGGCTGATCGTAGGGTCCTTTGGGGTGCGTGGAATTTGAGTCGGCCGTTCAGGTATGCTGATCCGGTGTTGTGGAGAGCTTTGTGTGCGTGGGTGAGAATCTTGAAGGTGATTCTAGCCTCGATGGGGCGCCAGTGGAGTGTGCGCAGGTGCTGGGAGATGTGGCAGTGTCCTGGCAGGTTGAGGACCAGTCTTGCGGCGGCGTTCTGTATGTTTTGTAGTTTGTGATTGAGGTTTTTGTTTATTCTGGCATAGAGTGCGTTGCCGTAGTCAAGTCTGCTGGTGATGAGGGCGTGAGTGACGGTCTTTCTGTGCTCGGGGGGATCCATTTGAAGGTCTTGCGTATGAGGCAGAGGGTGTGGAAGCAGGAGGATGCGACGGAGTTGATCTGGCGGTACATTTTGAGTTCGGAGTCCAGGACGATTCCGAGGTTGCGTGCGTGGTCTGTGGGGGTGGGCGGGCTTCCGAGAGCGGGGGGCCACCAGGTGTCGTTCCAGGCATCGGGGTGTGGGCCCATGATGAGTACTTCTATTTTGTCAGTGTTGAGTTGTAGGCAGCTGCTTTTCATCCATTTGGCGACTGCTTCCATGCCTTCTTGAAAGTTATGTTTGGCTGCGTTGGGTTCGTTGGATAGGGAGAGGATGAGTTGTGTCGTCTGCGTATGAAACAATGTTGAGTCCATGGGTTCTGATGATGGGGGCGAGCGGAGCCATGTAGATGTTGAACACCGTGGGGCTGAGGGAGGATCCCTGGGGGACTCCGCAGGTGGTTGGTGTAGAGTCCGAGAGGAAAGGAGGGAGTCTGACCCGCTGCGTTCTGCCGGAGAGGAAAGAGTGGATCCAGTCGAGGGCCTTGTCCCTGATCCCTGCGTCGCGAAGTCTGCGGGTTAGGGTGCGGTGAGAGACTTTGTCAAAGGCTGCTGAGAGGTCGAGGAGGATGAGGGCTACTGTTTCTCCTCTGTCCAGGAGGGAGCGAATGTCGTCTGTTGCGTTGAGGAGGGCGGTCTCTGTGCTGTGGTTTTTCTGAAGCCGGATTGGGAGGAGTCGAGGATGTTGTGCTCTTCAATGAATGTGGCGAGTTGGCTGTTGATGGCTTTCTCGATGACTTTCGCTGGGAACGGGAGCAGGGAGATGGGTCTGTAGTTTTTGAGGGCGGTGTTGTCCGCTGAGGGCTTCTTCAGGAGGGGGTTGATCTCGGCGTGCTTCCAGTCGTCGGGGAAGGAGGCGTTCGCTAGGGAGCGGTTGATGGTGTGGCGAAGCATGGGTGCGATGGTGTCGGTGGCTCTGTTGAAGATGTGGTGGGGGCAGGGGTCCATGGGGGCCCCGGAGTGGATTGACTTCATCGTCCTCAGTGTGTCTTTGGTGGTGAGGGCTGTCCAGCTGTCAATTGTTGGCTTCAGGGTGTCGGGTGGTTGGTGAGGGTTCAGTGTGTTGGCTGTCTTCGTTGAAGTTGTCGTAGATGTTCTTGATTTTGTGGTGGAAGAAGGAGCTGAGTTTGTCGCAGAGGTCTTGTGATGGAGGGATGTCCGTAGACTCGCTGGTGGGTTGGGTGAACTCCTTGATGACGCTGAAGAGCTCTTTGCTGTTGTGCGCGTGTGTGGAGATTCTGTCTTTGATCGCTGTTTTTCTCGTATTTCTGATGAGTTGGTGGTGGGCGTTGGTGGCGGCTCTTAAGTTGTTGTAGGCTTCTGTGGATCTGGAGTTCCTCCAGGCCTTTTTGAGGCGGCGGCAAGTACGTCTGGACTCTTGAAGTTCGGTGGTAAACCATCTGGCTTTCTTGGCGTGTGTGTTGTTGTTCTTCTTGAGGGGGGCTATGCTGTTGGCGCTGTCGGAGATCCATCTGTGCAGAGTTCGGGCTGCGGTGTTGGGGTCGTTGTCTTCCGCGATGGTTGGGGTGGAGTTGCAGAGTGAGGAGGTGAGTTGGTCGTCGGTGATTTTGGTCCAGTTTCTTCGTGGGAGCAGGTGCTGGGGTCTGTGGGTGGTGGGTGTTCTGAAGGTGAAGTGGATGCATTAATGGTCTGCCCACGGGAGTTCGGTGGTGTGGCTGAAAGTGATGGAGTTTCCTGTTGTGAAGAGGGGGTCGAGGGTGTGTCCTGCTGAGTGTGTGGGTTCTGTCACGATCTGGCGGAGTACAATGTTGTGGAGGTTGTCCAGGAGGGATGTGGTGTTGGGGTCTAGTTGGTTGTCAAGGTGGAAGTTGAGGTCTCCCAGCAAGGTGTAATTGGTGGATGCGATAGCTTGCAGGGAGATGATGTCTGTGATGTAGTTGGTGAATGGTCCGCAGGATCCGGGGGGTCGGTAGATGAGGGTACCTCGGAGGGTTGTGGTAGGGCTGGCCTGTATCTTGAAGTGTAGGTGTTCCATCAGGTCTGTGGGCTCGTCGGGAAGTGTGCTCAGCCGGAGGGTGGATTTGTGGACGATGGCGATTCCTCCTCCAGGGCGGGTGGGGTGGTCCTTCTGGGAGATTTTGTATCCTTGGGGAATGGCGATGTCCGGTCCCGAGGTGCTGTTGGTCCAGGTTTCGGTGAAGAATGCGACGTCCGGGTGGTGCTGTCGAGGAGGTCCCAGATTTCGGTGGCGTATTTGTGGAGGAATCGGACATTGAGGAGGATGCATTGCAGGGTCTTTGGTGCGGTTGTGTTCTTGCGGGCGGGTTGTGCTGGATCCGTGGTCCTGGCGGTGCTGCATGTGTGCCGGCAGCGGTGACAGCTGAAGGGTCCGTAGGTGTCGGCTGGTGAGGCTAGCTTGCAGTTGTTGTTGCGACCTGGGTTGAGTGCATGGAGTGCCGCTGGGTTGTAGCGTTGGCAGTCCTAGATGCTCCTATTCAGCGATGCTCATGGACTGGTTGGGCTGCAACCATGATTGCAGCTCTGTGTATGCAATTGAATACAAGCCCAATCACTTTTTAAAAAAAAGCCCAAAATAAAGCAAATCCTACCAGAAAGAAGCCCAATTGCTGTGGACACCGAAAAGTTTAAAAAAGCTAAATAAATACAATAAACAGAGCGGGACAGCAAGAGGCACAGTGCCTGAGGCAGCACCAACACAGCTGGGGCAGTAAAAGGAGATGGGAGGGATGCTATATTTCCATGTAAGCAGCAATGGCACCGAAGCTGAACACAGGGAAACAGTAACAGACCAAGAAAAAAATAGTCCCCCTAAGACCACAAAAACTCCCATAGCGGAATGAGACAGTAGTTAGTCCCTGCTGCATGGGAGGGACAGAAAAGAGAAAGGAGGGACAAAGAGGCAGGACTAACCACTGGCAAGCAAGGAGTTTTGAAGGACACTGAAACAAACAAATCAAAAGCTGGGATATGGCTTTAAGCCAACATAAGAAATTACAATAGGTCTTGAATGCTCGACCTAAAAAGGGAAAAACAGAATGATAGACGAGCATCTGACTTTCAGTTCTCCACTGTATCGAACAACCTGGTGGTCCAGAGACTTCCATTATAATGGCGCCGACAGCAGCTACAGTGTATCGCTCTTTTTATCAAAGGCAGGGGGAGGTGGCTTGCCTCTGCTCTGGGACATGCCCTGTGTCCTTCCACTCAGCACGTGGGGAGTGTTGTGGACGGCCACTTTGTCCCAGAGTGAGTGTGTTCTGAGCCCTGCATTTCTGACCACCCTAGCACATGTTCAGCATTCTGAAAGGCTGGAGGATTGGTGTGGTTATGTGCCTCGACACACCGGAGTTCATCTCCAAGCGTCAGAGTCAGGAGGGATTGGCTATTTAATTCAATATCGGACCCGAGCGGTCCCTGCTGTGCTGCACTGCACTCCAGCAGCAAAGAGTATTTCTGATGAGCCGAAGGGACCGGCCCGTCAGGTACATGATTCGTGCTCCCTAGTGGTATGACGGAGTCCACAAGCCGCATGTTGTGCCAATTTCTATCACACCCCCCCTCGTGACATCATAAAGAGAATTTACGCTGCTGAATCAAGCTGTGTGTGCAATTAAGTTTTCTTCACATGTTCTTTATGAATTTGATTTGGGCGTAATTCTCTATGGGTAAAGGCATCATATTTTCACTGGGGCACATGAAAATTTTAGCATAAAAATAGTGAAACGCAGCAGCATAATTTGATACAATGTGCGCTGAGTTCTGAACTTACCTTCTCCGGCGATTTACATCTAAGACCAATTACTTCTCTTGCTTCACATTATAAACACTTAGATCAGGGCTCGTCAATTAACAGAATAAATAAATCCAGTCAAATAATATGGACGAGGCAAATGTGCACCCCGTGTATTACACTTGAAATATGGTGTACACTTGATGTTCAAGTGCGGCGTTGTTCGCTGTGTGCAAAGTACGCACGCAAGTGCAGTCATATTCCAGCTCGCTGGGACTCGTCGTCTCTTTTTGGCATGACTTCATAGCTATTGACTCAGTGCAATCACAATACATTTCAATACAATTGTCAATTTCTTCCTAACACAGGGTTGTTAACGCTGCTTCTAGGGTACAGATCGGAATGTGGATTCCATCAACGCAGCCAATAATGTTTGGAAAACAATATGTTTTGTACAATTTCTCTTTAGTATGCTGCAACTTTGTAGGTATTTCTGTGAGTGATGTGTCTGTTCTGTGTCTATAGCATAACATCCATAAAAGCTGAGACGCATATAAGAAAGCACTTTGGTACATGCCACTTACATGCCACTTACAGTGGCATGTGTTTAATGACCGCTGCCAGCCGCTAGAAGGAATACTGACTACAACTTCTGGCATTCTGGCACTTCTAGCAGGGACTGACTGTGCTGTGTTTGAGCGTAGCAAACATTGAGTCGCTGGGTCGCACACCCCCCGGTGTGTGACCCAGCGCTGAAGCGCCGAAGAAAGCCCTGCTCTACATCGACCGAAAAGGCCGGAGCGGCTCCGGGGCATTTTTCATTTTCTCACAGCGGTCCATTCATGACTCAGTTGAGGGTAAGCGACCATGGCCAAAGACCCTGGTGACATAATGATTACCACTGACATGAACGCGCTTTGAGCACTGTGCCATGACGTCCGTGCCTGCGGCACAGTGCTGTAGTCAAACAGACAAGAGCATAGGAGAACATTTGAGTTTTTTTAACATCTCTCGTTCGAAGCCAGAACTGAACAAAGAACCCTGACATCACAGATTGGCCAACCATCGCGGCACTGCATCACAATGTTGTCTGTTTTAAATTCCAACAGCAGCTCATTACGTAATGAGCATATGGGGTCTTGTGATTTATGGTTATGTGTTGGGTTTTGCCCGTGGAATGTTGGGGCATTACATAATGTGTTAATGTCCCTGTGGAATGCGGGTCAGGTGGGCCACAGTGCTTCTCGGACCTCGGTCTTGCCGGTCGCATTCTGCTGAAATACAGTACTGAGCCTATACTTGCCTCTCAGCTTCTTTTCAATGGCGACAATCCTTGCGCGATGGGAAGTACTGCATGCATGTTGGAGGCAAGTCATTTGTTCAGAGTGAGTGCTGAGGCACTATCCTCTCATGGAGCCCAGTTTACATATTGACAGATATAGTCTTGCTTTCCATGTGGCACCCGATCCTGGTGTGACATGAGCACTAAGTGGCGCTGCTCAGGAGTGCTGTTGCTTTTTCAAGGTGAGCCGTAGTCCAGTGGCTACTAGGCTCAACAACTACCGTGAAATACATCTGCATTCCAGCTGTGGGGCTCCGCAACTTAATGTAAACATGGGAAATCAAGTGGATGAGGCATATAGTGATGCTACCTGCCGCCATCTTAGGAGCAGCATATCATGGACACTGCTGGTACCTGGACGCCAAGGTGCCAGTTTCTCCACAGAGTCAGTCTCAGTTCGGAATCATTAGTGATATGCGCAACGGGTTACCTTGTCGGAGCACACAATAGTCCATTAGTCCTGTGTATCTGCAGAGGGGCATACATGGACTACATACTGTGATGGTGAAAATGCAAACTCAAGTAAGCTGTTTTTATGAATTCTTTTCCAACCAGATCTGCATGCGACTGTCAACTGTGATTGGTGCATAGTAGGCTAGCATATGATTTACGGCTTGTACTGTCAGTGCACCGTTTTTCAACTGTGACACGCACATCTAATTTGTGAGTTAGGGATGATCTGTGATGCACACACAACAGACCACGTGTAACTGACGATTCGTTCTGCCAGCACAATGCAACCCATTTGTTGGGTGTTTGCCATTTACTTACTTCGGTAGCATCATTGGGAAACTGCAACTGATTCCCACTGAAATCTGGTTGTTTTTGCATAGCTGCGATGCACACACACTATTCAAGGAAACAAGCATTTGCAATGCAATAGGTCTCGCATGTACACGAGTTTAAGCTATTGGCATTGTAAATGACAATGCCTTTATTTATGTTTTAAAAAGGAAAACAAAAATAAAAGGCATTGTCATTCACAATGTCAATAGCTCAAACTCGCATAAATGCGAGACCTATTGCATTTGCAATGCAATAGGTCTCGCATTTTAGAAACTTTGACCTATTGGAATTGTAAATGACAATGCCTTTTATTATTGCAGGTGTTTTTTAAACACATAAATAAATGGCATTGTCATTTACAATGCCAATTGGTCAAAATCTAGAAATTGCGAGACCTATTGCATTGCAAATGCTTGTTTACATTCTTTTTGAAGGTCCTCGCGAAGCCTGCTCCGTGCCTCTTACATTTGCATACAGGTGGCAGGACTGCTCAACCGCATACTCGTTGATCTCAGGCCACCCTTCAGCACAGTCAGTCTAAGAACACTGGCATCTCCCTCTGCTAGTGCCCACCCGACCCACCAGTGCCCCTGGCACAGAGAAGGGCGTGGGTGTGAGTGCTGTGGTGGTAGTACTTTAAACCACGCTGGGTAAATTATATTTGTATGCCTTATTGTGGTGTTTTATTTGATGATCGAAGCTGTGGTAAAGTGCAAAGAACTGCACCCAGATTTGTGGATGTTTGCCCAGGGGGGCAAACGTCCCTGGAAAAATACTGAATTCCGTTTAACTGTTTGTGTAAAAACAGCCCCCTGCTGAGGTGTTTTATCAAGATGATTATTTACCTCAAAATATTGTAATTTTGTGCATGTAGAGTTTACTGGGTGCACGAAGGGCACTCTGCTGCATTCTTACGGGGGGAGTTTCCCGCCTTCTGGGCAGTCTCTCGCTGCTCTGCCCAGGCCAAAGGAAACGGGTCGAGGGGACATGCTTTGTTTATCTGTTTATATTATGTTTTTTGTGGCTGTAGGGTCGAGAGTGGTTCAAGAAGATCAGGGCTTTAATCCCGGCTCCTGCACTCCACCACAAAGTGTGACTCGTAATTTGACTGGTAATTTGACCTCTCTATGCCAGAGGGGCGGGCACTTCAAGTCCTGACAGACGGCCTGCTGACTGTGCAAAGCATTCAGGTTCAAATAAATATCGACAGTATCCAAATGCAAGCAAACAATTGGACACTTGGGGGCATATTCTCAAGGACTTATCGCCTATTTATCTGCACTTTAGCGCCGCAAAAGTGGCGATAGATTTATCGCCCCATTCCCAAGCTGGTGCAAACTGCCGATATCGCCAGTTTCCCAGCGATAGCTTCCGCAAAAAACATCGCCACGGATGAGAGCGACAACTAACGCTAATGATATGCAGAGTAGGCGTTCCCGTGCAAAAACACACCAACACACCACTTCGCGATATTCTCAACGACCAGCCAGATCTGCGATGCGAACCAAAAACAGGCGATAAGGCGCGTTAGCAGCAGGGATTTAACACCTGCCTTTTACTGGTGTAAAGCAGGACGACATCCTGCAGTAGAAAGGGAGCCCAGCCCAGAGCCACATCTGAAGACCAACAGATGCCATGGAGCCAATGATCATGCAGCTTGGAGACCCAAGAGGGCCACAACACGCACCGCCACCACCCCCAGGACCCCCCCCCCGGACCCGCCCTCCCAGACTACCACCTAGGCAGCGCAGAAGAAGACAGCGGACGTTCCTAAAACGCACCAGCCTCAGACACTCAACGCCAGAGGATGCCATTGCCCACTACAGGCTCAAAAGGACAACCATCCTCCGCATCCTGACCCACATTGCCCACAGGCTGACGGTACCAACACAGCGGAGAACCAACATCCCTCCGCAGACAAAGCTGCTGGCCGTGCTGCACCTGTTGGCCTCTGGTACCTTCCAACCAACAACTGCCAGAGTCGGAGGAGTCTCACAGCCAGCCCTATCAAACTTCCTCACACATGTCCTGGATGCATGTCCACAAAAGCAACGGCGGGCCCCTGTATCCGCACCACACGCTAGTTCCAATTCGTAGTGTTCCTGCACAACCAACCCCAATGCCAGCCGTTGCTTGACGCCACTGTGCTCCAGATCCAAGATTGTAGTTACTGAAATGGGGGTGCGCCAGGTCATGAAGTCTAGTAGTCAACAGTAGTGTAAAAACAGTTCTTTATTACAAATAATAAATCAACAATACAAAAAGCTCAGCCAACGCGTTCCATTCCCAACGGGGAACTTCATCAGGGCAACGTGTGGATTCAATTAACTGCATATGCTGCGGGAACTCCCCAATACAATTCCATATTCCGAAAGTCAGTATTCAGAAACCTGTTGGATAAATGGTGACAATGGTCAAGCGTCCGTATAGTCACAAACGTAATCTAGTACAGTGTATTGCACTTGGACAAACCGGAATGCTAACAGGTATGATAAATCCTGCATAAAAAGACCGTAACAGAAGTTCGTGTGGTCGTAACCTTAGTAGGAAAGTAAAGGAAGGTGACGACCACACGAACTTCTGTTACGGTCTTATTATGCAGGATTTATCATACCTGTAAGCATCACGGTTTGTATCAGCTTGATACCACTGCACCTTCACTTCCCCCACACTGCGCAAGAACAGCTGGAGACCAAGCAAGGGAACTACGCCATAGCTGGCTTCCCGCACGTGTTGGGGGCAATTGACTGCACACATGTACTACTTGTGCCCCCTTCCGACACTGCACACAATAACCGCAACAGAAACTACCCGCATTCCATCAATGTGCAGGCAAAAGTGGCCCACCGGGGCCTGTTCACGAATGTCGTCGCAAACTTCCCAGGCAGTGTGCATGATTCCTACATCTTCCGCAAGTCCATCACCAACCAGCGCTTTGAGGATGGCACCTATGGAAATGCACTGCTCGTCGGTAAGTCCCAACTGAACACACCACACACCTCAACTCCACAATCATACAACTCAGAACTGTGGGAATGCACACGTTACAAAATCACATACAACATGCCAATCAACATGCCCAACTACCAGACACGACAACAAAAGTAACTGTGGTAACCGTGGCCAGCCATGTAGACGAACCATCCACGGCATGGCACCTCTGCCACACAATTGCAGAATGTGGGTAGAGGTGGGAACCAAGTATGTGCGAAGGAGGCAAGTGACCCATCAATAAGAATGTACACAATGCCAAGTGTGGCGGTGATGTGCTGGACAGACTTCAGTATGCAGAGCACAGACATGTCCATGTGGACATATACTGCTGGTGTTTGTAGTGTTGTGGACAGTGGACGCAAACAGGTTACCTCAGGCAGCGTGGAAGACCTTGGACATGTAGCTTTGTCGTCCCCCCCTGTAAGCGTGAGCGGAGTGGCCTTGGCCGGCGTATGTCGTGAATAAATAGCCCGGGGCTCTGGGCGTGGTTCAGTTCCGGGATGCCAACCAAAGTAACTACTGCGTGTGTCTCTGTGTCCGCCATATCCTGTCCACAGGCCTACACACACCTGGCCGACCACCTTCAACAGCCAGATTCACACTGGAGACGAGGTGGCTACGTCCCAAGCCAACACGTGCACATCTCGTCATTGCATGCAGGGTCGTGTCTGCCAGGGCGGTGCCCCCCACCCAGCCACGAGGCCGCCGCCATGACCGGTGGTGCCTGCGCGATCCTGTGCGCCTGCTGCACCCCAGCCCTGGTCCCCAGACCGGTCCGCCGCCCAGCGATGACTGGCCGCCCCTGCGCACCCAGGCCTCAATGCTCACCTGCCGCCACCGACGTGTCTCAAAGAGGGCCCGCCATGTGCCGGTGCAACCTCCTCAGCCGATCGCTGGATTCCGCGCCACAGGCCCCCAGCGCACCCTGCGGCACCGCAACGCGGAGTCATGTGTGTGCTGACTGCTGCCTTCGGCGTACACTGCGGTCCAGCAGGGCCCTCAAATCAAATCGAATCTTGATTGGCAGGACGGCGTATCGAGGTCTACGCATCATCGCAGGCTGCACACCACCTCAGCTCTTCAGATGCCCCTACGTCAGTGCACCGCAAGTCACCGTCCCGTGGCGGTAGGCCCGTGCCGGCCGCAGTGCATCGGGTGCCACCAACTCTATGCACCGCAAGTCATCGTCCCGTGGCGGTAGGCCCGTGCCGGCCACAGTGCATCGGGTGCCACTCACTAACCCAGTGCGCCACAAGTCATGGACCCTTTATGATTGAGTCTTGTGGTGCGGACGCCATCATGTCACCTCCGGCATTGGGGAATGTGATGTGGTAGGCCCCTTTTATTGGCAGGGTCACATGTCCTGTGACAGCTGTGCTGGATGGGTGTGGTGTGGGTGTAAACCAGCCCTCAGGGAGTGGCTGTGGCATGCTGACAACTAGACCAGTGAACAGCAGATCACTACAGGGGAGACCTGGGACATGTAGCTTTGTCCCCCCCCCCTGTAAGTGTAAGCGGAGTGGGCTGAGCTGGCGTATGCCAGTCCAGCGTAGGGGTGTGAACAATGAGCCCGTGGCTCTGGGCGTGGTTCAGTTCTGGGCGTGTCTCTGTTGTAGTGTTGGCGCCACCCGGACCGCAATCGGCAATGTTGCACCCGGTGACTCAAGTCCCACAACATGAGCAACATGGACGTAAGGGGGAATCACTGACCCTACATTCATCCATACTTTCATACTTGAATGATCATAGACATGACACATCTGTGTGGATTTGAATGTTTTATTCACATTCAGTGGAGTGTTGAAGCTGGAGCAGTACAGGGCCATGCAAACCCCACTTTACATTGTTGCCCGGTGGAGGGCCAGCCAGAGTCCTTTAGGGAATGGCAAGTTCGTCGGAAGAGGAAGAGTTCAGTCCGCAGTCTGATTGCTGTGTCATTGGTAACCAAACAGAATATGGCAGTCCATGTCGAGGTCCAAGGTGAGTGTCGCAGAGTGTATCTGGGGACAGTGGAAGGTGATGATGCAGAGGGCAGAACCAAGCAGAAACAGGCCATATGGCGGAGATGAATTCTACCGCTTCCTTCTTACCACTAAGGCAGACTCATCCACATCTTCGTCCTCTGATGTTTCATGTGCCTCACATGTGGGTGTTGTTGTTTTGTCTGCATCACTGTGTGGCAGTGACACATCAGTGGCCGGAGGTGGATTGTCTGCAGAACTGTGTGTCACTGACACATCAGGGGGCGGAGATGTGGATGTAGAAGCAGCAGCAGCATTCATCGGCGCCAGGCCTTGTGGCGGCAATGCCATGATGTGGGTCTGCAGGGTATGGAAGATCCCAGCTACATCTCGCTGGTGTGCAGCCGTGGCAGCCATTCTTTCCGCCTGCATCCGCTCCATGTTCTCCATGAGCCTCCGCATGTGTCCCAACTCCCGGCTGACATCGCTGGAGCCACTCTGACTAGACAGTTGTCCTTGACTCAGAGTCAGGACTCCAGCGATGTCAGCCATGGATCGTTGGAGAGCATGGAGCGGACTGTGGGTGTCCGTTAGGGACTGTAAGTGGTCCCTGATGGGACTTAGACACCCACGTATAGCATCTAGTTTGGCTGCCATGAGGTCGAACCCCACCTGCACCTGATCAGCCATCTTCTCCTGGCACCCTAACACACAGCATTGGAAGGCCATGTGTTGTTCGTGGGGGTCCTGGGAGTCAGCCGTGGTGGTGGGTGCTTCCTGCTGTGTGGTCTGTGCAGGGGGCTGGGGTCTCCTCGATGCAGCTGGGCTGCCCTGGTCCTGGAGGTGAGGTCCCGATGCTGTCCATGAGCTCTTGGAGGGCGTCGGTGTCGAAGGTGTGGAGGTCCTCTTCGTCATCAGTGAAGAGATGTTCGGTCTGCTCTGCAGGTGGTGTTGATTCTCCCTCTGCAATGTGAAGGGGAGATGCAGTTTAACATCGTGTTCATATGTATGTTGACGCATTGTACAAGTTTACATACAGACTGCATGACAATGTACATTGTGACTGTTTGGGAGGATCTGCCTATTTGATGCGGGACAGTGGACATTTCGACAACATCACGGATGTGTGTTTGTACTTGTACATTATCATCTCACATTTCCCTGCTATGCCAAATGTGATTGGCCAGTTTCTACACACAAGCGGCACCAATTGTGTCCTCTGTTCTGTTGTGAACGTGTTGCAGTTTGTACCACATTGTTGTCAATGTTGATGTGCTCTGAATGTTATGTGTGTGTGCTGCATTTTGGGAGAGTCGCCCCTGCAGCTCTGATTTTGCTGCCCCTTATCCCTTTCAGACGGTGTGCCTTTGACTTCTGTGCTTATACAGTGCTGAGATGTTGCATACTTGGGTAAATTGGGCTCTTGGTGGGAGTTGGGACTCTGGGGCATGGTTTGTCCGCAGATGTGTTGTTGACGTCAGGGGTTGTTTGTGCACGTGGATGTGTCAGAGTGTGACCTGCTCCTTTACGGATGTGGTCCACACTCAGCCACCTCAGTGTCGTGGCGTGCAACATGTCATGATATATTGACTGCAGCCATGCTATTCGTCATGCAGTGTCACTTGCATTGTCAGTGTGGCTCACAGACACGCCACTTTGCTGGGTTTGGCACATGTGCATGGGTTGGTTGTGAGATTGGTGATGTGTGGGAAGGCCCACTCTGGGCACATAGTCGACGGGGGCCTACTTGATGTTTCTATGTGTGCTGCAGTGTGCCAAGGGGATCAGGGACATGATCCAGAGTCATTGTGGGTGTGCACTGTGCTATACTTAATTGTGCATGTGTGCCATTGTGCCCATCTCCCCCCGTCCCCCCAGTCCCTGGTCGTTACTCACCCTGTTGCTGTTGTGTCAGGTCATGTTGAGCAGTGTCCGGTCCCCCAACTCCTGCCACCGTCTCCACACTGATGACTGTGGACACCATTTCCTCCATCTCATCCAGCTCCTCCTGTGGCGCTGGACTCCCACCTCCAGTCTGCATTGCTGCCTTCTGGTTGTTGCCGAGTTTCTGCTTGGTTTTGCGCTTCACGTCATTCCAGCGCCTCTTGAGCTCTTCCATTGTCCTCCTCAGCACTCCGACTGCCTTCACCTTGTCCACGATGGACTGCCATATTCCATTTTTTGTTGCCAATGACACAGTGGAGGTGACGAACAGTTGTTGATGGTGTTTTATCACCTCCGTTATCAGGATCCTGTTTTCCTGCGGACTGAACCGCGTCTTCCTCTTCTTCTTCTCCTTGCCCTTCCCTGACCCCGAGGTCCCAGGCTGGTCCTCCGTGGGGCTTGTGGGGTTCTGGTTGTCCTCTGTACTTGCTCCGGCTACCTCCATTGTGCTTCGTAGTTGTTTTGGTTTTGTTTGTGGTTTTTTTTCTGCTTTTATAGTGATTTTTCCCGCCTGACGTGTGTGAATTGCAGGCCTGGCGCAGTTTATCGCTGATTTTTTTATCGCGGTTGGGCCCATCGCCACTTTTTTCACGTTCGGGTTTAGATTTTTATCGCCGTCCCGGTAATTTTATTGCGGACATTTGACGCATTGTCGGGAAACTATTGCATGTTACCGCCGTGTTGAGAATACGACGTTAACACGGAGTTATTTTCCCAGGATAGACGGCGATATGAGAAATTGCGTTAACCTATTTTGGCGATGATTATCGCACGTTCTTGAGAATATGCCCCTGGTTCTGGTGTCCCATGAAAGCAGAGTCCCCTTGGATTGGTGTATGTCGCTTACAGTACACCCCCACGTTCTTTAGCGTCGCCCATTAAACTGCATGTCACAGCAGCCGCAGGGGCCACTTGTGTGCTCTTCCGCCCGCACCTCCGCTTGGATGCCGAATATCATCTGGCATGTGTGATAAACTACATGTGAGGATCCTGTTCCAACGGAGACCCGATCCCCTGCAGTTACCACCAGCCTTTGATCCCTTCAGACACTGTATAGCTATGGCCCTCTTACCCTCCATGTTTTGTGAGTGGCAAAGACGAAAATGGATACAATTTTGTATATTTTTTTAGTAGGGTTTGCAACAAAGCAGCGTTATTGCGCTGGTTTTCCATTTCTAAATGCTGTCAGTAACTTTTTACTGTTACCCGATTTAACGGTACTCGGCTTTTTGACATTGGAAGGATGACGGGCTGAGATGGCCCTGCAGTATGGCAAACTCAATTTTGCGACCATGGCTCAGTTTGGGGAAGACGAGCCCGTGAACCGCGGGCCACGTGCAGAATTTCAGCTGTGAACGTCTAATTTTTGCTTTATGGTAAAAAAAAACACACACTTTAAGTTGTTCTCCAAGATATTAGGTATATTTTTCTGGTAGACAATATTGGATGTAGTGAGCTGGTTTGACGAAGACGTGTCCGCCGTGGGAAGTGTTTGGAAAAGTAGTGGACGAGTGCTTTGCACTTTAAGAAGCACTTAGAGTCTGTGGACAATAGGTATGCAGCATATCTCATAGAGCACGAGCCTCAATACAACAGGACACATACGCTCGCTTTAAGAGATATTGTCCCTTTGTAAACTCACCCCTCTCCTTTTCAGTAGTTATTACTAGCATAGTTACCTGCCCAGGATCACACATTGGGGTCAAAAGTGAAAGCCCGGATTGGAATTGAGACGATAAAAATTAAAACACAACTTGACCCTAAAAAGCCAAGTCCTGGGCACACGTTTGTACAATAAAAACAATGTTTGTTGTTGTTCTGAGCATCAGTAGAGTTATTATTACAGTCCTCTCGAATAGTAAATGTTTATAGTTTTAATCTCAAAAGAAAGGACAAAGGACAGCCAGCCAACACGTGTTTCGTCACATTGGGAAGTAACCCGTGACTTCTTCAGGGCTGTAAAGGATACGTAGATGTCATTGAGGAATCGCTCCGCCGGTGATAATTCCGACCCGGCTGGTCTGGTTAGGGAAAGTGATAATGAGATCCAAGAGAATGTAGGGAAAGCTCCGGCTTATGGCGATCCCAGGAGTAAATGAATGAATGGTCATAGGTCGGTGGGTCAACATCTCCCCGGATCTTAAGTAACAAGGATAACCTCAGTGTATAAAGAAAGGGACCTCCAGGGTCGAGGAGATCCCAAAGTGGTGCCTGCAGCCTGTAAACGGGCGGGTTTCAAATTTAATTTTCTTGCCCGGATATCCTAGTACAAAGGGCACTTCCGGTTTTAACGCCTTTGTCCTTACCCGGAACAGAGACGTGTCGGTGCCTGCACTCCTCTTGAAAGACTTTTACGCTATAGATCGTCCAGACCGGCTGACCCGCCCGTTTACAGGCTGCAGGCACCACTTTTGGGATCTCCTCGACCCTGGAGGTCCCTTTCTTTATACACTGAGGTTATCCTTGTTACTTAAGATCCGGGGAGACGTTGACCCACCGACCTACGACCATTCATTCATTTACTCCTGGGATCGCCATAAGCCGGAGCTTTCCCTACATTCTCTTGGATCTCATTATCACTTTCCCTAACCAGACCAGCCGGGTCGGAATTATCACCGGCGGAGCGATTCCTCAACGACATCTACGTATCCTTTACAGCCCTGAAGAAGTCACGGGTTACTTCCCAATGTGACGAAACACGTGTTGGCTGGCTGTCTTTTGTCCTTTCTTTTGAGATTAAAACTATAAACATTTACTATTCGAGTGGACTGTAATAACAACTCTACTGATGCTCAGAACAACAACAAACATTGTTTTTATTGTACAAACGTGTGCCCAGGACTTGGCTTTTCAGTAACTTGTGTGGGTTGACACCCACATATAAATACGGGGTTATAGGGTAATTCCTCCGACCTGGTAGCACCGTGCAATACACACACCACAATCACTATACGCACATACAGCAAGGCGCCACACTTCCTGGCATATCCAAAACCCTATCTCTAAATTACAACTTGACCCTACACTGTTGCCTCCCAGACTTGCCTGGAGCCGAAAAACAGAGAATTAAAAAAAGTTAAAATACTCTGGCTGGGCAGTACAGCAAAATCTAAAACGAAATAAGCTGCAAACTGGTAGTTACAGAAGGGAAACATTTTCCTTCTAAGATGTTGGCATCTTTTATAGATTTGCATGACTCTCCTTCCCATCATCTGTAATTACTTTCCCTTGGGTCTTCTCATAGGAATGTGGATTTAGACCTTTCCACTTCATTGGCTCTGATGCAAACCGAGCAATGAGGCTGCTGTTCTCCAAGTATATAGTTTTAATCATATATATTTTAATACTATTGGGCCCAACATTTTAAGAGCGATTTCCACCTTGATGACATTACTTAATTCCTTAAAGTATCCAAAACGTGATGGATGGAATGCTTGAATGATCTCAGACACTGGTGATTACTCGGGCCGCATCCCAAGCCATTGTTATTTTGATCACCAAGCCACCTGAGTTTGGACCCAGCTATATACCAATCAGTCTTGCCTTCCTCCAATGGGAACAGTCCAAACTGAACTGCCAAGTCAGGTCCTCCCAGAGCTGGAGCACAAGCAACCCAGGACTGGTTTCGCCCTAGTTTTGGGCTCATTAGCTGGGAACATCTTGGTTCCAGTGACAGTGGGCACGGGACCCATGTCTGGGCATATCGGTCCCACTTGGGGAGAGAAACTAAAGTATACAAAAAGTGATGGATGGAATGCTTGAATTAAGACCAAGCTGTGCCCAGTTGATGAGCCCATAGCTAGGGCGAAACGGGTCCTGGGTTGCTTGTGTTCCGATTTATCAAGTGGATTCCTATTTATGAAACTGTACGTCACGGTAGCTGAAAGCAGGAGGTGTCTAAGTGAGGTGTCGCATACGGGGGCCTAATGGCCGTAAACAACAAATATATTGGGATCAGTTAAGAATATAAGGACAAGATGAATAAAAGGGATTGGGATCAGACCAGCGATGGGTGTAATCGAATAATGAATTGTCCTAGTATTAAATACAGAATTTTTCGAACCCTGAGGATGTTCACGTGTGGTGAACGAAACTCGTTGACTGTTTGATGTTATCATCAAAGAAAATATACGATTTGGAATATATGTTATTTAGATTTAGACTTTTAATTGAATGAACTGTAACATATCGGTGCACCCCCATCTGTGAAGTTTGGATACCTTAATATTTTGGAACATAATGTTCATTTTTATTAGGTCGAGCCTGGGCAGCGCATGCGCTGCTCTGCGAGGCATGCTGGATTTGAGTATGGACTTGAAGCCCCGCCCACTCCATGCCCATATTTATAATTGGCTTGTGTCATTGTCCTCCATAAACGCTGGCTTCTGATTGGTTAATAGGCTTGTTAGTCCCTCCTTAGTACCGCCTTGTCTTCATTTGTAACCTCCCATGAGGACTGGGCCTTGTGCTTCTGTTACACAGTAGGTCTTATTTAGTCTGTAAGCACTGGCACATGCATCAAGGTAGGCTTTTGCGATTCCTTAATTGCGATTATTAAGGAATCGCAATTAAGGAATCGCAAAAGCCTATGCATGTAGGAATCGCTATAAAAATAGCGATTCCTAAACATTCCTTAATTGCGACTCGCAAATTGCGAGTCGCAATTAAGGAATGCCGTCCCATTCATTCCTATGGGCCTACAGGCCCATAGGAATGAATTGGAGATTGCATGAGCAATTTGCGAGTACCAGGAGGTACTCGCAAATTGCTCATGCAATTCAGGGTGCAAGGGTGTCAAAATGACACCCTGTTGCACCCCTGAAATTATGATGTGCACCCATGTTGCGCACACACATGCCCCAAGGGCATGTGTGTGTGTAACCTAAAACTTTAAAAAATGGATTTTAGTGCATTTTTAAAGTTTTTGCAATTTACCATGAAGTTCAACTTCATGTTAAATTGCGCCCCTAGTAGCGAAATCGCTAATTTTTTAACTTTGTTGCATTGCATTTAAGGAATTTCAATTTGTGATTCCTTAAATGCAATCGCAATTTAAGTAATCGCAATTGTGCGATTCCTTAAATTGCGATTTTTGCATTTGGGATGATGCATCCCAAATGCAAAAATACAGGTCGCAAAGGGGCAGATTCTGCGAATCTGCCCGTTTGCGACCCGATTTTCGGATGATGCATGTGCCTGTATGTTCTTTAATGGGTTTCTCCTACTGCAGGCACCACATGCTTTCCTGCAACATCAGCTGCTCTCTCGCTCCTTGGCTTCAGCTACATCCCTTCACCCCTCACTGCTTGCCGCCCCAACAACAACCACCTCTCTGAGGTCTGTTTATTTTATTTTTTTAATTTCTCTCCCCCCCCACTTCACCACGCTGTTTTTTTAAAATTTACATTAGTAGATAAAGTGATTTGATGTTAAGCCGATGCCAAGGCTCCAACACTGGTCCCCAGCTCCTCTCCCTCTGGGGGCAGCACAATATATTTTTTGTGCATTCACCAAGCTGGAGACACTTTCGAAGGAGTCTGGAAAATTAGCTGGGCTAAGACTGGGAACCCTGGAAGGATTCCCTATAGGCCCCGGCCAGAAGCGCGTTAGCAACATTGTATGCGCTCTGATACCGAAAGGGAGCAGAGAAAGAGATTTGGAAAACAAGCACTGGTGAGGTACAGCGAAGGCACAATCTGAAGGATTCATTACTAACATATTACAAATGAAATGTGCAAATTTCAAGTAGGCTTTCAGTCTCCTCCAGACTATTGTAATGCACCCAAGGGGCATTGAGTCAACATCCAGGGATTCTGGGCAAATCCCCTCATTTCCACGTGCCTGCAAAAGGGATGAATGTGGAGTTGTGTAATGTAACTGGTGATCATGTAAAGTGCTAAATAAAAGCCAGCACCATATCAAAACTGGAGAAAAAAGTTGTTTACTTAGGGTCACACAGTTCAGCTAAATGAAGGAACGTGGTGGGTAGAATCGGCCCATCAAACACATACGCATCTCGATTTGTTTGCGCTGTATAAAAACTATAAAATAAAAACTTGAGCAGAGCTGAAAAACTACCAAGGTCACTTTTTGTTTTAAGAATAAAAACAAGTCAGCAGTTGTGTCCTATTCATCTTAGTTTCTTCTGACCCGTTTTTCGTGGATATGTATTGGCTCCACGTGTTGCTACAATGGAAACTACATTCCCCATAATGCTATGTGAACAATAGGACGCATGAATACCCCCCCATCCCTCCCTCCTAATTGACTACCTCAGTTGGGGGCAGCACAAACAAGCACTTCAAAAACAGCCAAATCCCTGCTGTGCATCGATCCACATCTCCGAATATTTCATTTGTGAAGAGGCGACCCTTGTGATCGCGAGGGCAAGTGAGAGCCGTCGAGGGGGGGCCTTTGGGACCGACAGAGAACGGGATTTCTCATATTGGAGGGTTCCACGAACTGGCTGCCCGGACTGCTGGGGAAGATCTTTACAAATGAAATAAGCGGAGAGTTTTTCCCCCTACAAGGAGGCATCAAGTAGTAATTGGGAGAAAAATGACAGAATGCAAAGGCCTCCCATCACCTTTTCCAGTTGGGGATGTAGAGTCACCATGTCCCAAAGATGGCATCATACTCGAGAGCTGGCTAGTGGCTCTCAACCTGTTCACACCGTCATGGTATGCTCCAGGGCTTCAATTGGGATGAAAACACTGGGGGTCTCTCAAAGGGGGGTGGCCGGTGTAATTAAGGGCGTGGCTTAAAAATAAGCTAAAAATCTGTGCTTAGCATAGTGTGCCACCCGACTGGTATTTTGAACTTCTGTCATCGCATCCAGATATATGATACAAGTAACATTACACCTATTATTATTATTATTATTATTATTATTAGGAAGTTTGTAAAGCGCAATGGTTACTCCCAACGGAGTGTCCCCGCGCTAGGACAACTGAGAGCCCCAGACCCATGCCACACTCATCGACTACCTACATAACCTCTCAGCAAGGAAGGCAGCAGAGTTATTGACGACCGCCCCCTGAGTCACGGAAGAGCCAGGTTTTCAATTTCTTACGGAACCAAGGTTCTGACTCAGATATCCTCAAGTCCACAGGAACCTTATTCCAGGCCTTAGCTGCCAGGAAACCAAAAGATCTTCCGCCAACCCTGGCCCTCCGCACCTTAGGCACAGTCATTCTCATACTGCCAAGAGATCTCAAATTCCGAGAAGGTTGGTAAACCGCCAGAAGGGGGTCAGAAAGCGCGGCCCCCTTTTCCTAAGGATCCTATGGCTGATACAGAGAGCCTTAAATGTAACTCTAGCCTGTATTGGGAGCCAGTGTAGTTTTTTAGAGCTTCTCCTACCGGGGCCCTCCTGGGAATATTCAGGATAAGCCTAGCTGCTGCATTTTGGACCTTCTGCAAGATGTTCAGATTTTTGCAGTCACCCCTAGATACAGAACATTGCAATAGTCAAGGCGAGACGTGACCAAAGCCTGTACAATAGTTCTTTTAGCATCCAGGGGGAGAAGGTCCAGAATCTTCCGCAGCATTTTCAAAAAGCCAAAGCAGGTTCCGGCCACAGCAGAGATTTGCTGAGTAAAGGAGAGTGCTTCGTCGAACCACACCCCCAAATTTTTCACCTTGGCTTTCGGCACCGGGCAAGGTCCCAGTTCCTCAGGCCACCAGTGCTGTGACCAGAAAGAGGGCTGTTTTCCTACGACCGACACCTCTGTCTTCCCTGCATTCAACTGGAGGCAACTCAGTCTCATCCAGTCCATAAGCTCTCTCAGACATGTTATAAAATCAGCAGCCCTTCCTGATTCTTGTTGTTCTAGGGTCACAACTAGCTGAGTGTCGTCAGCGTAAGATACCAACTTAATTCCATGTCTCATCACAATATCTGCCAGCGGGCGCATATATATATTGAACAGGGTGGGGCTCAGAGCAGATCCCTGCGGCACCCCCTGGTTTAAAGGACAAACTCTGGACTTAAATGGATGTTGCAGAACCTGAAAGGTTCTGTTCTCCAGAAAGTTCTTCAGCCACATCCACGTGACACCTCCAACCCCGACCTCCCCTAGCCTCTCCAGCAGGAGGCCGTGGGACACCGTGTCAAACGCGGCACTCAAGTCCAGCAAAACCAGAGCAGTTGTTCTGCCTTCATCAGCTGCAGTCCTCAGCACTTCAGCTGCTAGGAGAAGGGCAGACTCCGTGCCATGCAATGGCCTAAAACCGGCCTGGGTGTCATGAAGAACCTGCCTCTCTTCTATAAACCTTGACAGTTGGCTATTCAGATGTTTCTCTGCAATTTTTGCCACATAAGGAAGTAGAGATATGGGTCTAAAAGTTTCAGGGATGGCGGGGTCCAGTGAGGGTTTCTTCAGCAGAGGGACCACCATGGCGTGTTTCCATCTGCTAGGAACCAGTCCTGTGCTAAAGGACAGGTTCATAAGTGAGGTGAGAACAGGGGCAATTATTTTTTTCCCTAATTGGAGAAATTTAGGAGGGACCGGGTCCAGAGGTGATCCCGATTTCACAGCCTCCAACAAGGCAAGACTGTTGTAGGGTGACCAGGCGTCCCGCATTTTCCCGGACAGTCCCAGTTTTTAGGTCGAGCCTGGGCAGCGCATGCGCTGCTCTGCGGGGCCTGCTGTATTGAGGTAGGGACTTGAAGCTCGGCCCATATTTTTCATTGGCTTGTGTCATTATCCACTGTAAACTGTAAAGTAGTCCATCCTTAGTACCGCCTTGTCTCATTTTGTAACCTCCCATGGCGACACACCCTGTTACGTGTGTTTTTACTCAGTAGGCTTTAATTACAGCCTCCAAGCACTTTTTTCTCAAATAGCTTTGACTTGCCTGTTGCTGCAGGCATGACACCTCTCTCGTAACGCTTTAAACACATTTTTATAGCATGCATTTGCAATACAATAGGTCTCACATTTGCAAGAGTTTGAGCTATTGGCATTGTAAATGACAATGCCTTTTATTTATCTGTTTTAAAAACAACACATAAATAAAAGGCATTTTCATTTACAATGCCAATAGCTCAAACTCTCGTAAATGCGAGACCTATTGCATACGGGATACAGTTAAAAAAAAAAATGAAACTTTGAAGGTACATTTTTTAAGAGTAGGCAGTGGTCCGTGGGACCACTGTTTGCTCTAAAAAATATTTTTTCAACATTCTGAAAGTGGAAGGGGCACCAAGGGGCCCCTGGAAAGTTTGGAAATGGGTTACCATCGCTTATAAAATAGTGGTAAAGTTGTACTATTTTGCGACTGGAAATCGGTTGCAAAACAGTAATACATACCATATTCAATCAATCAATATAACTTTATTCGGTCTGATTGGCGATAGACCATTAAAGTACATAGAAATTTTGCACATAGTCATAAACACCATAAAATAAAAAAAATAAAAAAATGATCTTGCATTAAAAACAGGTCAAAAAGATATGTGAAGATAAACAGCTTTAAAATTCCTTAAATGCAAGTCGTAATCAAATTTTAAAACAACATTACACTCATACAGAGAATGGCTGAGATTTTAAAGGAATGATGGGGAAGGAGAGCGAACAAATACCTCTTATCGGGTCCGCTATGCGCTCCTACTATCCCCCAAAATTAAGCCAAAACATCTCAGCCAAGCTTCATATATTAAACCATAATTCTAGCAGATTAACCTAACATGGTTTTTCTTGCCCTAATGGCTGCTTTCAAAAAGGCACAGACACTAAAAACAACTTCAGGTAAACTCAGAGATTGTAAATAAAGGAGAGCTGGTCTACAACGTCGGAAACTTAGCCTCCGTAACAAAGGTATTAAAAAGTGCTTTCGTGCTAGGCTGTGCAAATTGCAGAAAAACATAAAGTGCAATAGTGATTGTACAGAGTTGTTGTCACAAGGACAAGTGCAAACTATATTTCTCTCTGGGTCTAATTTTTTTTTGAAGAATAAGGACCAATGAATTGACCCTGCTCTGAAGCGAAAAAGAAGTGACCGCTCCCATCTTGACAAGTCCAAAAATAAATATGAGGGGGATTCGTCTTTATGTAAAAGACTACAATAATGCAACACCGAGGGTTTAGATAACTCGTTTTTCAGTCTAATGTTTGCACAATAGTCCTTAATATATTCACCTCCTTCTTGGCATTTTTGGGGATACGACTGGGATCAGTAAACCAAGAGGATATACCGAGGGATGCAAAAGTGTCCCGTATGTAACTGAGCCTGAGGTTTTAGCTCTGGTGCCTATATGCCCTGTATCTGCACCCTGCGTATTATGCACGATGAGATGGTCATCCCGCTCGTGTCCTAGATGAGAGTCCTCCAGAGGTGTTTGCAAGGAGTTTGGGGTTAGCTGAGGAGACTCGACATGTGTTGTAGTATGCTTGAAAGTGTGTAAGAATGTCGTCCATTGCATGGAGAAGCGACGTTTTCGAATGCCTCGGACTTCCTCATATCGTAACGCATCGTCCTCCGATGCTCCCCACTTTACTACTGCTCCCCTCCAGGCGGCTAGAGGAGGTCCTGCCGGGGTCCTCCAGTGCATGGCTATGCTCCGTTTGGCTAGCAGGATAGCCAGGGACGCAAATCATGTTTCCACTTTGTGCTGTTTACGGCACTTGAATATGCCTAATGCAGGCTTCCCATGTTGCAGTATCTGTGAGTCCTGTCACCTCGCACAGCGTGGTGTGTACTATGTTCCAGTAAGAACGAAGCGTTGAACAGCTCCATAACATGTGGAGAAAGGACTCACCAGGTTCTTGGCATCTCGGGCATATGAATGGTGTGTCAGGGTAATATTGCTGGAGAGTTTCTGGCGTCAAATATGCGCGATGCAAGATAAAGTATTGTATATTTTTGAATCAGTCATTTCGGGACACTCTTTTAGGATACTTTAACGCCTGCTCCCATTCTTTGTCATGGAATGGCCTCTAGAGCTTAGTCTCCCATTTTTCCCGCAGGGGGGCTCGAGTGTTATTGCATTAAGTTCTCGGATCGCCTTATAGTCCCTATGTGACGTCCTGGGCCCATCTGTAGGATGGCATGGAGGACAGGGTGTGTAGCTTGTTCGCTATCAGTCATGTGCCAGTTCGGCGGCAATCTGCCACCAACCGCCCATATTTAAGAAACTGTCCTCTAGGAAGATCGGTGTCGGCTGTTAGCGCTGCAAATGAAAGCAGGTGTCCATTTGCGAACAGTGAGCCTGCCTCCGTAAGTGAATGTGCTGTCCAGGTTTGTAGGGCTCGCATTGTGTAGTAATCGTGACCTCTGGGAAGGCTCACCAGCGGCAGAAGGGGGGAGTAAAGTGGAGTTGTCATCCAGTGTATGCGTTTCATGCAGGTGAGCGCTACAGTCACTTGTAACGGATAAGTTGATGTGGGCTTCGCCCCGGTAAGCACCATACGTCGGATCGCAGAGGCAGATATTAGCCCATTACTTGTGCGAGTCTCCCCGAGTGCGCGTCCCACCGTCCACTGCGACATCCACTGTAGTTGAGCCGCTAGAAAGTATGCTTCCAATGAGGGAGCTCCCAGTCCATCTCAGTTCACTGGCAGCTGCAGTTTGGCCAAGTCTACCCGTCTACGACCCTCACCCCATATTAGGGTGCTGAGAAGAGTATCTAGTTCCTGGAAGTAGGAAGGGGGAGGGACTATCAGGAGATTAGCAAAGTAGTAAAGCAGTCGTGGGACAAGGATCATTTTGGCTACTGCTATTTTCCCGATGGGGGCTAAGGGAAGGGTTTTCCAGAAATTGAGCGAGGAACGAATGCCTGTTAGTATTTTTCGGTGGTTGCCCTCGTAAATATCTTGTGGGGAGTGATATAGGCCTGCGCCCAGATACCGTGTTGCTCGTATGTTCCATAGAAGGTCAACTCCTCCAGCATGTACCCGTATTGGGGGGGAGGTCGGCCGACTATGGGTATATTGCAGATTTAGCCCAGTTGACCTTTAGACCAGCTACAGACTCAAAGTCTGCCGGGGTGGCAAAGATTGGAGTGAGGTCTGAAGTGACATCCTGTACATAGAGGAGCAAATCATCTGCATACAGTGATATGCTATGTATGGTTCCCCCTAGTGGGATGCCCCATTGCTCGCCTTCTTTTCGAAGACGGATCGCCAACGGTTCCATTGCCAGGGCGAAAAGCAGTGGGGAGAGTGGGCAGCCCTGCCTTGTGCCTCTCAGCACCGGAAATGCGGATGACACATGTCTCCCGAGCTTAATCCTGGACGTTGGCCTTGTGTATATTAATTTAGTGTATGCTTGTAGACGGGGGCCCCACTCCTATCCTGCGGAGCACTGCGGATAAGTATGACCATGATAATGTGTCGAAGACCTTCTCAAGGTCCAGGACCAGGCGCGTGAGGGTAACGGTCGAAAACCTGATCCTGCAGGTGGAACAACCGCCGAATGTTGTTATGTTATGTTATATGTTTTGTAGAGCGCACAGCTGCCCCAGCTAAGGGGCGCCCCAGCGCTGAGACTGCAAACTGTTAGAAAACACTGTGGGAGAGACACCGAAACCCATTAGACAGGAAAGAGATGAGTTTTAATGGCTTTGCGGAAAAGAGCATGATTTTTGATACTTCTGATGCAGACAGGAAGAGAGTTCCAGAGCTTCGGAGCGAGGACGCGAAAAGAGCGCCCTCCCGCTCGCACTTTCCTCACCCGGGAGACAACGGCCAGGTGTTGGCCCATTGAACGCAGTTGGCGGGTGGGTATGTAGGGTGAGAGTAGATTCGCCAAAATATCCAGGGAATGGAGATTCAGGATTCTGTGGGTGATACAGAGAGACTTAAACTCGATGCGTTTCGCCACCGGCAGCCAATGCAGTCTGCGGATGGCGTTAGTTGTGGGACAGGCTCTCGGGAGGCCGAGTAGTGTCCAGGCAGCCGCATTTTGTGCCCTTTGCAGGCGGAGAATCTCGGCTTTATTTGCCCCTAGATAAAGTGAGCTGGTGTAGTCCAGCCTCAATAGGATGGTGGCCTGGACGATAACCTGACGGACAGTGGGGTAAAAAACAAACAAACAGTGGTTTGAGCCCATGCAGGCCTGAAAGGTAAGGGCGGAGTCAACACATACTCCCAGACTTTTGACCGCCTGTTTAGGGACAGCCCAGAGCCGATGGCCACCAGCGCTCACTCCACAGCTCAGTGTCTCTCCCCACTAGCAGGATCTCGGATTTGCTCGCATTCAGTTGGAGGCAGTTTATAGCTGTTAAATCATCCCTGAACTTAAGCGCGTCCTGCACGGAGTCGTCTGATAGTGCCACCACTAACTGGGTATCATCTGCATACGATACCACAGTTAGTCCTCTGCTTCTGGGTTGAATGTATATGTTGAATAAAGTTGGGCTCAAAGCTGAGCCCTGTGGGACCCCTTGTTGGATTACGTGTGCCTGGGAGCTGAAGGGAGGGACCGACACTTGAAAGGTTCTCTCAGATAGAAAAGAGGCGAACCAGCCTAAGGCCGGGCCTTCAATGCCAGCCTCCTCCAGACGCTGAAGCAGAATCTGGTGGGACACTGTGTCGAACGCCATGCTCAGGTCCAATAGTATCAGAGCTGACGTGCGCCCAGCATCCAGTGCACCCATCAGATGTTCGGTTACAGCTAGGAGGGCAGTCTCCATGCTATGACCTGGGCAAAAACCATTCTGAGAAGGGTCAAGCAGTTTGGTATTTTCTATGAATCTCGTGAGAATGGAGTTGATACCCACGACAGGAGAGAGATGGGGCGGAAGCTCTCTGGTTTAGAGGCATTCAGTGTGGGTTTCTTTAGTAAGGGAACCACTATGTCCCATTTCCAGGCCCTGGGGAATACCGCCGTGGACAGGGACATATTGATCAGCTTATAAAAAGGTGAAAAAAGCCGAGGAAAAGATTTAAGAAATTGCTCCGGTTTAAGAGGATCTACAGGAGAGCCTGATTTAATTTTCTTGCAGATCGTGTGCATCTCCTCTTGAGAGAGCGATGGGAAGACAGAGTGTGGGGGTAACATGGGGCCTACGTGCAGGGCCTGTTCTGATCGCGGTGTGAGAGAAGGTCCTGTAGATGTTTTCGACCTTCTTGATGAAGAAGGTGTCAAGGTCTTCGCTTTGCTGGTTAGAGGAGAAAGGGGGAGCTTTAGGTTGCTCGAGGATTTGAGATCTTTAAGTATAGCGAAGATGCATTTAGCAGGGTTACTGCTATTTCTAATCTCATCCGCAAAATAGGCCACCCTTTCCTTCTGACTGGCCCTGTGATAGTTTTTGATAGCTGCCCAGTATTGCCCATTCAGAACTGGCCCGTAGTCCCGTCTCCACGCCCGTTCCATGCTTTTGCAAGCTTTCCGGACCGTGGCCAGATTGCTATTATACCATATGCTGGATTGGCTGTTACGGCTCTGTGACCACCTAGCAGGAATAAGAGTATCAAGGAAATGCAAAATCCAGTCTGATAGGGTACTTTCGGCCGTATCTGGGTCAACCGGCAAACTGGGTGCACGCATGAGGAGGAGGGCATGGAACTGTTAGATGTCAAGTTTGTGCCACGGGCGTTTTAGGACCGATTTCCGAGCTACACCCTGGAGGGGCCCTACTCCCTGAAGCGCCATGGGTACTAGGTAGTGGATAGACCAACTCATCGGGATGGGTGGGTTGACCGTGAGGGTGGATAGATTGGAGAACACAGGATCCAGCAGGTGTCCAGCAGAGTGGGTGCAGCCTAGGACACATTGTGTAAGCTGGAGGGCGGCAAGATCTGCTAGGAAATTGCCTATCCACAATCATGTTTGGTATCCAAATGCAGATTCAGGTCACCAATGATGCTGAAATTGGCCGAACTAATAGCCAGTGTGCCAGCTGCACCAATCAGTGCGTCCCTGAACTCTTTAGAGGGGCCAGGCGGGCGATATACCAGGAGCCCAGACATTGTAAAGTTGGCATTGAAGGCGATCTTAAAGCGCGCACACTCACAGCCCGCCAGGGCCTCTTTGATAAGAGTGCAGGTGTAGCCAGATTTAAAGATGATAGCAATGCCACCACCCCTAGTCCCTCTGTTGAGAGTTGCAATGTTAAACCCCGGGGCAAAGCCAGGCCAGGCTGAGCCTCCGTGTTGGCTGTGAGCCATGTCTCTGTAAGGAGGTTGTGAGATGTATTTCTTCCCGGAACAAATCCGCATTGGTCCGTGTGTATTAATGTTGGGAGAATCGAGGTGTATCGTTCTGCTAGTATTTTGCCATAAATCTTGTAATCTGCGGGCAGCAGGGCAATGGGCCGGTACGAGCCTAGGTGGTGGGGATCCCAGTCTGGTTTTAGAAATGAGACAATTAATGATTTCCGCATGGATTGTGGGAGTGTACCTTCCTCTTGTGCTGCTTTATATAATTCTACCAGTCGTGGTACTAACAGGGTGGAGAATGTATGGAAGAATTCTAATGGTAGGCCATCCAGACCTGGGGCTTTATTCGTGGCCAGGGTTTGTATAGCTTGTGTCACTTCTGTTGAAGGTATGTACTTATCTAGGGTGCTTTTATAAGTTTCCGCTATACAAGGCAGTGGGTGAGCATCCAGGAATCTATCCATTCCCTCTGAGGTTACCTGGTCAGGGGCTGTGTATAAGGCTGTGTAGTACTCGCAGAATGCGTGCATTATGTCTGCCTGGGAACGGACTGGTGTGCCTGCGATGGTATGCACCTCTGTTATCGGATGCAGAGTAGTGTCCTGGTTTACCAGCCATGCTAGCTGTGTGCCAGCTCTGTTCCCTTCCCTGTGTGCTCTGGAAGCGTGCGCTCTAAAGTTATATTGTCGGAGGTCTGCAGGTACCTCCGTATAAGCGGTGTTGGCGTCTGCTACCTGTGTCAGTGTTGCTTCGTTTTTATCTGCTGCTTGTGTCAATGCTGCTAGCTTCTGTTCCTCTTCTACTATGCGCCGCTCTAGGGTTTTACGTACGAGATGTGTTGAATACATGTCTCTCTAATCACCACCTTGAATGTGTCCCAT
Source organism: Calotriton arnoldi (assembly GCA_963921515.1). NCBI lineage: Eukaryota > Metazoa > Chordata > Amphibia > Caudata > Salamandridae > Calotriton > Calotriton arnoldi. Next base: position 529,535 of record CAWUFW010010388.1, read on the forward strand.
TCTACTGCCCTGGTAGATGCTGTGTTGGTGTTTTCGTGGAAATAGTTCTGGATGTGAGTTTTTTGCTCTTGCGCAAACACTTGGTCACTCCAGACATTCAAGGGGCAGGTGCCATGTGGGAATAGGCAGCGGGACGGCTGCCAAGCCAGAGTGAGCGGGTGTGCTTCATGATCCGCAAGGACCTGACCCAGGTATTCTGTTTCCTGGACCATAGGAATGATGCGTGAGGAGCATACGAAACGATCGAGGTGATCCCTGAGGTCGTGTGGTATAGAGTGAAATGAGTATAGCCTAGTGTTGGGGTATTTAGCACGCCACGCATCTACCAGCGTCCAGTGCTCCATCCATGCGTTGAATCGCTTAGTTTGCCCTATTGCCGGGGAGGCTGGATGTGGTGGGTACGATCTATCTAGGGAGACGTTTTGTGTGCAGTTATAGTCTCCGCCCAGTACCCAGGGTGTCGCAATGTAATGGGCTAGCGTGCGGGAAAGGGAATCCCAATATTTCCCCTGCTCTATATGTGGTGCATAAATACTGCCTAGCAGAATTGGTTGCTTCTAGTCAGGGTAAGGGGGATACACTCCTAAAATAACCCCTGCTCACCCCCTTGGTAGCTTGGCACGACCAGACAGGCTTATCTCCGAGGCAGTGTGTAAAGCATTTATGAACACATACAGTAACACAGTGAAAACACTACAAATGGACACCACACCAGTTTAGAAAAATAAGTAATCTTTATCTAAACAAGACCAAACGACAAGAATCCACAATACAGTATTAAAAATAAGACTTTCAAATGGTAGAAATAGTTCAGTTCAATGCAAGTTGTAAATGCGACACTTTTCCAACAAAGTACCTTAGATGCGTCACGCAAAACAAACAAAAGGGTCGCAGGGAAGGTGTATCGTCAGTTCCTTGCTTCGGGGGAGGTGATGTGTCGGTTCCTTACTGCAGCGCAGGGGAGGTGATGCGTCGGTTCCTTACCGGAGAGGATTGGATGCGTCGGTTTCTTACTGCGTTCCGGATGCGACGATCCGGTGCGATGCGACAAAATGGCGGCTTGATGCGATGCGACGATGCGTGCACGTTTGCAGCCGCACAGCAGGTGCTGCAACGGTCTTCTCGGCGATGCATCGGGACCCGGTGTGGATGCGGCGCGCTTCTTCCTGGTTGCGAGGCGTCGGAACCAAGTGCGGATGCGGCACGCTTCTTCCCGTGGTTCGGCGATGCGTCTGGAATCGGTGCGGATGCGACACGCTTCTTCCTCATTGCGTCAATCTTCCAGCTCCCAGCGACAAATAGTCTCTAGAGGTCCTAAACAGCAGCAGGCACTCTTTGAAGGTTAGAATTCCCAGCAAGGAAATTCAGGGGAGCTGGTGGTGGTCTTTGTGTCCCTGAGACTTCAGAACAGGAGGCAAGCTCAGTTTCAAGCCCTTGGAGATCTTTTCTTCAAGCAGGTGACAAAGCAAACAGCAAAGTCCTTCTTCTTCTTTCCTTGGCAGCAAGCAGCCACTGCAGGCCAACCCCAGACAGCAAACAGCACAGGGCAGTATTCCTCCTCAGCTTCTCTGGCTCTTCTCCTTGGCAAAGGTTCCTCTTGATTCCCAGAAGTAATCTAAAAGTCTGGGGTCTGGGTCTCCCTTTTTATACACACAAATCCTTTGTTCTCTGAAGGCAGAGAGTGTCTGTACGCAGCCAAAACCAGTTCAGTCCTCACTGGTGCAGCTTCCTGGCAGGAGGTGGAGACAGCATTGTTGAAGGCAGACCAGGTCCAGGCAGGTGAAAGGAAATCTCCTCCCCCTACTCTAAATTCAACCCAGGTCCCATTCAGCCAAGCCCTGACTCATCAGACTTCTGGAGCCACAGCCCTCTCTCAGCTCCTGTCACTCACAAGCCAGACATGCAATACACAAACCTAGCAGAGGCATACTGGATAGTTGGGCAAGAAAATACCCACTTTCAAAAAGTGGTATTTTCAAACACAGAATGTAAAAATCACCCTTACCAAAAGATGCACTTTAACATTTTGAGTTCAGGCATACTAAACTTTATTTTCCTATCTTGTTCCTAGGGCCAGTTATGTTTATAATATGTTATAAACTAACTGCCCATTCTGGCCCATGGGAACAGATAGCCTTGCAATAGTGAAAAACGAAATTGGCAGTATTTCACTATCAGGACATGCCACACACATCAGGGCATGTCCTACCTTTCACATACAATGCACCCTGCCCACAGGGGTACGTTGGGCCAAACTTAGGGGTGACTAACATGTAGAAAAGAGAAGGTTTAGGGACTGGCATGTGTGTGCACTTGCCAAGTCGACATGGCAGTCCCAGACTGCACACAGGCTCTGCAATGGCAGGCCTGAGTCACATTTTACAGGCCGCTTCTGTGGGTGGCACAATCAGTGCTGCAAGCCCACCAGCAGCATTTGATTTACAGGCCCTTGGCACACATGGTGCACTGTACTAGGGTCTGACAAGTAAATCAAATAACCAATCATGGAGTCACTAATCCATAACAATAATTTACACAAGGAGCACTTGCACTTTGGCACTGAACAGCAGTGGCAAAGTGCCCAAAGCATCTAGACCAGCAAAAACATAGCAAAAACACAGGAGGCAACAGCAAAAAAATGGAAGGGAGACCCACGCCAATGGTGCCAGGTCTAACACGTGTCCCCTCCAGCTGAAATGTGGGGAGAACTACCCACCCACTTGGGAGTTCTCTTCACTAAGGCGGAAAAATCTGGACAGACCATCAGCATTGGAGTGTTCTGTACCAGGGCGATGTTCCACCGTGAAGTCCATCCCTTGTAGGGAAATGGACCACCTCAACAGCTTTGGATTCTCACCCCTCATTTGCATCAACCATCTGAGGGGCCTGTGGTCTGTCTGAACCCGGAAGTGAGTCCCAAACAAGTATGGTCTCAACTTCTTCAGTGCCCAGACCACAGCAAATGGCTCACGCTCAATCGCACTCCACCTCTGTTCCCGTGGAAGTAACCTCCTACTAATGAAGGCTACAGGTTGGTCTAGGCCCTCTTCATTCAACTGTGAGAGCACAGCCCCCACACCATGCTCTGAAGCGTCTGTCTGCACAATGAATTCCCTTGAGAATTTGGGTGCCTGAAGCACGGGCACCGTGCACATGGCAGATTTCAGGGCATCAAAAGCTTTCTGGCAGGCGTCAGTCCAGTTCACTTTCTTGGGCTGCTTCCTAGAAGTCAGCTCTGTCAAGGGTGCAACAATGCTGCCATACCCCTTGACAAACCTCCTGTAATACCCTGTGAGTCCTAAAAAGGCTCTCACCTCTGTCTGGGTCTTGGGGGGTTCCCAAGCCAGGATGGTATCAATCTTGGGCTTTAGGTGCGCCACCTAGCCGCTCCCAACCTGGTGTCCCAAGTACACCACAGAACCCTGCCCGATCTGGCACTTACTTGCCTTGATCGTGAGGCCTGATCTCCGCAGCGCCTTCAACACTTCCCAGAGGTGGTGCAGATGTTCCTCCCAAGTGGCACTGAACACTGCAATGTCATCCAGGTAGGCGGCACTGAAATCCTCCAGTCCAGCCAACACCTGGTTGACCAACCTCTGAAAGGTGGCAGGGGCATTCTTCATCCCAAAGAGCATCACCCGGAATTGGTAGTGCCCATCTGGTGTGGAGAATGCTGACCTCTCTCTTGCCCCATCAGTCAAGGAGATCTGCCAGTACCCAGACGTTAAGTAAAACGTACTGAGGTACCAGGCAGCCCCCAACCGATCGATGAGCTCATCAGCTCTGGGGATGGGGTGCGCGTCAGTCCTGGTGACTGAATTGAGCCCTCGGTAATCCACACAGAACCGGAGTTCTGGAGTGGTACCGAGTGCGGCAGCCTTTGGGACCAAGACCACTGGGCTGGCCCAAGGGCTGTTTGAGGACTCAATCACCCCTAGCGCTAACATCTTGGAAACCTCCTCCTTGATGCAAGCTCTGACCCTGTCAGTCACTCTGTAAATCTTATGTTTTACTGGAGGACTGTCCCCAGTGTCCACATCATGGACGCACCACTGAGTGACACTGGGGGTCAGGGAGAACAGGTCAGAAAACTGTCCCAACAGTTGGCGACAGTCATCCTGCTGCTCAGGGGTCAGGGCGGTAGAGAGGTTCACACCGTCCACCGACCCATCTTGCTCCTTGGCAGACAGGAGGTCAGGAAGAGGCTCAGTCTCCTCTTCCATCCCAGCATCTGTTGCTAGGAGCATGCCCACTTCGGACCTCTCCAAGTGGAAATTCAGGCGGTTCACATGCGGGACCCGCAAGGGGTTCCTGGGAGACTGCAAGTCCACCAAGTAGGTGATGTCACTCTTGCGCTCCACCACCTCAAATGGTCCGGTCCACTTATCCCGGAGCGCATAAGGCTCCACTGGGGCCATGACCAAACCTTTTGTCCAGGCTGAAACTCGATCAGAGTGGCATTCTGATTGTACCACTGTTTCATCTCTTCCTGGCTGGCTTCCAGATTCGCCTGAGCGAGTTGTCTGAAACGCCTAGTCTGGTTTCTGAAGGCCAGCAGGTAGCTATATACATCCTGGGGAGGTTTACTGGGAGTTTTCTCCCAGCCTTCTTTCACCAGACTCAGAGGTCCTCTCACAGGATGGCCGTACAGCAGTTCAAAGGGACTGAACCCTAAGGACTTCTGTGGCACCTCTCTGTAAGCAAACAGAAGGCGTGGCAAGAGGACGTCCCACTTACCCCTCATGGGTTCCTCAAGACCCATAATCATGCCCTTCAGGGTCCGGTTGAATCTCTCAACCAACCCATTACCTTGGGGGTGGTAAGGAGTGGTGAACTTATAGGTTACACCGCACTCCTGCCACAGGGACTTCATATACTTCGATATGAAGTTGGTACCACGGTCGGACACCACCTCTCTGGGGAACCCCACACGGGAGAAAATCCCCATCAACGTACAACCCACCACCGGGGCCATCACAGTCCGGAGAGGGATGGCTTCCGGGTACCGGGTGGCATGGTCCACCAAGACCAGGATGAACCTGTTGCCCATGGCTGTCTTGGGATCCAGAGGCCCCACAATGTCAATGCCCACCCTTTCAAAGGGGGTGCTGACCACAGGGAAAGGTTGGAGAGGAGCCTTGTGCTTCCTCCCACTCTTACCACTTGCCTGGAAAGTCTGACAGGTCCTGCAATGAGTATCTGAACTCTTGCGCATTTGGGGCCAGTAAAAGTGGGTGACACGCCTTTCAAAGGTCTTGTCTTGCCCCAAATGTCCTGCTAAAGGCACATCATGAGCCAGACCCAGTAGGAAGGCTCTGAAGCGCTGGGGTACCACCAGCACACGGGCTGACCCAGGCTCAGCAACCTTAGGCTCACTGTACAGGAGACCATTCTCCCAGTAGATCCAATGTGATCCAGACTGATCACCTGCTGCCTGGTTTGCAGCCGGTTGCCGCAAACCCACAAGAGAAGGGCACTTCTTCTGCTCCTCGCAGAACTCTTCCCTGGAGGGGCCTCCTTCCTGCTGCCAATGGGTCAGCTCAGGGAGGTCCCCCAGTTCAGCCACTTGTTCCCCTGTAGGTTCCAGGGCATCCCCCTCTAGGTTTGCCTCCTCCTGGACCGTGGGAACTTCGGGGGCCGGTTTCCCGCGCCCCCTGCCTCTTCTCTTTAAGGCAGGCACCTGGGCCACTCTTTCAGGCTCCAGGTCCTCTTGAATGCCCTTTCCGGCTGCCAGTGACCGAGTGGTCACACATGCCCACTCAGGCAGATCCAACATCTCTAAATGAGACCTCCGCTCCACCTTCGCACAAGGGGAGCTCTCCTAATCATTGCCAAGGAGACAGTCAACAGGCATGGCTGGCCTCACAGCTACTTTCAAGGTACCTGAGACCCCCCCACTCAAAGGGAACCTGTGCCACTTTGCAGAGGCACTCTGAGTTGTCAGCGGCAACTACAAGGTAGAATGTGTTGGGGACCACCTGCTCTTCAGACACCAGCCGACAACTGACAGCTGTCACACTGGCTCCGGTGTCTCTCAGAGCCTCCACACTATGGCCATTAATGGTCACCCACTGCCTGTATTTTTTAGTGTTATCAGGCAGATCATCCTTGGGACCATCTCACTGTCTCCTAAAGAGACCAGGGATATCTCTGCGGGACCCCACCCACCTTGGGCACCCATCTCCTCCCCCAAGGCTACACTAGCCATTTCCCGGGGTGGTGCACCAGTGGGTGCAGTGGTAACTGGTTTGAAACACTTAGGATCTTCCCTGAAGTGACCCACCTGACCACAGCTAAAACAGGTTTTGGGACGCTTCTGCAGAGGCTTACCTGGCTTGACCCATGGTCTTTTGTCAGCGGGAGGCTGGGAACACTTACCTTTGTTCCCTTGTGGATTACTTTGGGGCCCTTTTTGGAACTCCTTTTGTTTACCCTTGTCCCCCCCACTCTTCTGCTGGGGACCCTGCCCACCTTTGGCGGAGTCTCCCACAAGACCCTTGTGGAACCTGGTACTGACCCAGCGGTCCGCCTGATCAGTCAGCTTACTATCAATCAGGTGCTGGTGTAGCTCTGGAAAACGACTACTGGACAAGTGCTCCCATGCAATCAAATCATAGAGCGCCTGAAAATCATTTGCCTTACTACCCTTCACCCAACCATCCAAAGCGCTGCAAAAAAAAGACACATATTCCACCCAGGTGCTAGACTCCAGCTTCTTGCAATTTCTACATTTCTGCCTTTAAAGCTCTGGGGTCAACCCATACGTGGCTACTAAGGCTTCCTTCATGGGGGCATAGGACATCTGATCCTCAGTGGGCAATGCTAGCACTGTTTCCCTTCCTTCACCCATAAAGCGGCCACACAACCCCGCTCCCCAATCTTTCTCAGGGATTCTATGGGACATCATGGCTACCTCATAAGACTTAAACCACTGCCCAATGTCCTCATGCTTCTGGAAATCCTTAATCACATCCTTGGGAATATATACTTTTCTCTCCACAGGCACTGACGGTGTGCTGCCACCAGAGGGAGTGATCTCTAAGCGCTTCGCCTTCAGCTCCCTCAACACTCTCTCATGCTCTAAAAGCATCTTATTTTCCTCTATGGCCAATCTCTTGCTCTCCAACTCCAATTTCTTATTTTCTATGTCACCCTAGCTCCCCAGTTTGAGCTTAGCAAACTCCATCTCATGCACTCTGCTTTTCTCCCTGTCCTCCAACTCTTCTGGAGACAGGCCCCTTGAAGACACACTGCTGCCCTCCCTGGGAGGCACTCCCCCACCAGTTAGGTCAACTAACCCATCCTGCTGCCCTTCCAAATTCTCCCCCTCCACCATAGGATCCTTGTTCTGCCCACTGGCATTCCTTGCTTCCAACCAGGCCCTCAGCGCCTTTTGGAACTCCTCCTTCCTGGTGAGGCCTCTTATGGAGATTTTACATCTTTTGCAGATGGTTTTAAGCTGTGACACAGTGTAGGTATCAACCCTCTCTTCTTCAAATTCAATATCAACAGATGCAATGGATCCTTGTTTGGTCATGGTGAAAATTGGCAGTTCTCAAGATGCAAAAAACTCCAAGGAAAAACTCTACCAAAATGTATGTGGTTGCGTAATGGTCTGCCCTCACTAGTAGTGTACACCAATCACTGTATGCAAATCACAAATGCAAGTCCAGGATCCTCACCGCTGACCACCAATGTTAGAAATGGGGGTCTCTAGTTGGCAGAGGTAGGTACCTTTGTCCAAGTAGGGGCCCTTGCTTCTAGTCATGGTAAGGGGGATACACTCCTAAAATAACCCCTGCTCACCCCCTTGGTAGCTAGTCACGAGCAGACAGGCTTATCTCAGAGGCAGTGTGTAAAGCATTTGTGAACACATACAGTAACACAGTGAAAACACTACAAATGGACACCACACCAGTTTAGAAAAATAAGTAATCTTTATCTAAACAAGACCAAACGACAAGAATCCACAATACAGTATTAAAAATAAGACTTTCAAATGGTAGAAATAGTTCAGTTCAATGTAAGTTGTATATGCGACACTTTTCCAACCAAGTACCTTAGATGCGTCACGCAAAACAAACAAAAGGGTCGCAGGGAAGGTGATGCGTCAGTTCCTTGTTTCGGGGGAGGTGATGCGTCGGTTCCTTACTGCAGCGCAGGGGAGGTGATGCGTCGGTTCCTTACCGGAGAGGAGGGGATGCATCGGTTTCTTACTGCGTTCCGGTTACGATGCGACAAGGTGGCGCCTCGATGCGATGCGACGATCCGGTGCAATGCGACAAAATGGCGACTCGATGCGACGATCCGGTACGATGTGTGCATGGCAGGTGCTGCGACGGTCTTCTCGGCGATGCGTCGGGACCCGGTGTGGATGCGGCGCGCTTCTTCCTGGTTGCTCGGCGAGGCGTCGGAACCAAGTGCGGATGCGGCACGCTTCTTCCCGTGGTTCGGCGATGCGTCTGGAATTGGTGCGGATGCGACAGGCTTCTTCCTCATTGCGTCAGTCTTCCAGCTCCCAGCGACAAATAGTCTCTAGAGGTCCTAAACAGCAGCAGGCAGTCTTTGCAGGTTAGAATTCCCAGCAAGGAAATTCAGGGGAGCTGGTGGTGGTCTTTGTGTCCCTGAGACTTCAGAACAGGAGGCAAGCTCAGTTTCAAGCCCTTGGAGATCTTTTCTTCAAGCAGGTGACAAAGCAAACAGCAAAGTCATTCTTCTTCTTTCCTTGGCAGCAAGCAGCCACTGCAGGCCAACCCCAGACAGCAAACAGCACAGGGCAGTATTCCTCCTCAGCTTCTCCGGCTCTTCTCCTTGGCAAAGGTTCCTCTTGATTCCCAGAAGTGATCTAAACATCTGGGGTCTGGTTCCCCCTTTTTATACACACAAATCCTTTGTTCTCTGAAGGCAGAGAGTGTCTGTACCCAGCCAAAATCAGTTCTGTCCTCACTGGTGAAGCTTCCTGGCAGGAGGTGGAGACAGCATTGTTGAAGGCAGACCAGGTCCAGGCAGGTGAAAGGAAATCTCCTCCCTCTACTCTAAATTCAACCCAGGTCCCATTCAGCCCAGCCCTGACTCATCAGACTTCTGGAGCCACAGCCCTCTCCCAGCTCCTGTCACTCACAAGCCAGACATGCAATACACAAACCTAGCAGAGGCATACTGGATGGTTGGGCAAGAAAATACCCACTTTCTAAAAGTGGTATTTTCAAACACAGAATGTAAAAATCACCCTCACCAAAAGATGCACTTTAACATTCTGAGTTCAGGCATACTAAACTTTATTTTCCGATCTTGTTCCTAGGGCCAGTTATGTTTATAAGATGTTATAAACTAACTGCCCATTCTGACCTATGGGAACAGATAGCCTTGCAATAGTGAAAAACGAAATTGGCAGTATTTCACTATCAGGACATGCCACACACATCAGGGCATGTCCTACTTTCACATACAATGCACCCTGTCCACAGGGGTACCTTGGGCCTACCTTAGGGGTGACTAACATGTAGAAAAGAGAAGGGAAGGTTTAGGGACTGCCAAGTCGACATGGCAGTCCCAGACTGCACACAGGCTCTGCAATGGCAGGCCTGAGTCACATTTTACAGGCCGCTTATGTGGGTGGCACAATCAGTGCTGCAAGCCCATCAGCAGCATTTGATTTACAGGGACTGGGCACACATGGTGCACTGTACTAGGGTCTGACAAGTAATTCAAATAACAAATCATGGAGTCACTAATCCATAACAATAATTTACACAGGGAGCACTTGCACTTTGTCACTGAACAGCAGTGGCAAAGTGCCCAAAGCATCTAGACCAACAAAAACATAGCAAAAACACAGGAGGCAACAGCAAAAAAATGGAGTGGAGACCCACGCCAATGGTGCCAGGTCTAACAGGACCCCTGGTCACAGCCAAATGAGCGCTCCCCGTGCGAACGCAGAGTATGTCGTCACACAGAATATGCCTCAACAGCGTTTGTGCAATTTGTCAAGCTCCACTGCTACTAAATGAGTTTCCTGCAGCATTGCAATCTGTGCATTCTGTCCTTTTATGTAGGCGTACACTGCATATCTCTTGCACGCTGTGTGCATGCCTCGCACGTTAAGTGTGAGGATAGCAATATCACCTTTTCGCGCCATGAGGTTGCGTGATTGTCATGGTTTGAGCGCCTCAATGGGGTGTGGGGCGGGGTTGAGCATATGCACCTCTCTGGGTTTAGTTTTGACGGCACATACGGGCGTATTTCTCTCACCTATCTGCAAACATACCTTCAGTGTAATAGTGGGTGACGAAATGGGGGATATTAACTGGAGTGGGAAGTATTCCCAATACTGGGGACCTACCGCAACGGGCGGTATGTCCAAACTCTGCATGGAACTGAAACTCTAATGTGTTATGGGGTCCGGTTGGCCGCGTATCTACGCCGATTTCGTGGCTGGTATTTGTAGGATTATTGTATATGGGGGAGCCTATCAGTGGCCTAGTGCGCCGCCCGTAGCATTGGAGCGTGTTTGACACTATGGCACTGTTAACTGATTTACAATAGAAATACATGGCCTGTAATAGCTACAGTTCATATTAACGTATCAGCTGTTTGCGGTGTCACCAATGGCAGAGTCATCAAACCCGTTTGGGATACAGTCTCATCACTGCCTCCCTCTTCTGATGTGAAGAGATGAGGGCCTCTGTCGACATCTGTTGTTGGTGGGGTTGGTCCTATATCCGCTGCTGCCTGCAGGGCTTTTCTTCGTTCTGCAATAATTTGCTCTAGGTCCGGGGATCCTGTAAGTTGGGTGCGGGTCTCAGATTTGGGATGTTTGTATTGCCTTTTAGGGCAACGACGTTTGCTCTTCGGTATTGGAGGACGTTTAGTGCTTTTAATGGACGAGCTTAGACGTCTTTGACAATTTTGATCCACCCAGTCGTGGGCCGCCTCTGGATCCGTGAAAGTAGAGGACCCATCATGCATGATTTTGAGTCGTGCTGGGAAGAGCAATAAATATTGGATTCCTTCTTGGCAAAGACGTTGTTTCACTTCCAAAAATGAGGATCGCTGGCTCTCTACTGCTCTGGAGTAGTCCGGGAAGAGCCGTATGTGTTTGTTCTCAATTGAAAAGGGTCCGTGTTGCCTGGCGGCCCGAAGTACAGCATCTCTGTCCCTATAGTGAAGGAATTTTGCGAGTAGTGGGAGGGGCAGGGAGCCCGGCGGCAGCCTACGAGCTGACACCCTGTGTGCTCTTTCTATTGAAAAGAAAGTGGTGAGGTCTGCATCGCGTGAATGAACGGATCCAGGATTCCATATATTCGATAGGGTTTGTCTACTCAATGCCTTCCCGAAGGCCCAGGACTCGCTCGAATATTGCATCTCCTCGACCGGCCTTCGAGGTCGTCTGCGCGTTCTTCCAGAGCCGGCCCAATAGAGTCCGCAATGTTTCTTGTTGCGTTTTGATGGATGGTTGTAGGGTTGCGATTGTCTTCTCTCCGTCCCTCACTCTGTCCGCAAGCTTGCGGTGATCGTCGTGGAGCAGACTGAGATCCGTGGCCAGAGTACCAAATCTTTCCTCCATTGAGGCTCTGGAGTGCTCAATAGCCTCCAAAACCTTATCCAGTTTTTTTGACCTGGTCAATGCTGGGGTGGCCTCCGTGTCATTTGTGCTGTGGCGGGCATCAGAGCTGGTATGGGAGCGGAGCTACCCCATTCTGTGCGCAGTTTGTTTTTTCTATGAGTCCTCTGACTTGTTTGCCTATGACGGAGGTCTGGTCGCTCTTCGTGCTGTGGTTGGGCCCTAACGGCAAGGGAATGAGAGGGGTTCCCCCCGCGCGTTAATTACCTGACCCTGGGCCGCTCATCGATGCTGGTGCCGGGCGGCGCGTTTCCCAGTATTTGCCTGCGTTTGCGGCGCCCTGGGGGCTGGGTGAGTTCTCTCCCCATTGTCCGTTTTATTCACGTGCCCTCTGTAAGTTGGGAGGGGAGAATATGTATCTTCACCACTTTTGGTAGGCTTTCCTGAGTGCTCGCTGCAACTTGTAGTGGCGGGTTGTGTGATGATCTCGGTTTACTGCTGGCTGCTTGTTCTGGCTTATAACGATGACATTCAGTGTGCTGTGTAGCAGTATTCTTTGCCACGGCTTAGTGCATGGTACATTGCGGCCAAAGAGGGCGGATAGTGCCGTATGATCTGCCGTGCAGGCAAATCTTCTGGTCGATCACTAGTCACTATGTGGCTCTTATTCCGCTTTATTCCTTCTTTACTCCATTTCTTCCCAGCTTTTCTACCAGTTCTTATGCTTCTGTATTCTGCTTTATGTTAATGTAACACTGGTTTAATGTAATATCCTCCACTCTGTGCAAATTGTGCCCTGCTTTTGGAGACGTGGCACGGCGCTGTTTATGGGGGGTGGGTCTTCCTTACTGCCAATGCTCTTTACCTGCTCTCTTCGTCTGTTGCAATTCCCCCTTCAGTTATTCACTCCCGCTTTGTCGGCCCTTAGTGTGCTCCTGCGGGCCTTGTAAGCTTGGCGGAAAGGACCTCTTGTAATGCACAGTGTCTTAGCCTTCCATTTTGGGACTCACTGCGGTTGGTGGTGTCGCTGCAGCGCTTGCCGCTTATTGGTCCCCTTTCATATATAATGTTTATTATGCTCCTCAACGGGAGCGATGCAGGGCTCGACAGAGCAGTGTCTACGGTCTCTAGGGCAGTTTGCCTTGGCAGATACCTGGCACGCGCTAGGGGCCTCCACTCACTCGATCTCTCAAGCCACGGCAGCCGCGAGCGACACGTGTGCCTCTCCCTCTCGCACCCCACGCCGCTGCGGCTTGGTTCCAGTCAGGCCGCACACACAGCTCCGTCGCTCTCCAAGGGGGAGGGGCGGGGCCGACCGCTCCATGTCTTGATCCTCAGGGTCACCCTCTCCGTGGCTGGACCTCTGGAAATACTCCTCCACTCTGGATACGCTTCTACCCTTGCTGGGCCTGTGTCGAGGGTACATCTACGTGCATTTGCCTGAGGTTTTGCCCTCGTAGCTACTGGGTTCGTCGTTACTCTATGGGCACCGCCATGTTGATCCTGCAGCTCTGCCAACGCGGGCTCCGCGACTCGCAGCTCCGTGACCGTTGGGTGAGTACAGAATACTCAGGCGTTTCTGCTGGCGTTTCCGATCTGGGTGGGCCGTTTTAAGGCTCCCCCAGTGCAGATAGTGGGCGAGATTCGTGCCAGCTCCCGGAGCCTCAGCCGGACACGTCTGCCATCATGGCTGGTTTGACCACGCCCCCCCCCAGACCACAAGACATGATGTGTGACTTAGTATAATTAGGTTGTGCATAAAAAAGGCAAAACAATCCACCTGATGTCTCAGTGCATTGGGAGTAAGGGCTAGCAACACTGCGTCGTCAGCAAACAGTAAGGCAGGAATTGTGGATCCTGCAATTCTAGGTATATCTAGATGGGAGGAGGATAAATGAGCTGTTAGACCATTAATATATAAAATAAATAATAAGGGTGCCATTTTATACACCCCTGCCTGACTCCACACTACAATGGAAAATCAGAAGAGAGCTCCCCGTGAGAGTTTAAATGGACTCGAGCTGAGAGGTCTGAGTGTAGACAATACAGAAAGTTTACTAAAGGGGGTTCCACGCCTTGATCCAGCATCATTAACCAAAGTTTGGTTCTGTTCACTGAATCAAAGGTAGTGGATAAGACCATAAATGCTAAGTAAATAGGGGAGTGCCTGGCCTTAGTGTATTTAGAAATAGTCAGCGCCAGGTTAAGACATTGTTCGTTAGTTCCTAATTTCGGCCAAAAACCAAATTGAAAAGGGGAGAGTATCAGCTGCCAATTTAACCACGCAGTCATAGATGACTCTTCCAATGATTTTGACAGTACTGTCGATGGGAGAAATAGCCCGATAGCACTTAGGCAACATACGGTCCCCCTTTTTAAATATAGGTACAGTCGTTGGGGTAGTCCATGAGGGGGAATAATAACTGATAGACAGGTATTAAATGTATTAGTAATAAGGGGACCCCATATTTCGCGCATGGATTTCAGCAGATCCATAGGTACCCCATCTGGGCCTGGTGCTTTCCCACCTTTGCTATGTTGGATAGCCAGCTCCACTTCCTGTACTGTTAATAAAAGTGGAGGGGAATTCCGCAGTCTATTGTGGAGGATCGCTAACATATTTGGTGTGTTCTCAATGTGGTAGATAGAAGCGAAGTGGGTAACCCAGTCTGCAGCCAGGATGTAGTTTTGCAGGAGAGGGTTAGAAGGGGAATTCCTAGCTCTATTATGCTTTACTAAGTCCCAAAAGGATTTGCTATCCTTTTCCAGGTAACATACCATATTGATTCAGTATTTGTAAGGGACGTCCATAACACGCCCCTTCCAAATACTGAATCGCAAATGCAAATTGCGATTCGGTAATAAGTCACTGAATCACATTTTGCTTTTCGTACATTGGCAAAGCATTTTTTGGGTCATAAACGGCCCGATTCTGTGAATCAGGCCGTTTGCGACCGGAAAAATGCTTCGTAAATCTGTCCTAGAATGCCTAGTTTTGCATATTTCACCTCACCATGGGGGACACTGACTGTTTGTTTGAATTACTCCATTTGGTAATGAAATTAATTAAAATACATAGGCACTTGCAGTCCTGGTCAAAAAACCTGCCTCTGGTTTTCTTATGACGTCTCTAGTCACTGACAATAAGGAGATCATGTAGCTGCTCAACTGATATAACTTAAGTTGAGATGTCATAAAGCCAGTTGCCAGAGCCAGTGGTTAAGGTAGAAGGCAGATCAGAGAGCATCATTACTGCTGCAGTTTAAATGCGTTTCCGTCTATTTTTCTTAAAGTGAAATCTGAACAGCACAAACATGAGATTTATGGTGACATGTTTATTTTTGGCATGCTATAGTTCATTGCAAGAAATAAAGCATCTTTTTGCATATTACTAATCTTTCTGAGCTATAGTCTTATTTTAATCTCATTTACATTAAACTGATTCAAATATGTTTGTGCAACACAATACTAACTTTTGGTGTGTTTAATGTCACATTACAGATTCTGCATTTATTCTTCATGCCTTCAATTATGCTATCTCTTTTATATCGTGAAGCAAGACGCCCAGGATTTAAGCGATTAGTGGGATGGCTGATAGTGTGACCATGTATTCTATTAAATAAAATACCCTTTGGCTTATGTTAAAAGGATATTCAATCAATCAATCATGTGTTTGTTGAGCGCGACTACTCACCCGTAAGGGTCTCAAGGTGCTGGGGAGGAGGGGAGGTGCAGGTTCCAGTCCATCAAGGAGGGGGTCTGTCGAAGAGCCATGTTTTGAGGTTTCTCGTGAAGATGGAGAGTGATGTTGTCTGTCTGAGGTGGAGTGGTAGGGCGTTCCAGGCTCTGGCCGCAAGGAAGGAGAAGGAGCGGCCTCCTGATCTGGTCTTTCTGGCGCGGGGGACCACGGCGTAGGAGAGCTGGGCTGATCGTGGGGTTCTTTGGGGTGCGTGGAATTTGAGGCGGCTGTTCAGGTATGCTGGTCCGGTGTTGTGGAGGGCTTTGTGTGCGTGGGTGAGGATCTTGAAGGTGATTCTAGTCTCGATGGGGAGCCAGTGGAGTGTGCACAGGTGCTGGGAGATGTGGCAGTGTCTTGGCAGGTTGAGGACCAGTCTCGCGGCGGTGTTCTGGATGTTTTGTAGCTTGCGGGTGAGGTTTTTGTTTATTCCGGCGTAGAGTGCGTTGCCGTAGTCGAGTCTGCTTGTGACTAGGGCATGAGTGACGGTCTTTCTGTGCTCGAGGGGGATCCATTTGTAGGTCTTGCGTAGGAGGTGGAGGGTGTGGAAGCAGGAGGATGCGACGGAGTTGATCTGGTGGTCCATTTTGAGCTCGGAGTCCAGGATGATTCCAAGGTTGTGTGCGTGGTCCGTGGGGGTGGGTGGGCTTCCGAGGGCGGGGGGCCACCAAGTGTCGTTCCAGGCATCGGGGTGTGGGCCCATGATGAGTACTTCTATTTTGTCAGTGTTGAGTTGTAGGCAGCTGCTTTTCATCTAATTGGCGACAGCTTCCATGCCTTCTTGAAAGTTGTGTTTGGCTGCGTTGGGTTCGTTGGATAGGGAGAGGATGAGTTGGGTGTCGTCTGCATATGAAACAATGTTGAGTCTGTGGGTTCTGATGATGGGGGCGAGCAAAGCCATGTAGACGTTGAAGAGCGTGGGGCTGAGGGAGGACCCCTGGGGGACTCCGCAGGTGGTTGGTGTAGGGTCCGAGAGAAAGGGAGGGAGTCTGACCCGCTGCGTTCTGCCGGAGAGGAAAGAGTGGATCCAGTCGAGTGCCTTGTCCCGGATCCCTGCGTTGTGGAGTCTGCGTGTTAGGGTGCGGTGGGAGACTATGTCGAAGGCCACTGAGAGGTCGAGGAGGATGAGGGCTACTGTTTCTCCTTTGTCCAGTAGGGAGCGGATGTCGTCTGTTGCGGCGAGGAGGGCGGCTTCTGTGCTGTGGTTTTTTCTGAAGCCGGATTGGGAGGAGTCGAGGATGTTGTGCTCTTCGATGAAGGTGGCGAGTTGGCTGTTGATGGCTTTCTCGATTACTTTCGCTGGGAACGGGAGCAGGGAGATGGGTCTGTAGTTTTTGAGGTTGGTGGGGTCCGCCAAGGGCTTCTTTAGGAGGGGGTTGACCTCGGCGTGTTTGCAGTCGTCGGGGAAGGAAACGGTCGCCAGGGAGCGGTTGATGGTGTGGCGAAGCATGGGTGCGATGGTGTCGGCGGCTCTGTTGAAGATGTGGTGGGGATAGGGGTCCGTGGGGGCCCCGGAGTGGATTGACTTCATCGTCTTCAGTGTGTCTTCGGTGGTGAGGGCTGTCCAGCTGCCAATCGTTGGTTTCAGGGTGTCGGGGGTAGCTGGTGAGGGTTCAGTGTGTTGGTTGTCTTCGTCGAAGTTGTCGTAGATGTTCTTGATTTTGTGGTGGAAAAAGGCGCTGAGTTTGTTGCAGAGGTCTTGTGAGGGAGGAATGTCAGTAGACTCGCTGGTGGGTTGGGCGAACTCCTTGATGATGCTGAAGAGTTCTTTGCTGTTGTGTGCGTGTGTGGAGATTCTGTCTTCGATCGCTGTTTTTCTCGTATTTCTGATGAGTTGGTGGTGGGCGTTGGTGGAGGTTCTGAAGTTGTTGTGGGCTTCTGTGGATTTGGAGTTTCTCCAGGCCTTTTCGAGGTGGCGGCATGTGAGTCTGGACTCTCGGAGTTCGGTGGTAAACCATCTGGCTTTCTTGGCGTGTGTGTTGTTGTTCTTCTTGAGGGGGGCTATGGTGTTGGCGCTGTCGGAGATCCATCTGTGCAGGGTTCGGGCTGCGGTGTTGGGGTCGTTGTCTTTCGCGGTGGTTGGGGTCGAGTTGCCGAGTGAGGAGGTGAGCTGGTCGTCAGTGATTTTGGTCCAGTTTCTTTGTGGGAGCAGGTGCTGGGGTCTGTGGGTGGTGGGTGTTCTGAAGGTGAAGTGGATGCATCGATGGTCTGTCCACGGGAGTTCGGTAGTGTGGCTGAAAGTGACAGAGTTTCCTGATGTGAAGAGGGGGTCGAGGGTGTGTCCTGCTGAGTGCGTGGGTTCGGTCACGATCTGGCGGAGTCCAATGTTGTGGAGGTTGTCCAGGAGGGATGCGGTGTTGGGGTCTAGTTGGTTGTCTAGGTGGAAGTTGAGGTCCAGCAGGGTGTAGTTGGTGGATGCGATGGCTTGCGGGGAGATGATGTCCGTGATGGAGTTGGTGAAAGGTCCGCCGGGTCCGGGGGGTCGGTAGATGAGCGTTCCTCGGAGGGTGGTGGTAGGGCTGGCCTGTATCTTGAAGTGTAGGTGTTCCATCAGGTCTGTGGGCTCGTCGGGGAGTGTGCTCAGGCGGAGGGTGGATTTGTGGACGATGGCGATTCCTCCGGGCGGGTGGGGCGTTCCTTCCAGGAGATCTTGTATCCTTGGGAGATGGCGATGGCGATGTCCAGTCCCGAGGTGGTGTTGGTCCAGGTTTCGGTGAAGAATGCTACGTCCGGGGTGGTGCTGTCGAGGAGGTCCCAGATTTCGGTGGCGTGTTTGTGGAGTGATCGGACGTTGAGGAGGATGCATTGCAGGGTCTTCGGTTCGGTTGTGTTCTTGCGAGCGGGTTTTGATGGGTCCGTGTTCCTGGTGGTGCTGCTGGTGTGTCGGCAGCGCTGACAGCTGAAGGGTCCGTGGGTGTCGGCTGGTGATGCTAGCTTGCAGTTGTTGTTGCAGCCTGGGTTGAGTGCGTGGAGTGCCGCTGGGTTGTAGCGTTGGCGGTGCGGAGGTCCAGGGTTCCTGGCGCTGGTCGCGGTCGGGTTGCGGACGGGCGCAGACGGGCTTGCTTTGGCGCGCCCGCTGCGCGCGGCCGCGCAGCGTCCGCTATTAAGTAGGGGTTGGGGAGGGCTGGACAGCTGGGAGGCGGGAGCGGGGAGGGGAACTGGCTCGGGCTGGTCGTGTTGGGGGAGGGGCCATGGGGGCAGCAGTGGCGGGAAAAAAACGGGGGAAAGAAAGCAATAGAGGAAGAAAGTAAGGAGTAAAAAGGGTGAAAAAGAAACGAAAAAGATCTGAAGAGCAGAAGGGTGGGAAGAATAGAGGGTGAAAACGGAGCAGAAGAGTGCTGAGAAGAGTGAAAGGGTGAAAAACGGAGCAGAAGGGGCAGAAAGCGGAGCGAGAGAAAGGAGTCAGAGGTCCACTGGACCACCAGGGATGAGGCGCAGGTATACCCTGCGGGTGGAGGAGGGCCTCGAACACCAAACACTACGGGAGTGCAGGGGCTCAGGAGAGGCCTCACTTAATGGTGGAGCTGCGAGGGTGGGAGAGCAATTTCACTGACAATGAGTCACCGTGGAGATCTATGACCTTCGAAATAAGCTAGGCCTTCAGCCCTGTTCCTCTATATCAGGGCTGTCCAACCTTTCTGAAATAAGAGCTACTTCTGTTGAATGAAAATCATTCCGAGCTACTAATATTATTAGTGTTTTAACAGTGTCCACATCAAACAAGATTTAATTAGTGGTGACCATTTGCCAGATGCACGCAGTTATAACCTCAGCTCATCAGGTATGGTCGCCAGCAGTAATGTAAAAAATGCTTTGTCAGTGTGGAATGCCTCTACATGGGTGACACAACAGCCACAGCTGCAATACCCCTGGCACCAGTCTAATAATATTAGTAATAAGTCTCCCAACGCCATATGACTTCGCACTCAAAAATAAGCTATAAATATATTTATTAATTCAAATACTTTTCTCCAAAAATGAGCTTATCAGGTCTGAGAATTAACATATTTTTGTCTCAAATGCTCGCCGCTTTTCAATGTTTTTTTTAATGTATAATTTTTATTAGCTTTTCAGAAAACAAAACAACATACAGTAATCTGAAGCCAGATGTGAAATCGCATCTAATTTGTACATATCGCAAATTGTTCGGCTCTTCCACCCCTCACTTCCCTCCCCCTAGCTCAGGTCTCTGTGAGTGGAACTGACATTTCTGTACAACATTACGGTGAAAACAGTACATGTGGGCTAGGCGGGCTAGGGCCCTCTTTGATCCATACCCGGGTGCTACTGGCATTACGTATCATACTCAAGGGTCATTCTTCAGCCTCATCAAGCGTTTGTGTCACTTTAGTCTATGGAGGTAATTCATCTGGCGGCGTCAACAATTCCGTAAGCATTGCTGTCCACGCCCTCATATCATCCTCTAATTTCTCATCCCTACGTGTTAGTTTCATATGACATCCCTCAGCATTGATCCATTTAGCCATATCTTTCCGCCAATCGTCGACTTTCAGCCATCTTGGAAACAGCCACCCTATCACAATTCTACATTTAGCCAATAGTAACCCCGTAATAAGAAATTTCCTACTCAGCTTTTTTTTCTTATGAAACGGAATGTGCCCCAATAGGCACTGGGTTATCTCCCTGGGGACCTCCAATCCTGTAACCAGGTGAAGCCTCTGAGTGATGGACCGCCAGAAGCCATCGATTTCTGGGCACCTCCAGATCATGTGCAGAAAATCGGCCTTTGTTCCCCACATCTGGGCCAACCCTCCGATCTCCCAGGGTTTATGGCTTGTAGCCGTTCGGGCGTCAAGTATACCTGATGGATTTGTGTATAATTTCCCAGGTATGTGTGTCAAGAGGTGCCTCCAACTGGGTCTCCCATTTATCCTGCACCTTAAGTATGGTCGCGGGGGTATCCTCCCTCATGGCCCTATAGAGGTGCGATATCAGTCTCTGGCCCTCAGGTATTGACAGCAGTGTTTCCAGTGTATGGGATGCATGGGGTGCCTCTGGGAACATCGGCCACATCTCCCGTGCCCTCGCTGCTATTTTTGCATACAGCAAGAACTAACCATTTCCTAATTGTAATGTCTTTGAGGCCTCCGCCATAGTTATAAACTAGTTGTTGGGGTAAAGATCCCCCAGCACCTCGCATCCGCCTTCCCTCCATTTACGTAAGGACATGGAGCTGTCAACAATTTTAAACGGGCGCAGAGCCCAAATATTCATTTCTGATGCAAACGGGGCTTTCCTTAACACCGCCTTGACCGTCCGTTCCCAGGATGCACAAACCATTCGGACTATGTAGGGCAACCGAATCTGTGCTTTTGATCCCAGCATTAGAATCTCAGGGAGCGAGTATTGGCCACATAAACCCCCAGTAGTCTGTGCTCTCAGTTTTGATGCTCGTCCAACCAATGAACCATGTGTTGAAGTTGCTAGGCTAAGAAATAATACTCCAAACATGGGACCTCCAGCCCACCCCTCCTCCAGGTACGTTTCAATGTTGGTAAACTAACACTCCTCCTAGTATCCCAGAGTAGTTCTACTATCAATTTATCTAGGACTGTGAAGACCCGTCTCTGAATGTCGAATAGGGTCCCCTGAAAGAGATAAAGACATCTGGGGAGTATAACCATCTTAATTAAAGCTATTTTACCCATCAAGGATATTCTAAGTGTGTTCCAGAATTTTATGCTATGTTTCAAGCCTTCTATAATACTATCCAGATTTGCCTTTTCAAAGTCATGTGCTTCGTGTGTAACTCGGATCCCCAGATATCGAATCATCTAGGCCTCCCAAGGGAGGTCCAGGGGTGGCATATCTGTATCCGGCCTCCCTGCCAGGGTCCCCAAGGGAAACAGCTTGGACTTTTTATGATTAATTAACCTGTAGTCCTGTGTGCTCCCCAAGTTCAGTCAAAATTTTCAGCATAATGGGTACAGAGTATCTAGGACTTCTGAGATATAGTAATGCATCATCTGCATAGAGGGAGACCACGTGGGTGTTCTCCCCGACCTGAATGCCCCATCCCTTTAGCATCGTTCTAAGGCGGCAAGCTAGTGGCTCCATGGTCATCGTGAAAAGAAGTGGTGATAGGGGGCACCCCTGCCCGGTCCCCTGATTCAGCCCGAATCTCCCCTATACAGTCCTACCCACCAGGACCCAGGCCGAAGGTTCTCAGTACAGCAGCTGAACCCATTTAACAAAGGTATCCCCAATACCTGTTTTACGTAATACCTCCCACAGGAATTCCCACGATAATGACTCGAAATCTTGTTTGATGTCCAGTAATGCAAGCGCATACTGATCCATCTGCAAAATTGGGGAGTGTAATACCAGGGCAAGCCGGCACAAGTTGTGTAGAGTGTTCCTATTCGAGATAAACCCGCATTGATCCTCAGCGATCCTCTGCGATCAGCTGCTGTAAATAGGTTAATGGCCAGGACTTTACTTAGGGGCATATTCACAAGGACTTATCGCCGAGTTATCGCCACCTTAACGCATCAAAAGTGGAGATAGATTTAGCGCCCCATTCACAAGCGGGTGCAAACTGCAGACATCGCCAGTATTCCCGCGATAACTGCCGCAAAATTTATCTCCACGGGTGACACCACCAACTAACCCTAATGAGATGCAGAGTAGGCGTTCACGTGCAAAAACGCACGAAAACACCACAACACCATTTTCACAACGAACTGCCAGATCTGCGATGCAAACCAAAAATAGGCGATAAGCCGCGGTAGCAGCCGGGAATTAACACCTGCCTTCTGCTGGTGTTAAGCAGGACGACTACCTGCAGTACGAAAGGGAGCCCAGCCCAGAGCCACATCGGAAGACCCACAGATGCCATGGAGCCAATGATCATGCAGCTCGGAGACCCAAGAGGGCCAAAACACCCACCGCGACCACTCCCAGGCCCCCCCCCCAGGTCCCACCCCACCCGGACAAACACATACCGTGCACGACTCAAGAGCCACAAAAAGCACATGATGTCGCACAATGACAAAAAGAAACACACGTGTGGTCAGAAGAACGAGAAACAGTCACTCATCATTGAAGTAACAACCAAAAACTTTATTGAAATACAACACAAAACACCAATGCGGAAGACTCCTGTCGGGTCCGTCCGGGACAATCTTGATGTCACAGCCTGGAAAATAAAGCACAAAATCAGAACGTGTGTCATGCGCACATCAAAGGAGCGAGACACAGAGAAACAGAGAATGAAAGAAAGGCAGAGAGAGAAAGAGAGAGAGAAAGAAAGAAAGGGAGAGAGAGAAGGAAAGGGAGAGAGAGAGAGAGAAGGAAAGGAAGGGAGAGAGAGAGAGAGAGAGAAGGAAAGGAAGAGAGAGAGAGAGAGAGAGAAGGAAAGGAAGGGAGAGAGAGAGAGAAGGAAAGGAAGAGAGAGAGAGAAGGAAAGGAAGGGAGAGAGAGAGAGAGAAGGAAAGGAAGGGAGAGAGAGAGAGGGAGGGACACTGCCGCCCCGCGCACCCAGGCACCACTGCTCACCTGCTGCCACTGGTGTGTCTCCAACCACGAGCCGGTATACACTGCAAGCCACCAGGTCTGCAATCTGTAATCGAGGCCAGAGTCAATCATGGCAGAGTCCATCTCACTGCGCATGCAACAACGCCTGACCGTCCCTGCTCACACATGCAGCCGCACCCTACCCCCTCCCGCCAGCCAGCGCTGGCTGTCCGCCCTTGCGCACCCAGGCCCCACTGCTCACCTGCCGCCAACGGTGTGTCCACCAGTGGGCACACCACGTGCCCGTGCAAGCTCCAGACCTCGGTCCCGCCACCATTGCATGCTCCACATCATGTGGACCCGTACCGCGGCCCAGCAGGTCCCACACATGACGCTGAGTCCTGAGGCATCAATGGCAGAGACCACATCAGTGCACACGTCATCATCGCAGGCTGCACACCCGCTCAGCAATTTCGGTGCCACTAACCCTGTGCAACCCCAGTTAGCGCCACGTGGTGGTAGGCCCGTGACGGCCGCAAGGCTTCGGGTGCCACTAACCCTGTGCAAACCCAGTCAGCGCCACGTGGTGGTAGGCCCGTGACGGCCGCAAGGCTTCGAGTGCCACTAACCCTGTGTGCAACAACTCATGGGCCCTTTATGATTGAGAATCGTGGAACGTCCGTCATCCAGTCACCTCCGGCAGTGGGGAATGTGACGTTGTCGGCCCCTTATGTTGGCGGGGTCACATGGCCTGTGACGCCTGTGCCGGATGGGTGTGGTGTGTTTGCAAACCTGCCCTCAGGGAGTGGCCGTGACATGCTGACAACTAGACCAGTGACCTGCAGACCACTAGCGTGTAAACCTGCGACATGTAGCTATGTGGCCCCCCTCGGGGCGTAAGCGGAGTGGTCGGGCCTGGCGTACGGCGGACCATAGCAGGGCGTGCAACAATGACTCAGGGGCTCTGGGCGTGGTTCAGTCCATGTCTGGACAAGGAAGTGACTAATGCGTGTGTCCCTGTTGTAGTGTCTACGGCACCCGGAACGCAATCGGCAATGTAGCACACTGTGACTGGAATCCCACTAGATGAGCATCATTGGCGTTAGGGGGAGTCACTGACCCTACATTCATCCACACATTCATACTTGAAAGATGAAAGACATGACACAGCAGTGCGTTTCTGAATGTTTAATGCACATCCAGTGGAGTTTTGCAGCTGGAGCAGTACAGGGCCATGCCAACCCCACTTCACAATATGGGCCCATGGAGGGCCAGCCAGAGTCCATCGGGGAATGACAAGTACAGCGGAAGAGGAAGGGTACAGTCCGCAGTCTGGTCGCCGTGTCATTGGTCACCAAACAGGATATGGCAGTCCATGTCGCGGTCCAAGGTGAGTGCAGCAGAGTGTATCGGGGGTCAGTGGAAGGTCATGGGGCCATGTGCGGCACCAAGCAGCAACAGGCCAGGTGGCGGAAATGAATGCTAGTGCCTCCTTCTGATCTCAATCCCATCCACGTCCTCGGATGTGTGCTCTGCCTCACCTGTGGGTGGTGCAGTTCCGGCTGCGGCACTGTGTGCCACTGACACATCAGGGGCCGGAGGTGGATTGTCGGCCGCACTGTGTGGCAGTGACACATCAGGTGCCGGAGTGGAAATGTCTGCCGCACTGTGAGGCACTGACACACCAGGGGGCGGAGATGTGGATGGTGTAGGAGCAGCAGCATTCATCTGCGCCACGCCTTGTGGCAGCAATGCCATGATGAGGATCTGCAGGGCATGGTAGATCCCAGCTACATTTTGCTGATGAGCAGCGGTGGCTGCCATCCTTTCCGCCTCCATCCGCACCATGTCCTCCATGAGCCTCCGCATGTGTGCCAGCTCACGGCTGAGATCGCTGGAGACACTCTGAGCGGACAGGTGTTCTTGTCTCCGAGTCATGACTCCAGCGATGTCAGCCAGGGCTAGTTGGAGATCATGGAGCAGCCTGTGGGTGTCCGTTAGGGACTGGAGGTGGTCCTTGATGGGACTTAGACACCCATGGATGGCGTCAAGTTTGGTAGCCATGAGGTCGAACCCCACCCGCACCTGCTCAGCCATCTCCCTCTGGCCCTCCAACACACGGCGTTGGAAGGCCATGTGTTGTTCGTGGGGGTCCTGGGAGACAGCCGGGGTTGTGGGTGCCTCCTGCTGGGTGGTTTGTGGAGTGGGTGGGATCTCCTCGATGCAGCTGGGCTGCCCTGATCCTGGAGGTGATTGGCGGATGAGTTCAATGATATCTTGGAGGGCTTGGGTGTCGATGCTGGGGGTGTCCTCCTCGTCATCAGTGAAGAGTGGCTGGGACTGCTCTGCAGGAGGTGTTGACGGTGCCTCTGCAATGTGAAGGGGAGATGCTGTATTACAATGTGTCCACATGTATGTAGCCGCATGGTACACGTTCACATTCAGACAGCATGGCAATGTACATTGTGACAGTCTGTAGATCAGGGCCATGATCCAGAGTCATTGTGGGTGTGCACTGTGCTCTGCTTGATTGTGCATGTGTGCCATTGTGGCCATCTCCCCCTGTCCCCCCAGTACCTGGTGGTTACTCACCCTGTTGCTGTTGTGTTCTGTCATGTCGAGCAGTGTCCACTCCCCACGGTCTCCACACTGATGACTGTCGACACCAGCTCCTCCATGTCATCCAGCTCCAGCTGTGGCACTGGGCTCCCACCTCCAGTCTGCATTGCTGCCTTCTGGTTGCCTGTGAGTTTCTCCTTGGTTTTGCGCTTGATGTCAATCCATCGCCTCTTGACCTCGTCCATTGACCTCTTGTGCTCTCCGACGGCATTCACCTTGTCCACGATGGACCGCCATATTCCATTTTTGGTGCCCAATGACACGTTGGAGGTGACGAACAGTTCTTGATGGTGTTCCATCACCTCCGTGACCAGGATCCTATTCTCCTGCGGATCGAACCGCCTCTTCCTCTTCTTCTTGTCCTTGCCCTTCCCTGTCCCCGAGGTCCCAGGCTGGTCGTCCGGGGTGCTTGTGGGGTTCCGCTTGTCCTCTGCACCTGCTCCGGCTGCCTCCATGGTGCTTCGGTGTTGGTTATTTTGTGTTTGTGTGTTTTTTCTACTTTTGTAGTGATTTTCCCGCCTGCCGTGTGTGTATTGCAGGCCTGGCGCTGCTTATCGCTGATTTCCTCATCGCGGTTTGGCCCATCGCACGTTTTTTTGTGTTGGGGTTTGTGTTTTTATCTCCGTCGCGGTGGTTGTATCGCGGACATTGGCCGCGTTTTCGGCAAACTATCGCATGGTACCGCCGTGTTGTGAATTCCACGTTAACACGGGGTTATTTTTACGCGATAGACTGTGATGTGTAAAGTTGCGTTAACATTTTTTGGAGATGTTTAGCGCACGTTCTTGTGAATATACCCCTTAGAGTTTTCAGATCAACGTTTAACATAGATAGGGGGTGGTAGGAGGAGACCTGAGCTGTCCCTATCAGGTTTGGGTAGCATAACTATAAATGCCTCCCTCATCGACTCAGGCAGCAGTTTCTTCTCATACGCCTCATTATAAACTTCCAACAGCCGTTCAGCTAGATCGTCCTGCCTAGTGTGGTAGAATTCGGCAGGTAGGCTGTCCCCGCCTGGGGCCTTCGCGGTTCTCTCGCGGTTCTCATTGTTTTCATTGCCGCTGTGACCTCCTCTTTGGTTAAAGGGGCGTCCAGGGCGTCTCTATCCTCCCTGGACAGGCTTGGCATGCTTATGTTGAGGTAGGCCCTCATCTCCAATGAGCTCATGAGTGCTGGGGACGTGTATACTCCGTGCAAGTGTTTCGCAAATACTTCCACTATATCGTGTTGCGAGGAGACCAGTTTACCATGTTGGTTATGGAGTTCGGCAATTGGTGCATTGTGTTTTTTCGCCTTTAATAAGCATAGCGAACATACAGCTCGCTTTATCCCCTTCTCTGTGAAGCCTCTTCCTGTAGTTAGAGCGCACACATTTGTCAAGCTTATCCTAGGTCTCTATTAATTCCTTCTTACAATCCTGCCAGGACTGTATACTGAGGGGCTTCTCAACAAGTTCCTGTTCCAAAATAGCCATTCGTTTTTCAAGGCTATCTAACTGCTTATTAAGTTGCTGTCTAACTCCGTATGTTATTTTTAGGCATTCTCCCCTCAGGACCACCTTGATGGCATCCCACTCAACCCTGGACGAGGCACTGCTCCAGTTATCTCTGAAGTAACCGTCTAGCGTTCGGGAGACCTCACTTTTTATTGTTATACAAACATAAAATTCAACCAAGCAAAATATTAAACTTTAGAAGGCTAGCCGGCTCACAGGAGAGGTATCAGTAGCTCACGATTTTCTCGTTGGGGAAGCCTGGTCTCTATGGTCCTCAGACTCCTCAGTGACTTGGAACAGCCTTACAATGTACGGTAGGTGGTACTTTATTCTTATATCTAATTTGAATTCTTGGTAATATGCAGATTGTAAACTTATAAGCTTGTTGTTTACATGGTATGTTACCTTTTATTGCCTCTTGATAATGGATAATGTCCATATTTCTCCAGGTAGATGTCTGGAGCTGCACGTTTGTATTGTGTTTTTAGGTTGGTAATTAGAATATTGTGGTGGTCAGACCAAGGATCTGGCTCCTTCTGTAGATACCTAATATCCACGTTGTGAATTCAAATATAGTCCAAAATATGCCCTTTATTATGTCAAGGGGCAAACACTTCTGCAGAAGATTTAAGAGGTATGCAGATCACAGATACCTGTTTTGGCGCTGGGGGGGGGGGGGGGGGGTGTTGTTAGCCCAGGGATTCAAATCTGATTAGAAAGACTGATAATTATCGTAATCTTCAAAGAGGGTCTCCCCGGTCAGCAAATGGGGTGCCGCAGAAGAGGAGGTGCTTCGTCCTGAAGAGCTTAAGGGTATCGGCAAGCATCCCATATCCATGTCATGGGCTATCCTACTACACTCCTCTGAGCAGGAGGAGTTGCTGTCCTAGAGCGCCCGTGCCCCAGCAGTAAATGCCCGTACCGTGGATGCCCACTGCAGTCTCCCCGTAGATTGGGCACCTACTGGTCTGGGGGTGGCAGCCCGGGGCATACGACCAATATAATGCTTCTGGTTTGATGCCCTTGCCTGCCCCTTCTCAGCGCCGCACAACTAGATCCTCACTGTGGATGTCTTAACCCGCTGACTCCTATTATGCGACGCAATATAGACGCAGTGTACCCCTGCTCTGCCTCCCAGTTTAGAAGAGTTCAGATCGTTATTTTCAAACATAGCATCAAGTCACCTACTGGGCTAGCGTTGAGAGCCTCCGCCCGGGCTTCAGTACAGGCCACAGACTATCTCTCATGGACACATGCTCTATACCCATGTACCTTCTCACACCAGCGAGGTTACCTAATGAAAGGATGGATGGGTTATATGATATGACCAGGATATAATACACGCCATGGTGTACAAGTAGCATGTTGTTTCTTTATGAGATCACTGATTCGTATGTACTGTATTATACAATGAAATGCTAATAAAAACGATTTACAAAAAAAAAAAAAAATCTTCAAAAAGGGTCTCCCTGAACCCCGTGCGTATCACCCTATCTCGCTGACAAACACTGAATTTGAAAATATTTGCAAAGCTCCTACACTGCACCGTGTCATGCCCGGCCTGGTCCAGCTCGACCAGTGAGGCTTTACGCTGGGCCGCAGCACCCGCCACTGTATCAGACGAGCACTGGTGGCGATGGCGCCCCTCCAGTCACTGCGAGAGCCCCGTGCTCTCCTTTTCATTGACTTTGACCCCTGTTTCCGTACATAGGCCGTGCTTGTCTTTTCCCGACCCTCCTCGCGAGTGCTCGTCAACGTAGCCGCTTCCCTAGCCATTGTGGCACCCGACAGGGTTGCCCGCAGCTTCCACTCCTTTTCGCACTAGCCATAGAGCCCCTCACTAGGCTAGTGTGATGCGATGGTCAGATCCAGGGCTGGCACCGGGGCACCAGAGAGGAGGAACGCATCGCTCTATGCGCAGACAACGTCCTTCTCTATTTAACCAACCCGCAGCTATCGGTACCCCAATACCCCCACCTCCTGGATCTTTACATGGAGGCCTCTGGCCTCTGAGTGACTAAAGATAAATCCCTACTAGATCTCTCCAGGGCGACAGTGATTACATATCGTGGTAGACATCCATTCCCATACGCCATCTCAGCTTCCAATATTTGGGCATTTCCACATGGAGCCTCAACCTTCGGCTCAGATATCAGCTGCGCACATCCCAGGACCTCCAACTTTGCCTCCACCTGTCCTGAATCCAGTTCCACAAGTACCTGCAACACTGTCATGCCCTTTCCAGTCAGCACATCCCATCGACTGACCTTCCAGAGTACAACCTTCTCAAAGCCAAACTCCTGATGGCTGACATCAGGAGAGGTGGCCCCTCCCAACTGTACTGTATGCGTGTGCTCCATGCCTTAGGCTGTCTTGCCACCCTCAGACAGAAATGGGAGGGCTGGGTGGGTGCCCGGGAAGATTTTGTTTGGCAGGATTCCCACATGGCCCCTCGAGAGCTCACAATTTCCTCCCGTTTTCGTTTATTCAAACTTAAAAACCTGCACATGACCTCTGACCCCACACTGGCCTGCCCTGATGCAGATGTCTCCCATATGGTCTGTCAATGTCCTATGAATGCAGGATTGGCGCCACCCTTGCCCGAGTCCTTGACCGACTGACCTGACTCCCCAAATGGCATTATTGGGTATCCTTGAGGGCGCGGGTGGGACCCAGGGCGAGCGGGCCATGGCGGGTATGGCCACTGCCAGAGTGCATTATATGATATTGGTTTGTTGTCTCTTATTCAAAACCATAATAAATTGGTTTATCACAAAATAAAATCACGATAATTTGTAGTATCAGGTGGAGGAAATTAAGGGACAAATAATCTTAAAGTCTATGGGAACATTATGGTATTCATGGTACCAGAGAGGCAAGAAGTAACTAAAATGGAAAGGGTAACTAACCTGGGCAAGGTAAAACAGAGCAGCAAATTATCTCTCACCATCATTAGTGGAAGAGATTCAACCCACACTTTTAGTTGTTTCACAATTGCTACAACTCCCCAACTTCTTTCCTTCCAACCTATTTTTGTACAGTAGTAGTTGCCAGTATGAGCTGCCTTTAGAATTACCAGGGAGGAGGCATCTGTGAAACTAGGTTTCTGTTACTAGCACACTGGCTGGTGCGTCATTTAGTATTTAATCACCAACTTCTAAAGACTGTCTAACCAAATGTCACACGTTTACATAGGTGATTTTCTTTGTGAATCAGTCAAGTTGGGTTGGGTCACTGGT
Source organism: Calotriton arnoldi (assembly GCA_963921515.1). Classification (NCBI taxonomy): domain Eukaryota; kingdom Metazoa; phylum Chordata; class Amphibia; order Caudata; family Salamandridae; genus Calotriton; species Calotriton arnoldi. Next base: position 559,663 of record CAWUFW010010388.1, read on the forward strand.
ATTGACTGTTTTCTTGGGGATATTTCAAAATTCTTAACCAGTTCCACAGAATATGTGGTCATCAGTGTGTGGATTTCTGGCTCATACATCAAAATTCGACCATAATGAGAGGCCTCTGGCACCAGCTGTTAGCAGATGGGAAGAGATGGGTTTGCCGGCCCAGCAGTCATCTCTGTACATTGAAAGGAACTGCCATCATGGCTTGTCTGTTTCGACGGGGTACGACAAACATTTGACATTTTTTGTTTCTCCAAAAAACAAAACCAAAGTGACATCCTGGGCGTCTTCTCCCAGGGTGTGGGGGTTATTGTTTTTTTTCCTTATCTCCCATTGCCAGGTTTTTTCTGTCGGTGATGGACAGGAAAAACAGGCATTACACTGTCCACCCTATATAGTATGGAGAGTGTAATGTCCTTCCTCTAGCGACGCCCTGCTCCGTCAGGCAATCAAAGGACATATTCCATTGAGGGAGCAAACAGTGCTCCATAGATGAAATACTTAAGGTCTGTCCATCTCTTGAGGCGTGTGGACCGAGGCTTTGGTGGGCAGTGGCCTCCATTGCATTTGTGACAGAGTACCCTGTCTGCCAATCTCTCAAGCAGGGCCTTGGTCTGAAATGTAGTTTCTCTCTTGTAAGCCTGGAATAGGTTGGCTGGTTCCTTGCTGAGCCTCACCTGCTTTTTTGGGCAGTGGGTTTGAACTAGTTTATTATATTCATTAGCTGGCTCTACGGGGGGGGGGGGTGGACACTCTGGGCGCGAGCTGCAATCTCACCCCGTTGGCTGTGGAAGTGTTTGGAGTTATGTGAAGAACTTTGCCTACAACTTGTGTAAAGAGTTTGAGTGTTGCATTTGTTCCTGATCCTGCAATAAGGTATCAAGAAGACTCTTGAAAAACAAACAAACGAACAGAGAATTGACATAGGCGCACTGGATCCCTATCCTGGTAAGGTCCTTCCACTGGAAATGACATGTCCTATCACATACCAAAGTGCATGTTCGATTACAAGGACGAGGACATTCAGATGCTCCCATTGAATCTTGCTCAGTCTCGTGGTAAACATCAGCCGTGACAATTGTTTTGAAAATGGCTTGTCTGAGCTTTCCAATTTTAGCCAGGACAGCTTCATCCCATTCCAAAGGGTGCTGCAGCTGTAAGTCAGGACAAGCCCTTACTCCCTCTGGAGAAGAGGAGAGAGCAGGCGGTGGGTACCAGGTGGCAAGTCTCTCGTAAAAACATTTTTTAAAATTAACTTCAGAAATGATGGCATTCTCACCTGGGCATGAATCTCCTAAGAGTGAGAAAAATAGCAAAGTGTCTTGTTGTTCCTTCAGCAAAACTGAGGGAAAATGAAAACAGGCACTGAGACAAGTGCTGAAGAAGAGTTATAAATCAGGGGTAGAAGCTGCACCCCAAGGATCACCCCTCCACCTGTGCTGCATTGTGGTTCCGCCTGCGATGAGGACCATTTGTGGGTGAGTGGGTGCTGCACTTTTTGCATGTCTCTAATGGGTGCCCTTCTGGGTTGAGTGAGTGTTGTACTGTGGCTGTGTTTCGGATGGGTGCTTTGTGTGGTTGAGTGGGTGGTGTACCAAGACTTGCAACCATTGCTCTGTCTGAGTGCTCTTCAGGGGTGAATGAGTGTTGTACTGTGGGTCTGTCTCTGATGGGTGCCCTTCATGGGTGAGTGAGTGTTTTGCTGTACCTGTGTCTCCGATGGGTGCTCTAGGGGGGTGAGTGAGTGTTGTACTGTGTCTGTGTCTCCGATGGGTGCTCTATGGGGGTGAGTGAGTGTTGTACTGTGGCTCTATCTCTGATGGGTACTCTTCAGGGGTTAGTGAGTGTTGTACTGTGGCTGTGTCTCCGATGGGTGCTCTATGTGGGTGAGTGGGTGCTGTGCTAAAGCTTGCAACCATTGCTCTGTCTCTGAGTGCTCTTCAGGGGTGAATGAGTGTTGTACTGTGGCTGTATCTCCGATGGGTGCGCTACGGGGTTGAGTGAGTGTTGGACTGTGCCTGTGTCTCCAATGGGTGCGCTACGGGGGTGAGTGAGTGTTGTACTGTGGCTGTGTCTCCGATGGGTGCTCTATGAGGGTAAGTGTTGTACTGTGGCTCTATCTCAGATGGGTACTCTTCAGGGGTTAGTGAGTGTTGTACTGTGGCTGTGTCTCCGATGGGTGCTCTATGAGGGTGAGTGAGTGTTGTACTGTGGCTCTATCTCAGATGGGTACTCTTCAGGGGTTAGTGAGTGTTGTACTGTGGCTGTGTCTCCGATGGGTGCTCTGTGTGGGCGAGTGGGTGTTGTACTAAAGCTTGCAACCGTTGCTCTGTCTCTGAGTGCTCTTCAGGGGTGAATGAGTGTTGTACTGTGGCTGTGTCTCCGATGGGTGTGCTACGGCGGTTAGTGAGTGTTGTACTGTGGCTGTGTCTCTGATGAGTGCTTTGTGTGGTTGAGTGAGTGCTGTACTAAAGCTTACAACCATTGTTCTGCCTCTGAGTGCTCTTCAGGGGTGAATGAGTGTTTTACTGTGGCTCTGTCTCTGATGGGTGCACTGCGGGCGAGTTTTATACTGTGGCTGTCTCTCATGGGTGCTCTGCTTGTGTGAGTGGGCGCTACACTGTGGCTTTGGATTGTGGCTCTGTCTCTGGTGGGCGCTCTGTAGGGGTGAGTGGGCACCGTACTGTGACTCGGTCTCTTGCGGGCCCTCTGCAGGGGTGAGTGGGAGCTGCACTGTGGCTCTGTCTGCTAGGCGCTCTGCAGTGGTGAGTGGGCGCCGTACTGTAGCTCTGTCTCTGATTGGCACTCTGCAGGGGTGAGTGGGCATTATACTGTGGCTCTGTCTATGGTGGGCGCTCTGCAGGAGTGAGTGGGAACTATACTGTGGATCTGTCTCTGGTAGGCCCTCTGTAGGGAAGAGTTGGCACTGCACTGTGTCTGTCTCTGTTGGGCGCTCTGCAGGGGTGAGTGGGTGCTGCACTGTGGCTCTGTCTTTAGGCGCTCTGCAGGGGTGAGTGGGCGCTGTACTGTGGCTCTGTCTATGATGGGCGCTCTGCAGGGATGAGTGGGCGCTACACTGGGTCTGTGTCTGGTGGGTGCCCTTCAGGGAGGAGTAGGTGCCGTACTGTGGCTCTGTCTCTGGTGGGCGCTCTGTAGGGGTGAGTGGGCACCGTACTGTGACTCGGTCTCTTGCGGGCCCTCTGCAGGGGTGAGTGGGAGCTGCACTGTGGCTCTGTCTGCTAGGCGCTCTGCAGTGGTGAGTGGGCGCCGTACTGTAGCTCTGTCTCTGATTGGCACTCTGCAGGGGTGAGTGGGCATTATACTGTGGCTCTGTCTATGGTGGGCGCTCTGCAGGAGTGAGTGGGAACTATACTGTGGATCTGTCTCTGGTAGGCCCTCTGCAGGGAAGAGTTGGCACTGCACTGTGTCTGTCTCTGTTGGGCGCTCTGCAGGGGTGAGTGGGTGCTGCACTGTGGCTCTGTCTTTAGGCGCTCTGCAGGGGTGAGTGGGCGCTGTACTGTGGCTCTGTCTATGATGGGCGCTCTGCAGGGATGAGTGGGCGCTACACTGGGTCTGTGTCTGGTGGGTGCCCTTCAGGGAGGAGTAGGTGCCGTACTGTGGCTCTGTCTCTGATGGGCGCTCTGTAGGAGTGAGTGGGTGCTGCACTGTGCCTCTGTTTCTGGTAGGTGCTTTGCAGGGCTGAGTGGGTGCTTCACTGTGGCTGTCTCTGTTGGGCGCTCTGCAGGGGTGAGTGGGCGCTGTACTGTGGCTCTGTTTCTTGTGGATGCTCTGCAGGTGTGAGTGGGCGCTGTAATGTCTGTCTCTGGTAGGCGCTCTATAGGGGTGAGTCGGCGCTGCTTAATAGCTCTATATTGTGGCTCTATCTCTGATGGGCACTTTGTGTGGGTCAGTGGGAGCTGTACTCCGGCACTGTACTGTTTCTCTTCTGGTGATGAACGCTTTGCAGGGGTGAGTGGGCGCTGTACTGTGGCTCTGTCTCTAGTGGGAGTGTGTTGTCTCTGTACTTTGGCACTGTACTGTGGCTCTTCTGGTGATGGACGCTTGGCAGGGGTGAGTGGGCGCTGTACTGTGGCTCTGTTTCTTGTGGATGATCTGCAGGTGTGAGTGGGCGCTGTAATGTCTGTCTCTGGTAGGCGCTCTATAGGGGTGAGTCGGCGCTGCTTAATAGCTCTATATTGTGGCTCTATCTCTGATGGGCACTTTGTGTGGGTCAGTGGGAGCTGTACTCCGGCACTGTACTGCTTCTCTTCTGGTGATGAACGCTTTGCAGGGGTGAGTGGGCGCTGTACTGTGGCTCTGTCTCTAGTGGGAGTGTGTCGTCTCTGTACTTTGGCACTGTACTGTGGCTCTTCTGGTGATGGGCATTTCACAGGGGTGAGTGGTCACTGTACTTAGGCACTGTACTGCGGCTCTTCCAGTGATGGGTGCTCTGCAGGGGTGAGTGGGTGCTGTTCTGTGGCTCTGTCTCTAGTGGATGTCTGCAGGGGTGAGTGGGCTCTGTACCGTGGCTCTCTGGTGGGCACTTTGCGTGGATGAGCAGGAGTTGTAATTTGGCACTGTACTGTGGCTCTTTCAGTGATGGACGCTCTGCAGGGGTGAGCGGGCACTGCACTGTGTCTCTTTCAGTGATGGACGCTTTGCAGGGGTGAGTGGGCGCTGTACTGTGGCTGTCTCGGGTGGGTGCTCCACAGGGGTGAGTGTCACTGTACTTCGGCACTGTACTGTGTCTCTTCCAGTGATGGACGCTCTGCAGGGGTGAGTAGGTGATGTACTGTGGCTCTGTCTCTGTTGAGTGTCTTCAGGGGTGCTGTGGCTCTGTACCTGTTGGGTGCTCTGCAGGGGTGAGTGGGCTCTGTACCTTGGCTCTGAATTGTGGCTCTGTTTCTGGTGGGCACTTTGCATGGGTGAGCAGGAGTTGTACTTTGGCACTGTACTGTGGCTCTTTTAGTGATGGACGCTCTGCAGGGGTGAGTGGGCGCTGTACGGGTGAGGGCGCAGTACTGTGGCTGTCTCTAGTGGGCGCTCTGCAGGGGTGAGTGGGCGCTGTACGGGTAAGTAGGCTCTGTACTGTGACTGTCTTGGGTGGGTGCTCCGCAGGAGTGAGTGGTCTGTACTGTGTCTCTTTCAGTGATGGACGCTCTGCAGGGGTGAGAGGGCGCTATGCGGGTGAGGGCGCAGTAATGTGGCTTTCTCTGGTGGGTGCTCTGCAGGGGTGAGTGGGCGCTGTACGGGTGAGTGGGTGCTGTACTGTGACTGTCTCGGGTGGGGGCTCCGCAGGAGTGAGTGGTCTGTACTTTGTCACTGTACTGTGTCTCTTTCAGTGATGGACGCTCAGCAGGGGTTGAGTTGGCACTGTACGGGTGAGTGGGCGCTGTACTGTCGCTGTCGTGGGTGGGCGCTGCCCAGGGGTGAGTGGTCACTGTACTGTGTCTCTTCCAGTGATGGACGCTCTGCAGGGGTGAGTGTGCACTGGACTGTGACTAAGTCTCTGATGGGTACTCTGCAGGGGTGAGTGGGTGCTGTACTGTGGCTCGGTCTCTGGTGGGTGTCTGCAGGGGTGAGTGGACTCTGTAGCTTGGCTCTGTATTGTGGCTCTGTTTCTGGTGGGCACTTTGCGTGGGTGAGCAGAAGCAGTAATTTGGCACTGTACTGTGGCTCTTCCAGTGATGGGCGCTCTGCAGTGGTGAGCAGGATGGCAGGGGTGCAGCCAGCGCCTGCCTGGTGCTTGCTGGTGCTCCCTGTGACCCCAGGCGCACATGTGCTCTTGGGCATGGCCGGCCTGCTCCTCCTATCGACAGCAGCATCCGCGGCCCCGGGCCTCAGCTGTGTTTTAAACATCGCTATGTCGTGGGCAAATAAAGGAGAGGGGGACCTGATCCTGGGAGCAGTTATGCAGCTTGGAAGTATCTATATCCGGAGTGTTCCTGACTTTAAAAGTGAGCCCGTCCTACTTGAGCATCAGAGGTGAGTCTATTTCCTTTACCTATCTGGATTGCATTGATATGAGGGTCTGTGTGTTGTTTACATAAATATTTTAGGTCTTCATATAGCGCTATAATGTCTTCTTGTGGTCACTTGGCGCTTTCTCAATGAGGGTCTTTGCAGGTGGGAGTCAAATTGACTGATGAGGGGCGTTCAGGATGAGCACTAAACTGAGGGAACCTTAGGCCATGACCTAGGACACCTCTAAGTTAGAGCGGGGTCGGGGGCTGGGGGTGCCCCATATCTCTCTCAGGTAGATGCACATGACCCAAGCTGAACCCCATGGATGTAGACACGTTTCAGCCAGAGCATCTGGAAGACTGGATTGTAGGATGCACACTTGGGAGTGGGTTGCACTATTTTCCAAATGTTCTTCAGAGAACAGACTCTCCTACAGCCCCCCCTCCCCCCAGATGGAGAGGGCTGGCAGCGGGTCGCTTCTTAGGGTTGGTGCAGCTTGGAGCTGGCCAGAGACACCTTTCCAGGGCAGTTTTGGAATCCATTCTCTTCAGCCCTGCAGCCGAACTCCAGCTCTTCCAGCCCTCTCACCTCTCGGCGGTGATGGAAATGGAAAACATAGTCTAGCCTGCCATGAATTGGGGGGCAGTGGGGGGCAGCGAGAAGGGACTGGGGTCTTGAAGGACAGCGTTACGGGGAGGGGAGTCTAGAAGTCAATTTACGCATTTTTTAAAGTTCAGCCCCAAAGAAATGGTCTGCGAGGGCAAATGTGACAGTAAATCTATTCTGGATTATTTAGTTAGACACAAATAGATGGCATTTTAAAATATGTTATTGTTTACAGCACCTGAAAGAACTCTGGTGGTTAATGCACTTGCTGGAAAAATGTTTGGGTGGGTCTGTCACAGCATAGAGGGTTAATGTGCCTGCTGCGAAGCACAATGTGTAACATTCAGGCTGTGCTTAATTTGAGCCAGTGGTTGCCAATGTTGGGCACCAGCTCTCCTTTTTGGGCAGCGGCACTTATTTTTCTGCATTAAACATCAACTAAGAGCAAGAGAGAAAAAAGACACAAAACGGAAAGACGTACAAAACCGTCACAAAGGGACAAAGTAGGAACCTGCAAGAGCGGGATAAAGGGGCGGGGCGTGTCTGGTGGTGGATTAAAGATGCCTGAGGTGGATCCACGACTACGCAGCCTTGGTGTTCGTTGCACCAGCCACAGGTTTCTGAGCAGAGCTTTGGGCTCCGGCACGTATTCAGGTCATTTTATGTAGTCATTACAGGCAGTGCCTTGTCTGTTCAAATGAAAAACAGCCTTTACTGTGCAATAAATGACAGCACCCAGGCAAGTCTGCTGTATGCACAATGGATCACTGACAGAATATCGGAACGAAAAATATCACATGGACACAATATTGTGTCAAACATATCTAGGACCCCTGACCTACAAGAAGATCCTACATAATACAACAGGCGCCCTGACCCAGTGGAAAGGAACATAGGACCAGGAGACGGGAGGCTTTGAGGAGGGGGAGTGGGAGGAGGCCGTGGCAAGCACGAGGGAGGTAGCCATAAGGTCAGGGCTCTGACTCCTCCAGCTTCTAATTCTACATCGCTCCCACCACGGTAAAGATGGGACTAGCTGAAGACGCGCCCTGCCTACGCAGTTGCGACCAAACGGGCACATTCTTACACATAATATGGGGCTGCACAGTGGTGCAACCCTACTGGACGGCAGTTGTAGACTGTCTAAAAGGAGTGGGTGGAGGGGGTGTGAGTCTCTCTGCGAAACAGTGTATACTGAACATTTGGGGAGGCACCGGAGCCACGAGAGCCCAGCAACTCTAGTAAACAATAGGGCTGGTGGTGGCCAAAAAGAACATTGCCAGGTTTGAGGACCGAGCCAACTCCCTGACTTAGAAACCTGGAAACGAACCATGGATCGTTGCATGATGGCTGAGCGGGCGGTTTACAAGAGCAGAGGCTGCCTGCCAAACATTGGGGAAGATCTGGTGAGCCTGGAATGCCGACAGGGACAATGTTTGTGGGTCCTTGCACGGGCCGGAAGGAGGTGAGGACTAGCCCAGAGTCCGAAGGTACGGCATAAGGGCCCGGGAGTGGGGCGGGGGAATCGGCAGTTCAATGATGTTGTACTGTGTATGCCACTTGTGATTCTGCAGACTGTGGATATAACTCTGTTGTTAATCAAAAGAATTGAGAAAAAAAATGTCAAGGACCAAAATATCGAGAAGGAAGTGGAAATAGGTAAGTATAGATTTACTATTCTTAACTTCACATCTACGTACCTTGAAGATCTATATATTGTCACGGTAAATATATGTGGAGTTATATATAGTAAAACTCGGCTTACCTATAGAACAATATTTGTGTCCTTGATATTTAAATTTAAAAAAATATATTTTTATTAAGTAGAAAAACAAAGGTCCTGGCAGTGCGTCCGTTAACAAATACGTTCCATACATTTTCAAGGCCTTTCGTCTTAAAATCTATGAGTCTTATTGTATGCAATGCAGAGACATAGCAATAAAATCAATCTTGGTACATTACAGCGCAATACGGTGTATGTTCCCTCCTTCGTTCCTGTTAGACCTGGCACCATTGGCGTGGGTCTCCCTTCCATTTTTCGCTGTTGTCTCCTCTGTTTTTGCTGGTGTTAGATGCTCTGGGCGCTGTGCCACTGCCCTTCAGTGCCACAGCGCGGATGCTCCCTGTGTAAATATGACATATGAATTGGTATATCCCTGATTGGCTTATTTGGTTTACCTGTTAGTCCCTAGTAGTGTGGCCTGTGTGTGCCCAGGGCTGGTAAACCAAATGCTGCTGGTGGGCCTGCAGCGCTGGTTTGCGCCACCCACAGAAGCAGCTTGTAAAGTGTGTCTCAGACCTGCCACTGCAGTGTCTGTGTGCAGTCCAGAACTGCCATCTTGGCTGTGAAGTGCACCCACTTCCCAGCCCCTGAACCTTCCCTTGGCATCATGTAAGTCACCCCTAGGGTAGGGTCCATTGTATGTGTAAGGTAGGACATGCCTTGGTGTGTGTAGCATGTCCTGGTAGTGAATTACACCCCATTTCGTTTTTCACTACTGTAAGGCTACCTGTTCCTCATAGGCTAGAATGGGCAGTTTGACTATTACATTCTATAGTCCTAACTGACTCCAGGAACATGGTAGAAAAACGAATTTAGTATGCCTGAGCTCAGAATATTAAAATACATCTTTTAGTGAAGTTTATTTTTATATTCTGTGTTTGAAAATACCACTTTTAGAAAGTAGGTATTTTCTTGCCTAAGCCTTCCAGTGTGCTCTGCTGTTATGTGTATTGGCTGTCTGGTTTTGGAGGGACAGGGCAGGCTGAGCCAGACCTGGGTTGAATAGAGAGATCTGTGTTTGGAGTATGGGGAGGGGTAGCTCCTTGACTTGAATAGGGCTGTGCCTGGCAAGGTGAATGCTGGCTCCACCTCCTACTGTGCGTCTGATGGCAGACCCCCGCTTTCTGAAAGGAAGGATGCAGCCTGGTAAACAAAGTGCTCCAGGACTGAGCAGAACTGGTTCTGGCTGGGTTCAGTGACTTGTAGCTTTTGAGAACAAAGACTTTTGGGGTATAAATATCTGTGCTGAAACCCCTACAAATGGTATTGCTCCTGGAAATCAAGACGAACCTCTGTCCGTGTAACTGAAGGAATCTGCAGGAGGTGACTAGCCTTGTGCTTGTGTGCTGTTTCTTGGATTGGCCTGCAGTGGTTACCATTGGACTTGGAAGAAGAGGGAAAAGGACTTTGAGAGAACTTTTATTAATCTTGCTAAAGCAATCACCCAAGGGCTAGGAGAGAGCTAGCCTCCTGTTGAAGTCTCAGGCACATCAGACTTCACCACCAGCCTCCTGATTCCTCCTAGCGAGGATTTCTATCTGCAGGTGAGGCTCCTGTGAGTTCCAGGGCCTCTAGTTCTACTACAGAGAAGAGAGTGCTGAAATCGTCGCTAACGCACGTTTGCGAGCCGCCGCAGCCGAAAGCGCCCGGAAAATCATCGCGCTGCTGCCGCTGAGTGCTCGCAATCAAAGATCGACTCATCGCACGTTTGCGGGCTTCCAAGTGCTCGCTAACTCCAAGAGATCATCGCTTCACGACATCGCAGCGCGGACGCCGGGCGTCCGCCATTTTCACCGCATCACATCAGGATCGTCGCTCCCTCGCGGAGCGCCATTTCTTCGCATCGCAACCTGATCGCACACGCAACAGGATCGTCGCATCGTCTCCTCCCTCGCGGCAAGGAGTCATCGCATCAACGGCCTAGCGTGCAGAAGTTTGTCGCATCGTCTCCACACGCATCAGCAGATCGGCGCATCATCCTCCCTCGCGGCAAAGATTTATCGCATCGCCGGCCTCGCGTGCAGAAAATCATCGCTACAGCTTCTTTGCGACAATTTGTTGGTTTTGCTACGAAATCCAGGTACTTTGTAAGTAAAAGGGTCGCAGAGACCAATGCTTTGAACTGAACTCCTCTTGGCACACCTTGAACTATCTTTGCAGCATTTCAAGAGTAATCCTATTTTACAGTATTGTGGCTTTTTTTTATCGTTATTGGTCTTGTGTTAAGTCTATATATAAAGATACTTATTTTTTATAACTACTTGTGTGGTGTCCCTCTGTAGTGTTCCTCACTGTGTTACTGTGTATGGTCATAAATGCTTCACACACTGCCTCTGAGATAGGCCTAGCTGCTCGTGCTACGTTGCCACAGGGTTGAGCAGGGGCTGTCAAAGGGTGTAGCCCTCTTACTCTGACTTAGGAAGAAGGGTCCCTACTTGGACAGTGGCCAGCCATTGCCAACTAGAGACCCCCATTTCTAACAGTTCCCTCTACTCGTTGCTCCGACAAATCTCTCATAGTCCTCTGTATTGTGTCCATTTACCCCATGTTTTGTCCCATTTCTTCAGGCATCCCCTGCCCTGAAACACCACTTTTTCAGCATTGCAGCACCAGTCTAAGTCTTTCTTCCACTTCACTACACTCGGTGGCTGATTCGCACCCCACTCCCTTGCTATATTTCGTTTGGCTACTATGCCGGCAGTCATGAGCCATATCTTGGAATATTTTGGCCATTTTTCTTCAACAGTCACGCATATACTGTGCCATTTAGCTTCATGTGTGACCTCCTGGTCTACCATGTCTGACATGATCTCTATTATTTCTCTCCAGAATTGTTGTATTATTGGGCATGCCCACAATCTATGGTAAAATGTGCCTGCTTCCCCACTGCCCCTTGCACACTGATCCGAGTCGCTGTGTCCTATACGATGCAGTAACGTCATTGAGGTGTAAGATCTATGCAATATACGCAGTTGTACTAGGCGGAACAGTGCCCTAATTGCTACCTCCCTCAGACTCTGTATCGCTTCTGTCCAGTCATCACCTTCTAATGTCTCTAGGTCCCTTGTCCATGCTTCTCTGAGAGCTGTGAGGGGTTCTGGGGAGTTATTCATTATTTTTTTGTACACTAGAGAAACGGCTTTCTCCGACATGGGGTCCATTAGTTATCTATCTTCAAGTGGAGTGTATTCCGCTAATTGTTCCCCATCTGGGATATGTCTCTTTAAGGCATGTTCTAGCTGTAGATATCGCAGAAATTCCTTATCAGACATTTGATATTCCTCTTTTAGATCTTTGAAGCTTATCAGTGTTTGTCCCCTCCATATGTCCCCTAAATATTCAATCCCTATGGTCTGCCATTTACGGAACCCATCTAGTTAGCCCACTTCCTTCAGTAGGTCACTGTCCCATAATGGCGTTCGTTCATTCAATTTCTCTTTCCAGCCTAGGAATACGGTCGCCTCCCTCCACACTTTTACTGTTTGTGTGTGTGTGTGTGCATAGCTAGTGCGTTGCTTGTGCGCCGACTGTACAGTGCAGCTAGATATCCTCCCTGCCCCATGTAGTGGCGGTCTACTCCTTATGCTGGTTCCTCCCTCCCAGCAAACACCCACTCATTTATAGTTATTAGTTGTGCTGTCCAGTAGTACTTTTTGATGTCAGGGATTGCCAGTCCGCCCTCATACACACTTCGTTGCAGCTTATGCAAAGCTATTCTAGATTGTCCTCCATCCCATAGAAGTTGCCTTAATTCATTATCTATCTGCTTAAAAAAGCTAGGCGGGGTTTTACAAGGGGTGTTTTGCAAAATGTAAAAAAGTCTTGGCAATACCATCATCTTGAATAAAGCCGCTCGTCCCATTAGGGACAGGGGGAGTTTCCTCCAGTGTAGTGTATCTTTACGCAGTCTATCTAGCTGGGGAAGTAGGTTATCTTCTTGGAATTTGTTGTGAGCCTTTGAGATTATTATGCCAAGGTATTTGAATTTATCTCTTATCGCTAGGGATTGTGCCCTAGTTGGCAGATTCGGGGTCTCCCCGGCTAACACGTATAGTAGGGATTTGTTCCAGTTTATCCTATATCCCGAGTAACTCCCAAACAGATGGAATATATTAATTATTCGCCTGATCGGGGACATGGGTTGGTGGCATATAGTAATAGGTCATCGGCATATAGTGATATTTTTTTCTCCCAATCATTTCCCCCATAGACTCCCCGGATTAATGGGTCCATTCTGACCCACGCCGCCAGGGGCTTGAGCGCCAGAGCGAACAGCATGGGGGAAAGCGGACATCCCTGCCTCGTGCCTTTATGCAGTTGAAACTTCCTTGATGTTGCCCCGTTCACTCTCACCCTGGCCAGCGGGTCTGCGTAAAGGAGTCGCACCCAAGTAAAGAAACTGGGCCCAAATCCGAATCTTTCCAATACTGCAAATAAGTATGGCCACTCAATATTATTGAACGGCATGTATGCTTCCAGCGACATGAGCACTGCGTCCTCTCCCGGGTTGATTTTAGTAGTATGCAGCACCCCATATAATCTCCGCAGATTGAGCCTGGTGCTTCTATGGGGCATAAACCCAGATTGATCAGGATGTATTATAGATGCAAGGACAGTCCTGAGCGTATTTGCCATCGCCATCGCTAATAGCTTAGCTTCCACCCTTGGGTGAATGTTTTGCGCTCTATAAATTTCCTTTTCATTTCATTTCACATTAAGTAAGGATATGATCCGTAATCCTCTGGCGGCTTTCCCTGTTTCGGTATCACCATGATAGAGGCTAGTCTCTGATCTTCTGGCAGCTTACCTCGATCAAGTGCCTCTTGATACATATTTAACATATGTGGGGCCACTTTCGATGCAACTCCTTTATAGAGCTCTATTGGTATACCGTTGGCTCAAGCCGCCTTGCCTGACTGTAAATCCCTAATGGCCCTCACTATGTCTTCAGCTGTGAGTTCTTTATCCATCTCCTCCCTTTTTTCACTGGATAATCTTGGGATATGAAGGTCCCTAAGCAGCTCTGTACAGTCCTCCCTTGTTCTAGTGGATGTAGATTTATACGGAGCCTCGTAGTAATCTGCGAATGCAGAGGCATTTTCCTCTCCTTTTTTTTTAACCTCTGCCGGCGGAGTATGTATCTCTAGTACCCAGCTTCTTTCTCTGTCCCTTTTTTCCAGCCACGCTAGTAGCTTATTAGCCTTGTCCTCAACTTCGTATACTCGCCTCTGGGTTGCCCTGGCATGTGTTTTGGCTGCCTCTTCCACTATGTCTTTCATCTCCCTTTGCTTAATGCTGATCTGTTGCCTAGTCTGTGCCTCCATCTCACTATTCACCTTGTCAATCCTCTCGAATCATAGGATGTCTCTCTCCAGTGTGTTGTATTAAATTCGTTGTTCTTTCTTTTTTCCCCCAGCTATTCCCTGCACATAACCTCGCATTACTGTCTTGTATGCCTTCCACAGTGTACAGGTCGAGTCTACCATTCCTGTGTTGTCCTGGAAGTATTGTTCTGTCCGCTCCCCTAGTTTATCTCTGATCTGTTTGTTTGAAAGAGCCAGGGGTCTAATCTGGGGGGTAAGGTATAGTCTCTCGTGGGCCCCTCGCAGGTGTGTTTCTACAGGTGAGTGATCAGAGATACTTCTCGCCTTATGCTCCGCTCCCCTAAACCAGTGTGCATTTGTTACTTGTGTCATTAAGTAGTCTAGGCCGGAGTGGCCCCTGTGTGGGGCTGAGTAAAATGTGTACTGTCTGGCCTCTGGGTTATGTTCTCTCCACTAGTCTACAAGTCCTAGCGCTTCTGCAAAGTCTCGTAGTGGTTTGACCTCCCTGTCCTGGTCAGAAGTTGTTATCCTGTATAAAACCGGGTCCATTGTTGATTTCATGTCCCCTCCTATAATTAATATTCCCTCCGGGAGTTCTAGTAGTAGTGCACTTAGTTCCTTCCGTGTGTCCGCGTGTTGCCTTGGTGGTACATACACTGAACATATGTTTAGGACTTTGCCCTCCCATCTTCCTGTTATGGCCACATACCTACCCGTCTGGTCATACCATATATTGCCCAGTGTGAAGGGGAGGGTCATCCGGATCAAGATCCCCACTCCTCTAGACCCAGTCATAAATCCTGCTTGTGCAACTAGTTTGTATCCGAATCTGTCTAGTGCCTTGCATGTGTTGCCCTTGAGGTGCGTTTGCTGTATTAACACTATATCAGGATTTTGCCTGCGGAGATATTGTAGTACCACTGAACGTTTTATTTTATGTCGCAGACCGTTAACATTCCAAGTCAAGACTCGTATATCTGTGCTTGCATGGGGGGAAACTCGCAGATTATCCATCTCTGATCTCTTGCTTAACATAGATGTGCGATTGATTACTCAGACTGTACCCAATCTGTCTTACATAGTTGGGGGGTCTGACCCGCCCCTCATGTTCCTTTGGGTTGCCTCGTCTCTCTCCCTCCCCCTGCCAGGTTATCAACTGATATAACTTTGAAACTGTGCCATCTCCAGGATGGCTACTCAAACAACTTAAACATTCCCCTCCTCCCTTTTGCCCTGCACTGTGCGTTAAAAACCGCCCACCCCCCAATTTGAAGAGTGCCTGTCGTCCCATATTAACAACCCCAAACTCGGGTCGGCCTGGAGCTAGAGAGTCTGCCCGTCCCCCTCCATCCTACCTTGGTCATATATTGTGTATGTGCTATAGCGACATGTATCGAGGCAGGTTCAACTTCACACAATTGTAAGCATCGATAGATAGACAAGAGTAAATCTTAGCTGCACATGAGTTCTTGCCCCATGGGCCAATGGACTGTCTTGCTTCTTCCTCTCCAGTCCATATTAGTCAGTGGTCTGTCTCGTATCCTCACTCCCAATAAGGTCTCTCTCGGAGTAGACATTCCCGCATCTGTGCAGATTGTCTCTCTTCCAGCAGGTGTCCATTCACAAGCTCAGCGTCTGAGTCCCTTTCTGCTGCATCTGATGCTGCATCTGATGCTGGCATATTCTTCTCTCGATATCGTGATTTCCAGCCGTCCAACCAATCTCGTGCCTCCTCTGGAGTTGTGAACCACCATATCTTGCCCTCTGCTATCACTCTGAGGGTCGCCTGGAAGAGCATGGAGTACTTGATGTCCTGTGCGGGTAGGGTCTTTTTAATTTCTAGGAAGTTCTGTCTTTTTTGTTGTACTTTCAGTGTAAAGTCTGGCTAGAAGATGATGAGGGCATTCTCATATTTCAATAGTGGGGGCATCTAGCCGCCTAAAGAACTACATCACAATCTCGGTAGTTAAAGTGTCGCTATTATGGGTCGCGGCAAGGCCCCCGGCCTTGGCCGCATACCTGTGACTCGGTGGGCGTGTTCCACCGAGAAGAAATTTAACAGGCCCTTCGGTTGGAGCGATTTCGTTATGAGGTCTTCGGCAAATAGGTCCACTGCTTGCCCTTCCGCTCATTCTGGCACTCCAATTATGTGGATATTGTTGCGGCGGCAGCGCCCTTTTTGATCCTCCAACTTATCTTCTTTCTCCCTTGCCATATTTGTCAGCTCTCTGACCTGCTTCTGTAGGGTCTTCATGTCGGTCACCGGTCCAGCTGTTGTTCCTTCTACCTCCGTTACTCGATTTCTCATGTTGCAGAGGTCCGCTCTGAGAAGTGATACCTCTGTGGTTACTGCGTTGATTTTGCCAGCCAGCTCTGTCTTTATCCCTTGGATAGCTGCCATAACGTCTTGTAGTGTAGGTTCTAGTGATGTTGTCTGGGGTGTTACCGTTTGTGGTCCAGTTGCTTCTGCTCTTTCTGGGCTGGTCAATTGGTCCTTCGGCAGTATGAATTTATCCAGCTTTGTCTGCTAAGAGGCTTGGGAACTTCTGCCCCCTGTCATCTCCACCGTGTCGTTTGTGCGTGGGGGCTCTAAGACAGGCGGGACCGGCCCGTTGATATTTACACCTTCTATTCTGCTTTTAGTCTACAATTTGCGTTATGATCCTGAGGTCCAATTGACCTGTCTGTAGCATCACCAGGTGTTGTTAGTTCCTTTGTCGCACTCTCTTTTCCGTGCCCTATTCTGTGGTTGCCCCCTCTTTCAAATTGCGCAAATGTTTCCCGACTGGGGCGGCAGTTACCTCAGTTCATGCTGAGTATAGTGGGGGGGGGAGGGCTCAACTGCCGCTGTAGCTGTTTAGTTCGGGTTCCTTATATCTTGGAGGACCTCTTAATGCGTGCCCCCACTCTCCTTCTCTGTGCATGCTTCACTAAGCAGCTGAAAGACAGATTTAATACCTATCTGAATTTCAGCAAACGACTGACTACAAGAAGAAAGATCTTTCCTTCCAACTGT
Source organism: Calotriton arnoldi (assembly GCA_963921515.1). Classification (NCBI taxonomy): domain Eukaryota; kingdom Metazoa; phylum Chordata; class Amphibia; order Caudata; family Salamandridae; genus Calotriton; species Calotriton arnoldi. The sequence goes on from CAWUFW010010388.1 coordinate 576,353, forward strand.
GACTCACACCGCCTGATGGAGAGCTATCGGAAAAAGCTGGGCAGTGATCTGTGTGCTGCAGAATGTACAGGACGATGCTCTGATCTCATCAGACAAAGGCCCACGTCCACCACTACCCTTCCCCAAGGTTAATACCCAACCACCTTTGACAGCTCTCTATTGAAGCAGAAGACCTACCTTCTCACTATGAGTAGAGATAGAAGAGAATCCCTGATGCCCACTAGATGGAGCCAGAGCCCTCAGCACTACATGGAAACAGTAGAAATCGCCTATAACAACCACTAGGCCACTATGGTGTATAATTCATTACTGCCAAGGGCCTACATCATGTTTCACCCTCAAACAGTTCTGTGTTTCAGCTAACTGCTTTTTGTACCAGTTACAAACAACTGGAATGAAAATTGTCATTTGAAGCTTCAGAGAACCTCCTAGCACATTCTTTCTATACATGCAAACATCCACACAGTGCGCAAACACCATCCACAGTCCCTTACACATACCATATGCATTCATCTTCTGAAGTATGTGTGACTGACGAGAAACAAATGTTCATGTTACATTTCATTTATAATTTATGACATTTTTGAATGTGCTTTCTAATTACCAGGACAGCAAAGACTATCGTCCCAGGCGTTAAGCACGGGTTAATTTAATGACTTTTTGTTGTTCACCCTATCAAAGTGTGTCTGTTTCTTGAGTAGGGTTTCACACTCTTCAACCAGCAACCCAATTTCACACATATACTATATTGTAGCCCAGGGACCCATCTCTGTGGGTAACTAGCAAAAGAACCAAACTAGCATTTCTGCTGCATTATATTAAAATTGGTCCACTGCTCTGCTACGGTTTAAATATGGAGGGCTCAATACCAGTTGAAATCTTAATCATGAGTACTATCCCTGTTTGTATAATACTACACTGAAAAATAAAAATAAAACCAATGTGTGTTTACATTTGCCACAAATAGGGTTTTTGTGAAGTTTCTCTTTATTCCAGGGTCTGACAGCTATTACAATATGAGAAGAGTATTAAACTGCCATGATTTTTTGCTCCCCTACATTCTTTCCAACTTAACATCTGTGGACACAACAAACCTGTTACAAACCTGTAGGCACACACTCCGTAGATTGAAGGGTGTCGACCTGTAGGGCCAACATTCCTACTGGCATAATGCGATTTGTAGGTGGTACACAAGAAATGCCACCTCTTTTTAGAAGAGGAAATATGAGGAAACTGAAAAAAGATACATTTGCCAAACACTTTTGAACAGTCGATCAGGAGCACAAGAGCTACCACTTATAAAGAAAATATATGGAAGACTTTATCTCTGCAGGTTTAACTTTTTTCTGAGTTTTTTGCACAGTGACAAACGTATGCATGATTTCCATGCAAATGTAGAAAAAGGTAAAACGTTGCAACCATTGGAAAGTTGCAAACGTTTTCCTAGAACCTCGTGCATATTGCAAATATATAAATAACAAGCATTGGCATAGCCAATAGGTCTCGCCTTTGGGACCTTATAAGTGTTTAGTTATCCAGCACAATATCCTTGGTGCAACAACATCAACTGTTGCATGGCTAAACACTTATAAGGTCCCAAGGCGAGACCTATTGGCTATGCCAATGCTTGTTTATTTATTTTATGCAACTAACATCCATTGACAAAGCCAATAGTCATGGCTTGTTGTAGGTCTAATGTTACTAGATGCAATGATAGAAACCGCAAAATACCAGTCGGGCGGCACACTGCTCAGCACATATTTTTAGCTTAGATGTTTTAAGCCAAGCCCTTAATTACATCAGACGCACCCCTTGGAGAGACCCCCAGTTTTTTCATCCCACGTAAAGCCCTGGAAAAAACACTATGTCACAGTCACCTCACGTCCTGGCACTGTGCATCATGCATGACTCGTGACTTCCAAGTTTTCAGATTGCCTATGTGCAGGTGCATAGTGAACCCACCCCTTGCTTTAGGACCTACAGCGAGGGTGAAGTTCTTGATGGGCCTCTTCTGTCTGCAACTGGATGGGTGGGTGGATGGATGGGTGGGTGGGTGTATGGGTAAAGTGTGGCTGGAAGGATGGGTGGCTAAGTGAAAGGGGAATGGAGAGAGAAAGGGAGGATGGATGGATGGATGAGTGAAAGCATGGATGAATGATTGGCAGAAGTTTTGTCCTGAATTTTGACCGTCTGTCCTGAATTTTTGTCCTGAATTTTTAAACTTACCGTCCTGAATTTGCACTTATGTCAGTTGGTCACTCTACATCGGTCTATATTTAGATTCTGTATAAGAATTTGTTCAAATTTCACTTTTTCAGGAATAATGTTTTAATTCTGAAAATTAGAAAAAACTAATGTATTTATAGGTTTACGAATGTCTAATTATGGCAGAAATACTATTTCCTCACACATTAGTGACAGGCTACTATGCGCACACAAGTCTGTCCCCACATCAATAAGCAACGTTGAATTTAAATCCGAAAACAACCTCGTTCTCGTAAAAAGGAAAGAGAAATTCACAACGGATTCCCTGCCTCGAAATGCAAACGAACACCCACAGTAACACTAGATGGCAGCCATCACATGGTCTAACAAAGGAAGCCAAGAAACACATTGCCTCTGACTGTGATCGTTGTAGCTAACAGCCTGATGTCTTGCTATCAAATCGCCTAGCTTCACTAGCAACATTTAAACTCCCTGCAGCATCCAGTGATCCGTTGTCAATCAAAAATTCAAACTTACCCAAGGAAAAGTCTTGGAAAAGGTATGTGACCGCACCCAAATTTCAGAAGACCCCAGCCCACTGCACCACTCCCTATTGAATAAAACCTACATCTGTGATTGATTTGTTCGGTCTTACTCAATGACCAAGGCATATAGAACTCGGATTTATGCCGCCTGGGAGAAGTTACAATGATAATCTAAACGCTTACCATAATACATTGCGTAAAATGTGAAAATTGTTGTCGTTTTCTAAGGTGTCACCCTTACAGAAAAGCAACCTCAGGAGTTGTCAGTAAAATAAGTAAACGCTATGTCAATCCATACATCTGACGAAGAATAGGTCTACGGATTTGCCTGTAGTTAACATAATAATTAACACATGAGAGAGAGGGATTCCGCAGGCACGTGCACAATGACTGACATTGTCTTCGCCCTATTTTACCTGGTTAAGCAGATTAGGAAGGACTAGCCACATTTAAGCAGTAAACTCCTGAGCAATGCGTCTACTACGATTGTAGGTAGGCTGCGACATACCTCGCGTTCTTCCCACTACACACAGAGGCTTTGGCATCAGTTACGGGTAGGCCTGTTCTGGTTATTTAGAGGTGAGTGACTGGCTCGGCTCTTAGAGCCTGTGCACGAGCCGAGCCCTGGAAATGTCTGCTATGTTAATCATACATCAAACCGGCACCCAAGTAAAATATGATAAAGTCTCTTTAAAATCGAAAACAATGTATTTCTTTAGCCTGTAACCTGTGATTATTTGCGAGCTGTGGTGCTGGTACTCAATAAACCTATGTGATACCACGTGCACCACTGGTGGTACTGCTGGGATATGTCGCCGACGTGCCTAAACCTAGTCGAAGGCTCAGAGCTCTGTAGTTGCTATTAGCAAATAGAATGTCGCAATAGGATTTTAGAAACGACCCCTCCCAAGAGTGCCTAATTGCGTGAAAGATGTCATTTGGCGTGAATCTACCTCAGAGGCTTATATTAAACTTCATCCTGGCGAGAATGAACCCAAGGGTATTTGGGAACCGTTTTGACATTATTGTAGACAACACTGGGTGGATCTGACGACCACAGACACTCGTCACTGCATGTAACGGAGTGCTGTATCTGTACACGAGCTGGCGATAAGGATGTAATGGTAGTTAGAATTCAATGTATGTGTGGTAGGCAGTGTATCTTCTGAGTTAGCATATGCACCACTAAAAATGACAAATGATGTAAGTGCACTAACTATGATAATTCGAGCCAAGTTTTTAGTTCTACTTTGTTCATCGTTCTTGTATGATTATACAGCCTAAAGATATAAATTAACAAGCGCTCGCGCTCACAAGTGGGAGGGGAGGGGTGGGGAGTGCGGCCGAGAGCAGGGAGGCGCAGCGTTTCCCTTGCGGGAGCGAGCGCGATAATTGGTACCAGATGGCGCCGCTCGCTCCCGCAAGGGAATCGCCAAACGTGCACGCGTTGCCATTGAAAGCAATGCAACACGTGCACGTTTTTAGGGCAAAAACTGAATTGATTCCAAGAGGTCTCTTTCCTATGCAGCGCATGCGCGCTGCGTAGGCGAGACCTAAAAACGTTCACCTCTCTTGTGTCAGAAATAGTAGTTTCCTGTAGAGTAGGCGTTACTAGAATGTGACTACAATGGTCCTAATGCTTTGGGGTCAGAATTTGGGTTGTCAAGTCTCGGACTGAAAGCACTTGAGATATAGCAGATGTCATGCAGAATGTGACTTCACAGCCCACAGTGCAACGGTAGAGGAGAAATGGTTGTGCAACCATACTAGCCCAGAAAAACACCTGAAAGTCATTAATGCTGTTTTTTTTTTAGGGGGGGGGTGTATAATGGACTAACAAAGTAGGCTTTGTGCTTTTTTTCAAAATTGCTTCTCTAGTTTCCCCATGCATTACTTCTTTCAGACATATAAAAAGTCTGTTGATGTTTTGTAATTGGATTTATATAGCGCTTACTACCTCTGACGAGGTGTCAAAGTGCTTTACAGCAAGTAGCGTGCTACTCTGGAACCCAAGGTTAGTGGTTAGTCCGATTAGTAATGTGTTCTCAAGGAAAACTGCATCCATATACTCCAGTTTTTTGTTATATGTTAATATCAAGTAGGTGTGATCATTAGTGGGGGCTATGTTTGGGTTTCATGGCGCTTTTTCCTTTCTCTCCCATGTTTGAGAGTCTCTCTACCCTTGGTATTTTAAGTGAAGAGGGTAGAACAAAAGGTGGGGGTCGCTTGCTGTTGCCGTCAGAAATGTAGAAAAATCCAAAGTCTTAACGCCGTTCGATGAGCTTCGGTAGCTGCCAGCTCTCTCCTTTGCACAGACGAATCTCAAAAACAAAGGATCAGTTTAAAACAAAAACAATGCACGGACCACTGCACTGCCAACTACTGCCTGTATAAAAACAAGCATTTGCAATGCAATAGGTCTCGCAGTTACCCGAGTTTAAGCTAATGGCATTGTAAATGACAATGCCTTTTATTTATGTTTTTAAAACGAAAACAAAAATAAAAGGCATTGTTATTTGCAATGTCAATAGCTCAAACTCACATAAATGCTACATTTACATCCATAGCATAGAGCGATTGCTTGAATTAATATTGTCTCTCTGTGAATAATATATTCAGTCCAGACTGAGAAAGTGGAGATTTTCAACATTTCGACCCGAAACTGGGGGGAGGTGCCAATTAGAACCTTAGAACCGGGGCTTAACCACCCCTCTGGGGTTGCACCCCTGTCTGTCCAGGGTGGATTCTGCAAAGTATTTTCTGGTGGCTTATTAGTACCTCCAGGAGTTGGGCTTCTGCTGCTTCAGAGTGGACAACCACCTGCCCACACTCCTGGGAGCGCCTTCTCTCTATGTGAACGTGTTGGGATGGGCATCATGATCAGGGACGTAGCTTCAGGGGGGTGTTTGGGGTGTTACAAACCCATAATTGATGTATTTTCTGGTGAATAGTTTAGTACAGGTGCTTTCAGTAGGGTATGGTGACACAGACAAAAATGCACACACCCTCTCTGGTTTGAAAGTCTTCGAAAATATTGGCAATTAAAAAAAATATTGTGTTTTTTCTCATCTAGCACCCCCAACAATCTGTATTATTCTCCCTTAACAGCTCCTAAAGCCCCTCTCATAAGCCCTGCTTGTTTGTATTATGTATTTTAACATTCCATCCGAAGTGATTGTTGGAAAACCTGAAGCTCACATCCCCCCCCCCAATCGTAGTGACCAAGCGACGCCCCTGATCAGACCCGCCTGGCTCTAGGAACGCAAGTCATACTGCCTTGTATATGGAGTCCGGAAAGTGATCCCTCACTGCTGCTCGCGTTCTTCTGCTCTCATAACACGCTTTTGCATGATGCGAAAATACTATGAAGATAAACCGATTTAATTCAAAGCGGGCAAAGTGAAAACAATCTGCTCGGTGCCCAGGTGTTTTACACATTTCGATGAGATAATACACAGTATGGCGTGTGGAGCGTCAGGGCATCAGTGTCTGTAGGGGGGTTGGTGAGAGAAGCATCGGTGTTTCATAGAGTAGGGAGGCATGGTGAGGGTGTCATCCGGCGAGCGGAGTACTGACGGGTGGCAGGGTCACAGGTGACAGGGTGGTAGTCTGGGGAGCCTGTCAGTGTGGGTGCGTCAGTGATAGGGAGGTGTGAAGGTGGGGTTTGTCGGTGTGCAGTGACAGGGTCCGGTGGCTCAGTGTGTGGGGAGTGTGAGGGGGAAGGGTGTTGCCTGGGCTGTCAGTGCTGGTTGGGTGAGGGATACTATGGCAATGGTGTAGAAGTGTGGGCAGTCAGTGTATGAGAGTCTGTCAGTGCTATTCGTGATAGCAATGGCTTGGTGTACCAGAGTGGGGTGTCTGTGTGTAGGAAGTAGTCAGGGGGGCGCCAGCGTGCGGGTGTCATTTTGGGAGTTGGCCGGTTGCGGTGCCTGAGTGGAAGGGGGAAAGGTGCTTCGGTGTCAGTGTATGTCGAGGTTATCGTTGACAGTTGTGTAGGAGTGTCTGTGTGAAGGGTGGCATGGTTTTGGAGACAGTGTGGGTGTCAGTGTGCGGGTATGATGGCATCGGATTGTAACTGCAGACCGTGACAGCATTGTGGGTGCTCGTGTGTGTGGGGCTGGGGGGGGGGTCACTCAGCCTGTGGTGGTCGGGCCCTGCCCAGTGTTGTCAGGTATGTGGCTCTGCTTCCTCCCTCTTCCATGGTTCAGAGGCCACGGTACATCGAGTGCTACCGCATTCCTTCCTTTGGCACCGCCTCACTGCTCCGCGGCTCCCCCGACATTCCACGCTGCCAGCGTCCCGGGTGCCTGCCGCCCACCGGCCCTGGGGGAGGCGCGGGCAGGGGATGAGCGCGCAGAGCAATGTCTACCCGGGGGCAGTACACAGGAGCCCCGCCCAGGGGCTACGAACGCGAGATGGTGACAGGCGCGTCCAAGGCCATCTGGGCGCAGCACTGAGGAACACCACCCGGCACAGGACAGCAGCCAGAGCTACTGCTGAAAGGCAGCAGGCCCAGAGGCGCTACATACATTCATTCTAGCCACCTAGAGGGCGAACCAACGTCGCCGAAGAAAAAAAGGCGCGGCTCGTAAAAATATATTTTTTCAATATTGTATTTTTTTCTTAAGCAGCGCAGTATGCCACCTTTATCTTAACAATGGCGGGGAAAGAAAGGAGGGCTGCCATTGTTAAAGTTGAAGGCAACATGCTGCGCTGCTTACGACAGCTGCTACAATACGCCGCAAGCTGAAAGACACGCCGTGCGCGTGCCCATGTGTTGTCCGGGCCCAAGCTGATGCACACGCCGTGAGCGTGCACATCAGCTGTCCGGGCGCGCACATGTTTTGCCTCCCTTCCGCACCAAAGCCACAACAAGCTAATAGACACGCCGTGCGCGTGCCCATGTGCTGTCCGGGAGCAAGCTAATAGACACGCCGTGAGCGTCCACATCTCCTGTCCCCCTTCCAAACTGAAGTCGACAACAATAGATCTCGCTAGCGACAGCGCTTTGCGCTGCGTCGCTAGGCGAGACCTAACAATGGTCAGTGCAGTGCAGTTTTACATCTTGCACACTCATGGGTCTGGAAGCAATCGAACATGTGCGTTGAATAGACCATACGCCATCTACTTCCGCTCTTCCACTAGGCTGTGAGAATGGCTGATGTGCGAGCAACTGACCCCGTCATTCACATCATTTTAGACAGCTCTTTCTAAAGACTGCTGCAGCCAGGTTATATAACTGTACAAATTTGAATGCATTTGGAAATCTCACCTTTTCATTAAAGCGTATTTGAATGCACAGCAGGAGGCGCCTGTTGTGAGCTCTGGGAAGAAGCGCGCTAGTTTGTTATGTGACACTTGATAGCTTTGCTGAGAGTACATGATGGGCTCAAAAGAATTAACTGCTGATTTTACAAAGGAAGGCTGCGGTCTGCTGGGCGGAGATACCAGTTTGCACGTTTTCTGGGGAAGTCAACGAAGCAGGGCTTGGGTATACAGGAGAAGTGTATGAGGATAGAAATTCCTTTTGGCGTGCGCATATTTATGAATCTTCACATAATCATAATCAATCGGATTCAAACTCCAGTTTTTGGGACCTGCAGTGGCAGGCACCTATGCTTCAATAACTGTGCTCTGTAGTACCCCATGAAAAGGTAGCTGCGGAAAGGGGGCAGACCCACCTTTGGTGCCTGCAGCTGCTTGAATTCAATTCCAGGGATTGTTTTTGCTGCTTTCGTTCTTAAAGGGCTCTAACTGCGGCAAAGCTTTTAAATTCCTCCTCGGTGCAGGCCTGCTAAGCGCTAACAGGTTACCGGTTATAAGTGCCCCCGAGAGTTTATCGTAAAACTGGAAACACGGTTTGTTCCGTGTAGTCTCAGCTGGGCTTCTGGACAGCTGCGATGGCCAAAAGTAGTACCACATCTAACAGGCCTCAGCCGCACATCCTGAACTTTCCCAGCTTGCCCTTCCCCCACCTCACCCATCAGCCCGCCCTCAGCCACAATTATCCAAACGACATGAGTATGACGACTAACGTGATGCAGTCATGATGCCTGGACCTGGGTGGGCCGTCCTCTGGTGACATGCCAGGCGGGCATCCGAACCGAATTGGGAACAGGACAAGTACGTACATTTATTTTTAATAATTACTGGGCCCAGGGGAGAAAAATTCAATAGACCCGGCCCTGAGATATAAGTGCCGATGCTAAGCACCAGAATCCACCTGCACAAATTAAGCTCTGGGCCCAAGGCATCCATGATACACCACTGTCTGCAACCAGGGAAGAATCTGCATTGCCAGTGTGCCTGAACTTGAGCCCTTAAGGCCGGCCCACAAGATGAAGCACATTAAGTTTAAAGCGCTATGCTTTATGCATAAAGCCATGACTCAGATAGGCCCACTACATCTAAAATATTTAGTGTTTTCATATGTTCTTGACAATCTTCATTCATGTAATCTGAATTTAGCGGCAATTCCACACGTAAAGTTGCTAATACCAGTAGATGCTCTTTCAGATATTTGGGGCCTAAACTGTGGAATGTGTTTCCCTCCAGGTTAAGAGTCTGTACTTCCATAGAGAGCTTTCGGAAACTTTTAAAGATGTGGCTATTTTAATCTGACCAATCTTGCTTTGTTCAGTTTATGCCAGCGCTGGTAGCCTTTTGGGGCAGCTATACGCTTAATAAATTCAAAAAACAGAAATGTCTGTCTGTCTGTCTCTCTACCTACCTGTTTGTCTGTCTAGCTACCAATGTATGTACCTGCCCAGTTATCTGTCTGTCTATCTAGGTACCTGCCTATCTACCTGCATTCTATCTATCTACCTGTTTGTATATCTATCTGCCTATCTACTTCTCTGTCTATCTACCTTTGTTTATATTTCTAAATGCCTATCTATCATCTATCTATCTATCTATCTATCTATCTATCTATCTATCTATCTATCTATCTATCTATCTATCTATCTATCTATCTATCTATCTATCTATCTATCTATCTATCTATCTATCTTTCGATCCTGCCTGCCTGTCTGTCTTTGCAAGCCTCTCTATTTATCTTTCTTTTCAAACCTATCTATCTATTTGTAATAAAAGTTCACAAAAACATTACAAAAAAGCAGTAGCAATTGCAAGAGGCTGGCTGCCAATGCCAGATAGACAGGCTTTTTTTTTTAAAGTCTTGTGTTAGCCAAGTCCGTTTAATTTTATCAAAATTATGCATATAACATAGTTACTTTTCAGATTTTTCATCCAGACTTCATCCGTTTGTCTGTTGTTGTGTCATTCACATTTGTCTTCCACCCACTCCAGTATGCATCATGGGGGAATTGGTCATCCCACTTAAGCCTATTGCTGACTTCACTGTCAGTTACGGCACTCTGACCTATGCCAAGGATGACATCTTCACACAAAGTAGTTCCTTCAGTGCCAGGAACTACTATAGTAATGTGTGCTTTTTTGAGAACAAAAATATATTTTTGCCTTTAGCCCATTTTTTGGTCAAGCCTAGCAGCGCCCATGCGCTGCTCTGCGAGGCATATTTTATCCAGTCTGGAGGCATAGACCACTCCCACCACTTTCCATTTGTTCATTCCTGTGCCTGTCAAAATTGCTGTATTTTCATACGTGATACACTGCTTATTGTCCTGCCTTTGGGTGTATTTTGACTTTCCTGGGGACTGCCCCTGCTACATGTCCCCTTACTCTGGGCTTTATTTATTGTGTGTGTGGCGCACTCTTTTTTTCAATTGAATGCTCACATGCCATTTCTTGCATTCCCAGTGGACGGTCACAGCTTCAGCTTTGCCGTCACACGCCGCATCTTTGTTTCCTGCTAATCAGATGCCGTCCCAGGCTGCCTGTTCCGTGCACTCCCCTTCCCCCCCTCTTGTTTTCTTTTGCTCCCCGAATGTTTGTTCACCTGATATTTGTTATGCTTTAAATTTAATTATTACAGTTTAATTGTTACCAGCGGCATGTTTTTGGTAGAGCCGATGCCAAGACTCGCACCCAGTTCTCCAGGCCACATCCCTATAAAACGTTCACACTTTACAAAGCACTGCATAGAAAGGTCTCTCCTTCGCACGCAAGTGGACTCAGCTATTGCACAAGCTTTTTTCTTGCCCCCCCTCTCTGCCCTCCACGCCACACTTTTGTCCTGGGCTCCCTTGTTGGACCTGCAGACTGGTGCTGTCTTTGCCTCCTGGACTGCCAGTGCCTACATAACCAGCTAGCAAGAATTCTAGCCACCGGCATCGGAAGGAGGCCATGCAGGTGTGGCGCTGCAGCCGAGGCAGGGAGGACTCTAACCACTGTCTCAGCGCGTCACTGACGGGCGCGTTCTAATCTGACAATGGAATAGGTCTCACATTACTGAAAGTTTGAGGTATCGCTGTTGCAAATAGTAATGCAATGCCAATAGCTCAAACTTTCAGTAATGCAAGACCTATTGCATTGTGTGTACCTTTTATGTCACTTCAGAATCATCACAAGTGCATCGACTCAACAAAAGGTAGCTTTCACTTTCAATCTTATTTGTATAAACACAGAACGCCGCACTACAGTGCCACAAAGGGGTTTTAAGTGGGCATTACTTATGTGCTTTGACATGGCTTTTTCATAAAAACCTGCAGTGCACCTTGAAATAACATCGAGTTTGCTTGTAACACATCACAACCGTTCACACTTGCCGAGCCCGATCTTTAGTGAGGAAGCAAGAGCAGGCAGCTTGTGTTTAATTCTTTGGTGTTTCACATGGGGTTCTTTGATGCCAACTGCAATATCTTATTATTGTGATCGTACATTTTTCACATGGCACCTTGAGTAGTCAGTGTGTGGACTTGTTAAAACTTCTGCAGTTTTAAACCGCAAAGTGAAAACACAATTACAAAAAAAAGAGATGGTTACTGTTGTGCAGTATTTGCAGAGTGCGTTGATTTCATAAATCAATAGCATTTAATAATCATGTCCTTACTGTGCCAATAATCAAAAGGTGGTTTGGACGCATATACTTTAGTTTTCTTTAGTTTTTGGAACAGCAAATTGAGGACTGAATGTAATTTTGTGCCATAAGGGACCCCACCTCGTCCACCCAGGCATTCCCTTTTTTAAAACAAACAAGGCTTATGGGGTTATATTTCGTTTTTATAGCTCATGCATGACTCTTTACACAGCAGTATGACCTTTGGTGCTTGCTGTGTGGAAAAAGACAAGCATTTGCAATGCAATAGGTCTCGCATTACTGAAAGGTTGAGCTATTGGCGTTGCAAATAATAATGCAATACCAGTATCTCAAACTTTCAGTAATGCAAGACCTATTGCATTGCAAATGCTTATTTAGATTGATGCAGCTTGGCTGCTTCCCAAACAATAAAGTTTTGCAAAAACCATGAGAGAACAAAATAATAATTGCAAAGCCAAAAGGCTGGTGGCGAATGCAAGACCTATTGGCTTTGCCAATACTTGTTCATGTATGTTAAAGCACAGAGTGGTCATTGATTTATTGACTTCAAATATTTTATAACACCATCTCCCAGAGGAGCCTTGGATTGCATGACTGCTAACCTGAGGGTCAAGTGCTAAAGGGGTGTACTTGATGGTCAGATCTAGGTTGATCAGCTGGGTAAAGTGCCAGGACTCCAGTGGTAAAATACACACATTGTTACAGTTGGGAGTCCAGTAACCCTGGACTGTCCCAGTACTCATGGTATTGGGCTGCCGTACCAGTAACTCACTTTCATAGTGAGTGACTGGCTTAATGCTGTTGTTGATGTGGGAACGTGGAGGCTGGTAGGGGCTGTGAGGTCTGTTTGGGTGAATGCCTCTTTGTGTGGGAGAAGGTTCTATGTATTCGATAAGGTGGTCAATGGTATTTGTGGATAGTAGGGTGTATGTGTTTGCAGGTTTGGTATTTTTGTATGTGTGTATGTGTGCACAAGTAGCTGTCTTTGTAACTCTGGATGTCTATGTACGTGGTTTTGTGTGTTGATCTGTGTGTGTGTGTGTGTGTGCGTGCATTTCAGTTTATGGGCGGGGACTGTCAATGTGGGATTATGGTATTTCAGTGTTTTTATGCATGTACCAGCATGAGTACCCTTAGAATATTAGTGTGCATAGAATGAGCGTTAGTGCTTATCTTGTATGGTGGCCATTGTTACCCATATGGTTGTTATTTTCACACTGGTCTGATATATTCACTGTTGCTAACCCTGCCTGGTGGGGTCATTATTTGTAAAGTAGGCTGATATTGTCATTAATACTAATCCTGTTATGTTAACAGTGTTTTTATAGCACACTGATCACCCGTGAGGGTATCCAGGCGCTCTGTAGCAGGTGTGTGAGGGGCTTACTCTAAAAGCCAGGTCTTCAGTTTTTTGTGAAAGTCAGGAAGCGAGAAGGAGGCTTTGATGTGTTGTGGGAGGTCGTTCCAGGCCTTAGAAGTTAGGTATGAGAAGGTCCCCGCTCTGCTTTGCTGTATGCCTTGGGTGTGTGCAAGTGGCAGGCGGAGAGGAGGTTCAGGGAGATTAGTGGAAGTGAATGCTACTGTTCGGGTTGGCAGGGTCAGTGTTGTCGAGGGCTTTGTGGGAGTAGGTGAGGAGTTTGAAGTGTGCAAGCTTGTGTATCAGGAGCCAGTGATGTTCCTTAAGGTGTAGTGTGATGTAGGGTTGGCGTGGGAGCTTGAGGACTAGTCTGGCTGCTGTGTTTTTGATGGTCTGCAGCCTTCTTGGGAGCTGGTTGTGTATCCCTACATACAGGGTGGTCCTGGAGTCTAGTCTGCTTGAGATGAGTGTTTGTGTGGTTTTTCTGGTGTTGTCTGGTAGCCATTAGAAGATTTTCTTCAGCATCCTTAGGAGTTGAAGCAGGACGAGACCGCTGTGTTAGCTTGGGCAGTCTTGCCCAGTTTGTTGTCTTTGATAATTCCCAGGTGTCTTGCTTGTGAGCAGGGCATGGTGGTGAGTCCAAGATCTGTGAGGCATCAGGTGGAGTCCCATGGCAAGGCGTTTTTCCTGAAGACTACCATTTCAGTCATGTCTGAGTTCAATTTGAGGCAGCTGAATTTCATTGAGGTGGCCACTTCTGTCATGCATGTGGTGAATTGGTTCCTGAGGAACAGTATTAGTTGTGTATCGTCAGCGTAGGTGAGGATGTTTGTGATGTGAGCTTGTACAACGCCGGCCAGCACTCTCCACAAATCAGGGGTAGAGGGCATGCTGCCAGTTTTGGTTCTTCGGGTGAGGAAGGAGCAAATTCATTCAAGGGTGTGTCCCTAAATACCTGCTACGTGAAGTCGTGAGATTAGAGTGGGGCGAGAGACTGTGTTGAAGGCTTCTGATAGGTGAAGAAGGAGGATGGTTGCGGTTTCTCCCCCTATTGGATGTAATCTGTTGCTGCTGTAACTGCGTTTTCCATGCTGTGGTTGGGTCTAAATCCTGATTATGTGGCACAGAGAGCTGGTGTTTGGCGAGGTAGTGAGAAAGGCGCTTGTTGATGGATTTTTTTTAGACTTTGGCTGGGTAGGGAAGGAGGGATATTTGTCGGTAATTGGCGAGTTTGGTCGGGTCAGCGAAGGGTTTCTTTAGGAGGGCGTTGATGTCTGTGTGTTTCCATAATTCCTGATGGGGATGTAGAGTAGAGATGTGAGGGCCTTGCTGATAGGGATTGCTCCTTTGTCAAAGGTGTGGTGGGGGCAAGGGTCTGCTGGGGTCCTGGAGTGGAAGGTCTTCATGATTGTTTTGGGTTCCTCTGTGCTAATGGTATCACCTGTGGTGATTGTGTTGATTTCTTTCATCACTGGAAGATTTCTGGAGTGGGACAGGGGGCCCAGTTGCAGGGGGAAGTTGCTATATATGGTTGCGATATTGCTGCAAAAGAAGTTTGAGAGGTTGTTGCATAGATCCTGTGATGGGTTAGTGCTTCTGGTGACAGCTGTTGATGTGACAAAGTGTTTGACAACTGCGAATATTTCTCTGCTGCTCTTGGAGCTGGTGTTTATTTGTTTGACTGGGCCGTCTTGCTTTCTCAGAAGAGCTGGTGGTACCTCCTTTGGGCGGCTTTGAAAGCGTCCTTTGACACTTCCCCTTTGCTGGTTCTCCATTTCCTTTCCAGTTGTTTGAGTGTCGCTTTATGATTCTGAGGTCGTCTGTGTACCAGGTGGCTTGTGTTCGTAGTTTCATGTGGGCCAGAGTGTTGGCGCAGTGAGTTCTCGATGCTGCGAGGCAGCAGGCCTGTGCCTGGTTTGTTCTCGTGTAAAGCAGTCATCCAGCCCGTCTGTTAGGTTGTTCCAATGTCAGAGTGCTGGGCCCGCTGTGGAGGCTCTTCTGGGTTGATGGATGTTGATTGTAAAACTGACTATGGCATAGTCTGTCTAGGTGATGGGTCTTGGTGTGCTGATTGTGGCGGTTTTGAAAGATGTGAAGATGGGGTCTAGGATATGTCTGGCGGCTTGGGTGGGCTCTGTGATGTGTTGCGTTAGTACCAGGTTTCCAAGGTTGTTGAGAAGGCCAGCTGTGTTGGAGTCGGTCCGGTCTTCACAATGGAAATTGAGCTTCTAGGAGGATGAAAGCTCTGGAAACCAGGGACTGGGGGCGTGGGGGATACAATCTGTGATGTTTTGCAAAGTTGACTCAGAGGTCTAGAGGTGGTAGAATAGGGCTCCACAGAAGGTGAAATGTACTGTGATTTGTAATTTAACCCCTTCGCTGCTAGGCCTTTCCCCCCCCTGTGCTAAGCCTTTTTTTGGCTATTTGGGGTAGTTCGCGCTTAGGCCCCTGTAACGTTTTGACCACATAAGGTATCCACGCCAAATTTACGTCCTTTTTTTCCAACATCATGGGGATTCTAAAGGTACCCAGGGTTTGTGGATTCCCCTGGAGGGGACCCAGAAATTAGACAAAATACAGCTAAATCTTTTTTTTGGGGGGAAAAATGGGAAAAAAGGGCTCCAGATGAAATCACCATCTTCCCAGCTTTCAGGGACAAGCAGACTTTTGTCAGAAAACCAAACTTTTTACACAGTTTTGGCATTTTTCTGGGACATAACCTATTTCTGCTATTTTTTGTGCTTTCAACCTCCTTCCAGTTAATGGTAGAAATGGGTATGAAAGCAATAATGGATCCTGGAAAGCTATACATTTTAGAAAAGTAGACAAAATTCTGAATTCAGCAAGGGGTCATTTGTGTAGATCCTTCAAGGTTTCTTCATAGAAACTAACAGTTAAATATAGGAAAAATTGAAACTTAGTTGAAAAAACAGCCATTTGTGTCAACGTTTTCACCTGTAACTTCTTCTAATTATGCCAGCTGTTTGAAAGCAATATACCGTTACATTTGCTGTACCTTTCTGGTTGTGGGGATATATAGGACTTGTAGGTTCACCAAGAACCCGACGAACCCAGAGCCAATAACTGAGCAGCGTCTTGCAATGGTTTTTTATTATGTACCGGGTATTTAGCAATTATTTTGGGAAAATGTATACATTGAAAAATAGGTATGAAAGACACCTATGTATTTCTGAAATGAGAACAAAATGTAGAGTTTAGAAACAGTAGATATTTGCACATTTCCGAAATTGGGAGTACCCATACTAGCATGAGAATTATAGTTCATTTTTCAAAATGACTTCTTTTTTACACATTGTCTTTCATTTGGAAGGCAGAAATGCATCGAAAGTCAATAGGTAATAACAGTTGCTCTACAATTCTGTGTTACCCTAAGTCTCCCGATAAAAATGGTACCTCACTTTTTGTCCAAAAAAACAAATTTTCCTCAGTTTTCTGTGGTGGAAAAATCTGGAATCTGCATGGATCCACAAAGATCCACCCACCCCGCGTTCCCCAAAGTCTTCCGAGAAAAATGGTACCTCACTTGTGTGGGTAGGCCTAGTGCCCGCGACAGTAAACGGCCCAAAACGCAAGGTGGACACACCACATTTTCACAGTGAAAAATGACCCTTTTTTTGAAAAGTGCCTAGCTGTAGTTTTTGAACCCTAGCTCCGCCAGCACCTAGGGAAACCTAGCAAACCTATACATTTTTGAAAACTAGACACCCGGGGGATGCTAGGGAGGTATTGCTTGCGTGGATCCCCCAACGTTTTCTTACCCAGAATCCCTGCAAACCTCAAATGTAGCTGAAAAAAATCACTTTTTCACACATTTTTGTAGTGGAGAAAGTTGTGGCATCACCGGGCTGACACAAATTTCCTACCACCCAGTGTTCCCCCAGGTCTCCCGATAAAAATGGTGCCTCACTCGTGTGGGAGGCCCAAGTACCCGTGACAGGCAAGGGCCCAAAACGTATTGAGGCGACATCAAAATTGCCTCTCACAAAACGACCTGGTTTTGCAAGGGGGGTCACCTGGGTTTTTGGCCCCGTGCTCGGCGGCCAGCTAGGGTAATCTACCAAACCCACACATTTTTTAAAACTAGACACCCAGAGGATTCCAGGGAGGTATGGCTTGCATGGATCCCCCAACGTTTTCTTACTCAGAATCCCCTGCAAACCTCAAATTTAGCTGAAAAAATCACCTTTTCCACACATTTTTGTGCGGGAAAGTTGATGGCATCACCGGGCTGACTCAAATTTCCTACCACCCAGTGTTCCCCAGGTCTCCCGATAAAAATGGTGCCTCACTCGTGTGGGAGGCCCAAGTACCCGCGACAGGCAAGGGCCCAAAACGTATTGAGGCGACATCAAAATTGCCTATCACAAAACGACCTGGTTTTGCAAGGGGGGTCACCTGGGTTTTTGGCCCTGTGGTCGGCGGCCAGCTAGGGAAACCTACCAAACCCATACATTTCTGAAAACTAGACACCCGGAGGATTCCAGGGAGGTATGGCTTGCGTCGATCCCCCAACGTTTTCTTACCCAGAATCCCCTGCAAACCTCAAATTTAGCTGAAAAAATCACTTTTTCCACACATTTTTGTGTGGGAAAGTTGTGGCATCACCCGGCTGACACAAATTTCCTACCACCCAGTTTTCCCCCAGGTCTCCCGATAAAAATGGTGCCTCACTCGTGTGGGAGGCCCAAGTACCCGCGACAGGCAAGGGCCCAAAACGTATTGAGGCGACATCAAAATTGCCTATCACAAAACGACCTGGTTTTGCAAGGGGGGGTCACATCGGTTTTTGGCCCCATGGTCGGCGGCCAGCTAGGGAAACCTACCGAACCCGCACATTTCTGAAAACTAGACACCCGGAGGATTCCAGGGAGGCATGGCTTGCGTGGATCCCCCAACGTTTTCTTACCCAGAATCCCCTGCAAACCTCAAATTTAGCTGAAAAAATCACTTTTTCCACACATTTTTGTGTGGCAAAGTTGTGGCATCATCGGGCTGACACAAATTTCCTACCACCCAGTGTTCCCTCAGGTCTCCCGATAAAAATGGTGCCTCACTCGAGTGGGAAGCCCAAGTACCCGCAACAGGCAATGGCCCAAAACATATTGAGGCGACAATAAAATTGCCCATCACAAAACGACCTTGTTTTGCAAGGGGGATCACCTGGGTTTTTGGCCCCGTGCTCGGCGGCGAGCTAGGGAAACCTACCAAACCCACACATTTCTGAAAACTAGACACCCGGAGGATTCCAGGGAGGTATGGCTTGCATAGATCCCCTAAAGTTTTCTTACCCAGAATCCCCTGCAAACCTCAAATTTAGCTGAAAAAAATCACTTTTTCCACACATTTTTGTGTGGGAAAGTTGTGGCATCACCGGGTTGACACAAATTTCCTACCACCCAGTGTTCCCCCAGGTCTCCCGATAAAAATGGTGCCTCACTCATGTGGGAGGCCCAAGTACCCGCGACAGGCAAGGGCCCAAAGCGTATTGAGGCGACATCAAAATTGCCTATCACAAAATGTTTTGGGCCCTTGCCTGTCGTGGCTACTGGGCCTCCCACGCAGTGAGGCACCATTTTCATCAGGAGACCTGAGAGACTACTGGGTGGTAGAAAATTTGTGTCAGCCCGATGATGCTACAACGTACCACACAAAATGTGTGGAAAAAGTTTTTCAGCTAAATTTGAGGTTTGCAGGAGATTCTGGGTAAGAAAACGTTGGGGGATCCACGCAAGCCATACCTCCCTGGAATCAGCCATACCTCCCTGGAATCCCCCGGGTGTCTAGTTTTCAGAAATGGTAGGTTTCCCTAGCTGGCCGCCCAGCACGGGGCCAAAAACCCAGGTGACCCCCCTTGCAAAACCAGGTCGTTTTGTGATAGGCAATTTTGATGTTGCTTCAACATGTTTTGGGCCCTTGCCTATCGCGGAGTACTTAGGCCTCCCACAGAGTGAGGCACCATTTTCATCGGGAGACCTGAGGACCACTGGGTGGTAGAAATCTGTGTCAGCCGGTGATCCACAACTTACCACACAAAAGTGTGTGGAAAAAGTGATTTTCAGCTAAATTTGAGGTTTGCAGAGATTCTGGGTGCAGCGTTGGGAGATCACGCAAGCCATACCTCCTGGAATCCCAGGTGTCTAGTTTTCAGAAATGTGTGGGTTTGGTAGGTTTCCCTAGCTGGCCACCGAGCACAAGGACAAAACCCAGGTGACCCCCTTGCAAAACCAGGTCGTTTTGTAATAGACAATTTTGATGTAGCCTCTAACGTTTTGGGCCCTTGCCTGTTGCGAGTACTTGGGCCTCCCACTGCAGTGAGGCACCATTTTATCGAGGAGACCTGGGAGAATGCTGGGTGGTAGGAAATTTGTGTCAGCCCGATGATGCCACATCTTTACCACACAAAATGTGTGGGAAAGGATTTTCAGCTAAATTTGAGGTTTGCAGAGGATTCTGGGTACAAAACGTTGGGGGATCACGCAAGCCATGCCTCCTGGAATGCCAGGTGTCTGGTTTTCAGAAATGTGTGGGTTTGATAGGTTTCCCTAGCTGGCCACCGAGCACAAGGCCAAAGCCCAGGTGACCCCTGCAAAACCAGGTCGTTTTGTGATAAGCAATTTTGATGTCAAGCCTCAATATGTTTTGGGCCCTTACCTGTCGCGAGTACTAGGCCTCCCACGCAGTGAATCACCATTTTGATCGGGAGACCTGGAGAATGCTGGGTGGTAGGAGAATTTGTGTCAGCCCGGTGATCCACAACTTCCACGCAAGAATGTGTGGAAAAAGTGATTTTCAGCTAAATTTGAGGTTTGCAGGGATTCTGGGTAGAAAGCGTTGGAAGATCCATGCAAGCCATCCTCCCTGGAATCCCAGTGTCTGGTTTGCAGAA
Source organism: Calotriton arnoldi (assembly GCA_963921515.1). NCBI lineage: Eukaryota > Metazoa > Chordata > Amphibia > Caudata > Salamandridae > Calotriton > Calotriton arnoldi. The sequence goes on from CAWUFW010010388.1 coordinate 596,329, forward strand.
ATGTGTGGGTTTGGTAGGTTTCCCTAGCTGGCCGCCGTGCAGGCAAACGCAGGTGACCCCTTGCAAAACCAGATGCGTTTTGTGAGAACAGTTCTGATGTAAGCCTCAATGCGTTTTGGGCCCTTGCCTGTTGCGAGTACTTAGGCCTCCCACGCAGTGAGTCACCATTCTATCGGGAGACCTGGGAGTAATGCTGGGTGGTAGGAAATTTGTGTCAGCCCGGTGATGCCACAACTTTCCCACACAAAAATGTGTGGATAAAGTGATTTTTTCAGCTAAATTTGAGGTATGCAGAGGATTCTGGGTACGAAAATGTTGGGGGATCACGCAAGCCATACCTCCCTGGAATCCCGGGTGTCTAGTTTTCAGAAATGTGTGGGTTTGGTAGGTTTCCCTAGCTGGCCGCCGAGCACGGGGCCAAAAACCCATGTGACCCCCTTACAAAACCAGGTTGTTTTGTGATAGGCAATTTTGATGTCGCCTCAATATGTTTTGGGCCCTTGCCTGTCGCGGGTACTTGGGCCTCCCACACGAGTGAGGCACCATTTTTATCGGGAGACCTGGGGGACCACTGGGTGGTAGGAAATCTGTGTCAGCCGGGTGATGCCACAACTTTACCACACAAAAATATGTGGGAAAAGGGATTTTTCAGCTAAGTTTGAGGTTTGCAGGGGATTCTGGGTACAAAAACGTTGGGGGATCCACGCAAGCCATACCTCTCTGGAATACCCGGGTGTCTAGTTTTCAGAAATGTGTGGGTTTGGTAGGTTTCCCTAGCTGGCCACCGAGCACAAGGCCAAAAACCCAGGTGACCCCCTTGCAAAACCAGGACGTTTTGTGATAAGCAATTTTGATGTCGCCTCAATACGTTTTGGGCCCTTGCCTGTCGCGGGTACTTGGGCCTCCCACACGAGTGAGGCACCATTTTTATCGGGAGACCTGGGGGAATGCTGGGTGGTAGGAAATTTGTGTCAGCCCGGTGATGCCACAATTTTCCCACACAAAAATGTGTGGAAAAAGTGATTTTTCAGCTAAATTTGAGGTTTGCAGGGGATTCTGGGTAAGAAAACGTTGGGGGATCCACGCAAGCCATACCTCCCTATAATTCCCTGGGTGTCTAGTTTTCATAAATGTATGGGTTTGGTAGGTTTCCCTAGCTGGCCGCCGAGCACGGGGCCAAAACCCAGGTGAGACCCCCTTGCAAAACCAGGTCGTTTTGTGATAGGCAATTTTGATGTCGCTTCAATATGTTTTGGGCCCTTGCCTGTCGCGGGTACTTGGGCCTCCCACATGAGTGAGGCACCATTTTTATCGGGAGACCTGGGGAACGCTGGGTGGTAGGAAATTTGTGTCAGCCCGGTGATGCCACAACTTTCCCACACAAAAATGTGTGGAAAAAGTGATTTTTTCAGCTAAATTTGAGGTTTGCAGGGGATTCTGGGTAAGAAAAAGTTGGGGGATCGACGCAAGCCATACCTCCCTATAATTCCCTGGGTGTCTAGTTTTCAGAAATGTATGGGTTTGGTAGATTTCCCTAGCTGGCCGCCGAGCACGGGGCCAAAGCCCAGGTGACCCCCTTGCAAAACCAGGTCGTTTTGTGATAGGCAATTTTGATGTCGCTTCAATACGTCTTGGGCCCTTGCCTGTCGCGGGTACTTGGGCCTCCCACATGAGTGAGGCACCATTTTTATCGGGAGACCTGGGGGAACGCTGGGTGGTAGGAAATTTGTGTCAGCCCGGTGATGCCACAACTTTTCCACACAAAAATGTGTGGAAAAAGTGATTTTTTTCAGCTAAATATTTAGGTTTGCAGGGGATTCTGGGTAAGAAAAAGTTGGGGGATCCACGCAAGCCATACCTCCCTATAATCCCCTCGGTGTCTAGGTTTCAGAAATGTGTGGGTTTGGTAGGTTTCCCTAGCTGGCCGCCGAGCACGGGGCCAAAGCCCAGGTGACCCCCATGCAAAACCAGGTCGTTTTGTGATAGGCAATTTTGATGTCGCTTCAACATGTTTGGGGCCCTTGCCTGTCACGGGTACTTGGGTCTCCCACACGAGTGAGGCACCATTTTTATCGGGAGACCTGGGGGACGACTGGGTGGTAGGAAATCTGTGTCAGCCCGGTGATGCCACAACTTTACCACACAAAAATGTGTGGAAAAAGTGATTTTTTCAGCTAAATTTGAGGTTTGCAGGGGATTCTGGGTACAAAAACGTTGGGGGATCCACGCAAGCCATACCTCCCTGGAATACCCCGGGTGTCTAGTTTTCAGAAATGTGTGGGTTTGATAGGTTTCCCTAGCTGGCCACCGAGCACAAGGCCAAAAACCCAGGTGACCCCCTTGCAAAACCAGGTCGTTTTGTGATAAGCAATTTTGATGTCGCCTCAATATGTTTTGGGCCCTTGCCTGTCGCGGGTACTTGGGCCTCCCACACGAGTGAGGCACCATTTTTATCGGGAGACCTGGGGGAATGCTGGGTGGTAGGAAATTTGTGTCAGCCCGGTGATGCCACAACTTTCCCACACAAAATGTGTGGAAAAGTGATTTTTCAGCTAAATTTGAGGTTTGCAGGGGATTCTGGGTAAGAAAACGTTGGGGGATCCATGCAAGCCATACCTCCCTGGAATCCCCGGGTGTCTAGTTTGCAGAAATGTGTGGGTTTGGTAGGTTTCCCTAGCTGGCCGCCGAGCACGGGCCAAAAGCCAGGTGACCCCCTTGCAAAACCAGGTCGTTTTGTGAGAGGCAATTTTGATGTCGCCTCAATACGTTTTGGGCCCTTGCCTGTTGCAGGTACTTGGGCCTCCACACGAGTGAGGCACCATTTTTATCGGGAGACCTGGGGGTAATGCTGGGTGGTAGGAAATTTGTGTCAGCCCGGTGATGACACAACTTTCCCACACAAAAATGTGTGGATAAAGTGATTTTTTCAGCTAAATTTGAGGTATGCAGGGGATTCTGGGTACGAAAATGTTGGGGGATCCACGCAAGCCATACCTCCCTGGAATCCCCCGGGTGTCTAGTTTTCAGAAATGTGTGGGTTTGGTAGGTTTCCCTAGCTGGCCGCCGAGCACGGGGCCAAAAACCCATGTGACCCCCCTTACAAAACCAGGTTGTTTTGTGATAGGCAATTTTGATGTCGCCTCAATATGTTTTGGGCCCTTGCCTGTCGCGGGTACTTGGGCCTCCCACACGAGTGAGGCACCATTTTTATCGGGAGACCTGGGGGACCACTGGGTGGTAGGAAATCTGTGTCAGCCGGGTGATGCCACAACTTTACCACACAAAAATATGTGGGAAAAGGGATTTTTCAGCTAAGTTTGAGGTTTGCAGGGGATTCTGGGTACAAAAACGTTGGGGGATCCACGCAAGCCATACCTCTCTGGAATACCCGGGTGTCTAGTTTTCAGAAATGTGTGGGTTTGGTAGGTTTCCCTAGCTGGCCACCGAGCACAAGGCCAAAAACCCAGGTGACCCCCTTGCAAAACCAGGACGTTTTGTGATAAGCAATTTTGATGTCGCCTCAATACGTTTTGGGCCCTTGCCTGTCGCGGGTACTTGGGCCTCCCACACGAGTGAGGCACCATTTTTATCGGGAGACCTGGGGGAATGCTGGGTGGTAGGAAATTTGTGTCAGCCCGGTGATGCCACAATTTTCCCACACAAAAATGTGTGGAAAAAGTGATTTTTCAGCTAAATTTGAGGTTTGCAGGGGATTCTGGGTAAGAAAACGTTGGGGGATCCACGCAAGCCATACCTCCCTATAATTCCCTGGGTGTCTAGTTTTCATAAATGTATGGGTTTGGTAGGTTTCCCTAGCTGGCCGCCGAGCACGGGGCCAAAACCCAGGTGAGACCCCCTTGCAAAACCAGGTCGTTTTGTGATAGGCAATTTTGATGTCGCTTCAATATGTTTTGGGCCCTTGCCTGTCGCGGGTACTTGGGCCTCCCACATGAGTGAGGCACCATTTTTATCGGGAGACCTGGGGGAACGCTGGGTGGTAGGAAATTTGTGTCAGCCCGGTGATGCCACAACTTTCCCACACAAAAATGTGTGGAAAAAGTGATTTTTTTTCAGCTAAATTTGAGGTTTGCAGGGGATTCTGGGTAAGAAAAAGTTGGGGGATCGACGCAAGCCATACCTCCCTATAATTCCCTGGGTGTCTAGTTTTCAGAAATGTATGGGTTTGGTAGATTTCCCTAGCTGGCCGCCGAGCACGGGGCCAAAAACCCAGGTGACCCCCCTTGCAAAACCAGGTCGTTTTGTGATAGGCAATTTTGATGTCGCTTCAATACGTCTTGGGCCCTTGCCTGTCGCGGGTACTTGGGCCTCCCACATGAGTGAGGCACCATTTTTATCGGGAGACCTGGGGGAACGCTGGGTGGTAGGAAATTTGTGTCAGCCCGGTGATGCCACAACTTTTCCACACAAAAATGTGTGGAAAAAGTGATTTTTTTCAGCTAAATATTTAGGTTTGCAGGGGATTCTGGGTAAGAAAAAGTTGGGGGATCCACGCAAGCCATACCTCCCTATAATCCCCTCGGTGTCTAGGTTTCAGAAATGTGTGGGTTTGGTAGGTTTCCCTAGCTGGCCGCCGAGCACGGGGCCAAAAACCCAGGTGACCCCCCATGCAAAACCAGGTCGTTTTGTGATAGGCAATTTTGATGTCGCTTCAACATGTTTGGGGCCCTTGCCTGTCACGGGTACTTGGGTCTCCCACACGAGTGAGGCACCATTTTTATCGGGAGACCTGGGGGACGACTGGGTGGTAGGAAATCTGTGTCAGCCCGGTGATGCCACAACTTTACCACACAAAAATGTGTGGAAAAAGTGATTTTTTCAGCTAAATTTGAGGTTTGCAGGGGATTCTGGGTATGAAAACGTTGGGGGATCCACACAAGCCATACCTCCCTGGAATACCCCGTGTGTCTAGTTTTCAGAAATGTGTGGGTTTGGTAGGTTTCCCTAGCTGGCCACCGAGCACAAGGCCAAAAACCCAGGTGACCCCCCTTGCAAAACCAGGTCGTTTTGTGATAGGCAATTTTGATGTCGCCTCAATACGTTTTGGGCCCTTGCCTGTCGCGGGTACTTGGGCCTCCCACACGAGTGAGGCACCATTTTTATCGGGAGACCTGGGGGGAATGCTGGGTGGTAGGAAATTTGTGTCAGCCCGGTGATGCCACAACTTTCCCACACAAAAATGTGTGGAAAAAGTGATTTTTTTCAGATAAATTTGAGGTTTGCAGGGGATTCTGGGTAAGAAAACGTTGGGGGATCCACGCAAGCCATACCTCCCTGGAATCCCCGGGTGTCTAGTTTTCAGAAATGTGTGGGTTTGGTAGGTTTCCCTAGCTGGCCGCCGAGCACGGGGCCAAAACCCAGGTGACCCCCTTGCAAAACCAGGTCGTTTTGTGATGAGGCAATTTTGATGTCGCCTCAATACGTTTTGGGCCCTTGCCTGTTGCGGGTACTTGGGCCTCCCACACGAGTGAGGCACCATTTTTATCGGGAGACCTGGGGGTAATGCTGGGTGGTAGGAAATTTGTGTCAGCCCGGTGATGACACAACTTTCCCACACAAAAATGTGTGGATAAAGTGATTTTTTCAGCTAAATTTGAGGTATGCAGGGGATTCTGGGTAAGAAAACGTTGGGGGATCCATGCAAGCCATACCTCCCTGGAATCCCCCGGGTGTCTAGTTTTCAGAAATGTGTGGGTTTGGTAGGTTTCCTGTAGTAAAGGATGATACAGAGTCCAGCTGTATAAATAGAGTAATCCTTTATTGTAGCTTGGTTCCAGGATAGGTGAGTAGGATAAGATAGAAGGTATAGATGCAGCCCCACCAGGAGCAGGCTCCTAACAGCTCAGCCTGAGTTGACTAACTGACACTCTAAACCCAGAGAGGCAACTCAGGCATTCTATGATGTCATGGTACATTCTAACAGAGCAGTACAGTGGAGAATAGTAGAGAAGTAATTTACTACACATCCTCCTTCCTTAGGGAACGACAGCAGAAATAGCGGAAAAGACAAATAAGATACCTCAAATAAACATGAGCATGAAATGAACACATTGAGATGCAAATATCTAATGGTGTAGTACATGAGGTATCAGGAATAACACAGGCATGAAAAGAAATGTATTAAAATGCAAAACATCAATGAATACATTAAAATTGCAAATATCATTAATACACGCCCCATCCCCCTCCCTTAGGGAAAAACAAAGCAAGGCATAGATGAAAAAACCAATGCAACAGAGAAGGGTGGTCACACCCACTGCCTCCCCATACGCGGGTACACCACAGGGTAGTCACCCTGGTAAACAAATGTGGGTGTTGACACTGACCCTTGGGAGAAAAACAACATCCCCAAGAAAAGATACAACAGGGGAAATATTCACTCTAGATAACCAGAAGAGTGCAACCTCTACAAGAAAGATACACCAGAGAGAAACGCGCTGAAAAGGACAAAAGTTCCCCTAATTAGGATAGAAGGCATGCTGACACATGAAAACTAGGATAAAAGGTCCGTTAATGGTAACGGAAGAGGTCTAAACACTAGAGAAAAGCTTCTCACTCAAAGTCCTACGAACATGAAACCCTTGGCCACGAGTTCCAAGCAGGTGGACTTCGACCGGAGCAAAGTGTCAACATGAAAAGATGCCCCATGGGTAGTAACCCTAGGAACTGACCAAACAACATCCACCAAAAATAGGGAACAACGCAGGGTACTGACCCTGGAAAATTACACAACCTCCCCTAGGTAGGGTACACCACAGAGTAATCACCTTAGAAAAAGCATTGACTGGCCCAACAACCTCCCCAATGAAGGGTACACCATAGGGTAAAACATCACCCTAGAAAACTAAATTGGAGCATTGACTGGCCCCACAACCTCGCCAAAATAGGTACATTCTACACAAAAAAACTTGACTTAAGCACTCACCGCTCGCTCTAACCTCCCCATACATGGGTACACCGCAGGGTATACATCACCCTAAAAACTAAATTGGAGCATTTGACTGGCTCCGACAACCTCCCCATGGATGGGTACACTCTATACTCTTGGAAAACTGAAGTGGGGCAATGACCGCTCCCACAACCTCCCCATAAATGGGTACACTCTATACTCCAAAAGTGAACTTGGGACACTGAAAAACTGAGTTTGGGTACTGACCGCCCCCTACACCTCCCCATGACAGGGTACTACGCAGATGACCCACGCCATAGTGCAACCCAGCGTGACACACACTCCAACTGCGCCATAACACCAAGAACCAGCACGTAGACCATTACCCAGGAAAATAGAGCTTAAACTTCTCTGTATATGTCTGAACTTCCCAGGGTGCACTCAGACAACACTAGTAATATTTTAAATAACAACATGTCCCCACGGCAAAGATGTAAACCACCCACACATCCATTTTTTAAACACGTCCTCCAAACATAAACGAAAGACATCAGGAGCGAGTGTGTTTAAAGTCTCGATAGCCATGACACAGGAAAGACCTCACCGACTTCACCACAAGTTGTACCACAGCAGCTTTCCCATTGTATCCACTTCAGAGATCCCTTGCTGAAATGGAGAACCTTTTTTTTCTCCCGGAGACACCTTGGTATCATGCCCTTCATCATGGTCCCCACTTTGCAGGTTGTGCAAAATTCACCGTGACACTATCGAGTGAGCTTCCCTTTTTCTTGTACACATGCTGTGGTGCTAGATAGCCACTAGATGCAAAAGAAACAATTGATGGACGGAATGCTGGACAATGCAAACATTCACCCCCAGTCACAAGGATCTGGGTTAAATCCATCATTCTTTTGCTCACCACACCACCCCAGTTTGGACCCAGCCATATGCAAATCAGTCTTGACCCTGTTCCTTGTGGGAACAGTCCAGCCCGAACTGCCAAGCCAGGTCCTCCCTGGACCGGAAACAAGCATCCTAGGACCGGTTTCAGGGCATCACCCTTCTTCAGCCAGGCTAGCTTGAATCCAGTGGTGTAGTGAGCACGGGACCCACGTCTGGGCATACCCTTCCCACTTAGGGGCGACAAATGCAAAAGAAACAATTGATGGACGGAATGCTGGACAATGCAAACATTCACCCCCAGTCACAAGGATCTGGGTTAAATCCATCATTCTTTTGCTCACCACACCACCCCAGTTTGGACCCAGCCATATGCAAATCAGTCTTGACCCTGTTCCTTGTGGGAACAGTCCAGCCCGAACTGCCAAGCCAGGTCCTCCCTGGACCGGAAACAAGCATCCTAGGACCGGTTTCAGGGCATCACCCTTCTTCAGCCAGGCTAGCTTGAATCCAGTGGTGTAGTGAGCACGGGACCCACGTCTGGGCATACCCTTCCCACTTAGGGCGACAAATGCAAAAGAAACAATTGATGGACGGAATGCTGGACAATGCAAACATTCACCCCCAGTCACAAGGATCTGGGTTAAATCCATCATTCTTTTGCTCACCACACCACCCCAGTTTGGACCCAGCCATATGCAAATCAGTCTTGACCCTGTTCCTTGTGGGAACAGTCCAGCCCGAACTGCCAAGCCAGGTCCTCCCTGGACCGGAAACAAGCATCCTAGGACCGGTTTCAGGGCATCACCCTTCTTCAGCCAGGCTAGCTTGAATCCAGTGGTGTAGTGAGCACGGGACCCACGTCTGGGCATACCCTTCCCACTTAGGGCGACAAATGCAAAAGAAACAATTGATGGACGGAATGCTGGACAATGCAAACATTCACCCCCAGTCACAAGGATCTGGGTTAAATCCATCATTCTTTTGCTCACCACACCACCCCAGTTTGGACCCAGCCATATGCAAATCAGTCTTGACCCTGTTCCACTAGATGGCATTGTTGAAACACAATTGTTCAAAGACACCAGAAAAACTGAAACTCGTTGCTGGTACTGAGGCTCCCTTCCGAATCTTCCAAACGGTGACCCCATGACAAAAGAAAGTCTCGTAATTGCGGAATTACTGCTGAAGAAAGACTCATAGTTCCAGTATTATCCTCCTTTGTGAGGAAAATGAAGGCAGGGTGAAGGCACGTAAAACGACGTAAAGCCGGTTGGCTCACGGCACATCCATGCATGACAGAGTGAAAGCTGCAGGTACACTGCAGAGGAGAAGACCAGGCTCGCGCTGGTACTTGAAACAGCGGTTAAAATCAGGTAAGCCAACGATTTCCAACCGTTTTTTTTTTCTTTTCAGGCGCAGAGGTAAAATGTTAGGTAAAAGCAATTTGAAATTACCGCAGGAGCGCCAAATACCGCACTTTTAGTCCCCCAGCCAGCTCACAAAACGAATGAAGACGGTAGAAAAACATCTCTTCAGTTGTTCTTCCCGATACTGATTGCACCTCCCAAGCTGCTGTTTCACCAACTGGCAAGGAAGACAGTTCTTCCCAAAGCAGCTCGACACGGGCTCCGGGGACAGCTCCAGCGTGTTGCTCCACTTGAGTTAGAAACAGTAGACACTTCAGTAATCCACAACAGTCCGCCGGTTGGTGGGAACACACAAGCTGTTCCAAACTCCACTTTCCAGCGCCGCTTGAATCACATAACACGGGGACACCTCACGCCTGTAGATCAACTTGGCCTGCCGTTGAAACTTTCACGCAGGGCTCTGGGGGCCAGTAGCTCTTCTCACCAGGGACACCTCTTCCAGTAACAGCTCCCCAGACGCTCTTCCCTTCATCAACAGAGGGAAAGACAGCAGGCAGTAAAAAGCACAAGTGGCGAAAGTGACACAACAGGACACACCACGGCAGAATGTCCCGACTCAGAGGTTGAGTTGATCACCACAGCTCCATTACACAACACAGCTCCACTCCACAGGAAGACACAGCATGAATTGGCACAGCAGGCTCCTCAGAGGTGTCAAGGCAAACGCCCAGGGTGCAGGCCGTCCGGATGGCACAGGACACTGGTGGGGCTGACCAGGGCGTGCCTTGAGCATGTCAATAGACGTTTTGAAAGTCTTTAATGTCTTTAGTTCCTTGTCCTTCGGTTCCTTAGTTGCTTAGTTGTCCTTACTCCTTACTCCACGCGTAGGTTCAAGATCGTCGCCAAAATGTAGTAAAGGATGATACAGAGTCCAGCTGTATAAATAGAGTAATCCTTTATTGTAGCTTGGTTCCAGGATAGGTGAGTAGGATAAGATAGAAGGTATAGATGCAGCCCCACCAGGAGCAGGCTCCTAACAGCTCAGCCTGAGTTGACTAACTGACACTCTAAACCCAGAGAGGCAACTCAGGCATTCTATGATGTCATGGTACATTCTAACAGAGCAGTACAGTGGAGAATAGTAGAGAAGTAATTTACTACATTTCCCTAGCTGGCCGCCGAGCACATGGCCAAAAACCCATGTGACCCCCCTTGCAAAACCAGGTCGTTTTGTGATAGGCAATTTTGATGTCGCCTCAATATGTTTTGGGCCCTTGCCTGTCGCGGGTACTTGGGCCTCCCACACGAGTGAGGCACCATTTTTATCGGGAGACCTGGGGGACCACTGGGTGGTAGGAAATCTGTATCAGCCCGGTGATGCCACAACTTTACCACACAAAAATATGTGGGAAAAGGGATTTTTTCAGCTAAATTTGAGGTTTGCAGGGGATTCTGGGTACAAAAACGTTGGGGGATCCACGCAAGCCATACCTCCCTGGAATACCCCGGGTGTCTAGTTTTCAGAAATGTGTGGGTTTGGTAGATTTCCCTAGCTGGCCACCGAGCACAAGGCCAAAAACCCAGGTGATCCCCCTTGCAAAACCAGGTCGTTTTGTGATAGGCAATTTTGATGTCGCTTCAATACGTCTTGGGCCCTTGCCTGTCGCGGGTACTTGGGCCTCCCACACGAGTGATTCACCATTTTTATCGGGAGACCTGGGGGACGACTGGGTGGTAGGAAATCTGTGTCAGCCCGGTGATGCCACAACTTTACCACACAAAAATGTGTGGAAAAAGTGATTTTTTCAGCTAAATTTGAGGTTTGCAGGGGATTCTGGGTAAGAAAAAGTTGGGGGATCCACGCAAGCCATACCTCCCTATAATCCCCTGGGTGTCTAGGTTTCAGAAATGTGTGGGTTTGGTAGGTTTCCCTAGCTGGCCGCCGAGCACGGGGCCAAAAACCCAGGTGACCCCCCTTGCAAAACCAGGTCGTTTTGTGATAGGCAATTTTGATGTCGCTTCAACATGTTTTGGGCCCTTGCCTGTCACGGGTACTTGGGCCTCCCACACGAGTGATTCACCATTTTTATCGGGAGACCTGGGGGACGACTGGGTGGTAGGAAATCTGTGTCAGCCCGGTGATGCCACAACTTTACCACACAAAAATGTGCGGAAAAAGTGATTTTTTCAGCTAAATTTGAGGTTTGCAGGGGATTCTGGGTATGAAAACGTTGGGGGATCCACGCAAGCCATACCTCCCTGGAATACCCCGGGTGTCTAGTTTTCAGAAATGTATGGGTTTGGTAGGTTTCCCTAGCTGGCCACCGAGCACAAGGCCAAAAACCCAGGTGACCCCCCTTGCAAAACCAGGTCGTTTTGTGATAGGCAATTTTGATGTCGCCTCAATACGTTTTGGGCCCTTGCCTGTCGCGGGTACTTGGGCCTCCCACACGAGTGAGGCACCATTTTTATCGGGAGACCTGAGGGAACGCTGGGTGATAGGAAATTTGTGTCAGCCCGGTGATGCCACAACATTCCCACACAAAAATGTGTGGAAAATTGATTTTTTCAGCTAAATTTGAGGTTTGCAAGGGATTCTGGGTAAGAAAACGTTGGGGGATCCACGCAAGCCATACCTCCCTGGAATCCCCCGGGTGTCTAGTTTTCAGAAATGTGTGGGTTTGGTAGGTTTCCCTAGATGGCCGCCGAGCCCGGAGCTAAAAACACATGGGACCCCCCTTGAAAACCAGGTTGGTTTGTGATAGGTAATTTTGATGTCGCCTCACTAGGTTTTGGGCCATTGCCTGTCGCGGGTACTTGACCCACCCACACAAGTGAGGTACCATTTTTCTCGGAAGACTTTGGGGAACGCGGAGTGGGTGGAATTTTGTGGATCCACGCAGATTCCAGAACTTTCCACCACAAAAATGTGAGGAAAATGTGGGTTTTTTTGACAAAGTTTGAGGTTTGTAAGGGATTCTGGGTAACAGAACCTGGTGAAAGGCACACAAGTCACCCCATCCTGGATTCCCCTTCGTGTCTAGTTTTCAAAATTGTACAGGTTTGCTAGGTTTCCCTATGTGCCGGCTGCGCAAGGGCCCACAATCCACAGGTAGGCACATCCTGAAGAAAATTCAGTGCCTAGTGGGCTTTCTGCCGCCCTGGGGAGGGGGGAAATCGAGGGCTATTGCCCCGATATGCCCCCAAGGGGGGCAGAAAGACTGTGGCTATTCTTTTGGGGGGATGGGGGCATTGGGATGCCCATTCTGGGAAGCCCCCACCCCTACTAATAGAAAAGCCAGCATAATCGCTGGCGCCTAGTGGACTTTCTGCCCCCATCTGCCTCCTGGGGGGGCAGAAAGGCTGTGGCATCTTTTTTGGGTGGTGGGGGCATCGGCATGCCCATTCTGGGCAACCCCCACCCCGAACTTTGGAAAACAAAAATCCCTGGTGGCTAGTGGGCTTTCTGTCCCACCCCGGGGGGGGGCAGATAAGGGGCTATTGCCCCATCTGCCTCCCAAGGGGGGGCAGAAAGACTGTATAATTTTTTTTGGGGGGGGGCCTTGACATGCCCATTCTGGGCAACCCCCACCCCTACCTATATAAAAAAAAAAAATCCCTGGCGCTTAGTGGGCTTTCTGCCCCCCCCCCCGGGGGCAGAACAGGGGCGATTGCCCCCATCTTCCTCCTGGAGGGGCAGCAAGTCTTTAGTTTTCTTTGGGGGGGTAGGGTGGGGGCATTTGCATGCCCATTCTTGGCACCCCCCACCCCGGGCCTATAAAAAACAATAATCCCTGGTGTCTAGGGTGCTTTCTGTCCCCACGGGGGCAGATTGGGGGCTACTGCCCCCATCTGCCCCCCAGGAGGGCAGAAAGACTGGAATTTTGTGGGGGGGAGGGGTGGGGGCATTGGCATGCCCATCTTGGGCAGCCCCCACCCCTAAATTAAATGTAAAAATAAAACACTGGCATCCAGGGGAGGCAGAAAGACTGTTATTGTGCAGGGGGGGGTTGGGGGCTTTGGCGTGCCCATATTGGGCAGCCGCCACCCCTAATTTACATAATAAAATAAATCCCTGGTTTCTAGTGGGCTTTCTGCCCCCCGGGGGGGCAGATTGGGGACTACTGCCCCCATCTGCCCCCCAGGGGGGGCAGAAAGACTGGAATTTTGTGGGGGGATGGGTAGGGGCATTGGCATGCCCATCTTGGGCAGCCCTCACCCCTAAATTAAATGTAAAAATAAAACACTGGCGTCTAGGTGGCTTTCTGCCCCCCGGGGGGGCAGATTGGGCGCTACTGCCCTCATCTGCCCCCCAGGGGGGGCAGAAAGACTCTAATTGTCCAGAGGGGGGGTGGGGGCATTGGCGTGCCCATATTGGGCAGCCCCCACCCCTAATTTATATAGAAAACAAATCCCTGGTTCTAGTGGGCTTTCTGCCCCCCCGGGGGGGAGATTGGGGGCTGCATCCCCCATATGCATCCCAGGGGGGGGCAGAAAGACTGAATTAGGCCCAAAAACATGGGGGGAGCAAAGGCCCTTGCCCAAGGGGCCGCTCCCCCCTACCTGGTGCCTAGTGGGTGGATCCCTGCTTGGGGATCGCCCCCCTGGGGCAATCCCCAAGCAAGGATCCACTAGGGAGGGGTACCATTGGAAAGTGGAGATTCTCCCCTTTCCAACGATACCTCTCCCATCTGTTTCGGTGCTCTGGGGGCTGAGATAGCCCCACGAGCACCGAAACAATGAAACTGAAACTAAGTTTCATTTTCATTGCAATGACGACAGCGCGCCATGCGCGCGATCGGCATTGCAATAAAAATGCAAATTGGCCTCGGGAGTTTGGGGAAGCTCTTCCCCAACCTCCCGAGGCCAATAAAAAAAAAGGGAAATCCCTCTGCTGTCTGCAGCAGAGGGATTTCGTGCCCCTGTCCTCATGACGGAATGGTTCCGTCATGAGCACAGGAGCACCGATGCTCATGAGGGAACCATTCCGTCATGAGCACCGAAAGGGTTAAAGTTGAGGTGCTTCATCTAGTTTGGTCCCACTGCAGCGGAGGCATTGAAGAGGAAGGTGGCCTTGTAGACCATGACACTTCTTCCTCTGGGCTTGTTTAGGCCGTCTTGCCTGGTGGTCATGTATCTAGTGGGGTTGGTGGTGAGGATGTCTGGTATTGAGGCTGAGGTCAGCCATGTTTCCACAAGGAAGAGGAGGTTCAGGGCTGCGGCTTCTAGCAGGTCCCAGATCTCCGTGGCGTGCTTACTGAGTGACCTTGTGATGAGGAGCATTGAGGTGTTGAGGAAGATTATAAGGAAATTGGGTGTAAGCATTAAATTCAACTTGGGCATCAAGTTGAGTTTAATGCAATGATTATTTTGATACCTTGAAGTTTCAACTTGAGTCGTTCCATTCAGAAGTTAGCACAGCGGAGTTATCCGTGTTTAACATACTCACCACTCTGTCTTGGGTCCAGTTAGGCTCATTTGTAAACCTTAGCCCAACCCTGGGTAGCGGCGGCTTTGAGAAGCCTAAAGCTTTAAACAGCACCAAAACAATTGGATGAGAAGAAAACACGACTCTTAAGAAGTCCAATATTAATTTACAAAAATACATTGTATTGTTATGAATTTATGGGCACCAAAACAAACAAAATACACTGGAAGTTTCAGAGCTATAAATTCTTAAAGCAACAATAAATCACAGATTTTCACTTAACCTTAAACAAGCTATGGTAAGTACCTCAAATTTGGCACTTAGAAACGTTTTGAAGTAAACTTATCAAAGTTAAGTGCGTCCACTTCCTGTTACTTTAGGCGACCAACTCTGGCAGGAAGCAGATCAGGGGCACCAACAAGATCCAACAGAATAGTTACTTTAAAAAGAAAGCAGTCTCCAGTCTGGTTCCAGCATCAAGGGCAACTTTCCATGGGTTGCAAAGGAGTGGTCCTGTTGCAAGCGATACTTGATGCTGAAAATGTACTTCTGCGAGGGGTGATGATCTGGTGATCCTGGCTACTAACTCCTGGAGTCCTTGCTTCTGTCTGGGGCTCAGGGATGACTTCTCCTCAAGCAGGACACAACAGGCACAATTCTCTCTCAGGCACAGTTCAAATTTCAGTGCAGCTTCTTTGCCAGGTCCAAGGTCACTAGGGCAGGCCATCTTTGGTTCTTTTCTCCAGTACAAGCACAATCTGAGGTCTGGGGGTCAGGGGTGCCACATTTATGCCAATAAGGTGCCCTCAGAGGATGTGGTGGTCACTAGTCAATAGACTACTTGGGTCCCTCCTGCCTTATGACAACTTCCTGTGAAGCTTGGCATCTAGCTATCCCAGAATGCCATGTTCTGCCCACTCTCAAAGTGGCAGAACCCTTTTCTAAGCTTGGGGAGCTTGGTAGCTCACCCCAGGGTTGTGGGTACCTGTGGAGTACATGCCCACAGGAAAACTGATTTAGCCACTGTTCTCCCCGCTCTGTCCCTGACTCGCGCCGGTCTACCTAAACAAAGGAGCAGCCCCTCTTCCTGTGTACTTGCCATTTGCCCTTCACAGGTGGCTTCCCATTTGAAGCTCGTCTTTTGGCTGACACCCTGTGAGCTTTTCCTGCCAGGAGGAGATAACATCTCCTCCCCAGCAAGGCTTTTTCAGGCTTTCGTGGGAGGCATTCACTTCTCTCCAGAAGGCTGACTTGAGGTCAGTCCTCTGTGTACAACCGTAAACGGGCACTGGAGAACCTTGGGCAACAAAGTTGCAACTTGCTACAGTTGGACTTTTCCCACTAGTGGCATCTACCTTGTAGTCTCAAATTTAGTAGTCCCATTCGGAAGTTAATAAGGCTGAAATGTCAGCATGTAAATCTACCCTCGACAAGTGGGTTACTATTTTTCAACAGAAATAAACGGCAGTGTTGGTTTTTACTGATAGGACCTTAACACATGAAAACTATAGGTCCAACCTTTCTTTATATAATGCACCCTGCCTTTAGGCCCAGTAGGCTGGCTTTAGTAGTGACTTAAAATGTTAAAAAGGAAGGCTTGGTGTTTAAGCATTAAATTCGACTTGAGCATCAAGTCGAGTTTATTGCAAGGATTCTTTTGATACCTTGAAGTTGTTTCACTTACTCTCTGTGTGACGCGGTTGTGGGCGGAGCTGCGGAGTTGCGAGCAGCAGGGCGGTGGCGCGGAGGATTGGAGGAGCTGCGGGCGCCGAGAACCCAGAAGTCGAGGGCCGCGGTTCCGGACGTAGAGAAGCGGTGGATCCGTGACGTCCGGCGGGAGACAGCGGTGAGCGGGAGTCCGGGAGTCCGGGAGTCTGGGAGTTCGGGAGCTCGGGTGAGCGTGAGCAGGAGAGAGCTGGGCAGAATTTGCAGTGTTGGTGTCGGTGTCGACCGCCCCTCCCCCGCCCCTCCACCTCCTGGCCTGACCCCATCCAACTCTGTCAGAAAGAACCCGAAAACTCAAACCTGCTCAAACCGCTGGACCGCCAGATTTTCACCATCTACACCAGTTGGTTCCCCACCGGAAAAGATCCCCGCAGGACCGCAGACAGGGAGACAGCAGGGGATTGGGAGACAGAGGGGACTGAGACTGTTGCTGACGGTTCGTGGCAAGCGCGGCTGCCCTTTAGCAGGCGGCCGCAGCGAGTGTGTGCCCTTGGCGTCTTGCAGAGGCGGCCTGAATAGTACAGGTGCAGCCTGCAACCCAGCCCTGAGTGCCCCGCTTGCCCCTCTCTCCACTTCAGCCCCCTTCCTTTGCTCACTCCAACCACCTCCTCCAACCACCTGTATAAAACCCACGCATCACCTACGCATCATCCTGGCCATAGCTACAACGTTGGTTGGTTTCGCACTGCCCCCAATCTGCCACGGATAAATCACAGCCTCATTTCATCTCTTTGCTGCACAGCCTATAGCCAACGGCCATCATTTATCAGCACTACGAGTCGCGACTAATATATAGAAAGGACAAGGCAGACACGGCGTGGGCAGGTGTCACCAATGCCAGGCTGTTTTTTTGGCAGTTTATAGTTGTCCTGATTGTCCAGCAGTTCCAGCAACTTGGCTACTCAAGCGTCTTCAGGTATCAGCAGGCCCACAATCAACAACTAATCGGTGAAAACCCGTTAAACAATTAAACAATTAATAATTACAGCAAGAGCTTAAGTCTAACGACTCTTATCAACTAACCTATTAACCAATTTCATTAACCAACCAACCAACTTTGCTAATCATCTAACCAATTATCAGAAAGACGCGTAGCCCCCCCACTAGTAAAAATTCTTAGGATGAGATCGGGGCGAGTAAGGAAAGCTCCAACAAGGCCCACCAAAAAAAGCGCAAGGATGAAGGATCCTTGTGAACACCCGGCAACATTCCCAGTGGTGCCCACGCAGCCTCAATCACTCGCAAATTTAAAATCAGTTTCTGACTCAGGGCACGTACATGTACATTTGACCACCGAAGAGTCAAAGCTTGGCCCAAAAGAACCAACAAAACCCACAATAAAAAAGGTTTCATTAAGGGACTATTTCAGGACTCCAGTACCGGTGATAGCCCGGAGGAAAGAAACCAGCCCTTTGGACAAGTTGCAGGCACCTTCCTTAGCGAACACAGTGAACACAGTGGTATTGCCACATCAAATTATGGTTCAGCCCCAGATCCACGGGGAGGCTGGTGGGCTCGATAATTCGATTTTATCAAGTTCTCCAGCAATAACAGAATTCCTTTGCAAAGAAGCCCTAGAAGTTCTAGATGATAGTTGATCGCACCAGGCTTTTTACCAATTGCCAGCCCAGCATATAGCTCAAATTGAACAAGCTTCTCCCCATGTAACCATTTCCAAAGATGTCCATTTGCCAACTTTTCAGCTAGCTTCGAACCCAAGCCTGTTTTCTCCACCTGCATTAAATTCCTCAATTGTATCTAAACCTGACTATCAAACAAAGAGCCCCAAAGTTCTGTTACCACAGGTCATGACCTATCCACGAGCCCCTTCCAGTAATTTAGATCAGTCAGTGCCGGAAAGTTCTGTAGCAAAAGCCGATCAAGGGGACCAAGGTGATCCAATGGTTAACTTAGATGGGTCTAACGAGAACGCAATCTACACTTCCTTAGATCTATCGTTCTTTATCACCGATCCCAATAAGTCCGTAGTGCAGGAAAAATCTCCATCAACTAACCTCAAAGATTTATGGTCCCAATTATTGCAAACTCTCCAAACAACGGCAGCAGCACTAACATACCACTCGGATAAGATGGACCTGCAGGTGCATCTTGTAAACACACTCGCGGTTTATACCGCCGGGATCGACCAAAAATTGGAGGCACTTAATTCACTCATCATAAAAGCCCAATCCCAAACCCAACTGGTCCAATTAGCATGCTGCTGCTCCCCCATAATTGACTCCTTATCATCCTTGCCTCAATTTCTTTCTGCAGTCCTAACGGAAATAAAGAAGCTTCCAACTCCGGGGTCACTGGACCCTCTACCCCAGGCTCCGTGCTTGGTACAGGGTCCAATCCCCCCGGAAGTCCAACTTCGATTTTTTCCCCCGCACTCTACGGAGCCAGTGGACGGCAAGGCAATTCTCATTGAACCATTATAACACGCACCGGCTTTCGAAACGGGAAAATAAAAGACAGCGGAAGAGTCGGAACAAACAAATAACAGAAACTAAAATCTCAAGTGCCAGTAATCCTCTAACGACCAACTCAGAGCGATGCCAGCAATGACAGGAGAACAGCCGAGCCTGCAATCAATACCGCATCAACCGGTCTCACAGACAGAATCTTCACACCAGATCAGTTAACCGTCAGGGCCACCTCAAGATTCAGGGCTCCCTTTGCAGTTACCAACTCAAGCAAAACCTAGCCTCAAACAACTTTCAATAGCGCGGTCAGCACTCGAAGAAGGGCAACAGGGACCCGTAACCTTTCAGGCGTCAGCTTCAGATGCTAGCCTCATTTGCCCTTCTATAGTAGAGGAATCAACCCGCGTCCACAGCGCATAGTTACGGAGTTTGGTCGCTTGAATCCCACGAATTGATCAAGCTGTCAACTGTTGGTGGCCACAAGCAAAAGATCCTTCGCCTTACCCTTAATTACTTACCACAGTGAATCGTCTCTTCCATCATTCGCCACACTTACATCGAAGCCGCCTCGTGAAGAAACACCAAAGCAAATAAAGCTGGCAATGACTAACGAGGTTCCTAAGTATCCAATTAACAGCCAAGGTACCAAACTGCTGCTAACCCCAGAATACACTTCTAGAGGCTCCCACGACATCCTTAATCGAGGGAATATACTTAGACTTTTCAAATCACTTCCAGATTTAAGTAACTTGCAATCGAAAGACATAATCGCCATTGAATTCATCCCAACCACAGGATCCAAAATGGGTGAAGCAACGCAAGTAACACTGGCATCCCCGGCAATCCGGGATCTGGTTTTGACAAAAACTGATCAATTTAAATCCTGGGGTAAAACAACCACAACGCCAAGCGCTCCTCGCTACCCTTCAATCAGGCTCGTATCCCAAGCACTATCCTGGCTCCCTTTTCAGTGTTGAAGTCCGTGAGAAGCCGCTCGCCAACAGAAACCCCAGAGTCTACAACTAACCAGCGAAACCCCGAGGGTGCAGATTGGTTATGGTTACCAGGGGCCTTATCCAGAAACCAGAACGATTGACCCATTCCAATCACGGTCTAACAATATGCTCCTGGAACATTAATGAATTTCGGCAGGAAAAACAATCTGCCGCCACTCTTGGCTTTTTAAAAGAATATGACATCCTTCTTTTACAGGAAACTTGGGCAGTAGAAAGTATCCCCATAGTAGGCTACTTGGAATTCACGACATTCGCCTTAAGACAGTCCAAGTTTGGTAGGCCGAGTGGCGGCCTTTCGATATATGCATCAACAAAATTATCCCAACGCATCAAACAGATTAAATTCGAAGAGGACTGGCTCTCTGGAATTAAGTTGGGAAGCTCACCACGGATACCCAGCTGCTCCTCCTCAATGTCTATATCTCTCCTTGTACCACCAAGAAAAAATCTAAAATGGACTGTTTGATTAACATCATTTGTAATTTACTTAGCGAGCACGGCAGCATACCCAGCATTATTTCAGGAGATTTTATCACCAACCTCTACCTTAATTCTGCTGAGGACATTGGGCTTGATCCTCCAAAGGTTCCTTTAAATTTTGTTCCACAGTCGATTCCTGCAGGAAACAAACCTTCGATATTGGGCGAGTACGTAGTAATGCAGCTTAGCAGCGTAGGATTCACCGTACTGAATGGGCGTTTTCCCACGGACACTCCTCCTGCCTGGACCCGGTCAGATGGCCGAACCCACTCCTTTTTGGACTTCACCCTAGGGAGCAGAGAATTATTGCCTCTGATCGAGAGTTATCACATCGCACCACAAGGTGAGAGCGATCATCGGGCACAAATTATAACATTATTCGCTCCCACTCCACGCTACCAGGAACTCGCCCATACCCACTCAGGCTGCTACACAGAGAATTTAAAGCGGTTAAAGTGGTCGGACGCTGCGGCTCTTCCCTTGGTGGAAAAAAGTAGAGCTTTATTACATCAATCTTTGGAGTCAAACACCCCCGTTGTCAGTGGCTGGACCTCCCTCATAAACCAATTATTCGAAGAATTGCCATCTAAGAGGAGCCCTAGGCAACAAATCTTTCAATTTGGTATTTCAAAAGCCACAAAGAAATTAAAAGCTCATTGAAATCGAGCACTTCGTCTGTTGAGGAAGAACCCCAGTAACAAAAACAAACTTAACAACTATAAGCAAGCCCAAGCAGCTTTTAAGATCGCAATACGAAGGGAAAAACAAGCGGCTTCGGATCAATTCTGGCTGAAGCTTATTCACGAAAGCAAAAATCCTAATTCGAAGCAATTCTGTTCCCTTGTAAATAGGGGATTACAAAGCAGAAGTGGTTATGGCAGCGCAAACATCAGCGGAGACGAATGGAGTAAGTTTTTATCACTTCATTTTGGGGACCACAACAAAAAAGATGTTTACCCTAGTCCTCTTAGTCCGGTCAATTTCACGATTCCACCTCCGGAACTGGAGAGCCCAAGACGATTTGATCTCAGTCACCTCGCTAATAAAGTGACAGAAGAACTAACACACAAGGACCCAGCGAAAAAGAACAACATAACGTTAAAGACCATGGTGACATCAGACGACTTAAAAAACAAGATCTCGCGCTTCATAAGGAAAGCCAGAGCTGAAGGAGCCCCAGGCCCAAATGGTCTCCCCCAGGCCATGTTCAAATCCGACGTCAACTTATGGTCAGCATACCTGACCCCCCTGTTTCTTTACTGCAGACTAAATAACACCGTTCCAGAGTCCTGGAGAGTGCTATCATTCACCCAATCTATAAAAGTGGGAAGAGAAATGAGCCCAAAAATTACCGAATGATAGCACTTCTCGACGTCGAGTCCAAGTATTACGCAAGCATCTTACTGGAAGAGCTGCAGGCCTGGGTCGAAACAACCGCACGCCTTCCTTTCTACCAGACGGGCTTCGTGGCTAACTCTGGCACTACAACCAGCTTGCTAACATTAACAGTCCTGATGGAGAAAGCGACAGTCCAACAAACCCAGCTGCACTGTTGCTTCGTAGACTTTAAAGCGGCCTTCGACCGCGTGCCCAGGGGCCTGTTATGGCAGAAACTAGAATCCTGGGGCATACCCCCGACTCTTCCACATGCTATAGTCCAACTCCACACGGAAACATGGATCAGAATCAAGCTGGGCGAAGGCTCTCACGTTTCCGGGACGATTGGAACCGAAACCGGTGTCAAACAAGGCTGTGTGTTGGCCCCACTTCTCTTTAATCTGTTTATATCAGACCTATCCCCAGCACTTGTTAGTGTTAACTGCCATCCTCCTCAACTAGATGGAACCCGCATCAGCAATTTGCTGTATGCCGATGACTTGTTGCTGTTAAGTCATACAAAAGTGGGTCTCCAGAGGTTATTAGACGAACTGCTTCCCTACACTACAAGAAACTGTTTAGAACTGAACTTGTCAAAAACCAAAACAATATCTTTCGGGAAGCAAAAGAGGTCACGAGAAGGGTGGTACTTTAACAACGCAAAGCTCGAATCAACATCTAGTTATAAATACTTGGGCATCTTTCTCGACACCTGATGTACATTCGCCAAGCACAAAGAAGCATTAAAGATCAAAGCCCTGTCGTTAGAGGCTGCCGCCGCAAAACTGTCAAAACAGCTACTTGGCCCGAGCCTAACCCCTATGCTGAAAGTGATGAAGGCGAAGGTAATTAATTCTCTGACGTACGGGCACGAGAACACGAAGGGCACAACCAGCACTTTAATAAACAAATTAACAATCAAAATTTTTAAACGAGCTTTTCGTTTGTCAAAAATTGCTTCGCCGGCCCAAGTTAGACTTGAACTGGGCCTACTAGATCATCATGGCGTAGAGACCGGCGCGTTCATAAAGCTTTGTCACAGACTGCGCCGTGCTCGGGGGGGTTCCTTGGAGGACCGACTATGGCAGGAAATTCTGAAAAACCAGACTAGCCAAAAGCATCGGCAACACCAGGATCGCAGCTTACCGTTACTAGGAGTAAAAGATCTCTGGGGAACAAACTCCACCTACCTGGTGTTAAAGGTCGCCATTAAAAAGACTGTTAGATTGTGGTCCTTTCATTCAGACATGGCAATACTGTCAAAAAGGAAACACGCTTGGGCTGTAATCTCTAATTTTAAACTAGGAGTCGAGCTGCCTTACTTATCAAGCACATTTGCACTTTACTGGAAACAAAAGTTTTTAGCTCTGAGGATGGGCGACTGGCCTTTTTTAAAGAACCTTCCTGAATGGCGCCGTCCTGGCAGTAGTATTAAATGTAGGTTGTGTGGCTATTAAGCCCGGGCGTAGTTTGCGTAGTAGCACTTCACGTAGCTACGTGAAGTACAGCTTCAACTACACGTAGCTATGCAAATTGCGTAGTGCGTAGCTGTGTGATTGACTGCACTGTACAATAATTACCAAAAGCAAACTTGTACAGTGCAAGTTAAGATAAAATAAATATCTCTGTCTTTATATGCTAAAAATGCATATAGTCATTTTCACTAAAGTGAAAACAAAAAGTTAACAAGCAGTGAGAGAGGTGATGATTTTGGTATCCTCACTAACTTAGGGAGAGAACCAACAACCAAGCAGATGTCTTGAAAACAAAAAGCACATCTTATTGAACGATTCCTCCTAGGACCACCCCAAGCACAGTTATGGGCAAAAATACAATCCCAACCAAAGGCCCTGCAAAGCATTATGGGACGAGATTAGCAGTGGGCAGTGAATATTATAGTGTCCAATATCAAAATAATTCTACAAGAGCTGCAGTTCAACTAGTCGTCACTGGGTGTCGTCCCTCAAGAGTGAAATGCAAAAGTATTGAAAACCTTTCATGAAGCTTTTGCATTTGACTCGTGAGGACGACACTAGTGACGACTAGTTGAACTGCAACTCTTTGTAGAATTATTTTGATATTGGACACTATATATTCACTGCCCACTGCTAATCTCGGTCCCATAATGCTTTGCAGGACCTCTAGTTGGGATTGTATTTTGCCCATAACTGTGCTGAAGTGATCCTAGGAGGAAGGGACCACCATTGAATCGTTCACATGATATGCTTTTTGTGTTCAAGGCATCTGCTTGGTCCTCCCCTAGGTTAGGGGGACTCCAAAATCATCACCTCTCTCATTGCTTGATATGTCAAAATTCATTTTTGTGAATTGGTTATATGCTTTTTAGCATAAAAAATTGCTTTATCAAAGCATTTGAAGGAGTTTGTTATTATTATTAAGCCTGGGCGTAGTGCTAGCTAGTGTGCTTGACTCACTGCACTGTACAATAATTACCAAAAGCAAACTTGTACAGTGCAAGTTAAGATAAAATAAATATCTCTGTCTTTATATGCTAAAATTGCATATAGTCATTTCACTAAAGTGAAAACAAAAAGCAGTGAGAGAGGTGATGATTTTGGTATCCTCGCTAACTTAGGGAGAGAACCAAGCAGATGTCTTGAAAACAAAAAGCACATCTTATTGAATGATTAGGTGGTGGTCCCATCCTCTTAGGACCACCCCAAGCACAGTTATGGGCAAAAATACAATCCCAACCAAAGGCCCTGCAAAGCATTATGGGACGAGATTAGCAGTGGGCAGTGAATATTATAGTGTCCAATATCAAAATAATTCTACAAAGAGCTGCAGTTCAACTAGTCGTCACTGGGTGTCGTCCCTCACGAGTCAAATGCAAAAGCTTCATGAAAGGTTTTCAATACTTTTGCATTTCACTCTTGAGGGACGACACAGTGACGACTAGTTGAACTGCAGCTCTTTGTAGAATTATTTTGATATTGAGACACTATAATATTCACTGCCCACTGCTAATCTCATCCCTATGCTGCAAGGCCTGGTTGGGATGTATTTTTGCCCATAACTGTCTTGAGGTGGTCCTAGAGGAAGGGACCACCATTGAACTCGTTCACATGATATGCTTTTTGTGTTCAAGGCATCTGCTTGGTCCTCCCCTAGGTTAGGGGGACTCCAAAATCATCACCTCTCTCATTGCTTGATATTTTATTGTCAACATTCATTTTAGTGAATTGGTTATATGCTTTTTAGCATAAAAAATTGCTTTATCAAAGCATTTGAAGGAGTTTATTATACTCCTGCTACGCTACGTTTATTAGTACAGTTATTCACTCTGCTACGTGCAATTTGCGTAGTGCGTAGTAGCACAAACTTTGCATGCTTCGTGAGCGTAGCAAAGTATTATGCCCAGGGTTAGTGGCTATCACTCCGAAGCAATGGAACACATCGTCTGTGTATGCCCCGCAATGCTCACAGTCAGACGGTCATTATTGCGGGAACAATGGATTAGGTTGGGAGTTCGATCTTGCCATCAGGCAATAATGGCAGCTTTAAACCCAGATAACATCAAGCTGAACATTGGGCTTACTAAATTTGTCTATAAAGTGTCAAAACTACTGGAAGCCACTACAGCCGTCAAACCTTCTTCACCTTAGCATGGCGACATCGAGTCAACAGGCTCAACAATCGAACTATAGACTGTAACAACAGTAAATCAGACCAAGGCTCTCCAGTTGAACATTATTAGCTCATAACGCTCTCTAGGTTTTAAGTAATTTATAACTTCTGTATCCAATACTCATTGTTCCCATTTTTACTGAACGAATTAGTTGTGTTTTAAATTGTAATGTTTTTTTTTTAAACCAAACAATAAGGTTATTATTATAAGATACCTTGAAGTACCAACTGTGGTAGTCCCATTCAGAAGTTCGCACAGCTGAGTTATCAGTGTGTGGCGCTTCACTCGCCAATGGGGCTACTAGTCTTTCTATAGCAAAAACAACAGTCTGGGGTGTTTACAATTAGTACATGTAAGAACACATGTTCTACTTTTTAGGTCGAGCTAAACAGCTCATGCGCTGTCTCTTCAAGACCTGCTGTAATCAGTCTGTAGGCTTCAAGTCCATTCCCCTTCTTGCCATTGGTTTTCATTTGTCTATGTCAGTGTCCTTTAAAAATCATTGCTTGCTAGTGGTCAGTCCTGCCTATTTGCTCCTCCTTTCCCTCTTCTATTTTTCCCAGGAGCAGGGAGTTAGTACTGTCTCATTCCACTATGGTTCTTTATCTGTTCTTTGGGGGGCTATTTTTTTCTTGGTTTCCTGCTCTGTTAGTGTTTGTGTTAGCTTCAGTGCCCTTGTTTCTTACATTAAATTATAGAATTCTTCCACCGCTTCTTAATGCCACACCTGTGTTACTGCCACCTCCTCTGCCGTGCCTCCCGCTCATTGTATTTTTTTTTAGGCTTTTTGTACTTATCGATGTCCACCTTCAGTTGGGCTTTCTTGGTAGGATATTGGTTTGATTGGGGCTTCCTTTTAACGGGGATTGGGCTTGGTTTCCTGCCTCTGCTCAGGTGTTCTGTTTACTTCCGTTTGCCTGCCCACTTAATTATTCCTGTGTCATCCACCTCAACCCCTCCCACAATAGTGCTTGTCGGCCCCCACCACCTCCTCCGATATCAATGCTTTTTTTTTTTAAATTGGTGCATTTTAGAGCTGCCAGGGGGAGGATTAAGAGATTTGCCCACAATCATTCACAGGATGTTGAATCGACACGGAGGCTGGAACACGGATCCCCAACTCCAAAGTCAGGAGCTCTGACTGCTTCGTCACGTCCTCTCACTCTGGGGATCCATGTTGCACTCTCCCTGTGTTCGCCTCAAAGGTGCTGCTCCCACTCCACACATTAGGAGCAGCTCGCTCTGCAGGCTTTTGGTTTCAACCCGAAGGTATTGCAGCGCTTTCCACGAGCACCAGTTACATTACACAATGACAATTTCATATTCTTTGTAGAGACGGGGAAATTAATCGACAGATCAGGACATGACTTAAATGTCTTTAACAGAGCTGTCGATTAATCTCCCCTTGTCTACAAAAAATATGAATGATATAAATGTGTCATTGTTCTTTTGTTCCACACAACGCTGCTCGCCCACCTCCATTTTTAATAACTCTAAACATATTTAACAATCAGTGCAGCGCCCGTTCCACAAGCGTCACACTTCATATTTTACTTTTTCTCGTGTCGTAATACTTCAGGCTCTGCATCTTTCCATGAGGTGCTCTCCCTGGCGCAGGAGGAGTCTTGTCGAGTTCACACTCCTGTGAGCAGAATTAAAATGTATATCATGTTTTATCTGCTATTTTAGTTTTCTATTTGCATTTTTAATTGAGCTATAAGAAATGAAAGTTTCCGTTGTTGGTATTTTAAATGAAGTACGTTGCCTGGGGACTACTTTGAAATCGTTTAATGGGGAGAGATAACTATTTACAAATCAAAGAGCAAAATCCTTTGCTTATTTTAACCATACTGAACAAAACGAGCAAAAGGAGATGAATATATTCCCCACTGTACAAATATGTGTTTTTGACAGTGCAGGGCACATCAACCACACACCCCGCTGTTCGCCACAATCCATACTTAGCTGAGGATGCCCCACGAGGCTTACGTTAATAAGTGTAGATTGGCAATGCACAGTGTTAGTTAGGGCAGTGGAAGCGTACCACAGGCCTTCCCTTCTAACCGGCTCATCAAATGTTCAAGCTTTACTCAGACCTTAAGTAACCATGTTATGTTATGTTATATGTTATATGCATTTATATCGCGCGCGGCTACTCAGGAGTGTCCCGGCGTGGTACCTTGCGAGCAAATGGGAGTCAGCCAGAGGAGTATTATGCAAAGAGCAGTGTTTTCAACCGTTTCCTGAACAGCTTAGCATCTTGGATGCAGCGCAGTTCCAAAGGGAGTGCGTTCCAAGCCACGGCAGCCTTATAGGCCAGAGAGCTGCCGCCCATTCTCACCCGGAGGAAACGTGGAATCACTGCGAGGAACTGTGCCATAGAATGCAGGTTTCTTGAGGGCACGTAGAATTTAAAACGCTTCCTGAGATAGCCAGGACCAGACTGATACAGGGCTGCGTGCACCGTGGTAAGGGCTTTAAATCTCACTCTTTCCGCAACCGGCAGCCAGTGGAGATCACGCAGATGTTGTCGTATGCTTGACGTTCGAGGGATATTCAATAAAACCCTGGCTGCGGCATTCTGGATAGACTGAAGTTTTTTCAACTTGTACCCAGGAACGCCCACATAAAGTGCGTTCGCGTAGTCAATGCGTGACAGTATTAGAGCGCGGGTGACCATCTCTTTGACCGGCTGTGGTAGAAGTGGCAGAAATTTCCTAAGTGATCTTAGGACACCAAAACATTGTCCTGCTAATTTTTTTATCTGGGTGGTAAACCTGAGATCCTCATTAAACCAAATCCCCAGATTTTTTACAGGTTGGCCCTCTGAATTGGGTAAAGGATATTCGGCCGGCCAGAGGGATTCCTTGAATTGAGAAGGAAAGGTACCGTACAGGAGGATTTCGGACTTATCCTCGTTGCACTTAAGCTCCGCCGCGTGAAGCCATTTAAAAACGGCCAACAAGCAGGCTCTGGCTTGAACCGGAGAAGAGTCATCTTTACTCCACGTGAAGAGGACCTGGGTGTCATCAGCGTAGGCGATGACCTTGGCCCCCAGCTCCTCTGCCAGATAAATCAAAGGAGTCATATAAATATTAAAAAGAAGAGGGCTTAGGGTAGAGCCCTGAGGAACTCCGGTGGACATAGCTTGTGGCGAAGAGGTGAACGGGGGCATCCAAACTTGCTGAGAGCGTTGGTCCAAAAATGAGCCAACCCAACGCAGCGCAGAACCTGTCACCCCAATGTCAGCCAACCGGGCCAGCAGCAGCGAGTGAGGGACGGTATCAAATGCCGCAGAGAGGTCTAATGAAATCATGAGCTGCATGGTGATAAATTATATCGCACACATTCAATGTACAATTACAAACAATATCCAGTTTTCAACATTTTGTAAGTTACTTTTATGCAGTTAATCACACGCAAGGTGAGAACGTTTACTTTTAATATTGGTTTACACATCAGTTTCTTTCAAACTACGCAAAGGTCGAAAGTGGCAAATTCCATTGAGATATTCCTGACAAGAAAAAGTATTATAGTGGTGCACTGTCCTTTCTTATAACCTCGTGATAAGCACCTCTCCCTCCAACGTCACAAACTCCCACACAGTATTACAGTATGTAAACGCTTAGGCAAATCACGGATAGTGACATTGCACGGACTAAATATTTATGATGGGCTTTTTGTGAAAGTCATTTGTGGGCATGTATGTTTTACATAAGTGGTGCACTGTAAACTCAGCTGCGTCACCTTCACATATAAAAGACACACGGTTTAGGAGCATTAGTTGTTTGTTCCTTTGAAAAGCAGCTGAATGTTAGAAATATGACTTGTAATTCATGATTCTTAGTCCTCTAGAAAGTGCTGCAGCTGCTTCTCTGGTCCCAGTGGTAATTCCTCATTCTAAGTCCTCTACACAGGGCTGCAGCTGCTTCTCTGGTCCCAGTGGTAATTCCTCATTCTAAGACCTCTACACAGGGCTGCAGCTGCTTCTCTGGTCCCATTGATAATTCCTCATTCTAGGTTCTCTAGGCAGTGCTGCTAGCTGCTACTCTGGTCCCATTGGTAATTCCTCATTCTAGGTACTCTAGGCAGTGCTGCTAGCTGCTACTCTGGTCCCATTGGTAATTCCCCATTCAAAGTCCTCTAGGCAGTGCTGCAGCTACTTCTCTGGTCCCAGTGGTAATTCCTCATTTTAAGTCCTCTAGGCAGTGCTGCAGATGCTTCTTTGGTCCCAGTGGTAATTCCTCATTCTAAGTCCTCTAGGCAGTGTTGCAGATGCTTCTTTGGTCCTGTCAGTGATTCCTCCATTCTAAATCCTCTAGGCAGTGCTGCAGCTATGTCTCTGGTCCCTGTGGTAATTCCTCATCCTAAGTCCTCCAGACAGTGCTGCTAGCTGCGTCTCTGTTCTCGGTGGTAATTACTCATTTTTAGTCTTCTAGACAGTGCTGTTAGCTGCTTCTCTGGTCCCAGTGGTAATTCCTCGTTCTTGGTACTCTAGGCAGTGCTGCAGCTGCATCTCCGTTCCCAGTGATATTTCCTCATTCTTAGCCCTCTAGCCAGTGCTGCTAGCTGCTTCTCTGGTCCAAGTGGTAATTTCTCATTCTTAGTCCTCTAGACAGTGCACAGTGCTGCAGCTGCGTCTCTGTTCCCAGTGGTAATTCCTCATTCTTAGTCCACTACACAGTGTGGTTAGCTGCTTCTCTGGACCTAGTGGCAATTCCTCATTCTTAGTCCTCTAAACAGTGCCACAGCTGCTTCTCTAGTCCCAGTGGTAATTCCTCATTCTTAGTCCTCTAGGCAGTGCTGCTAGCTGCTTCTCTGGTCCCGTCAGTGACTCCTCATTCTAAGTCCTCTAGACAGTGCTGCAGCTGCTTTTCTGGTCCCAGTGGTAATTCCTCACTCTAAGTCCTCTAGGCAATGCTGCAGCTGCATCTTTGGTCATCAAAAAACACACAGATGATGGACGGAATGCAGAGCAAATCAAACATTCTCCCCCAGTCAATAGATCTTGGTTAAATCCATTGTTCTTTTACTAAGCATGCCACCCCAGTTTAGACCCAGTTATATGCAAATCAGTCTTGACCCTGTGCCTCATAGGAACAGTCCAGACTGAACTGCCAAGCCAGGTCCTCCCTGGACCGTAAACGAGCATCATGGGACCGGTTTCGGGGCAATACCCCTGGAGTCAAGCTATCCTGGCTGATGAGGGGTGAAACCCCAAAACCGGTCCTAGGGTGCTTGTTTCCAGTCCAGGGAGGACCTGGCCTGGCAATTTGGGCTGGACTGTTCCCATTGGGGGCAGTGTCAAGACTGATTTGCATATGGCTGGGTTCAAACTGGAATGGCATGATGAGCAAAAAAATGATGGATTTTGGCCCATATCTCTCTACTGGGGTGAATGTATGACATTGCTCTGCATTCTGTCCATTATTTGTTCTTTTTGCATTTGTTACCCTGAGTGGGACAGGTATGCCCAGACGTGGGTCCCGTGCTCTTCATGCCACCGGAGTCAAGCTATCCTGGCTGATGAGGGGTGAAACCCGAAACCGGTCCTAGGATGCTTGTTTCCAATCCAGGGAGGACTTGGCCCGGCAGTTCGGGCTGGACTGTTCCCATTGGGGGCAGTGTCAAGACTGATTTGCATATGGCTGGTTTCAAACTGGAATGGCATGGGGAGCAAAAAAAAGACGATGGATTTAGGCCCAGATATTTGTACTGGGGTGAATGTATGACATTGTTCTGCATTCTGTCCATCAATTGTTCTTTTTGCATCTTTGGTCATGTCAGTAATTCCTCATTTTTAGTCCTTTAGGCAGTGCTGCTAGCTGCTTCTCTGGTCCCGGTGCTGATTCCTCATTCTAACTCCTCTACACAGTGTTGGTACCTACTTTGCTGATCTCATTGGTAAATCCTCATTCTAAGTCCTCTAAACAGTGCTGCGGCTGCTTCTCTGGTCCCAGTGGTAATTCCTCATTCTGAGTCCACCAGACAGTGTTGCAGCTTTGACTCTGTTCATACATCCACTACACTCCAAACCAAAACACATAGATAAAAATCATTGTCATTTACAACGCCAATATCTCTAATTCTGACAAATGTGAGACCTATTGCATTGCATATATATACTGCACCCTGCCTTAGTGCTCGATAGGCCTGTCTTAGGGGTGAATTAAATATGTTTTAAAGGAAGGTCTGGAATGTGTCATTGTTTTAAATGGCAAAGTCGAGTTAGCAGTTTAAAATTGCTCTGCCAGCCAGCAATGGCAGGCTGGGAGTCCTGCTTTAGCTTTGTCACCCTCGTGGTGGCACAACTAGTGCTCTAGTCCATGAGAGACACTTTAACTTACAGGCAGTAGGTACTGCTGCTACCAAATACTAGGGACTTACAAGTAAGTTAAGCTATGCCAATTGGGGATAAGCCATTTAAACATGTACTTTTAAGGGTCCGGGCACATGCACTGAAGCAGGGCTCAGGGCATTACAGTGTTGTTACACCGGTGCCTAGTAGTCACAATGGGGGCAAAAAGTGGGGGTCAACCTGCAAAGAGCCTGTTTCTTCACACTACAGCCCCCGAGCTAATGCATACAGGATAACTTAACTAGACTTTTGGTAGCCGTCCTTGACTATTCAGTTGGAGGATGTGGTAGACTGTTGCAGGCCCTACTCAGCCTCACATCCTTCTGCTAGGGTCTCTCCCTCTGGGGACCCAACCGTGGCAGGCCCCAACCTAAACTGGGCTTTTGCTAGGACTGTCTCTCTTTCAACCTTTCCTCCACCCTCTATTTGGGACTGGGGGTATTAACCTCACCTATCACTACCTCCGCCAGGGCTACACCTAGCTTACCCAGAGAGGTTACCCAACACTAGAGTTACGTCACTGTTATACCTGTCAGCCTTAAGGTGGTATTCCCTGAAACCTTTTGCATTCTCCCCTCCTGTGTTGTTAAATTTGTTTTTGTTGGCCTTAGGGCCCTGTGTACCTTACCACTGCTAACCAGTGCTAAAGTGTTTGTGCTCACTCCCAAACACATGGTAAAATTGGCTTCCACCTGA
The DNA here is from genome assembly GCA_963921515.1 of Calotriton arnoldi. Taxonomy (NCBI): domain Eukaryota; kingdom Metazoa; phylum Chordata; class Amphibia; order Caudata; family Salamandridae; genus Calotriton; species Calotriton arnoldi. Next base: position 628,661 of record CAWUFW010010388.1, read on the forward strand.
TTGGTATATTTAATTTACTTACAAGTCTCTACTAAGGTGGTATACAATGTACCCAGGCCAGGTGAATTAAATGCAACTAGTGAGCCTGCAGCACCTATTGTGACACCCACTTAAGTAGCCCCTTAAAACATTTCCGAGGCCTTCCATTGCAGCCTGTATGCAGTATTAAACTGCCAATTCATCTTGGTAAAATAAACCCTCTGCCAAGCCTAAAACTTCCTTTTTAATACATACCAGTCACCCCTAAGGTAAGCCCTAAACAGCCCACAGGGCAGGGTGTATTGTATATAAAAAGTGGGACATGCATGTTTAAGTTTTACATGTCCTGGTAGTGAAACACAAATTCATTTTTCACTACTGTGAGGCCTGCCCCTCCCATAGGATAACATTGGGTAACCTAAATACATTTAATAAGTGATTACTTTTGCTTAGGAGCAGGTGGAAATATAACGTTTGGTGTCTGAGGATTTGTAATTTAAAATCATCTTTAATATTAAAGTCTGATTTTAAGTCACAATTTTAAAAATGCCACTTTTAGAAAGTTTGCATTTTCTTGTCCTAGCCATTTGGGGCCTTCAGCCTGTTTCCTGGGTCACATGGCTAGGTGTAGTTGGCATTTGTGTATTTCTCCCAGACAGCCACACAATAGAGGGACTGGGTATTGACAGGATGGGCCATCCAAAGCAGGATGGGGGCCGGGCATGCACAGCCCTACTTGTACTTCAAAGACCCTGCCTCAGCTCACACACAAAGAACTTCACCCTAGCCTATTGTGCCCCCAGACAACAGACTGGTACCAGGGCATGGAGGCAGGAAATTCCAGACACTTCTGACGTGGGAACCTCCAGAAGTTCCTTATACTTCAAAGCTGCCTTCAGGTGTAAAAAAAGAGAGGACCCACTCTTTAGTTCACTTCTGGACCTGTGGAAGGACTCTGAGGACTGCCCTGCTGCCTGTGGCCTTCTGTGTACTTAAACAAACTGCCCTACTGCACCAAGAGGACTGCCCTGCTGCCTGAAGTACTTTACACATTGTCTCTAAGTTAAGCATGCCTGCTGTTGTGCTAAGCTATCAGATGGATAAGCACAAGTTAATTTAGTGACGTTTTTGTGGTACACCTTGACCAGGGTTGTGGCTGTTGCTTGATTAGGGTTCACTTCCCTGAACCAACAGCCCAATTTCTCACACACCATGCAACAGGGTGAAGGGGCCTACTTTACATCCTAGCCCAGGGTCTGGTCCATTCTAAGGTTAGTGCTGCAACAAAGGCAAGCAACTAGCAGAGACTATGGAGCGGTCAGTAGCCAGAACTAAACCCTGAGCTCTCTGCTGACGGGTGGATGTGCTCCTTTAGGGGCAGCTGTGGAGCTCACTTCCATGCTTAAGGCTGGTAAGGAGCCACCTACTAGCTCTGGGGTTTCTTTGAGCCTCTCTTGTTTCTCAGAGTGAGGGGCTATTACAGCAGGTGCCAGGCACCGTCCTTCCACTCCTCCTTTTGTCAGTTCAGGGGAGACACCCTGAGTCTGAACAGTTGCCTGACACTCTAGGACTTCAAGGGCTGAGACACAGCCTTCCTGTAGGACAGAGGGGGCTTCACCAGTGCCAGTCTTGGGACCCTCTCCTACCTAAGTAGGTTGCCCATGGGTCTCTGGGTCTCTAAATAAGAGTGGCCTCATCTTTCTACCTTTGCCTCTTCTCTGGGGCCTACGTCTTCTGCACTTGGAGACAGGATCTCCTAAGTCTTTGGAACTGGCGTCCCCCATGGGTGTCCACCCACTTTGGTTCCAAACTGACCTTTAGGAGGTCATTGCGTAGGAGACAGTCTAGGGGGAGGCCAGGATTGACCACCACCCTATGCAGGGTAAGGGTACCCCCTATCACTTAGGGACACGAAGGCCACAGGACGGTCAGTGACCTGCCATTGGACAGCCTTCAACCTCTCTGCCTCTTCTGGCAAGAACTGGTCTGTGGACACCAACGGGTCGACCACCATGGTGGGACTGGTACCTGTGATTCTCAGGGCAGTGGTTGGGATTCCATTGACCTTGATCTGGTTGAAGTGCCTACTACCAACCTCGGGTATCATCAGCTTACCATCTGGACCCTTCTCCCAGTTTAAAGCTAAAAGGATAGGACCTCTTCATTTGAGGTATCCTCCTCAAAGGCTACACTAGCCACCTCAAAGGTAACCCTTTTCCTGGGGTATGCTGCATCACCTCGTGGTGTGCTAGAAACTGATGATCAAATCACAACCTCTTCTCAAAGAGTTTCTTTAGCCTTTAGTCCCCAATACTCTGCTTGTCAGGTGTGGGTTGGGGCTTGATCCCCTTCTTAGGTTTCTGGGGCTCTGAGGGAACTTCTCTGATAGACTTACTAACACCCTCCTTTCCCTTCTGTAGGCCTAGCCCCTGTCTTGGAATCACCCCCATGGGACTTCTTGCATACTCTTACCCTGCCCCACTTATCAGCTCTGTTACCCAGCTCTATGGAGCTAGATAGCTTTAAATCTACCAGATGCATGTGTAACTTCTCTGATGAACAATTTGTCAAGTTGTGCTCTTTAGCCATCAAATTATAGAGCCCTTCATATGTTCCCACCTTTATACCCAGCCATCCAGTGCCTTTACTGAAGCTACTACAAAGTCCACCCAGGTCTGTGTTGCCCCCTTGTTTGCTGTCCTAAGCGTTTGTCTGTATTCTTTGTCTGTATTCTTGATGAGTGTAACCAAATAGTTCTATACTTCTGAGCGTCGGAACTCTGTCTCCCAGGCTGCATTTCGGTGAGGAGCGACGATTGGTGATCTTGGCTACCAACTTGCCAAGACAAGCTTCCTCAGCTTTTGTGGGCCTGATGCTGCAATAGGAAGTCAGCCAACTGACTATTTGCGTCCCTGCTTCTGTCTGACTTTCGGGGACGACTTCTCCTCAAGCAGAACAAAACAGGCACAATCCTCTCTTTGCTAGCCCAAGGATCAGCAGGTGCAGTCCATACATCGGTGCAGCCTCTCTTTGACAGGTCCAAGGTCAGCAGAACAGTCCTTCAGTCCTCTTCTCCAGTACAGGCAAGATATAAGGTCTTGGAACTGGGGTGCCATATTTATGCTCAGAAAGTACCCATAGAGGATGCAGCGGTCACTTGCCAATGGGCTTCTTGAGTCCCTCCCACCTGATTACAACTTCTTGTGGCATCTAGCTATCCCAGAATGCCATTGCCCACTCACAGGAGCACAGAACCCCTCCCTTGGCTCGGGGAGCTTGCTAACCCCACGCCCTCAGGAAAACTGGTCTAACCACTGTTCTCCCCTCTGTGTCCCTGACACCCTACTTTCTACCTAAAGAAAGGAGCAGCCCGCTTTGTTTGTGCTTGCCTTTGCCCTTTCAATGTCGCTCTCCTTTTGAAGCAAGCCTTTTGGGCTCACACCCTGTGTGGCTTTTCTGCCAGGAAGAGATAACATCTCTTTCTCTGGCAGATTTGTCTGTCTTTCCTGGGAGTCATTCACACTTCTCCCCAGGAGGCCAGTAGGCCCTCCTGAGGACAGTTCTTTGTATGGAACTGTAAACAGGCACTGGAAAACCTTAAGCAACAAAGCTGCAACTTGCTAAAGTTGCACTTTGCCCACTAGTGACATTAAATTCGATGTAACCTTTAAATCAGATTTAATGTACTGATTCTTTTGATACCTTGGAGTACCCTGTCCTCTCTCCACTTGTGTCCTCCTGGTAGCCTGATTATTTTTGTATTAGCTATCCTCTCTACACTGGTATCCTCCTTGTGGCTCGATCCTCTCTGCCCCTCACTCTCTTCACTACATTTGTCTCCTCCTGCTAACCCTGAATTCCTCCATCTCTCACTGCCATTGCTACACTTTTTTCTACCAGGTATCCTGATCCCCTCTTTCCCTCACTATCCTCTCCACAATTTCCTCCTCAAGGCTTCCTTTTCTCCTCTACCCCACACTGTCTTTCAGGTCTCCTACTCTTATCGTCAGATGCCCTCCAACCCTCACTGTCCTGTATACCTTTTCTCCTCCTGTTATCCTGATCCACTCTGTCGCTCACTGTCTTTTCTCCACTTGTCTCCTCCTGCTATCCTCTGATCCCCTCTAACCCACACTCTTCTCTCCACTTGCCTGCACCTGTTACTCTCTGATCTCCTCAGTGCCTTCTCTGCACTTATCTCCTAATGGTGTAATCACCCTTTTAGTACTTCACTGTCCTCTCTACACTTGTCTCCTCCTGATATCCCGATCCTCACTGTCACCTCTGCACTTGTCTCCTCCAGCTATCCTCTGCCCCCATCTATCCCTCACTATCTTCTTTACAGTTGTCTACTCCTATTACCCCCTTTAGTCCTAGGCATCTTGTTTACTATTTCTATCTTACCTTCTCTGTTCTTCACTGTCCTCCTCACCTTCTGTTATCCCCTGATCCCATCTATCCCTCACTGTACTGTCTGCATTTGTATCCTGTTATTCTTTGAGTCACATTAAGTCTAATTTTTCCAGATTTTATCTCATATTCCCCTTTTTATCTCCTCAATGCTTCACTATCTTCTCAACACGTGTCTCTTCTGGTTCGGATTCCTTCCATCCTTCCCTTTACTTTCTGCACTTCTCACCCTGTTGCCATCTGATCCCCTCTTTTCCTCATTGTCATTTCTTTATTGTTCATCTGACATTCCTCATTGGCCTCTCTGCACCCATAACATCGAGTGTGCCAACGAATCCACTCTATCCCTCAATGTCCTCTCTACACTTGTCTCCTGCTGCTATCCTAACCCTGTGTCCTTCACTGTCCTCTGTACACGTCATCCTGGTATCTTCACCCCTAAGTTCCTTATTGTTCTTTGTACACTTAACTTGTTATATTCCATATAGGTACCCTATATAGTCGCAGGTAACACTGCAACCTTTCACCTATATCCTTCCCTACATTACATACATAACGGTTTCAGAGGGACTAACCTTTTACCTAGATACGACACTGCATTCAGAACGCGGGTTTTTCCCTAGTTCGCAACTCATACATTATGCATGAGGCTTCTTGGAAGCACAGCAGGACGAACATCTCCTGTGTAATATCTCTGTATAAAGTTCAGGCCCGACGTCATCCTTTAGGCTGACACAGTAACACAGCAAGGTAGGACCCCTGGGGAGACCTGTGGGTATATATACATCATATCTTGCTTAGAAAGACAGAGGAGACCGTGACTTCCCGGCAACACACTGACCAGAGACGCTGAGGTTCCTGCATGCTGACACTCCAGCTCGCAGTGGTCTAACATCCCTCGCGGGGTGTCCAACTCGAGACCAGGACGGGGTCCCATATTCTCTCATTCTCAGGTAATGGGATTGACTAGATCCTAGAGGATTCTTGGCATAACACCTACATAGATGCTAGGTACATTTAGGTACATCTAGTTAGGGAGGCATCGTAGGAGTACGCACTTTTTATCATGTGTTTTATGTACTTGTATATATTCATGATTACTGCAAAATGATAGAACTGTACCATCCCTTTACTTTCGTAGTACTGCTAATCATATATCTCTGCTACTGTCTAATTGTTGTTACAGCTAATTTATTCTACACTAGAATAACAACTGTTCAATAAATTCTTATTGAAACGCCTAGACTGTTTCTTCTGTGTAGCTCTGAGACCAACTAAGTGAGCACGAGTGACTGAGTGAAAGGTAGTATATTGTTTCCACGATTCTGAGGGATCAGGGTTGTCATGTTCTGAGGTTGCCAGAAACTATTCTCTCCCCGATAAGAAGAGATTCTAGTGGCACTGTGAGCTAGCTGATACAGACAGGCTAACATACGCGGTGGGGGTGCTCGGAACCAGTCTGCCACCAATCCCACAGTTTATGTTATCCAAACGCGCAGATCCTGTATAGGGTATGTAGGAACTACACAACAATCTACTCCTCTTATTTTCTCCATCCCTCACTGTCCTCTCTACACTTGTCTCTTCCTGGTATCCAGATCCACTTTATCCTTCATTGTCCTCTTTTTACATTTCTGCTTGTGCATTCCTCTCACCCACTCTATCTCTGATTGTCCATTCTTTTCTTATCTCCAGTTATCTTCATTCCCTCTGTACCTCAATGTCCTCACCTCCTGTTGTTCTCTTACACCCTCTGTAACCCTTACTGCCTCTCCATACTTATCTCCTCTTGGTATCCATCTCTTTTGTTTCTCACTGTCCACTCTACACTTGTCTCCTCCTATTATCCTGATGTCCTCTGCCTCTTACTGCCCTCTCTACACTTTGTTTCTTCCTGTTATCTTTAAATTGGCTCTCATCCTCACTGTCTTCTATGCACTTGTCTCTCCTGTTATCTTCTGATCCCCTTTGTCCCTCATTGTCTTCTCCACAGTTGTCTCCTGCTGGTATCCTCTGATTCCCTGTATCCCTCACTACACTCGCCACACTCCTCCTGGTGTACTGATCCCCGCTGTCACTCACTGGCCTCTCTATGATTTGTCCCCCGGTCTCCTGATCGCCTCTTTCCTTCACTGCCCTTTCTATACTTGTCTCGCTCTGGTATCCAGATCCCCTCTCTCCATCATTGTCCATTCTACCCTTGCCGTTCCAGTTATCCTCTGATCCCATTTGCCCCTCATTGTCCTCTCTACAATTGTCTCCGGCTGATATCCTCTGATTCCCCTAATCCCTCAGTACACTCTCTACACTACTCCTGGTGTACTGACCCCCTCTGTCGCTGACTGTCCTCTACATCCTGGTGCCTTCATCCTTTCTGTACCTCACTGTGCTTTTTACACTAGTCTCCTCCTAGTATTCCCATCCCCTCTGTCACTCACTGTCCTCTCTATGATATGTCTCCCTGGCCTCCTGATCCCCTCTGTCCTTCACTGTCCTTTCTACAGATGTCTTGCTCTGGTATCTTGACCCCCTCTCACCCTGACTGTCCTTCTACACTTGTCTGCTCTTATCTCTTATTGTGATCTTTTGATCTGCTCTTTCTCTCACTGTCTTTTCTACGCTACCCAGCTCCTGTTCTCTTACGTTCCCCTTTACCCCTCTTTGTCCTCTCTACACTTGTCTCCTGCTGATATCCTTTGATCCCTTAATACCTCACTGTCCTCAACATATGTCTGCTCCTGGAACCCCGATCACCCCTGCCTCTCACTTTCCTCTTTACACTTATCTCCTCCTGGTATCTTCTGATCCCCTCTATCCCTAACTGCCCTGCCTACATTTGTCTTCTTCTGCTATTCTCTGATTCCCTCTATATTCTAATTTCTACACTTCTAATCTCATGTTCCTCTTATCCCCTCGATCCTTTTTGTCCTCTTTATGCTTGTTTTCCATGGTATCCTGATCCCGTCAGTCTTTCACTATCGTTTCTACTCTCCTCAAAACCTGTTCCCCTCTGAGCCCCTCTGTACCTCGTTCTCATCTCTTTACTGTTCCTCTCATGTTCTCTTTGTCCTCTCTGTACTCAAAAACTCTAGCAAATCTCAGCAATCTCCTATGTCCCTCACTGTTCTCTCTACAATGTTCTCCTCTCTACACATATCTCCTCCTGTTCCTAATTCCCCTCTGCCCCTCACTGCCATATGTATACGTATCTCCTCCTGCTACACTGACACCATTTGTTCCTCAATATCCACTATACACTGTTCTCCTCCTGTTACCCTCTCACCCTCTCTATTCCTCACTGTCTTCTCTATATTTGCCTCCTCTTGTAATCCTCTCACCCACTCTATCCCTCACTGGAAATGCTTTTCTTGTCTCCTCCTGGTATCCTCATCCTCTCTGTCTTTCACTGACCTCTCCTCCTGTTGTTCTCAGACGCCTTCTGAAACCCTCAATGCCATCTATATTCTTCTTTCCTTCTGGTGTCCTGATCCCATATCTTCCTCACTGTCCACTCTACACTTGTCTCCTTCTGGAATCCAGATCCCGTCTGTCCATAACTGTCCTCCCTACGTTTGTCTTCTCCTTCTATCCTTGTCTCTTCTGTCCTTCACTGCCCTCTCCACACTTACCTCCTGCTGTTATCCTCTGATCCCCTCAATTCTTCAATTTCCATTTTACAGTAGTCCCCTCTGCCCCTCACTATCCTTTCTACACTTGCCTCCCAGTCATACTATTCCCCTCTTTCCCTCAGTGTCCTCTTTACATGTGTCTCCTTTTGCTATCCTAATCCTCTCTGTCACTCTCTTTCCTCTCTGCACTTCTCTTCCTTTTATGCTCTGATACCCTCTATTCTTCACTGTATTCTCTACATGTCTACTTCTATCACCCTTTGATCCACTTGGTACTTCAATGTCCTCTTTATGCCTTTCTCATCCTGTTATCTTCTGATCCCCTTTATCCATCACTGTCCTTTCTATACCAGTCCACTCTGGTATCCTGATCTCCTCTATCCCTCACTGTCCTTTCTACACTTGTCTCCTCTTGTCATCATATTACCGTCTATCCCTCAATATCCTCTCTATATATGTCTCCTCCTGGCACTTTAATCCTCACTGTCTATTGGAGGCTGGCTTAGTATATGGTGCACACTTATGTAAGTGATGCACCTTGCTCTAATCCAGGCAACCCTTATGGTGATTTTAGTTGTTTTTGATAACCGTAGAAAGCTCTCAAAGTAGTAGCTGTGTCGAGCAGCCTTCAGGCTTATCGAGGAGGAGTGTTAACCAGCTTGTTTTACCAGTTTAATCATATGGTGTAGGTTAAACGAAAAAAAACACACAGTGTTTATGTAAAAATAGTTTTATTTATCACACAACACTCACTAACACATTCATATATCTCCTACCCGGAGATATGCACACAATACTTCAAATGCAATATTATAAGTAAGCACAAAAATACAGTGGTCTCCAGGGGGGACCAAACCATATACTTAAAAAGAGGGATGCGAACTGCAACTTTGATTGGGACTTGGACCAGGAGACTCAGTGGAGCGGGGGACACAAGGACCCACCCAAGGTAAGTACCCAGGAACCCCACGAAAGCTGTGTGCAGAGTAAAAACACAGCCGCAACTCCAATGTAAATCAGCGGGAAAGTCGTGGTTGCAGTTGTCAGGAAGAAGGAACCTTCCCAGTGGATCCTGAAGAATTCCCTTGGAGGTCGGAAGGTTGGAGAGCCATCCCACCCGTGTATGCCCCGGGAACCAGGTTACCTACACCAGGGAAGCCAGGTGCATAGGGGTGAAGAGACGTCGGAAACCTCCATAGACGTCACTGGAAGACTTGGAGAAACGGACCTCTGGAGAATTTCAGGAAGGAGTCCGGGGGAATCCAAGGCTGGATTCAGGAAGAGAACCTGCAAGCAGAGGGGACAGAGTCTATGCCACTTGGACGTGACCAGGGGCACGAAGACCCAATGCCCACCTCATCTTCCATAGAGCAGCCTCCTCCATAGCCCCCGAGCTACGCCGCACAATCAACTGCTCCATCGAGACCGCCACCTTCCCGGATGACTGGAAACACGCAGAGATCAACCCACTTCTGAAAAAGCCATTCGCCGACCCGAGAGACCTCAAGAACTTCAGACCCATCACGCTGCTCCCCTTCCCAGCCAAGGTCATCAAGAAGGCCATCAATGCAGAACTCTCAGAGTTCATCGAAGCAAACCATGTCCTGGACATCTCCCAATCTGGCTTCATAAGCAACCAAAGCACCGAGACCGCCCTCCTTGCCGCCATTGACGACAGCAGCCCTCATCCTTCTGGACCTCTCGGCCACCTTCGACACAGTCTTCCACCGCACCCTAATCACGAGACTGCACGACACCGGCATCCATGACATGGCCCTGGACATCCATGACATGGCCCTGGACACTCCTTCCTCACCGGCCGAACTCAACGAGTCCGACTACCTCCATTCCTCTCAGAACCCACAGAGCTCAGCTGCAGAGTGCCCCAGGGCTCCTCCTTGAGCCCCATCCTCTTCAACGTCTACATGGCCCCACTCGCAGCCATCAAAAAAACAGAAGAAAAAAAAATATATATATATATGGAGAAGAGAACCAGGGACAAGGTTAACAGTAAAAAACAACACAAACTTCTCCAATTGAATCAATATGATACCAAAAGGTTAACCATATTTAAGAGCCATAGAGCAGACCAGCTGAATTTATAGTTTATTATTCCTCCATGTAAATATTTTGTACAAAAAAAGATATAATCAAAGCTATATACATGGGTTTTGTGAGCTCCACACGAGTTCAAAACATATGTAAACAGAACAAGAGACAAAAAAAATCAAAACATAACATGTTCGGGGAAAAAAACAATCACACCCAGTCACGATTTACAAAAAGTAAACATATCAGGACATTAGACACAAAATGAATTATAATGTCATGAAAATTATTCCATATTATTAATATGATAATCGTACAGCAGTAGGACACCCCCTCAGCTTGGACGACTCCTGGTGGCCCGTCGCACTGGGAACACCCCCACCCCACGGACCAGGCACGAAACCTTGGCATCACAGTGGACTTCTCGCTCACAATGAACCGCCAGACCAAAGCTGTATCCTCATCAGGCTTCCACACACTTTGCCTGCTTCGAAAGAAATTCATATGGATCCCCACCGAATCCAGAAAGATGGTCACCCACGCATTCATAATCAGCAGACTCGACTATGGCAACGTCCTCTACGCCGGCGTCACCCAGAAACTCCTCAGGAAACTACAGAACGTTCAAAACAGCGCAGCGAGACTGGTCCTCAACATCCCACATCCCAACTGCAGCCACATCATCGAACACCATTGAGAGCTCCACTGGCTCCCAGTCAACAAAAGAATCAATTTCAAGCTCCTCACACACGCCTACAAAGTACTCCACGACACAGGACCAGCATATCTGAACCACTGCCTTTCATTCCACGTACCCACCAGACACCTCCGCTCCGCCCAACTGGCCCTGGCCAATGTCCCACAAATCCGCAAGACCAGAACCGGAAAAAGAGCCTTCTCCTACCTCGCCACCAAGACCTGTAACACCCTGCCTCTCCACCTCAGGCAATCCCCGTCGCTGACCCAATTCAGGAAGGATATCCAGACCTGGCTCTTTGACTAAACCCCAGTGCCCAGACGGATCAGCATCCCGCCTTCCCCCCACAGCGCCTTGAGACCCTCATTGGTGAGCAGCTGCGCTTTACAAAACCCTGATTGATTGATTGATTGACCGATGTCGTGAGGTTCTGGGTAGTAGACGGTGACCAGGGGGTTGGTGTCCAGCCGGACTACCAACAAGCCTTGGAACCCGCGGCTGGCATGGAGAACGAAGAAAAAGCAACGTTGGGACCAGCAAGGTCCAAGGGACCCACCAACAGCAGGGAAGTCTGAGCAGGCCCGAGAAAGCAGGGGAGCCCACTGAAGCAGGGGAAGGCACTCAGGAGGACCCACAGGCCAAAGACACAGGAGTAGCAGGAGGACCTCAAGCAGCTCACCAAGAAAGAAGTCCCGTGGTGCAGAGAATACGGTGAGGACGTTGAACTTGGAGTGAAGAGATGCTGGGGGCTGGAGCTTCTTGTAGCCTGAAGATCTCTGGAGTGCAAAGCCAACAAGCCTTGGTAACAGCAAGTCGACGCGGAGGACAGGGATTTGGTCCCAACGGTTCTTACGAGGGATACTGGCCTCAAAACGGCAGAGAGGGCAGCTCAGGCCTCGTGGAAGTTGCAGAACCACCACCTGTATTGCTGGGCCTTGTGAAGTCCGTGGGACATCAGGAGCAGCAGACCGGTAAGCTTGGTTGCCATGCCTGCAGTGCAGGGGAGTGACTCCTTCACTCCAAGGGAGATTACTTCGGGTGTCCTTGATGCCCACAGGTCTGTTGAAGAACCTGACAGAAGCACAGACACAGACGACGAGGAAGACTTGCAGAACAGCGAGAGCAGGAGTCTTCTTTGATGCAGTCTCGGTTCCAGGCGAAGTCCAAGTGTCCAGACAATCAAAGAGTGATGTAGTTTCAGTCTTGAGTCTTGTCCACGACGAATCTGAGGACCCACCCACAAATAAGCCCTTAAATACCCTTAGGAAAGGGTGGGGACGACTCGGGGTTCCCTTCCAGAGGAGGGGCTGTACAGAGAGGAGGATACTCCCCTGTCCTTTGTCTAGTTTTGCGCCAGAGCGGAAACCAGGGGCTCCCTGAACTGGCTCAAACTGGAGTATGCAAGGAGGGCACCTAATGTGCCCTTCAAAGCAGTCTGGTGGCACTGGCAAGAGCCTCCACCCCAGCCCAATACACTAAGTCCTGTCTGGGAGGGGGTCACACCTCTCTGTGGCAAGAAACCTATTTTCCTATCTTCACCTGCTCAAGCTTAGCTCGGCAGCAGGAGGGCAGAATTGTGTCTGTGGTCGGCAGCAGCACTAGCTGGCTGTCAGAAAGGCTGTTACTGGGAGTACAGGAGGGTACCGCAAAGGAGCACCCCAGTACATGGGGTCATACTTCCAACACTGGAATCGGTGTTGGGGTAGGATTCCAAAATGTTTGATACCAAACATGACCGGGTTTGATGCAGCTACTATATAGTTAGACATCTCGTAATGACTGATTTCCACTATATGTATTAAAATGGCTGACCACACTTACAAACCCTGGAGAATCGACTCTGGGGTTTGTAGGTGTCCTGCTCATGCAGGGGCACCCTCACACTTATAACCAAGCACCCTGCCCTCAGGACTGAAGAGCCTGCCATAGGGGTGACTTGTAGGTTTAAAGTGCAGTGACCTCAGATATAAGTAAACATATCTGTTGTGAGAGGTGCAAGCACTAACTCACACAGGCTGTCCTGGCAGACCTATAGTCACAATTTAAGTGTACTCCCATGGATGGCACTGTACATGCTGCAGCCCATGGAAGACCCCTGGTGTACCTATGCCCTGGGTACCCCAGTACCATATACTAGGGACTTAGGGCCATATGTATCAAGCCCATTTCCCGTTCGCAAACGGGCGGATTCTCAGAATCGGCCCATTTGCGAACGGGAACAAGCCTTTTGGGATGTATCATCCAAAAGGCATTCGCAAAATAGAGAATCGCAAAAATTGCGATTCTCTTTTTGCGAATGCATTTAGGAGTCGCAAATTGCGATTCCTTAAATGAAATGTATGAAGCACCTAAGTTGTGCGATTATGGCTTAAGGAATCGCAAATTACCACCAACTACAGGTTGGTGGTAACTACGATTTCTTTGAGAAATTCATTTTTTGCATTTTTCAAAGTGGCATGTGGCGCACATACATGCCCTCAGGGCATGTATGTGCGCCACATGTGCACCCATGCTCATTTCAGGGGTGCAACAGGGTGTCCTTTGGACACCCTTGCAACCTTGAAATTGCATTCTCAATTTGCGATTCTCTAATTGCTAATCGCAAATTGAGAATGTCCTCCCATTCATTCCTATGGGCCTCTAGGCCCATAGGAATGAATGGGGAGGATTTCCTTAACTGCGATTCGCAATTTGCGAATCGCAATTAAAGAATATGTAGGATTCGCAAATTTTCTTGCGAATCCTACAAACATATTCGTTTGCGATTCTCAAATAGCGATTCTCAAAAATTTGCTATTTGAGAATCGCAAACACAAACTTTGATACATATGGCCCAAAGTATGTTAAAAACGTTTCGTTTGGGTAGAGATCCGCAAGGACGTTACAGCCCCCGTCCCACTACGCCTTGAAGGACATATCTGTGCTCATAGCTCGTATAGGAGCTAGTATCCAAATGGGGAGTTCCCTGTGGAACGGCGCGTGTCTTAGGACCTTTTCCACAAACTGCTGCCATATGTTTGCTGTATGGCGAACCACATATGGCAGGCCATCATCAGCCCCCCTGCCCAGCATCAGTGCTATTGGGAGCATGTCTGAATGCACTCGTTCGGGCAGCAGCCATTTTTCCCAGTTGTCCCCGTATGATAGCCAACGGGACGCGTGCTGAAGCTGCGCGGTATAGTAGCATAAGTCAAAACATGGGGCCTCAAGCCCCCCTCTTCATATCTGTACGACAATGTGCGCAGCACCACTCTACTATGCCGTCCCGCCCATAACAGGGAGACAAGGATAGCATTTAGTTGTATAAAGATCCGTGTGACGATTGGGCCAAGTGAATTCTGGAGCGTGCAGAGGCAGCGCGGCAGCATCACCATTTTAGCTACTGCAAGCCTGCCCATCGGTGAAAGGGGCAATGTATTCCAGAAGGCCACGGAGCGTTGCAGGGCGCCTAAGACCCAGTCCAAATTGAGAGCTATTAGTAATGCATTGTCGAGTGCTACCTGAACACCGAGATAGCGGAAGTGCGCCCGCTCCCACCTGACTCCCAGGTCTGGAAGACTTTCTAGAGGCAGTGTAGCCATACGGGCCAGGGGGAAAATCAGGGACTTGTGCCGGTTGAGCCGTAGGCCAGAGACCTCACCAAACTGCTCCAGAAGCTGCAGGAGCCTAGGCAGGGCTTCCCTGGGGGATTTTTTTTATCACATAATTTTATTGATTTTACAATGTATTACATATTGAAGCGGAGTAGTATTACATTCTTATATATTTTATTCATACAACGTAAATTATTGGAAGCAAAACATTTCTACATTTCGCATATTTCGTTCTATAAACTTTGGTGTCATGGAGCTTATATCTAGGCATGCGAATTGCTGTGATTAATATTTTTAACAAATAACAATTCGGAGCAGTATGCTCAACTTATCCCCCCTCCCACCATTAATAAAAACATTTCCAATAAAACTTTGCTTGAAGAGGCTGGTCAGAGCAGTCCATACCGCTTCTTGTGAGGATGGGCCGCAATTGGCACAGAGTGGAAGGGGGACGGGAAGGGGGAGGAAAGAGGAGGGGAGGGGGGAGAGGGGGGAAGATAGAGGGTGATGAAGGGAGAGGAGAAGTGGAGGGGGAGAGGGGAGGGGGAAAAAGAAATAAAACAAGGGGAAAGATAACAACAGTGGCATCATTCCTACTCATGTCACATTGCATTCAAGTGCACTAGCTAAACATATACGGCGGTTCAGACCATATTTGCATTAATTGTCAGAGACATTACTTTTGAATTGTGCCGGTGTGGCGGCCAGGTACAAAACCGCACTGGTCTTCGTGTATAAGGTATGTCAAATGCTGGGCGAGGCACGTGGCCAGAGGTTTGCACAAGATTTTAACATCCGTGTTAATCATGGTGAGCGGACGGTAAGCGGTGGGGTCCCACCTGTCTCCGCCCGGTTTTAGTATCTTACAGATTTCGCCCTGCCTCATGGTGGGGGGTAAGATTCCACGATCAAAGGCTTCCGTGTAGACCTGTAGCAAAGCCTTTGTCACTGTGGCTGAGTATGCGCGATAAAATTCGGGCAGGAACCCATCCCCACCTGGAGCCCTAGCCCCCGGAAGCATTAGTAATGCCTCTTGTATTTCTTCAATGGTCAGCTGTGCTTCGAGTGCATCAGAAGCCTGGGCAGGGAGGCGCATCAGGTTCAATGCCCACAGGTATGGGACATAACAATCCTCCCCTATTGCCGGGTCCGCAGCATAGACTATCTGTAGGTGTTGTTGGAGTACCTGCAGGATTGCAGACCTAATGTATACTATCTCACCTGTCGGTGCTTGGAGTGCATTAATTGGCACCGGGGCCTGCTCTCTACTGAGGATCCACGTCATATCATGGACCTCATTAAAGCGGACTTCTGCTTAGATGACTGGGTTGCGCAGTGGTGTCAGTAACCATGGCCTGTTGGGGTATCCAGAGTCTCCTACATTGAACACAGAAAAGACTTCAGTTGTCTGAAACATATCACTATCTGACATACAACCAACACACACTGCAACATACACATACAACATCACCTACCAACAAGCCAGGCCCGGTCAGGTTGCAGTTGACTCATCAAATGTGGGATGATGCTGTTTCGCAGGATATATGCGTCATGTGCCGAGCCAGGGAAACGGGCACAGACTTGTGAGATGCACATGTCAGCCAACTACACCACCTGGACATTCATGGAGTGATAATGTTTGCTGTTGCGATACACCCGCTCATTGGCCTGTGGTGGGATCAACACAACATGGGTGCCATTCATAGATTCAATATCATGGGGTATCCATCCTAAGGCATAGAAACCACCCTTAACTTGAAACAACAGCCTCGACTCCTCCCAATCAGGCTTCAGGAAGAACCACAGCACCGAAACCACCCACCTTGCCGTAACAGACGACATCCGCTACCTAATCGACCGAGGAGAGACTGTGGCTCTCATCCTCCTGGACCTCTCCGCTGCCTTCGACACAGTCTCACATCGTGCCCGCAGACTCCACGACGCAGGAACAAGGCCCTCGACTGGATCCGCTCATTCCTTTCCAGCAGAACGCAGCGGGTCAGACTCCCCCTCCCCCCTTTCCTCCCGGAACCCACACCGACAGCCTGCGGAGTCCCCTAAGGATCCTCCATCAGCCCCACCCTGTTCGACGTCTACATGACCCCGCGCGCATCCATCGTCAGATCACAAGGACTCAACATCGCATCGTACGCAGACGACACCCAACTCATCCTCTCCCTCTCCAACAAACCCAACATCTCCAAGTTCAACTTTCAAGAAGGAGTGGAAGCAGTTGCCAGGTGGATGAACAACAGCTGCCTACAACTCAACACGGACAAAACCGAAGTCCTCATCATGGGCTCACACCCCAACGCCTGGAACGACACCTGATGTCCCCCGCCCTCAGGAACCCTCCCTCCCCCAAGGACCACGCATGCAACCTCGGAATCATCCTGGACTCAAAATGGACCGCCAGATCAACACCGTCACCTCTTCCTGCTACCACACCCTCCGCCTACTCCGAAAGACTCAACTGGATACCCCTCGAACACAGGAAAACCATCACCCACGCCCTCATCAGAAGCAGACTGGACTACGGCAACGCACTCTATGCCGGGATCAACAAGAACCTCATCCGCATACTCCAGAACACCGCCGCCAGACTAGTCCTCAACCTTCCGCGCCACTGCCACATCAGCCAACACCTACGGACACTTCACTGTCTCCCCGTAGAGAAGAGAATCACTTTCAAGCTTCTCACCCACGCCCACAATGCCCTCCACAACACCGGACCCGCCTACATGAACCACCGCCTCTCGTTCCACGCACCCCAAAGATCCCTCCGCTCAGCCCAGCTCTCCCTTGCGACGGTACCACACATCAGAAAGACCAGAACAGGAGGGCACTCCTTCTCCCTCCTCGTGGCCAAGGCATGGAACTCCCTCCTCCTCCGACAGGCACCTACACTCCCCAAGTTCTTGAAGGACCTCAAGACCTGGCTCTTTGACAAAACTCCTGAATCATCCGGAGCTACGCACCCCCTCCCCCCCCTCATCGCCTTGAGACCCATTTGGGTGAGTAGTTGTGCTTCACCAACCCCTGGTTGATTGATTGATTGATTGATGTCAGAGAAGTCTCCTGGTTTAGCAAACTTGATGTAGTGGTCCAGGTAACGGAGCAGTGCCTGCAACACATCCCGAAGGACATTGCTGAACATGGGCTGGGACATTCCACCCGATGTTGCCACTGTGTACTGGAATGTTCCCATGGCAAAGAAATGCAATGCTGCCATCACCTTCACCTTGGGGGTTAGTGCTGTGTGATAAGTACGGCCAGGCCGCAAATGAGGTGACAACTGCTGGCACAACTCATCAATTCTTGCCCTTGTGAAACGGTATTTCATGATGATGTACCGTTCTTCCAATGTTTGTAGGTCTGGAAAGGGCCTGTACACTGGATGCTGTCTGTGATACCTATGTGTAGAGTGTAAACACAGTTGGTGTTAGTTCACAATGTACCAAGCAACATGCACTTCGACAAACAGAACATAAAATATGACCACACCTAAAGCTAGATGTCAATGGAAATACACATTTCAATGAATAAGGTTGAACTTAGATACATATCACCGCATTCTGACCCTTGCTAGACATGTCTCCAAGGTATGGTGACACAGCAATTAGAGTGCAGTAGTGTAAACTTCACTAGTGTCTGTCACTGTTCATGTAAAGCAAGCATGACATACTCAACAACTCACAACCTAATAAGCCTAGATATAGGTTTGTGAGAACAATCCTATGGTTCAAATGTACCCACAATAGGATCATGTAATGCCTGATATGTGGGACACCACATACACACAGCGTCTCACAATGGAAATTATGCACACTACTGTCACAGGGTGGGCACTGTCATGTTGTCATGTCTTCATTACACAAACAATTACATACACAAACCATTTACTCCATATGATGCGGTTATCCACTTAAGTGTGGGACACAAAGATTCACTTGTAAATCACATAGAAAAACTAAGCTTATGTGGCTGCATAATGTCACGGTGTAGTCATTCCTTGGTAAATGCATTATCCAGGATTTAAAAAAAACACCTTTTCAGTCTCACATCACACGGATTGCACACTGGGTCACACTGTCCCGTTATGCAGTGACTAGGTGAAGACTGTACTTGTATTGCCCCAAAAACGCATTGCATTGTGACTGTGACCAAGCCTAAGAGGCTAAAAGGAGTTGTTTGTTTTCCAGTTGGTAATAGCCTCCCAATCAGTGTGTCATGTGCCCCTCAAGGTTAGGTCATCATGGGAGAGTGAGCATTTCAGTTAGATGTCCTTTTCACCAGGAAAAAGCTGCATCCAGCCATGGATTTTCACTAAATCACAACATTTACAAAAGTGGCTGCCCTGCCGAACGATTATTCAAAGGACGTGGTAGGCACATCATAACCGATTCGGACACAGCGATAGGCTGTTAGTTGTTATGGTGACAGACGCTAGTTTCGGATTGTGTCCGCATCGCGTGGAAACCGAAGCGGGTAATACCCATTGCCAATGTATCAAAGTTACTCGCGGTCCGATGATATTTTTTGAACTGCACGGGAAGCGTGTCGTCTGTTAGCAATGGAATGCATTGGACCAGTTCGGAAAATGCGACCGACGCAAACCTATCGCTTTGGCCGCATGGACTGAAGACTGCCTCTGCGGTTTAGATAGAAGTCTGTCGGTTCCCTACAGAGTTCACTTGCCTGCACTAACTGCATGATTCTTGCACCTCCCCATCTCTCTGCTGCTGTCCACCAACTCTGGGAGCTACTATGGCACGTATAGAGCACAGGGCCCCAGCATTCACCCATGAGGAAAACCAGATGCTGCTGGACACCCTCCTGCCTCTGTACAGGCAGCTCTGTGGCAAACCAGAGGAGCAGGTGAGTTATGATCACACTGCATTGTCATTTGACACGTGCAATAATCATGCACTACTGGCATTAGGACTCTCATAGACAAGCATGTAAACTGTTCTTTTAAAAGTTTCAGTGTGTAGATAACTGGTCTGGGCAAGTACACTGCTGTAGAAGTATACGTGCTGATGTAAAAAATCATCTTACTGTTCTCATGGGAGTCATCATTGTACACTGGTGAAGTGCACAGAATGCCACTTTGCTCACCTTTAGACAGTGTGGGCAAGCTGCTCATGACCTATGTGTACCAGTATTTGTCTCTGTACATGTTGCATGTGAACTAAGGGCCTGTTACCATGTCATACTTACAGGTCAACTCCCATCAGAAGGCCAAGCTGTGGAGGACCATCGCCCCGAAGGTGCGCTCCGTGGGAGTCACCAATCAGCGCAGTCACCATTGTAGCTAACAGAGGCAGGACCTGAGAGGCTGGACGAAGAAGATTGCGAGAGTCCAGCTGGGCCTGTCACCTCCAGGCAAGAGGGGCGCACGCTGGACCCTGACCCCCCACATGCTCCGCATCCTAGCTGTGGTCTTCCCTGACCTGGATGGGCAGGTGACAGGCAGTCAGTAGCAAGGAGGGGGTGATTATGTGCCTTGTTGCACAACTGTTTTAACCATGCATATTGAAGTATCTTAGCCTGCTTGCCCTTTCACAGGTTGTAAGACACCCCAAACCACTGTTTTGTGTTAAAATATGCATGTGTACAAGAATAAGTAGATGCATGGTTATGCCACTTTCATCTGGAACATGTGAGGATAATATGTTCAGGGTAGTGACAGTAGTGCCATGCTCATGTGATCTGAAAGCATTGCAACATGTGCATGGAGATAACCTTCAGATATATTGTGATTGCTCAACATGTGGCAGCACATTGACTAATGTCTGAATTGTTCACACCAAATCTGTGAAGTATGTTGTTGTTGGAGCACTCAAGTGTAAAAGCCCATGCTATGCATCCAGGTAGCAGGTGATGTCTATGTTGAGGCCTTGGTGAGTATTGATGGGGAAGTGGGCAAATGTTAGGTCCCAGCCCTGGTACTCAGTGTATTCCAATGTATCCCATGGGCTAATTACAGGTTTGCTAACTCAGGTCACCTGTTACACTGACCTTTCACATGATTGGGTGTAAGATTCCATTCTCTCTATTCCAAAGAGTGAGCCCATGTGTCTGACTCTGTAATGATGACGACACAAGCCAGTCTGTGGCAAACAAAGTTGGTTACTGGTGGAAACAGGGCTGGTATTGTAAGGGATGATGTTAGATACACATTCACAATGGTTCCCATGTGTGTAAATGCTCTTCACAGGCCATACTTGATTGCCTTTCTAAAACATGTGTTCGATGCATCACTGTTAGATTCAGAGATGTCACAAGTTCCACATTTTGAAGTAATTTTACAAAATGAGATGGTAAGCAAGAGCAATTTAAGCTGCACAAAGTGTGCACGATGGCAAAATGAAGTTAGGGACATTCAGACTTGGCCTCTACAAATGTGTACTTCTGCAGTCTGGACAGAATGGTACAAAGTGTTGACTAAACTTTTAAAAACAAGATGTTCATTACTAATAGTCTGTACAGACGATGCACCCAGACGGAACAGTGGCGTAGTGATCCACCTGAAGCATTGTGAAGATGCAGTCATTGGACTTGGCAGTGTGTTGACCATTGTTCACATGTGAAACTGGTGAGATGTTACCTTGGTGTCTGCACAATAAGAGTTAGATGTTTGACCTGACAGAAAAGAACTTAAGCTACAGTACAGATGAGCACAATCACTGTTATCTGCATGATCTGAGTTATGCAATGACTACACCAGCTTGATGTACGACGATAAAGTTATATCATCTGTAACATTAGACCCAATAGTTCCCAAGTTGATGACTAGGGATTGCGGAATGGATACCATGTCTTAATTCAATTGTGTGACTCCTATTCCCATTTTGAGGTCTAAAATCCCTTGCATTAGATGAGACAGGTATGTCATGACACAAGATGTCAGTAGCAAAAGACGATACATCCGCTGGTACATATTGAAGTAGTTTACATTGTGGTTGTGGCTTTTAAAATTGCTACACCCAATGTCGCTGACAACATCCTGTGAGGGTGCATAGGTTAACTTGCATACTAACATGTGGTATTTACGGAACAGTATCAAAAAGAATCGCACAGGTCCAATTGATGTAGTTGGTTGATCTGTGAAAATTTGTGATACCTATGTGTTAAGTCATACGGACGACTCATGTGATTAATTTTACTTCTTCACAGCATCAGAACCGGCCAGCAGAGGAGGCAGCGCCACGGAACAAGAGGAAGCAGCTCGCCAGACTTGTTACAGTGCTGAGTCTGAGCAGGAGGGAACCAGTGGCACGGAGGGTAAGGAGCTTCACTGAGGGCACTTCAGACGTAACATCTGTTGGATCCCCGACAAGCTCAAGCTCCAGTGAGGACTCCCATATGGTGGTGGATGACCCAGGGACTGAATCCTCTACATCCGAGTCCATCATCAACTCTACCATCTCCACCCTCCCAGCTGCTCCCCAGCCCACTGTCTGTGGCCGCTCCCCTAGAAGGTGAGGCGTCTCCTTCGTGCCAGGCACCTCACCCCCCTACCCCTGTCTCCCCTGTTGCCCTGAGTGTAGAGGACATTAACATCCTGAGTCAGATCTTTGTGGGGAAGACAGTAGTGCTGAATGTCCTCCAGGTGCGTACCAATCATCTCACACAAATGGTATCATTCCTGGAGGGCATTCACTCGGACATGTCTGCCCTACAGAGATCGAATCAGACTCTAGCCTCCACACTGACGGCAGCATTGACCCAAATCCAGCTGTCCCACCCCCCTCCTGCCTCTTCCCCATCCACAGTCCCAACTACCCTCCCGGACCCAAGCACACGCAAACATAAACATGCATCCACCTCAACAGCTACACGCAGCACACAAACACACAGACACAAGGACAAACCCACACGCATGCACACTCACAAGACAGACGGCACACTCACCACCACAGACCTACCACCCGACACCACACCAGCATCCACAGACACGCCGCAGACCACACTACCTTCTGCCGCCACAACCCCTACCCTTGCCTCTCCTCCTACCCCTTTGGCCCGACACTCCACCTCTTTGCCCTTGACCTCTTCCCTACCCAAACCGACCAACCCCCTCCCAAGAAGAAGAAATCCACCCCCCGGCCCTGCCATCTCCATCTGCCCCCGCCCACTGCAAAAAAAAGTAGCCCCAAATCACCCACCAAAGGATAATCCCCCCCGGTCTCCAAAGTCTCAACCCCCTCCAGAAACCCATACTTCCACATCCCAGCCCAGTATCTCCACACCCAAAAAATCCCACCTCAAGAAGTCACCTGCCCTCCCTATTCCCGTTCGAACCATTACCGATTACAAAATCTCCAAACTTGTAGAGTATCCATCTGACCCTCCCACTGCAGTTCACCCACCTCCCCTTCCTTCTGACGCTCTCACTGCAGTTGATCTGGCCTTCCCACTGCAGTTGACCCCCCTCAATTTGACCCCCCCTCTGCAGTTTCCCCACCCCCTCCCCCCCTAATTCCATCCCTCCCAAAACCCAACCCAGTCCTCCCTAGTCTTGTCCCTTTGGTGCCTGGCCTGCCCCCTAGATGTCCCTCCCAGGGGAGGTGTCCCTTTGCAGAACATGTGCAGGCAAGAGTTGATGGGCAGGACCCTTCTGGCCCATATGACTGAGACCTTTAGACTGGCCATTGGCCTTTTACTATTTATTAACTTTCATTTGTTATGCTGAATAAAGCAAGTACCAATTTTCATTTAAAAAAACAAATTTGGGGATACCGAAATCTGTAGTTAACTGTAAATCATATGTAATTAGTAGTGTAAGTATACAATGATGTTAGTATGGCATGGATTGCATATGGTCCATGGAGTATTAGCACTTGTTCAGTATGTATTCAAGATTTTGGTGCCTACATTGGCTGGGTGGCAATGTCAACATTAGTTTTGGCTGAGTGTGTGACATGAAGTCACAAACCTTTTCTTTTAAAATCCCACTCAGTTTAGAAGCACGCTGCATATGTAACGTGCAGAAAGAAAACTGTCTCATCAATACACCTGAATACATATGGACTTTGACTACATGGTAGTGACTTTGGACACACCAATGTACACAAAGTAATGGTACAATTGTTGTATGTGACTTGATAGTGGTGGACCCATGTCTGTGTCTTCTATAGATCTGGTAGACTAGTGGCAATGACAACCTTGCCACAGGTGACATGCGACTGCAGGCCAATACCCTTCAAGGCTGTGGACCCATCTGATGCATTTCCTGTGCCCATGGTGAGTGTAAGCTAGGCATTATTCTGACCGTGTCCAGAGCCTGTTGCCTCTCAGGACTCCACTTTCGGCAGATGTTCTTTTTAGTCAAGGTGTCTGTGGTCTGTATTGTCCAGGGCCTGTACAATGAGATGTCAGTCATTCCATCCTGCTTTGGTTTGGGGACATCATGTGGATGGTGTGTGTCCAGGACATGTATCAGTTAGTTACAGTGTTTTACAGTCCTTACGGAGACACAATTGTTGTAGGTGTTGGTTGCATGAGTACACAGCATATGGTGCATAAATGGTTGTCACACAATTAAAATGCTAGTGATGGCAATCAGTGATTGTAGAGTTGTACAGTACCTAGCATTGTAATGTGCATCTCAATGTGGCCTTGTGCCACAGTTAGAGTGTGAGAGTCTGGCCATTTCACAATTCAGGGAAATGGATTTCGGCCACATAATGCTCATGTGATGGCCCTTTGGATTCTGTATTGGGGCACACATTGCCGTGCGTTTGCTGCAACAGCCAGATATAAGATGCACCAGACCAGAGTATGTTAAGCAGAGGTATGGGTATGTATGGTCTATCCGAGGCTCACGTTAGTTACAATATGTTGTCCAAGCTTTCAAGAGTATTTGTGCAATAAGTGACTTTGAGGGTGTCTACATGGCCAGAGAGGATGTGTGACAAGCTAACTAACCAAGAGACAATGCGTGGTATTTCAGGCTTGTGCTTTTGTTGTTTATTCATTACATAATAATGGGGTAACCCAGTAATCCGCCGGACCTGGGTCTGGTAAGGTACAGTAAAATTGGTCCAAGCGGAAGCAAAGGATTTGTAAAAACGACATCACCCAAAATAAACAAATTGTCCAAATTGGTATTGTGAAATTGACAAATTTATATCATGTTCCGCAAATCAGATTCTATGTCAGGACCCGGAGGCGAGGATTAGCAATTCTTTCTTTGATTTATTCAAACAGCAGCCATTTTAATACTTCAACATTTCAAGAAAAAACTTCATTTTCCATAACCACAGGGAACATGGAGTGTAAAGTCATGAAAACAGTCCACCAATCAGGAGTCAGCCGTGCCGATAACCAATGTTGTCCCTCGTCGGAATCCCTCTTTCTTCGCTGGTGCAGCCTCCAGTTAAGTGCAGAGTTTGCTCCTCCTGTTTGTTTTCATCACAAAACCAGCCCTCCCTCCCCCCCTAGCAACAGGGAAATTTCTACATCAGAGAGAGAACAGAGGGTGCTCTGAGACAGCAGTAATCTGCTGTTTAAGCTGTGTTTAATAGGGACTGTGCACTTCGTTTTTTGGCCAGGAGAGGGAGTAAAGTTTTATACAAACAGTATTGTCAGAGGACAAGTTTTTAGGCCCTTACCTGCAGAAGTCCAAAGTGTGGATTGAGCCTGTCTGTCTCCTAGGAGATTTCTGAATAGAGGAGCAGCTCCCCAGCCCCAGCCCCACCCCCAGGCCAGCAAACCAAGGCCTGCTGATTGGCTTTTCAGCTCCCAGGCAACCCTGAGCCCTCCTCTCACACCTGCCCAGGCCCCTTAAGGCCTTGCTGGGTGCACCCCAAAACATTCCCCACTATTTTGGTGAGTTGGAGTCTACCTGTGCCCCAGATTGCAGTGAAGCAGCAGAGTCCAGGAAGTGGTAGGGAGGCAGACTAGTGCTGTCTCTTTCCTAACAATTTTAAAAAAAGATTTTCCCTACCTGTGATTGCATAATTTTTTTTTTTTTGTATTTGTTTTTATTTTCTTTAACTGTTTTTGCCTGTGGTTGTTACAGCTTAAAATTGTAGTTTTAACCTGCCCGTGATTGCATACTTTATCACCTGTTTTGTGTTTAAACTTGTGGTCCTTCCTTGCCTGTGACTGTCTCCATTTAACCTGTTGAATTGTGGGATTTGCAGTCCTAACTCTAGTTTTTTCCCTCTCATTCCCCGTGACTATCAGTTTTTCCCTCCATCTTTCTCCCTTCCTCTGTGCTAAGACCTGTATGTTAAACAGTCCACCCCCACTCCCATTTTGTGTTAGCAAGTGAGTGAAACCAGCCCCCCCTTGCAACAGGGATATTTCTACATCAGAGAGAGAACAGAGGCTGCTCTGAGACAGCAGTAATCTGCTGTTTAAGCTGTGTTTAATAGGGACTGTGCACTTCGTGTTTTGGCCAGGAGAGGGAGTAAAGTTTTATACAAACAGTATTGTTAGAGGACAAGTTTGTTAGGCCCTTACCTGCAGAAGTCCAAAGTGTGGATTGAGCCTGTCTGTCTCTTAGGAGATTTCTGAATAGAGGAGCAGCTCCCCAGCCCCACCCCCAGGCCAGCAAACCTAGGCCTGCTGATTGGCTCTTCAGCTCCCAGGCAACCCTGAGCCCTCCTCTCACACCTGCCCAGGCCCCTTAAGGCCTTGCTGGGTGCACCCCAAAACATTCCCCGCCAGTTTGGTGAGTTGCAGCCTACCTGTGCCCCAGATTGCAGTGAAGCAGCAGAGTCCAGGAAATGGTAGGGAGGCAGACTAGTGCTGTCTCTTTCCTAATAATTTAAAAAAATGATTTTCCCTACCTGTGATTGCATCATTTTAATTTTAATTTTTTATTTTTTTTATTTTCTTCAACTGTCTTTGCCTGTGGTTGTTACAGTTTAAAATTGTAGTTTTAACCTGCCTGTGATTGCATACCTTATCACCTGTTTTGTGTTTAAACTTGTGGTTCTTCCTTGCCTGTGACTGTCTCCATTTAACCTGTTGAATTGTGGGATTTGCAGTCCTAACTCTGTGGTTTTTACCCTCTCATTCCCCATGACTATCAGTTTTTCCCTCCGTTTTTCTCCCTTGCTCTGTGCTAAGACCTGTATGTTAAGCAGTCCACCCACAGTTCCCATTTTGTGTTAGCAAGTGAGTGAAACCAGACCCCCCCTTTGACATCCTAGCAACAAGGATATTCTACATCAGAGAGTGAACAGAGGGTGCTCTGAGACAGCAGTAATCTGCTGTTTAAGCTGTGTTTAATAGGGACTGTGCACTTCGTTTTTTGGCCAGGAGAGGGAGTAAAGTTTTATACAAACAGTAAGAGGACAAGTTTGTTAGGCCCTTACCTGCAGAGGTCCAAAGTATGGATTGAGCCTGTCTGTCTCCTAGGAGATTTCTGAATAGAGGAGCAGCTTCCAACACCCTGGCCAGCAAAGCTTGTCTGAGGTCGCTGGGACCTTATGTAGTCTGCTATTGGTTGGTACATGTGTACACTGATTGGTGGTTGTATCTGGTGTTTCTATTGGATTAGGGTTAGTGTCCTCATCGGTTGGGTATTTGAGGGTTCTGGTCGGTTTCTGGGTCTGTGACTCAATCAATGTAGGGTTGGGACTAAGGCAAGGGTTAGGATTTCTATTGGAAGTAGCGATTAGGGTTTCTGGTGTGAATGGTTGCTGGGCTAGGTGTGGGACTAAGAGTAGGGTTAGGCTTTCTATTGGAAGTAGGGACTAGGGCTTCCTGTGTGATTGGTTGTTGAGACTAGGGTTGGAATTAGGGCTAGGGTTAGGCCTTTGATTGGAAGTAGCGATTAGGGCATCTGGTGTGATTGGTTGCTGGGCTAGGTGTGGGACTAAGAGTAGGGTTAGGCTATCTATTGGAAGTAGGGACTAGGGCTTCCTGTGTCATTGGTTGCTTGGACTTGGGTTGGGACTACTGGTAGGGCTAGGGCCTCTATTGCACGTAGAGATCAGGGTTTTTTAAACTGATTGGGTGCTAGGACTAGGGTAAGATTGGCTGTAAGGTCCTGGTCTCCTATTGGTTCTAGATTTTAGGGCTAGTGTTGATTGGATAGTGTTAGGGCTAGGGTTCCCATTGGCTGAAGGGGTCACCTAATTAATAGGGCTATAAAAGGCCAAGGCTTAGGGCATCTCAGCCCGGGCGTCGAGGCAAAGGGCAGAGAGCACAAGGGCAATTGCCTCTTTGAGCCTGTTCGAGACTGGTCGGGACTAGGGCCAGAAATGCTGCCCATTTTCCCATTCAGTAATACCCAGCCCACACCATCCACATCCACAAACAGAGCAGCACACTCACCACACCAAATGTACACCACACAATTACTACAAACCAACACTATGCACAAATCCATGTCTCAGCACCCACTACAAAACCACACAAACCACACCTATACACCCTTCTATCCCAGCTACCACACATTTCCGCCATCACCTACAAACAATACACAACTCTATCCTATACCACAAACTAATCCACTCATCACTAACACAACCCCATTCCACACCATACTTAACTACATCCCATCCAGACACACACTCCCTGCTCTAATTACTCCTAACAGACCACTTTTGATCACTAACAAACATATAATCAGCCATCCATCATTTGTCCAACCAACACCCTCCTCTTCCTTCTACCATAACACAAACGCACAACACATACACTGCACGACACCATACTTTTTAACTCTTGCAACAAGCCAGTCTAAGACAAACACTCTTACCTCTACTTCATTCCCTCCTACACAAAACATACACTCTACTCATAAACACATCACCACCCCTCCACCTTACAACCTCCTCTCACAAACAATAATATACAAACAAATCCATCGCATGAAACAAATACACCAGCACCTCTTTTCACTACTCCTCAAAAACAAAACATATCACGCACACCTGATAGAGCGAAATGTTCTTGTGAATTGTAGGGGTGCATCATAATCACTGATAGGCCGCACCCACATGTATTCAGACATATATTCGTTTATATCCATTGTATACTCATGCATGTTTAGCAAAGAATGAATAGTTCACTGAGACGAAGTGAACTCAGCAGTATAATGGTGTTAGGATAATGATGTAATGTAATGCTTTTTGAATTGTGTGAACATAATGCATAGAGGAATTAGTTTGTGTATGTAATGTAATTGCAGTAGTTTAACGTGCACCATATTAAAGTTGCACATGTAATTCATTGTTTGCATAAAGAATCGTAATGAATATGCTTATAGGGAAAAGTAAGATGTGTGTTTAAAAGTTATATGTAAGGGCCTGACTACATATATGCTTAAGGAAGGCCTGGTATATTCTTATGTTAGCTTATAATGTAGGCCGAAAAGGGTTTCTCTTGGAAAGGCTCTCTGGGCACAAACGGTAGATTTAATTAGCACAGTAGAAGGTTTCTGTTGAACGTATCTTTTGTTGCAGGTGCAAGGACACATGTCTCGTTAGTAAAGACTAACTCTTTGTTTTCAAAAGTTAGAAAGATGGGAGGCATGGTACGGGGAGTGCAATGGAATTTAGGGATGATACTTTCAGAGGAGAAGGCGCCTGGGACTCAAGGTCAACGAAACCGTCCAGGATGAAGTCACCGTTTCAATGGAAAAGCACAAGAAAGAAGACCTGGCCAAGAGGGCGTAAACAAGGCGTGTACCTTTGTAGTATGGTTTTGTATTAGGGATAGTGCCCTGAGGGAGGAGGCCAGAGAAGCGGTAGGGGAGACCTGAGAGAAGGACAGAGCTGAGCTTAGGTATATGGTGATTGCACTTCTTAGGAAGTCTTCACAGCTGACACCTTTTATTCTTTCTTGCACTGGGAAAATCGTTATGCAGGGATGTCACTTAGCGTTAGTGTAGGGACAGCAATTGATTTTAAGCTTGTTTAGGCCCATGAAGAGCAACTTAGAAATAGGAGCAATCATAGTCTGGTTGGTCCTCCTAGAACTTTCTATTCTTCTTATTCTGAGTCGAATGAGACTCCTGCGTAGATTATTATTTGTATTAGTGCCCATCTATTTCTTTAACCTCGTGTTGAGGTGCTTGCACGTTCAGTTATTTTTGGCGATAATAAATTCTCAAACTTGAATTCGGAGTCCGTGGTCCTTTCAGACAAAATGAATGTTGATATCTAACCTGATGAGATTCTCTCCTTTACACTATTCAACAGGTAAAAAGATCTTGGCGGCCAGAAGGTTCTTATAGATAATTAGATAAGAATCGGCGTTATCAGTTGGTAGCAGAGTAGGATGGTTACCTTTGATGGTAAGGGGAGATCTAGAGCAAGATAGGAGATTAAGTTGCCCCATAGAGCCCGAGTGACACAGATCCAGAGAACCGCGAGAGACGGATGTCGGAGGTCGTGGAAAACTGACGGAGAGTGACGGTGCGGCGGAAGTAGCAGTTCGTAGTAGAGTGAGTATGAAAAGAGTGATGTTTGGTAGATTGCGGTGTTATATTGTTGTGTGATGTCTTGCGGAGTTGGAACGAAAGTTGTGTGATTGAGAAACGGACCGTGAGCGCGCGCGGGACCGGGAGATTTATTGTGGTGTAGAATACACCCAGAGTTGAGAACGTTGACCAGAGTTGTGGGGGTCACGAGACGTCATTGACAGACCCACAGAAGATAGGGACACATGTGTGAGTGTGTGAATAACCAACGCAGGTCGTAGGTTATTGTGTGCAGAACATCGAGTGATTGAATCCTATCGAGTATTAGAGGCGATTGTCCAGTCGTTCGTGGACAGACGATTGCCAGATTGAGGTCAACAAGCTCAAGAGGCTGATCGGTCATTGGTAAGACTGACGGTCAGAGAGGTAATTGTTCGGTAGGACGGACATTATTTCAGAGTATAATTGGGACGAATGCGAGTGAGAACAAGTGAATTAGAAAGGAGGGGAACTGCTGCGAGCGGAGGAAAAGTGACGTCAGACAAGAGCCGCGCTGCGATAGGCCGGTTGGTGTGAACCGCGCTGGGATTGGTGGATTGAAATCAGGAAGTAAAAGCGGACATTTTGAGTGCAAATACAAAGTTGATTCATCATGAAATGTTTTAAAGCTTTAAGGGAACTTTGTAGAGGTGATAGACATGTGGTTGTTCGGGAGGGAGAGGAAGCTCCTCCTGAGGACACACCAGCACATTATATGGCAAAGAATGTAGGATTGCATACTATAATTTGGCTCGAGAATTGGCATAAAATGACAGAAACAGAAGGAGATTTGTCGTTCCCTCGATATGGTACTTTCAGGTTAGAGGTGCTGTACCAGCTCAAGAGTGTAATGGCTTCAATACGACCACTACCTAGACCGACACAGTTTGAGGCACTACATGCGTGGATAAGAGCAGCGTATGATAGAAAGAAGGAAAGGTGTCAAGAAAGGGTGAAGAAATCGGTCAGGGCATTCCAAGATGCAAGGTGGGATGCATTGGAGAAAAAGTGGAGAGCGGATACGATCGACGGAGATAAGTTATACCCACTGCTGATACAAAATGGAAAGATTACAAGAATCGATGAGGACGACAGTGATTTAGATGACAGTCTGTTGGATAGGATGTTGGCGGAGAGGCCACCACCATTTAATCCAGATTCAGAAGAGGGAAAGACAACCCCAGCAGTGGCAATAGTTGATGAGAGCCAGAACCAGACTAGCATGAGAGTAGTGGGAAGAATTTCCACAGGAACGGAGGGGGCTACGGCGTCTATGATAACACAGCCTCCTGGGGGAACACAAGGTTACCGGACTCCTTGACAGTACCGGTTACCATTGGCCCTATAGTATCGGTATATGACCCAGACCGAGTGAGAGAAGGGAGCTCCGTGCCGATGAGAAGGGAAGAAGGAAATAGTGAGAGTGGGAATGGGTTTGGAGTAAGGGTGGTTCATTTCCCAAGACCAATGGAGTCAAGTACGCCGTTACCGGCTACAGCAGACTCTTCCTTCAGGAGAGAAGAGGAGGGACCAGAAAGACCGAGGTCTTTACGGGAATCTAAGTCAGCTTTGAGGGAGTGGACACCAACAGTAACGAACCAAGAGGATAGGATGCAAAGAGATAGGGCACAAAATGTCTCGGAAGACAGACCAAGTTCCAGGAATATGGAAGGGAATAGGTCACAAGGACAGAATAGTGACTGTGATGAGCGAGATGGCTCGGGTTGTCGAGAAGTACTGAGGAGTGCAGTACAGGCAAGGTTGCTAGACGTAGTGAGGCTGAAAGCAGAGGTAGACGAAATGATCAGTGGGGGTCTGCCTTTGGAAAGGATAGAAATTTATGGATCAGATGAGCTGCTGTTTGTAGCAAAAGATGTGACTCGAAAAGCTAGAATGGCACATGATAGATTGAAGGATTTGGCCAAAGATATGAGGTGGACCTGAATAAAACTAAAGCGTTACAGGGACCACATAGATTGCATTACAGTGATCAGGAGTTGGAGGAGAAAAGAATCACAGGGTTGAAGACGCACACCAGAGACCTGATCATAGGAATGAGAATATGGATTTTGTTGGACAAGTGGGAAGAAAGGTGGTCCAAAAAGAAACCAGTAAAGAGAGCAGAAGGGAAACGCCGCCGCCAGGAGGGGGCGACGGGTGTAGGAAATTTTCCTTTACGGGAAGTACAGAATGGAGGGTACGTGCATGTACCGTGGAATAGAGGTGATTTGGCTGCATTTACAAATGATTTTCCTCGGCTGAGGGAAAACCGGTGGAGTGGTACAAGCAGGTTGAGCGGTTTGTGAAGATTTCAAAAGTATTGTGGATTGATTTGAACACCTTGTTTGACATAGTGGTACCAGGAGATTTGTGGACAGCATGTAAAGTCGCTATTGAGTGGCCGACTTCGGAACCGAAAAGAGAGGCGGTTACAAATGGTCCATCACCTGATGTCATGAAAAAGTATGAGCAGGTGATTACATGGCTGAAGTCGAAGATTTCACCTCAGGATATAGATTGGGTTAAGATAGATCGGACTGTACAGGAACCCAAGGAAACGGTGCATGAATACTATGAAAGACTTCTGCAAGTTTTTAAACAGTATAGTGGGTTAGATGTTTTGGACCCTAAGGATATGGGACAGTTTGTCTCAAAGTTTGTAACGGGTCTGAGAGTGGAAATCAGCCTCATGATACAGCACCATTTGATCTGCTGGCAGAACAAGCCACTAGATGAAATTTTGCGGTACGCGAGGTACTGTAGTGATGAGGTGGATTCAAAACATCGAAAGCTAAAAGACAAATTGATGCTTGTCCAGATGCAGACAGCACAGAATCAGCCTAGTGGAGGGACCTTGGGGAGAAAGCAAGGAAATTTCCAGGGAAACCAGAATAATCAGGTACAGGGAAAGGGAAAACCAGTAGACCCCAAGACAGGAGTGGACGTGGCCACACTAAAGAAGACCACTGCGTGTCATCTTTGTCGCCAGGTCGGACATTGGAAACGCGAGTGTCCTTTGAACCCAGCTAATCAGGTACAGGAAGAGGAAGAGGGGGCTCAGGCACCCGCGCAAGAGGTGGTTAACACAATAACGAGACCTAGAACGATGAAAGGGGGTTTACAATTCTCAAGCTCAGATTCCCCAAGCTCCAAGGTTTTCACAAGGAACACGAACATATCAACAGATGCCCCTGTTCGAACGATATGCTGAGGATAGCTTAGACCCTTTATCCTGACGGTGCCTGAGGGGGAGGAAGACTGCACACTTGGAGCGGTCTTGGAGGTAGACCAGAGAGGACCTTTTGTAGAGGCAGAGATTGAGGGCAATCCTGCTACACTTTTGGTTGATACTGGAGCTACCCGGTCTACTGTAAGATCTGCAGTAGTCCCTAACCTACCCCTCTCGGGACAATCGATCCAGGTTGTTGGAGTAGCGAACAAGAAGATGAGCAGCCCATTGACAGAACCGATCTTAGTAAAGATAGGTACGTTCCAAACTAGACATCAGTTTGTAGTATGTGACACGAGTCCAGTTTGTCTGTTGGGAAGAGATCTGTTGTGCAAATTGAACTGCACGATTTATTGTACACCACGAGGAGTGGAGGTCCAGACTAGAGATGATGATGCTGACTTTAAGATTGCCAATCAGCTTCTGTGTATAGATCTGTACCCAATGGTGACTGTGGAAGAACTTCCACATGATCTGAGAGACGCAGTGTCGCCTGTGGTGTGGGATTTCGCAGGAGACGAAATAGGTTTAATCAGAGGGTTGAACCAGTGCGGATTGAGGTGAAACAGAATGTTGATTTCCCCAGAACACCTCAATACAATTTATCGATAGAAACGATTGCAGGAATAAAACCTGTGATCGAGACTTTCATTGAGAAGGGTATTTTGAAGGAGATCAGAGGTAGTCCCTGTAACTCACCCATAATGGGACTACAGAAACCGAGCGGGAAATACAGGATCGTGCAAGACCTGCGAAAGGTCAACATGATAGTTGTCCCTTGTTGTCCAGTGGTACCGAATCCTTCAGTAATACTTTTCCAGATCCCATGTGAAGCCGAGTGGTTTACGGTTATCGATTTGTGTCAAGCTTTCTTTCGATACCGCTCCACGAGGAAAGCCAATTTCTTTTTGCGTTCAGGCTAGAGAATCGCGTGTTAACATGGTGTCGTATCCCTCAAGGGTATACGGAAAGTCCATCGATCTTTAACCAGATCCTGAAGAAGAACCTTGAGAGTCTTGTGTTGCCGCAGAACTCAGTTCTCGTGCAGTACATAGATGACTTGCTCATTGCCTCAGAAACAGAAGATGCTTGCAGAATTGACACAGTAGCCTTGTTGAACCACTTAGCAGAGAATGGACATAAGGTGTCCCCGAACAAGCTGCAGTACTGTTTGAATGAGGTACAGTACTTCGGGACACAGATTAGAAAAAGGCAAGAGGAAGGTGTCACCAGATCGAATTGAGGCAATAATGAGCATGGCGGTACCCACTACACAGAGGGAAGTTAGGATGTTTCTGGGAATGGTTGGCTATTGTCGACAGTGGATTCCTAGTTTCTCCTTGAGAGCAAAGCCTCTGCAGAGGCTTACGCACAAGGATGTGAGTGATCCGGTACCATGGGACGAGGAGTGCTTGATGTCATTCCTGCAATTGCGAGATGATTTGTGCAGGGCTCCCGCATTGGGAATGCCTGACTACAACAAGGCCTTTTCATTGTTTTGTTACGAGAGAGGAGGATGTGCATTAGCAGTGTTAGCTCAGAACCATGGAGGTGTCCGTAGACCAGTTGCTTATTTTTCAGCTACTTTAGATCCAGTAGCTTCTGCGTTGCCCGGATGTCTAAGATCCGTTGCTGCAACAGGTGTCAGCATTGAAAGATGTGAAAGCATTGTAATGGGACATCCATTGACTGTACATGTACCACATTCGGTTGAGTTATTAATGACCAGGACCAAGACCCAGCACCTAACGAACAATAGGTTAACAAGGTACGAGCAAGTCATACTTGCCGCAGAGAATGTGACTCTGAAAAGGTGCTCCATCTTGAACCCTGCGACATTGATGCCTATACCGTAACACAGATGATGAAGATTGTGAGGACCATGATTGTCTCGATGTGACCGAACTTTGCACCAAGCCGAGACCTGACATTGTCGATGAGCCATTGGATGACCCAGATGAAATTTTCTTTGTCGATGGTTCATGCTTAAGAGACAGTGTGGGGCAATTGAGAGCAGCGTTTGCTGTATGTACTATTTCAGGAGTGGTCGACGCTGCTTGCCTAGAAGGAGTACGCTCCGCGCAGGTAGCTGAGATCATTGCCTTGACCCGTGCCTGTTTGGCCGCTGATCGAATCGAATCACGATTTACACAGACAGCCAATACGGCTTTGGCGTGGTGCATGACTTCGGGCAGTTATGGTCTCAGAGGGGATTTTTGACATCATCTGGCTCACCCATTCGTAATGGAGAATATGTAAGACAATTGTTAGAAGCATTACAGCATCCGAAAGAAATTGCTGTGGTAAAGTGTTCAGCCCATGGGAAGGGGGAGGACTTTGTATCCTTGGGTAATAACTACGCAGATGAGGTAGCCCGCTTCTGCGCAGAACAAGGATGCATATACACAGGCAGGGAGATAGAAGAGAGCCAAGAGGGAACCGATCTCAGCATAATGTTGACCATGGCAGACACTTGGGAAGAGCTTAAGAGATTGCAAGATGAAGTCTCAACCAAGGAAAGAGAGGGCTGGATCAAAGCTGGGTGCGAGAGAGGAGAAGTGGATGTGTGGGTATCCAACGATGGGAGAGCTGTGTTGCCGGAAGAATTGTTGAGTCCGATGGCTAGATTGATACATGGACAGGCACACCTGGGTAGAGACGCAATGATGAGGGTATTCAGACAGACGTGGTATAACCCACGGTTCCGAGCAATGGCTGAGACGGTATGTCAGAGGTGTGTTACATGTCAACAGATGAATGCTGGAAAGAAAACTGTAGTTACACTGAGTCATATTGGAAGGTCAGGAGGGCCCTTCAATAGACTACAGCTGGATTTCGTGGAGATGCCTAGGTGCAATGGCTTGAGATACATTCTAGTGATAGTATGTATATTCTCACGGTGGGTGGAGGCTTACCCCACAAGCAGGTGTGACACTCTGACAGTGGCTAAATTATTGTTGAGGAGCTTATCCCTAGATTCGGGATTCCGACCTCTTTGGAATCAGATAGAGGTGGGCACTTCCATAGCGAAATCATGAAGTTACTTTGTGCAGCATTGAACATTGACCAGAGACTCCACTGTAGCTACAGACCAGAGGCTTCTGGGATGGTGGAACAAGTTAATGGAACGTTGAAAGCCCGGATGGCAAAAATGTGTTCTTCAACATCCCTGAAATGGCCCGACGCCTTGCCACTGGTGCTCATGAGCATGCGAAGTGTCCCAGACAGAAAGACCGGGTTGTCCCCCATGAAATAATAATGGGGAGGGCAATGAGACTGCCAGCAGTACCAACTACAGCCTTGATAAACATCACTGATGATTTGATTCTCGATTATTGTAAAGGACTCTCTGATGTGGTCCGTTCTGTATCCCAGCAGGTGCAAGCAGCTGTGGTTCCAGCCTCGAGTGATCTGTGCCACGACTTGTGTCCCGGTGACTGGGTGCTCGTCCGGAAGCACGTGAGGAAGAGTTGTTTGGATGCTCGTTGGCGTGGCCCGTATCAGGTGATTCTGATCACGAACACAGCAGTAAAGTGTGGAGGATTGCCGAACTGGGTGCATGCTTCCCATACCCGCAGAGTTCCAGCACCCTTGGAAGAAACAGCTCCTCTCGTAAATGAAAACCCAGCTGACGTGGTAGGGCCACATGAGAGGACAAGTCAAGCTGTAAGGGTCGCTGACACAGCTGGTGGTGCACTAGAGCAAGCTGAAGGGGGTTTCCACAGTTCGAACCCTGACTCAGGCACCGAAGAAAGAGAAGGTGCAGTGGGCGGAGAAGAGTCAAATGCAGCAGAAAGAGGAAATAGTGCACTGGGTATAGAAGGGGAAGGCAGACGAACGAACAGAAGTGCTGAAAGTTGGCCTGAAAGACAGAGGCGACTGAACCTGAGGTTAGCACCTGAGAGAGACCTTGCTCCAGTGTCCGAAGTATCTGAAACCGAAGCAAGCGACGAAGACCAAGCACAAGACAGTCGGCGAAGGTCCAAGAGAACAAGAGTGCCTTGTCGCAGATACTCTACCCCTGAGTGGACTTACACTGTGTTTGATGCAGGGGTGGTGAATACAGGGAGACTGAAGTCAGTGGAAGTGTTCAGTCGGAGCCCGAAACTGGTGGTGAAGGTGGTGCTGCGGATGCCAGGGTTCGAGATAGACGGAACACTGACACTCACGATTCAGAATCCCCACTTCTGAGTGAAGTCCAAAACTTGCTTTTGCATCGGGTCGAATCCCCGCCTTTCGGAGCTGAGCCGTTTTCACACGAAGTGCTGCTTTTGCGTCTTGAACTTTTGTATCACGTTCTGGTCGTGCTTAATGAGGATCTCATTATGGATCAGTAATGAACTGTAAATAAAAGTCTAAAAGAAGAAGATAACCTAGGACCGAGTGGAAGAAGAATAAACTTAGGGACTTTCCACAAGAAGAGGAACGAAAACTAGGGAAGTCTTTTTCTGGACTGTGTAAATAAGTTGTGATCGGAAAGGGAAAGCCCGGAGATTTCATGGTTGCTCGAGCTGGTTAAGCAAGTCACAAATAAAGGACAGAGACTTTTCTGAGTTCTTTGCGATAACCAAGACTTTTTGAGAACTTTCGAAATCATGGAGCCGGGAGATCCCAATCGTAGAGCAAAGTGGATTATAGGCATCCTCATAAGTAGTGTGATAATTTCTATAATCATAGTAGTTGTAGTCTCATATACTGGTTCGCACGAGCCAGAAGTAGAGGAGGTGACAGGGACACCTACACCTATCACACCTAGTCAGAAGGGGGTAGACAGGGCAGCTGATAGAGCTATGATTTTAGAAGAAAGTCGTAGATTGCATGTAGATTTGTCTAAGGGTGATTTTAAGCTTAATGCGTATGCTAAGTTGTTGTATGAGTATGTTGACGTGATGGATGCGAAAGATTGTTATGTGTGTATGCAGTTGCCTACTTCGGTGGATGAGGGTATTAGGTATCATCATCTTCCACTGACTTATGGTATTTCTTGTAGTCTTTTGCTTAGTTTGTTTTATGAGAGAGAGCAGTTCGAGTATTTCTTTTCCAATTTCGACGCAGTGCTTCCTGAAGTCCCAGCTTACAAGCATTTGAATAAGTATGACTATTATAAGACCGAGGACAGACTGAGGAAATACTTCATACCGAGTTTGGAATTGGATACAGCATTCGCACACAGACACAATCTGACTTGCTTGATGTCGGATGTAGAGAGAAAGTTTGTAGATCAGGTTGAAGATAGGTATAGAAAGCTGACTGAATCCCGAGATTTAGGGCATCACAGGACAGATTGGACAGAGGAAGAACGGTTGCATAAGACCAAGGGAAGCTATGGTCCTATAGCGTTGGATAAGGAGCAGAGGGTAAGTTGTGTATAAGGCGTTATCAGACTTACTACTGAAAAGGTTCCAGTGGGACAGAGTACTTGTGATCACGTTTTCACCATGGCAGATGAGGCAAAAGATTTTCTCCAAGGTCCTGTACAAGTGATACCTACGGTGTATTACGTATGTGGGAAGAATGCTTATGTGAGGTTGCCTGCAAATTGGTATGGAACATGTTATTTGTCAATAATATTTCAAAGATTTACCATACAGAAGACTTAAATCTTCTGGAGGGTGGAGAGCATTCAAGAACGAGAAGAGCTGCAAGTGCAGGAATCGTTGTGGGGGATATCTTTGGAGCTATGATACCTAGTCTAGGAGTAGTCTTGAATGATGTGAAGATCCGGAGGTTAGCGACTGTGGTGGATGAATTTTCGATGAACACAGCAAAATCGTTGGTGTTGGTGGAAGGAGAGATGTTGTCGATAAGGGGAATGGTTTTGCAGAATCGCCTTGCTTTGGATGTCCTATTGGCAAAGAGGGCGGAGTCTGTAAAATGCTGAAGGTTCAGGAGTGCTGCACTTATATACCAGACCGAAGCAAGGATCTGGAGAAATATATAAGTAACATCACTATGATCCACACAAAGATAGCGGATTTGACCGAAGAAGGGGCCTGGGAAAAGGTCGGAAAGGGTTTTGGTCAAGTGGGAGGTTGGTTTGCGAACCTAGGAAAGGGATTCCTTGGGTACTTCCTGAGACCACTCCTTATTTTGGTGGGTTGTGTGGCTGGCTTGTGGATTATGATCAAGGCCTACAAGTGGTATCGAGCAGGCAGAGTCAAGAGAGCTTTGAGGGAAAATGACATGAAATTGGCAAGACTGCAGGACAATCAGTATAAAAGGCTCAAGAGCATGGAGAACTTTAGATCAGGGAAGATGGGAACAAGTTCTGTTTAGGTCGGTTCCTTCTCCGAGGGAGTAGAATGAGATATGATGACAGGAGTCATCAAAGGGGGAACTGATAGAGCGAAATGTTCTTGTGAATTGTAGGGTGCATCATAATCACTGATAGGCCGCACCCACATGTATTCAGACATATATTCGTTTATATCCATTGTATACTCATGCATGTTTAGCAAAGAATGAATAGTTCACTGAGACGAAGTGAACTCAGCAGTATAATGGTGTTAGGATAATGATGTAATGTAATGCTTTTTGAATTGTGTGAACATAATGCATAGAGGAATTAGTTTGTGTATGTAATGTAATTGCAGTAGTTTAAACGTGCACCATATTAAAGTTGCACATGTAATTCATTGTTTGCATAAAGAATCGTAATGAATATGCTATAGGGAAAAGTAAGATGTGTGTTTAAAAGTTATATGTAAGGGCCTGACTACATATATGCTTAAGGAAGGCCTGGTATATTCTTATGTTAGCTTATAATGTAGGCCGAAAAGGGTTTCTCTTGGAAAGGCTCTCTGGGCACAAACGGTAGATTTAATTAGCACAGTAGAAGGTTTCTGTTGAACGTATCTTTTGTTGCAGGTGCAAGGACACATGTCTCGTTAGTAAAGACTAACTCTTTGTTTTCAAAAGTTAGAAAGATGGGAGGCATGGTACGGGGAGTGCAATGGAATTTAGGGATGATACTTTCAGAGGAGAAGGCGCCTGGGACTCAAGGTCAACGAAACCGTCCAGGATGAAGTCACCGTTTCAATGGAAAAGCACAAGAAAGAAGACCTGGCCAAGAGGGCGTAAACAAGGCGTGTACCTTTGTAGTATGGTTTTGTATTAGGGATAGTGCCCTGAGGGAGGAGGCCAGAGAAGCGGTAGGGGAGACCTGAGAGAAGGACAGAGCTGAGCTTAGGTATATGGTGATTGCACTTCTTAGGAAGTCTTCACAGCTGACACCTTTTATTCTTTCTTGCACTGGGAAAATCGTTATGCAGGGATGTCACTTAGCGTTAGTGTAGGGACAGCAATTGATTTTAAGCTTGTTTAGGCCCATGAAGAGCAACTTAGAAATAGGAGCAATCATAGTCTGGTTGGTCCTCCTAGAACTTTCTATTCTTCTTATTCTGAGTCGAATGAGACTCCTGCGTAGATTATTATTTGTATTAGTGCCCATCTATTTCTTTAACCTCGTGTTGAGGTGCTTGCACGTTCAGTTATTTTTGGCGATAATAAATTCTCAAACTTGAATTCGGAGTCCGTGGTCCTTTCAGACAAAATGAATGTTGATATCTAACCTGATGAGATTCTCTCCTTTACACTATTCAACAGGTAAAAAGATCTTGGCGGCCAGAAGGTTCTTATAGATAATTAGATAAGAATCGGCGTTATCACACCAACACAACAAGATCTTCCAAGCGCAACACCTCATAATACTTACCATCACAAAATACAAACATACACCCACCTTTCAAACCACACAAAGGAACAAACACCAATACCAAGCTTTCTCTCTTCCACCACATCTAACACAGATACAGCAACACAGCAACTCTCTTCCAAACGCCTCTCATCCATTGGACAATTTAGAACCTTACTACATGACCCACATTCTGCACCACCACCCTTGACTCATACACCTTCCGCCCTAAACACACGCAAACAATATAAGCGAAGTTCCACACCTCACAACTTTGCTTTCCCATGTCTACTGCACAACGTTACACCACGAAAACAACACAGCACACCAACTCACTCTCAAACAATGTCTCCACCACCTACACTCGCAGACCCATCAAAATGCTTTCTTAGCATGCTGGATCAGACACATGATACAGAACAGCTACACGATTGCTATCCAGCACTAAAAACACACCTGCTACAAACCCACACAATACTAATCACTCTTCTACAAAACAAAGTCTCACTATCACCAAAGCCCATTCTCTAAACTGTCTACTAATAAATGCTCGATCCCTCTCTAAAAACATACATCACATCTACGACCTTCTCACCGATGCAAAACCAGACATACTATTCGTAACTGAATCATGGTTGGGAGATGATATTGCTCCAGTCCTGCATGAAGCCATTCCTCTAGGCTATCAAACGAACACCCAAAATTGTATAGGTAAAAAAGGAGGTGGTCTAGCTGTTGTGTTCAGGCAAACATTACATATCACTAAAGTTGACGACATTACCATAAAGAATTGTGAGGCTCTTCTCACCAAATGCAATCCTACACCGTCTTCCTCCTGTAACTTCCTGCTCCTTTACAGACCTCCACCTATCAAGGCGACATTCCCAGACGCACTTCTAGACACAGTTTCAAACCTGATAACAATACACTCCAACCTATGCGTTCTGGGTGACCTCAACATTTGGTTTGACAAACCCAATATGACCCATCCAAAAACAATAATCACTGGCCTAGACGCACTTAACCTGCATCAGATTGTCCACAAACCCACAAACATCGCTGGACATATCCTAGATGTCATTTTTGCTAATACCGAACTAGTTACCTTTCAAACTATAACTCCGGTCACATGGTCAGACCACCACTTGCTTGCTTTTCAACATAAAACAACACTAAGCGACTCACCTAAAACTACCTTACATCCATCCACCTATCGACCATGGAACAAACTCAATTTGGAACACTTAGACACACAACTAACATCCAGTACAAATCTAGAAACAATAAATTCTGCTCAAAAACTATATGAGTGGCTACAGGAAGCTGTTGACATCCTGATACCACTCAAAACCACACAACAGAACAAAAGAAAAAAAGCGCCTTGGAGAAACATAGAGATAAAAGACATAAAACAACAAATTTGAAAGCTGCAACGTACCTGGCCCAAAACAAACGCCAAACAAGACAAACTTCA
The DNA here is from genome assembly GCA_963921515.1 of Calotriton arnoldi. Lineage (NCBI taxonomy): Eukaryota > Metazoa > Chordata > Amphibia > Caudata > Salamandridae > Calotriton > Calotriton arnoldi. The sequence goes on from CAWUFW010010388.1 coordinate 670,844, forward strand.
CCTACAGAATATTAACAGATTATACAAGTCAGCTATCAAAAAAGCTAAGAAAAAGTACTATTCAGACAGAATTCAAAATGCTAAATGTGCAAATAAACAATTCTATAAAATACTCAATGAATTTTGCAAACCAAATTGCCTAGAAGGAACTCATCCATTTCACAGACAAATTGGCAAAATCATTACACTGACAAAGCAGACACGTTGGACTCCTACTTAAAACAGAGACAAAGCACCAGCACTAACCCTTGTACAAAACAACAATCCAAGAATAGTCTAACCCAGCCTCTCCGTTCCTTCCAACACATCTCACACGATGAATTTATGGACCTGGTCAAAGCAAGCAGGCCTGCCGGCAGCCCTTCTGACCCGTGTACATTACAAACTTTCAAGACAATTCTTTTAACAACCTCTGCTGCCACTCCAGTAAGAAGAATCATCAACGATTCCTTAGCTACCGGAATATTTCCAGAAGAACTCAAAAAGTCAAACATACACCCTTTACTGAAGAAAACAAACTTGTCCCTGCTGAACCCTGACAACTACAGACCCATTACAAATGGACCTTTCCTGGGCAAACTGATAGAAAGAGCAGCGTTCGCCCAGATGTCACAATTCATTGAAGAGAATGACATACTTTCAGACTTCCAAACAGGTTTCCGTCCGGGAAGAGGCACAGAATCTGCCCTCCTTGCCGTCTGGGATGACCTGAAGAACACAGTAGACTGCAACGGGATTGCTGCGCTTCTCCTCTTGGACTTCTCGGCTGCCTTTGACACGGTTGACCATGAAACTCTGAAACAAAGACTCTATGAAGCCGGCATAGAGGGGACTGCTCTAGTCTGGATCGCGTCCTACCTTCGAAACAGAACTAATGTCATCCATACCCCACCTTTCTCATCCAAACCATACTCAACAAAAGCAGGGGTCCCTCAAGGCTCTATCATCTCGCCTATGCTTTTCAGCATCATTACCGGTACTGATCAATCAATTTCACCTCACGTGCTATAACTATGCAGATGACACACAAATACTCCTTCAACTGGAATGCCCCAAAGACATTGGTAACTCCCTAATTTTCAGTTGTCTCAGAGCCGTGGATCAGTGGATGACTTGGAGCCACCTCAAATTGAATGCTTCCAAAACGGAAATACTCACGTGTGGCGATTGGAAACATTATGACCCGCTTGCCGCCTTGCCTGATGAACTGGGATCACCACCTAAAGTATCGAAGGAAGTAAGAAACCTCAGAATGACTATGGACTCCATTCTGTCGATGAATGCCCAAGTGGACAAACTAGCAAGATCAAGCTTTGTCACTATAAAAACGCTGCAACGAATTTTCCCTCATTTGGGATTTCCACACAAGGTCCAAGCTACCATCTCCCTTGTTCTGTCCAAACTCGATTACGCCAAAAGCCTCTACCACAGATCACCTTTAACGACCATGAAAAGACTACAATGGATTCAGAACTTGGCTGCCAGACTACTCTTGCTATCAAACCGCGAGACCACATCTCACCTGCCTTGAAAGCCCTGAATTGGTTACAAGTTGCCAGAAGATCCAGGTTCAAGCTGCTTTGTATCACCCACAAAGCAATACATGGAATGGGACCGCTCTTCATCAGGAATAAAATCACCAAACAAATTCAACAAAGGAACCTCCCCTCTAAAATGATACCTCGCCTCTAAATCCAAAGATACAAGAAAAAAACCATGGGTTGCACATCCTTCTCTGTTCAAGCAGCCAAACTATGGTACTCTTTACCCCCCAACATAAGATCCACGGACAGCCACCTTATCTTCAGAAAACTGCTCAAGAATTGGCTCTTCCACACATAAGCACCATACGCAAACAGAAATTTACAGCATATCCCTCTGTATATAAGCATTTATTTTTACTATAGATAATTATCTGGCTTTTCGCAAGGCTATCAAGACTCACCTCTTCCCTTCACTATAGGCCTCCTCCTGCTGCTTTCACCTTCTTTTTGTCTGTCGCTTGTGTTCTTGTTTTGCTCTTTGTCCTGTTGCTCTTTAGTTTCGTTCCCTTTCTGCTGCCATTGCTTTTAGCGCCGGGACGCCCCTTTGCTGGGGCAGCCGCGCGCTCTATAAATCTACTTTATTATTATTATTATTATTATATGTACCTATCTTTGTGTATTGCTTTGTATAAACATGTAGAATAATTATGTTAAAAAAAAAAAATTAAAGTACAAAAACACTTAATAACCGGAGTTTATCTGGTGCATCTTTGGTCTACATGTACTTGCTTCCATTGTGCATCTATGTACCTTCCATGTACTTGGATCTGTGTGTTTGTTAATTTCCTCCTGAAAAGCATATCCAATGCACCACCCTATTTCTCACCCTATACTTCTCTCAATATATCTTCTAACACAACTTTCTGACTCATCTCAAACTTCTTTCTACTACTCTTTCCAATGCACTACCCTATTTCTCACCCTATACATCTATCAACATATCCTCTACACCCACTCTCTCATTTATCCCAAACCCCATAACACTACTATGATCCCCAAAATAACCCTTTCTAGACTCTCCCTTACTCTACCCTTCCTTGCATCATCTGACACCTCTTTCACTATACCGATCCCCAAAACAAACCTTTCTAAACTCTTTCCTCTGACTCTTCCCCTCCACAATCCCTTTTTAACTCATCCAAAAGCCTCCTCCTACTGCTATGACCTCCAAAAAAAAAAAAAAAATCCTTCACTCTCCTATCCCTCCACTATCCTTTTCAACCAAAATAACAGACTAACATGTTCACTTCTCAAATTTCATATTCCACTATACTAATTCACTACTAATCCTTTATGGGTCCCAGAGTAGCGTGCTACTTGCCAAAAAGCGCTTCAACACCTCATCAGAGGTAAGCAAGCATTATATAAATGCAAACCCTTTATTTTGTGTTTAATTAAAAATTCAAACTGTGAGATTGCAATACAGATTGGGGTACGTACCAAAAGAGGATATATACACTGTACCATGTTGATGTTAAATAACCATGTGCATTGTTATGGTGGAATGGCAACCTGACCTAACATGTGATTGCAGTGTTCATGTCGGTGAGCCGCATTGGTACGCGCATGTACTGGCGTGGGTGTAGTTGTTTGTATGTACAACTGAAAAACCTAATAAAGTTTGTGTTAAAATAAATAAATAAATAAATGCAAACCTTTTTCCCTCTTCTATCCCTCCGCTACCTTTCTCTATCCAACTGAATAACACATCCACCACTCAAACTACTTTCATATTTCACTATACTAATTTTCAACACTAATCCTTTATGGGTTTCGGAGTAGCGTGCTACTTGCCAATAAAGCGTTTCAACACCCCATCAGGGTTACAAGCGCTATATAAATGCAAACTTTTTCCCTTTTCTACCCCTCCCCAACCCTTCTCAATCCAAATAACTGACTAACATATCCACCACTCAAATTACTTTCATATTTCACTATACTAATCCAACACTAATCCTTATGGGTTCCAGAGTAGCGAGCTACTCACCCAAAAAAGCGCTTCAAACCCCATTAGGGGTAGCAAGCGCTATATAAATACAAACCTCTTTCCCTTTTCTATCCTGCTGCTACCCTTCTCTATCAATCAATCAATCAATCAATCAATCAAGCATTTATAAAGCGCGCTACATACCCGTGAGGGTCCCAAGGCGCTGGGGGGGGGGGGGTTGCAGCTAGAGGTCGAAGAGCCAGGTCTTGAGTAGTCTCCTGAAGGTCTGTGGGTCCTCTGTCTGCCGAAGGTGGAGGGGGAGGGAGTTCCAAGTCTTGGCGGCGCGGTAGGAGAAGGATCTGCCTCCGGAGGTGGTTCTGTGGATGCGTGGGACGGCGGCCAGGGAGAGGTCGGCGGAGCGGAGTCTCCTGTTGGGTGCGTAGAATGATAGTCGGTTGTTGAGGAAGGCCGGGCCGGTGTTGTGGAGTGCCTTGTGTGCATGGGTGAGGAGCTTGAAGGTGATTCTTCTGTCGATGGGAAGCCAGTGCAGGTTTCTCAGGTGGGGGGTGATGTGGTCTCGGCGGGTGACGTTGGTGATCAGGCGGGCGGAGGCGTTCTGGATTCTTTGAAGTCTGCTGATGAGTTTGGCCGGGGCTCCGGCGTAGAGGGCGTTGCCGTAGTCGAGTCTACTGCTGATGAGGGCGTGTGTGACGGTCTTTCGTGTGTCGGTGGGGATCCATTTGTAGATCTTGCGGAGCATGCGGAGGGTGTAGAAGCAGGTTGATGAGACGGCGTTGATCTGGTTGGCCATGGAGAGTTTCGAGTCGAGGATGACTCCCAGATTGCGTGCGTGGTTGGTTGGTGTGGGAGCGATGCCCAGGGAGGTGGGCCACCATGAGTCGTCCCAGGCTGATGGGTTGGGTCCGATGATGAGGATCTCTGTCTTGTCTGTGTTGAGTTTGAGCCGGCTTTCTTCCATCCAGTCGGCGACAGCCTTCATGCCGCGGTGGAGGTTGGCTTTGGCGGTGCGGGGTTCGTTGGTGAGGGAGAGGATCAGTTGGGCGTCGTCGGCGTAGGAGATAATGTTGAGGTCGTGGAGTCTGGCGATGCGTGCGAGCGGGGCCATGTAGATGTTGAAGAGCGTCGGGCTGAGGGATGATCCTTGAGGGACACCGCAGATCGTCTTGGTGACTTCGGAGTGGAACGGGGGAGGCGGACTCTTTGGGTTCTGTCGGAGAGGAAGGAGGTGATCCAGTCCAGGGCCTTGTCGCGAATCCCTGCGTTGTAGAGGCGTGTACGCAGTGTGTGGTGGCATACGGTGTCGAAGGCAGCGGAGAGGTCGAGGAGGATGAGGGCTGCTGTCTGCCCGTTGTCGAGCAGGAGTCTGATGTCGTCCGTGGCGGCGATGAGGGCGGTCTCGGTGCTGGGGTTCTTGCGGAAGCCTGACTGGGAGGGGTCGAGGATGTTGTTGTCTTCTAGGTAGCGGGTGAGCTGGGTGTTGGCGATCTTTTCGATGACCTTAGCTGGGAACGGAAGAAGGGAGATGGGCCGGAAATTCTTAAGGTCGCTCGGGTCCGCCTTGGGTTTCTTCAGTAGGGCGTTGATCTCGGCGTGTTTCCAGCTCTCAGGGAAGGTTGCGGTCTTGAAGGAAAGGTTGATGATGTTGCATAAGTGGGGTGCGATGGAGCTGTCGGCCTTGTTGATGACGTGGTGGGGAAGGGGGTCGGATGGGGCGCCTGAGTGGATGGAGTTCATCGTCTTGCTGGTGTCCTCGGTGGTAGTGCTGGTCCATACGGTGAGGTGCTCGTGGTCGGTGGGTATTGGAGGGGCCGGGGTGGTGAGGTTGGCGGGGTCTGAGCGTGGGTTGAAGCTGTCGTGAATGTCAGTGATCTTGCGGTGGAAGAAGGCAGCGAGGGTGTCGCAAAGGGCTTGTGACGGGGGGATGTCGTTGGTGCAGGAGCTGGGGTTGGAGAGTTCCCTCACGACGTTGAAGAGTTCCTTGCTATTGTGAGCGTTGTTGTCTAGGCGGTTCTTGAAGGCGGCTTTCTTGGTGGTCCTGATGAGGTGGTGGTGGTTCCGGATGGCGTCTTTGAGGGCAGCGTGGCTGTCGGGTGTTTTCTCCATCTCCATGTTTTCTCTATCCAAATAACTGAATAACATATCCACCACTCAAATTACTTCATATTTCACTATACCAATTTTCAACACTAATCCTTTTATGGGTTCCCGGAGTAGCGTGCTACTCGCCAGAAAAGTGCTTCAACACCCGTTCAGGGGTAACAAGCGCTATATGAATGCAAACCTTTCTCCCCCTTCTATCCCTCCGCTATCCTTCTCACTTCAAATAACTGACTAATATCCACCACTCAAATTACTTTCATATTTCACCATCCTAATTCACCACTAATTCTTTATGGGTTTCCGGAGTAGCGTGCTACTGCCCAAAAAAAAGGGCGTTCAACACCCCATCAGTGGTAAGAAGCGCTATATAAATACAAACCTTTTTTCCTCTTCTATCCTTCCGCTATCCTTCCGAATCCAAATAACTGACTAACCTATCCACCACTTTAATTACTTTCATATTTCACTATACTAATTCAACACTAATCCTTTATGGGTCCCGGAATAGCGTGCTACTCGCCGTAAAAGAGCTTTGACGCCTCCTCAGGGGTAGTAAGCGCTATATAAATGCAATTACAATACAATACAATGACGATTGTTCAATTCGGTGTTATTCCTGTCGAATTGGGATGCTTGAGTGATTGAGGCTTCGGTTTCGTTTTAGCGGCCACGGGAACGCTTTGTCGTCCCTTCGCGGCCGTCTCTGTGGTGTTTCTGTGACGGGACCGGGAGGCGTGGTGGTCCGCCGTCCGCTAGAGGGCGCGCCTCCCTGCTGTCCCGCGTTCTCTCTTTTGGAGTCCCAGCCGGCCTGGAGCTTGACACCCCGCGGGGTAAGACTGCAACGAGGAAGCTGCATTAGTTTGCAGACACGCCGAGGCTGGTTTTCCTAACCCGTGTTGATTCTGAGGGTGCTAGTCTGCTTCTGCTGCCTCATTTTGGCCTGGGGTTTTTTCCCTGTCATAAAGGCCTTTTTCCCTTTGCACTATCTGCAGCCAAGCTTTCTTCACCCCTTGGGGTGCCCATATTGGCTGGATTTTGCCCAGTGTTTGCTGACTCCCTCTTACCTGGTGGTTCTCCACCCTTGCCTTACCCTCCTTAGTACTGCCTAACCTGCCCATGGAGGAGGAAGAGTATTATTACGAGGAGGAGGATGTCCAGTATTTCCCCGTCACAGATGACTTCTGTGACGCAGTGGACGCCTCTATAGTGAGGGCAGTTTCAGAGGCAGTGGCCCCCCCTTGAGAAGCGGCTCATTGAGCTGGCACAAAGGTGCCTTCCACCCCTCCCTCAGAGGGAAGATCTTACCGGGCCTTCTGCCCCAAAACCTCAGGAGCGGGCCACTGATGCTCCCCCAGAGAAACCCCGCAAGCGAGCCCATTCCGAAGGGGTCGTTCTGGACACATTTGTCAGACTTAAGCAAGCCTATCTTGACACTAGAACTCCTCCCCCACCTCAGGTGGACATACAGGCAGAACCTCCTGTATTGGATAATGTAGACCAGGGAACCTCCCCCCAACCTTCCGACGACTCCCCTCAGGGGTCGGACAGAGAGTCTGACCATCAGCGGTCATGGCGCCCCTTTCCCGCTCCCCCTTCAGAGCCCCCCATGAGGGCCAATCGGATCTTCTGGATCCAGAAGAACTTCTGCACCCCCGCTGTTCGGAGTGGGTCGGATAAGGTGGCGAAGTACGTGGCCAGTAGGCTGCGCAAGTCTTTAGACCAGGAAGTGCATTTTAGGTTGAGGGTGGAGTGTCCTCGACCCTCTTTGGAAGGCAAGGTGGCAGTGACACCGGAAATCGATGCCCAGATGGCGACCTTCTTGACTAAATACATCAAGGATCCCAAGAAGGGCATCGACCAGTCTTGGCTGGCTTGCCAAGAGAAGCTCCTTGATATTACTGGCCCGTTAGTCAAGATATTTGACATGGCGGAAGATGCCAAGACCTCTGGTGCCCTGATTCAGCCTGACATCCTATCCAGCTGGGCCCAGAGAGCAATTATATTTCTGGGAAACGCCAATTGCGCAATTTCGACTGAAAGGCGCAGATCCCTGCTCATTAAGTTGGACCCAAAATTGGGCGAGTTAGCCACTTTGGTGGCAGGCCAGATAGCTCAAGGGGGACTTTTTGGAGACCCTTTTGTTAAGGAGCTCAGTAAATTTGTGTCCACGTTTAATTTATTAGATAAGGCCCAATCGAAGGTCAAGCGCATTTTAAAACGTGCGTTTTTCCTCCCGGGCCAGGCCGCGGTAGGGGGCGCTCGGCTGGCCGTTCCTTTCAAGGCACCTCTGGCAGAGGACAACAATCTCAGAGAGGGCAATGGCAAGACTCCTCGCGATTCGGTGGTTTCTATCCGACCAGAGGATGTGGTCGACAGAGGGGACAGCGGAATGGCGCCCGTGGGGGTGGCAACAGCAACTCTTCCCACGGTGAGTTCTTTAATTCTCTCATGTGTTTGCTTGGGGGGTCGATTGGCTCGGTTTCTCGACAGTTAGCGGTCCCAAACCACCGACGCATGGGTCTTACAGACAGTACAGGGCTTCCACATAGAATTTTATGGGTCGCCCGTTCAACCGGTACCTCCCAGGAAACTTCGCTTCTTGGGACAGGAAGCTTGCCTGATTCAGCGGGAGGTAGACGAGTTGCTGAGGAAAGGAGCAGTTTGCAGGTCTTCCCCTCATCCAGCAGGTTTTTTGAGCAATCTGTTCCCGGTTCAGAAACAGGACGGGGGTACCGCCCAGTTATAAACCTTACGGAATTCAACGAGTGGCTGGTTTATCGCCACTTCAAGATGGTGGGTATCCATCTATTGCGAGACCTCCTTCGCCCCAGCGATTGAATGGTCAGGTTGGATCTCAAGGACACGTACCTGATGATTCCGATCTTTCCCCCTCATCATCGTTTCCTGCAGTTCCAATGGAGGGACGAGACTTTCAAGTTGACTTCTTTGCCCTTCCGTCTCTCCTCGGCTCCTTGGTGCTTCACCAAGGCGCTGCATCCAGTGGTAGAACATCTCAGGGAGCAGGAAATTCGGATGATCGTCTTTCTAGACGATATGCTGTTCATGAATCAATGTCCTTAGGCTCTCTGCTGGCAGGTGCACTCCGCTGTGTCTGTTCTCGAATAGCTGGGATTCGTGATCAACCAGACCAAGTACAGTCTCTCCCCTTATTCCACAATCACATTCCTTGGTTTTGTCATAGAATCGGTAAGGGCAATGTTGAGTCTCCCGTCCAGGAAGGTAACGAAGATTCGGCACGAGTTTTGACAACTACTAAAGAAACCTCAGGCCTCCCTGCGCAGTATTGACAGGGTGGTCGGCCTCTTGTCTGCCTCGATTCAGGCTATATTCCCAGGCCCCCTTCACTTTCGGGCACTCCAGAGGCTCAAGGCATCTCACTTGCGGAGGGGTCTCTCGTACGCCCAGCAAGTACCGCTGTCGGAGGAGGCCAAGGAGGAACTCAATTGGTGGCTAGCCCACATGGAGGCATGGAATGGCCGTGCCATTTTCGGTTCCCAACCGGATCTCGTGATAGAGTCCGATGCCAGCGGCTCCGGTTGGGGAGCCCGCTATGGAGAATTCACCACCGGAGGCGCTTGGTCCGCCGCGGAACAATCCCTGCACATAAACTGGCTGGAACTAATGGCAGGTTCTTTCGCGGTTTGTTGTTGGACCGGAGACCGGGCGCAGGCCTGTGTTCTTCTCAAGATGGACAATGTAGCAGCGGTGCGCTATATCAACTACCTGGGAGGCACGCACTCCAAGGCTTTGGCGGATCTGGCCAAGAACTTCTGGGAGTACTGTCTCGAACACCAGATCTCGGTGACGGCAGAGCACCTCTCGGGCCTGGACAATCAGGTGGCAGATTGGCACCCCCGTCACCTGCGGGACTCCAGTTTGTGGAAACTGTTTCCCCCGGTTTTTCAGGCCCTGTCGGCTTTTTGGGGCCCTTTCTCGATCGACCTCTTTGTGTCTCGTCTAGACCACCAACTTCCCAGATACTTCAGTTGGAGACCAGATCCGGGGTCGACGGCCATGGGTGCCTTACTCCAGAATTGGGTGGCGGAACTGGGGTATGCCTTTCCCCCCTTCACCATGGTCATGAGATTGACGACACAGGTTCACAGGCAAAAGGTGGATCTAGTGGTGGTCACCCTAGTGTGGAAGTCGCAAGTGTGGTTTCCGGTTATGATGGAACTTTCCTGGGGTTCTCCAATCCGACTACCCCAGCTGCCTCATCTCCTAGCGATCCAGCGGGCAATCCTCACCCGCTGGTGATGTCCGGTTCACTGCCTCTCATGGCGTGGAGGATTACCGGACTCGATGACAAGTCCCTGGCCTTTCGAGAAATGCTGCAGACCTCCTCTCTCGAGCATGGTCGGACGGAAAGATCAAGAGACATCGTTCAGCCTGGGCCCGTTGGATGGGTTGGTGTCTGCAACGAAACCTGGATCCCGTGGGGGCAGATGCTGTCCATATCTTGAATTTTCTGGCGCAACTGGCCTCGGAGGGTCTGGCCTATCGGTCTATCAATACCTTTCACTCCGCTAATTCTGCAGGTCATGCCAATGTGGCGAACCTCCCCGTGGGTGAGCACCTGCTAGTCAGGAAACTCTTTCGCAGGATTCGGTTATCGCTCCCTCCGGAGCCAAGGTATTCGGTCCTTTGGGACGTGAACAAGGTCCTCAATTTTCTGATGGGTTGGCCGAGCAACAAGTATCTTTCTCGCAAGCAATTGTCTGCAAAACTGGCGATGCTTCTATGCTTAATATCATGTAGACGAGTTTCCGATGTACGGGCTTTATATGTCTCGGGTCGTTCCTTTACACCTGATGGAGTCACCTTCCACTTTTCACGCAGGACTAAATGTCAATCTCGGGTGATTTACTACCCAGCCTTCCCGGAGGTGCCTAAATTGTGTGTAGTGCGATGTATTAAGGCTTATGAATGCATGACGGAAGAGTTATGTCCCCACGGGGAACGCCAGTTGTTAATCGCTCTGAGAAAAGCTTTCAGAGCGGTGTCATCTCCGACTATCGCCAGGTGGGTTCGATGGCTGATGTCGGAAGCTGGTATTGATACCAAGGTCTTTGGGGCGCACTCGACAAGGGGTGCAATGGCTTCAAAAGCATTTGTCGTGGGAGCTCGCTTGGAGGACATACTCAATGAGGCAGACTGGTCATCTGACTCAACCTTCAAAAGGTTCTACTTCAAACCAGTCTCCTTCATTGCGGCTCTGGTAGTGGACAAGCTTTGAACTTGCCTAATCCTCGCCTCCGGGTCCTGACATAGAATGAAAAATGTCCTAGCTTTCGTAATGGAAAGTTTCAATTCTATTAAGGACTCGGAGGCGAGGATTAGCCCACCCTGAGATCAAGAATGACCCACCCGGGTTATCAGATCATCGTATGAATGTAAGTAACTGAGTTTCAAGTTGATTTTTCCTTCTGTATTGGCGAATGATGTTGATATGATTGCTTTCAGGGATTTTTTCCTCACTTTTCCTGGAAATCACAAGTCTCTCTTTTTCAGGATTGGAGTCCACAAAACCAGAGTAAGGATCTTTGACTGTCGGCATGGTCGCAGGAAGAAAGAGGGATTCCGACGTGGGACAACATTGGTTATCAGCACGGCTGACTCCTGATTGGTGGACTGTTGTTATGACTTTACACTCCATGTTCCTTGTGGTTATGGGAAATGAAGTTTTTTCTTGAAATGTTGACGTATTAAAATGGCTGATGTTTGAATAAATCGAAGAAAGAATTGCCTAATCCTTGCCTCCGAGTCCTTAATAGAATTGAATCTTTCAGTTACGAAAGCTAGAAAATTATTCATTCAATCTGTACAATTCAAAAAGGTGCTCCAAGATAGGGTGAAGATAACAAGTGCCCAAGGAGGTGCTTGTGCGAAGATTGAAGGATGAAGATAAAGGATATCACAATATTTACATTTCGTATTGGAAAAAACCTGTCTAACCGTCAGTTATACATGTATTTAACTGAAGAAAACCACAATACAGTGAAGAGATACAGTAAATTAATTGCTGTCATCTACATGTGGATATACTTGAAGTACAGGTTGATATAAAGGAAAGTCGAAGTTTCGACCCCAGTTGGAATAGGAGGAACAATGATTCCTTGTAACGGGGTCTTCATCAGGACAGAAGGAGCCACCTATGGGTTATTTAAAAGGAAATGGCACAAATTACTATGGGTGACTGTTAGGAACTGTTGTACAAGTTACGTAAATTGAGTGGCACAAATGCTGACCTTACTTCCTCTGTGAAGGAACCAGTGGGTAAAAGAAAATTGGATCCGTAGGCTCCTATGCCAGAAAAACGACAGTATTCACAAAATACGTCAGAGGTCCATAGATGTGCTGAAATTAAATAAAATAAATGCACATCAGCACAAGGAACTAAAAATTTGTTTACAAAGTCTAAGAGATGATTCTGGGATATGGTACTTACAAAGTTGGGAGGCTAAATATCACTCCAAACTTTTGCTTAAAAAAGTGAAAAGATGGTGCATTTCCACACATGCTGCGCCACATGAGTCTTAACGCAGGTTTTCAATTTAGATAAACACGCCATGACATGAATTGGTTACACAGGCAAGTACACTTTGGGTTTAGAAAAGCACAGGACTCCAATGGTGGTACCATAATAAGATTTTACTAAAGATCCTCAACTCGAGCACTTGGTCACATACAGGCACATGCATCAAAAGAAAAATCGGTCGCAAATGGGGCAGATTCTTAGAATCTGCCCCTTTGCGATCAGATTTTTGCATTTGGGATGCATCATCCCAAATGCAAAAATCGCAATTTAAGTAATCTCTAAATTGCGATTACTTAAATTACGATTGCATTTAAGGAATCGCAAATTGAGATTCCTTAAATGCAATGCAACAAAGTAAAAAAATTAGCGATTTCGCTATTAGGGGCGCAATTTACCATGAAGTTGAACTTCATGGTAAATTGCAAAACTTTGAGAAATGCACTAAAGTGCATTTTTCAAAGTTGAAGGTTACACACACACATGTCCTTGGGACATGTGTGTGCGCAACATATGTGCACGGATCAATTTCAGGGGTGCAACAGGGTGTTCTTTTGACACCCCTGCACCCTTGAAATTGCATGCGCAATTTGCGAGTACCTATTGGTACTCGCAAATAGCGCTCGCAATTTCCCATTCATTCCTATGAGCCTGTAGGCCCATAGGAATTAATGGGAAGCCATTCCTTATTTGCAACTCGCAATTTGCGAGTCGCAAATAAGGAATGTGAAGGAATCGCTATTATTATAGCGATTCCTACATGCATAGGATTTTGCGAATCCTTAATTGCGAATCCTTAATATTCGCTATTAAGGACTCGCAAAATCCTAGCTTGATGCATGTGCCAGATAGTGTCTAAGTAGGGCATTTTATTATGTCCACAGAGGTGTATTTTAGAGTTGCTGAAAGTCCCCTGACTTATTGCTGAGATGTTTTCAGTAAAAACAAATTGCTGAGTGGTCTAGTTTATATTTTTTGTAGTAACAGGTAGGTCACCTGCTTAGCTCTCTGGTGTTCTTGCGGTTAGTTTTGGCTCTCCATTTAGTTTCATACATATAGGCTTAATCATGTATCAAGGTGCAATATGGGACTGCCTTCTGGAAGGCCTCTATGATACCAGGCTAGTTGTGAATTGAGAAAGAGGATCTTCAAATTACTTATATGCTACTGAACATGGTAGATGTTTGGTGAAAAGTGTGAAGGCCAGAAAGGTGGTCTTGTATGTTGTCAGTTGTGAAGGGCATGTAGGCTCTTTTCACCATGGACTCATTGATATTGACTGCTGAGTTTGTGCGTTCTTTCCTGGAAGTTGACTGGAGTGACTATTGAGACACTCACTGCAAAAAAGTAGAAGCTTAACAAATTCAAGAAAATGCCTATGTCAGGAATTTTGTGTAGCTGCCCCTGGAACCATCTATCAAGGGCGCGACATATCCATTCCAGTATGAAGTCAAGTGACGGTGTTCCAAAAGAAGAGGTCTCGAAATTATTTGCACAATTTTCTTAAATTTGTGTGAGGACGTACTAGTATGGTAGAGGTGGCATGTGTTATAGTCAAAACTCCACTACATCATAATCCTGATATTCACAAACAGATGCTAGCCAAAGACTCTCTCGGGCAACAATGTCTGTTTTCAAGTCAGCCACTGACAATAGGAGTGATTTTCATTAACACTCACTCTATAACAATTATCTGTAAATCTAGCACGGGTACGCCACTCCAGGGCCTGCATGGCACAGTACTTCACTAAGGTATTATTTTTATTCAGTTTATAGGGGAAACCTTGTATCTCACACATGCCAATCTGAAACCTTGGCAGCTATGAAACACACGTCGTGCTTCAGATTTGCTGCATTCCTTTTATTAATAGTGGGCGGCTGCGGGGCTGATTGTGGGCCTTTGAGATAGTGTTCATGTTAATTGCAGTGCACACGGGTGCTGCAATTAACATGACTACTATCTCAAAGGCCCACAATCAGCCCCACAGCCGCGCACTATTAATAAAAGATATGCAGAGTCTCAAACACGGCGTGTGTTTTCATGCATGGGCGGTTCCGTAATATGGGCTTTGGGACTCAGCCCCCCACACTCCTTCCTGCCTCCTGGTTTTTGATTCCATTATCACTCTGACTTTACTTTCAGGACCCTCATCCTGCGCGAAGGTTAGGCAGTCATGGCAATTTTGATGGGCACATAAACTGGTGCCCATGTGCCATGTTGCAGGCTATCCAGGGCACACCTACTTCCAGCCCTGGTTTCTGTGGCCTGTTAGGCTAAAGGGCCACACCCTTCTGTGACGCAGAACAGCCTCGCTGATTGAACGTAGCCTGGGCGCTTTAAGCTTAAGCCCTGTGCTGCCAGAGGCTGATGTCAAGCAGAGAGGGTGCTCCTGTCTGAAATCATCAATAATCACTCTGGGTCAGAACCATTCGTAAAAAAGCAGGTCAGAGGTTTTTAGTTTTTTAGTTTTATATGCGCGAACTAGACCCAAAGATATCAGGTATCAGAGCACTTTACATGAGCACCAGTTTCGTTACAGATGGACACTGTAGGAGAGTAGGATCTGCTTCTTATAGTTACCCCCACTTTTTGCTGATGTTTCACTGTTTTTCGACTTAGCCAGACTGAGGCCCTGCTAATCAGGACCCCAGTCTATCTGCTTTCTACTCTAAAATGATTGTATGTACTTTAGGTACACTCCAGATTGGATTCTGGGGTACCCTTGTGAGTCCCTAGTATATGGTATACTATGTACCCAGGGCATAGGTACCCCAGAGGCCTACCAGGGGCTGCAGCATGTATTGTGCCACCCCTGGGCTGTGGTTTGGGCCTTGAAGAAGCTGAGGCCATACTTGTTTGGCACTCACTTCATTGTTCAGACAGACCACAAGCCCCTCTTATGGCTAAAACAGATGAAGGGTGAAAACCCCAAACTTTTGAGGTGGTCCATTTCCTACAGGGGATGGACTATACAGTGGAACATAGACCTGGGAGTAACCATGCCAATGCAGATGGACTCTCCAGATATTTCCACTTAGAACATGAAGACTCAATTGGTCAAGGTTAGTTTAATGTCCTGACGTTTGGGGGGGGGGAGGGTTGTGTAGGAGAGTAGGATCTGCTTCTTATAGTTACCCCCACTTTTTGCTGATGTTTCACTGTTTTTCGACTTAGCCAGACTGAGGCCCTGCTAATCAGGACCCCAGTCTATCTGCTTTCTAATCTAAAATGATTGTATGTACTTTAGGTACACTCCAGATTGGATTCTGGGGTACCCTTGTGAGTCCCTAGTATATGGTATACTATGTACCCAGGGCATAGGTACCCCAGAGGCCTACCAGGGGCTGCAGCATGTATTGTGCCACCCCTGGGAAGCCTTTTAAAATGACACAACAGGTCTGCTATAGCAGCCTGTGTAAGGTGGTGTATCCACCCCTTACTGAGATATAGGTTCCCTATATCTCTCCATATCACTGCACATGTAAACCTATCAGTCACCCCTATGGCAGGCCTTAACAATCCTGAAGGCAGGGTGCTGGGTTTCATGTGAGAGGGTGCTCATGCATGAGCAGAGCCCCTCTGCAGCTTTCAGAATCTTCATTCCGGGGTTGTTTGTGATGCAGCCAGACCATATACTCTTAAGTGCATTATAATCTCGCGGTAAATGCTAACTTGAAAATGGCTGCATGGAAACATGTCGTGTTTGGTGTCAAACACCTTGGAATCATACCTCCACCCCAGTAACTGGGGTGGGAGGTATGATTCCACCCTACTAGAGTGAGAAACATGGCACCACCGGTACACCCGGTACCAGCTTAACAGAACCCTGGCATCACAAAATGGATGCTGCAGCCACAGACACGAGTCTGCCCTCCTGCTGCTGGACGAAACTCTGGCAGGGGAGGCCTGGACAATAGGTTTCCTGTCACAGGGAGGTGTGACCACCTCCCAAACAGGCTTTAGTGTATAAGGGCTGGGTGGGTGCACTCCAAGAGTGCTTTGAAGTCTGCACTGGGGGCACATTTGGTGTCCCTGTGCATAGTCCAGCTCAAACCGGTTGCAGGGGCTACCAGCCCCTGCTCTGGCACAAAACTGGACAAAGGAAATGGGTGTAGCCACCCCTCTTTCCTGACCCTCCCATAGGTGAGTCCCCAGAGTTTGTCCCACCCCTTCCTTGGGTATAAAGTAGGAACCCCTGACTACAGGACTTTAGATTACACCTGGACTAAACTCTGACACAGAAACCAAGCACTTCGACGATCTACATTACGCTGGATGACTGAAGAATCTCCCTTGGAGTAAAGGAGTTACTCCCCTGCAAGGCAGGCACCTTTAATGCAACTGACCAGTTGGCATCTCTGAAGCTCCTGCGGACTCCGAAGAATATTGCCACACAGGAGGTGGGTTTTCCAAGAGGTCGATCTGTGCCCACAGCAAGTCTGAGGCCCGTATCCCTCGTGGTGACCATGCAACCCGAACCCCTGGGCACCGCGTCCATTTGCAGAAGCATCAGCTTTCTGGTGACCCCTGAGGCTGAGCTTTGGGTTACTTGTAGCCCTGACCTCGAGCAGTAATGACACCGAAGATTGCTGGCCTACACTCAACGAGTGTTCCGTGGGCCGCCATTTTGTGATTCCTCTCAAGGTCCCTTCGCGATCCCTGGTCCATTGACCTGTGGGTCCCCAAGAAGGCAACTCTAACTTTAATTGGGCTTCCCTGGTTGCTCCAGACGTGCCCTGACTCTCCATCGCTTGGGGAGTCTCCAGGACCTTGCTGGTCTTCACAGAAGCATCTTTTCTGTTCCTGCATAGGTTGCTGTTGCCAAGGCTTGTTGTGTTCAATCCGAGCACCGACACCCCAGCACTTGACATCCTTTGTGGGACAGCTCGAATCCGGCTCCTGGTTGTCCTTGATGTCTCCGGGACCCCGTGGCTGCAGAGTCAAGCTTCACCTCTTCGCACCTGAAGCACCCGACATCGGTGGGCATTCGATTGCTCCGCTCCTGGTCACTGGCTAGTGACCCAGACTCTGTCCCCTCTGCTTTCAGGTTCTTCACATCTTCGATCCAGGCTTGGACCACCCCAGACACTTTTCTTCTTCACGGCAGCAGCACTTTTCAGCAGATCGCCATTGAAATCAACGACGATTCCCGACACCCTTTGACACCTATGCACCCGGCTTCCCTGGGTGAGGTAACTCGAGTACTCCGGTGCTCCCGTGGGTGTTGGCCCTAGAACCCCTTAAGTCTAAAGGGGTTTGCTCAAAGTCCTCTCCTAAGTGTCCTTTTGCTTTAAAATTCCAACAGCGACTTTCCTCATACAATCCTACGGCGCTCGCGGCTGTGTTCTCACACTGCACACGTTCCCCGTGGGTCTCCTGTGTCACTACCTTGGGTGGTTCCTTGGGGTCCCAGCGATTCTACGTGCTCTAGGCACTGTGTCTAGTCAAGTCGTGGTTCTTATACCACTTTCTTAATATATGGTTTGGTCCCCCCTGGGGCCCATTGTATATTGTGCTATTTACTGTCGTTTTAATACTGTTATATTGTGTATCTTGGACTCTAATCTCATAAAGAGATTAGTAGTGAGTGTTTAGAAATAAATACATATATTTTATATATATACCTGGTGTGGTTCTCCTTTCATTTGGTCATTCAAGAGGTTATAATCTGGTAAACCAAGCTGCTTGACACTCCTTCAAGACTTAGCCTGAAGGCTGCTCTCCATAGCTACCACTAGGATGTCTTTAAACCTATCATCAATAAGGGTCGTTTGGACTGGTGCAAGGTGCCCACTATAACTAGTGGACAGCATATGCCAGGCCAACTTCTCACATTGGTGTGCAGCGGTGGGATTCAAGCTTGCTATTGCTTTACCAGATAATCTCTTTGAGTGACTAACTGAAAACCACTATAGGTACATAGGTACATATAAATCAAGTTTAGAATATAGTAAGTACTACTGAACTTAGAGTTGTGTGTCAAGGGGCTTAGCACACCCTTTCTACAACTCAAGAGAGTTTAGTAGGCCCCACTAGAGTAGGTAGGTGCATACACCACACCACACTAGTCATGTCTTCAAGGGCAGAAACCAGTGGGTCTCTCCCAACTAAGTATGACCATGTCTCATACCAAGAATTGAGGACTATGTGTGCCTCTAGGAAATTGAAGACAGGGAAAAGCCCAACCACCCAACATGTCGTAAAGTTGTTGCTTGAAGATGACCTCAGAAAGACCCCAGGGTCTGATGAGGTTGGCAAAGGGGGTGGGGCAGCTGAAGAGGAAAGGCCAGGTAGTGAACGCTACTATGACCCAGACTCTGATGCTGACCAGGGGGATCAAAATGATTCCAACCTGGAAAATCCAATTCTTCCTGAAGGTGAGGAAGGAGACCCAAGTGGGGTTCTCTTTACCCCACCTGGAAGGGTTAATAATCTACCAAGAAGATCAAGATCTCCTTCTCAGGAATCTAATCATTCTGGTACTTCTATAGGGTCCTCTGCTTCTCATAAAAATAAAAGGGCATCCTCTTATGAGAAGAAATGCCAACTGCTTGAGTTTGAGAGAGCTAAGCTCAGAATCAAGAGAGAGCAATTGGCCTTAGACAGGGAATCCCTGGAGCTTCAGAGAAATTGGGACTAGGGTCCCATGGTGGCAGCAGCAGTGTCCCTAGAGGTAGAGATTGTAGGAGAGTAGGATCTGCTTCACATGGGTACCCCCACTTTTTGCTGATGCTTCACTGGTTTTCGACATTAGTCTGGCTGGGGCCCTGCTATTCAGAACCCCAGCCTAGCTGTTTCCTCTTTAAAAGGGTCTCCATGTGCCTTAGGCACATCACTGATTGGGATCTGGAGTGCCCTTGTAAGTCCCTAGTATATGGTATACTATGTACCAAGGGCATAGGTACCTCAGAGGCCTGCCAGGGGCTGCAGCATGTATTATGCCACCCCTGGTAGGCCATCCAAACTGACACCACAGGTCTGCTACTGCAGCCTGGGTAAGGTGGTGCATGCACCCCTTGCTGTGGTATAGGTTACCTATATCACTAAATGCATACACACATATAAACCTATAAGTCACTCCTAAGGCAGGCCTTATCAATCCTAAAGGCAGAGTGCATGGTTCCTATGTGAGAGGGTGCCCCTGCATGAGCAGGGCCCCTCTGCAGCGTTCGGAGACCATCTCTGATGCTGTTTGTAGTGCAGCCTGACCATATACTCTTAAACGCATTATATCCTCGCGGTAAAATGCTAACTATGGAATGGCTGCACCTAAACATGTCGTGTTTGGTGTCAAACATCTTGGAATACTACCCCCCGCCAATCCTGGCGGCGGGGGTAGCATTCCACCCTTCTAGAGGGAAAGGCATGTTAACTCTGACGAGTCCGGTAACTTCTTTCCAGAGCCCTGGCATCACAGAATGGATGCTGCTGCCACAGACACGAGTCTGGCCTCCTGCTGCTGGACGAAACTCCGGCAGGGGAGGCCTGGACAATAGGTTTCCTGTCCCAGGGAGGTGTGACCACCTCCCCAGACAGGACAATGTGTATTGGGGCTGGGCGGGAGCACTTTCGGGTGCTTTGAAGTCCTGCACTGGGGGCACATTTGGTGTCCCTGTGCATACCCCAGTTCAAACCGGATCAGGGGCTTGCAGCCCCTGCTTTGGCGCGAACTGGACAAAGGGAAAGGGGTGTAGCCACCCCTCTGCCCTGACCCACCCATAGGTGGGGCCACAGAGTAGTCCATCCCCTATTTTTAGAATAAAGGTAGGAACCCAGTCCCTAGGACTTTAGATTATACCTGGACGAAACTCTGAAACAGAATCCTGGACCTTCGACGCTCTACTCACGATTAGAGGACTGAAGAATCTCCCTTGGGGTCAAGGAGTGACTCCCTGCTTGGCAGGCACCAAAGAAGCATCTGTCCGGTTCGCATCACTGAAGCTCCCGTCGGACGCCGAAGTCATCGCATCACCAGAGGTGGATTCTCAGACTTCCCCGAGGCTACCCTGAGTCCCCAGCAAAGCTGAGGCCCGTGGCTATCGTGGGTGACTTGAGACCGTGACCCCTGGACACCGAGCACATTTGCAAGTGCACCATCTTCTGGGTCTCCCAAGAAGTCGTGCTTTGGGCTCCGAGTAGCCCTAGCCTCCAGCACCACCTGCACCGAAGATCACTGGCCCCCACTCCACGAGTGTCCTGTAAGCCAGCTCCACGTGCGGCGTCACGAGGCTCCTTCGCGGTCGCTAGCCCGTTGGCTAGTAGCCCCTAACGAAGGCCAATCTTTTCTTTACTTGGCAGTCTGGTTGCTCCAGGCCTGCCCTCACTTACCCTCGCTGGGTGAGTTCCCCAGACCTTGCTGGTCTGCATCATCGACGATCTACATCTTACTCGAGACTTGCCGTTGCCAAGGCTTGTTGGGTCCAATCTGGTCGCCGACACCTCTGCACTCGACAGACATCGAGCAACAGCCCGAATCCTGCTCCTGGTCGCCGACAACGCCTCCCGGACCTCGTGGCTGAAGAGTCAAGACGACCGTCATCGAACCTGAAGCACTCGACATCGGTGGGCATCTGTCCATCACCGCCCCGGTCACTGGCTAGTGACCCAGACTCTGTCCCCTCTGCTTTCAGGTTCTTCAGAACTCCGATCCACTCTTGGATCCACCCGGACACTTTTCTCCTGGTCGCCAGCAGCACTTTGCAGCAGATCGCCATAAGAACCGACGACGAAACCCGACCCCGAAAGGCACCTATGCACCCGGCTTCCCTGGGTGAGGTAACACGAGTACTCCGGTGCTCCCGTGGGTAGAGACTCTTCAAAGTCCTAGATCTCAAAGGGTTTTGTCCTAGTCCTCTTTTAAGTGTCCCTTTCCTCTATTTTCCCGATCCCGACTTTCTCCATAGAAGTTAACGGCGTATCGCGGTTGTGTATTTACACTGCACGCGTCTCCCGTGGGTCCCCTGTGTCACTACCTTGGGTGGTTCCTTGTGGTCCAAGCACTTCTAGAGGCTCTAGGCCTAGTGTCTAGTTCAGTCGTGGTTCGCATACCACTTTATTGGTATATGGTTTGGTACGCCCCTAGGGCCCAAACGTGTATTTGTGCTATTACTGTGATTTAAGATCTTATAACCTATGTATTTCGAACTCTAGCCTCATAAAGAGACTAGAGGGGTGTGTTTAGTAATAAATACATATATTTTGAATATATACCTGGTGTGGTGCTCTTTCATTTGGTCACTCAAGAGATTATAGACTGGTAAAACAAGCTGCTTTACATTCCTTCAAGACTTAGCCTGAAGGTTGCTCTCCACAGCTACCACTAGGATAGCTTTCAATAAGGTTGTCTTTAACCTACCTACCATAAGAGTCGATTTGGACTGGTGCACGGTGCCCACTATAATTAGTGGACAGCATATGCCAGGCCAACTTCTCACATTGGTGTGCAGCGTGTGGGATTCCAGCTTGCTATTGTTTTACCAGATAATCTCAATTGAATTGATCAACTGAAAACCACTAAAGGTACCTAAGGTACATATAATTTAAGCTTAGAATATCAGTAAGTTCTACTGAACTTAGAGTTGTGTGTTAAGGGATAGCACAACCCTTTCTACAACTCAAGAGAGTTTAGTAGGCCACACTAGAGTAGGTAGTGCATACACCACACCACACTAGTAATGTCTTTAAAAGCAGGATCCAAAGATGCCCTGCAGGAAGCCATGGAGCTTCCCCTCCAAGTATGACACACTCCCATTCTTGGAACTGAGAGCTTTGTGTAACGTGAGGAAATTAAGGACAGGCCAAAGTCCCACCACCCAACACCTCCAGGAGTTGTTGGTGGCTTATGATCTTAGTAAGTCTTCAGAGACTGAAGGGGTAGGAGCAGAGGGTGGGCCAGCAGATGAGGAAGGGGCCAGGGGTACTACTACCCCCAGCCCCCCTCTGAAACTGACCAGGAGGGTGACAATGACCCTGACCTGGAAAACCCAATCCCTTCTGGGGAAGATGAAGATGAGGATCTGGAGAACCACACCTTTGTCCCCCCAGGAAGGATTATGAGTGTGCTCAGAAAGTCTAGGTCTCCTTCTCAGGAGTCTAACCACTCTGGCACCTCCATAGGGAGCTCTGTTTCTTCTCACAGGAGGGAATCCTCTCATGAGAGAAGAAAGAGACTGGTCCAGTATGAGGAAACTCAACTGGAGATCAGGAAGAAGCAATTGGCTTTAGATAGAGAATCCCTAGATCTCCTTAAAGAGAGAAGAAAGTTGGGACTAGAGTCCCATGGTGGCAGCCATGTCCCTAGAGATAGGGAAAGGTCCTATGACCATAGGAACCTGAGCAAGATTGTCCCTCCCTACCAGAGTGGGGATGATATCCACAAATGGATAACTGCTTTAGAGAGGGCCTGTAAAGTACAGAAGGTCCCTCAGGAGCAGTGGGCAGCAATCTTGTGGCTCTCCTTTGCTGACAAAGGTAGAGACAAGCTCCTCACTGTTAGAGAGGAGGATGCTGACAATTACAAGGTCTTGAAGAGTGCTCTTATTGATGGGTTTGGCCTAACCACTGAACAGTACAGGTTGAAGTTCAGAGACACCCAAAAAGCACAGACTCAAGACTGGGTAGACTATGTGGATTGTTCTGCCAAGGCTCTGGAAGGCTGGTTGATGGGCAGTAAGGTGTGTGACTTCTCAGGATTGTATAATCTGATAATGAGGGAGCAGATTCTTAATAACTGTCAAAACCAGCTGTTGCATCAGTACCTGGTTGACTCTGATCTGACCTCTCCCCAAGAATTGGGAAAGAAGGCAGACAAATGGGTCAGAACCAGGGTGAAGCAGAAGGTACAGAACCAAGGTGGGGAAACCAAGAAGCAAGATGCTAAGAACTCTGACAAGGGTGGGGAGAAGGGTAAAGATCAAAAGTCTTCATCAGGCCCCCAAAAATCTTCTTCTGGTGGGGATTCCCAGTCTACCAAGGGTAAAGGCCAAAGAAAACCATGGTGCAAGGTCTGTAAGCAAAAGACCCACTGGACCAGTGATTGCACCAAGTCCAAAGACTCCAGTCCAGCACCCACCAATGCCCCTAAGGCACCTGTTCCCCCTAGTACAGTTGGTGGAAGTGCTCCAGCAAAGGGTTTAGTAGGGTTCACCCTGGGAACTGAGTTGGGCTCTGACCTAGTTAGAGAACTGACTCAGGCTGTGTTAGTCTGTGATGGAGGCATGGATGTGCCCTCCTCTATGAGTCCCAGTAATCTGGGCAAGTACAGACAACAGCCTTTAATCAATGGACGAGAGGCTTTGGCATTTAGGGACACAGGGGCAAGTGTCACAATGGTGACACAAGACCTTGTGCTACCTGGGCAAGTTATGCTTGGTGAGATGTACCAAGTGACCAATGCTAGCAATGTCAGAACAGACCATACTCTGGCAGTTGTTAACTTCTCCTGGGGAGGGGTAACTGGCCTTAAGAAGGTTGTGGTAAGTGCAAACCTACCAGTCGAATGCTTGCTTGGCAATGACTTAGAGACTTCTGCTTGGGCAGAAGTGGAGCTCAGGACCCATGCAGAAATGCTGGGGATCCCTGCAGATGTGTTTGCTGTGACCAGGTCACAAGCTAAACTGTCTAAAACTGAACAGGCCTTGGATTCTGGAAGAATGGACCAAGTGCCTTCCAAGAGGAGGAGTAGTAGGGTTAAGGCAGTGCCTTCCCCCTTGGCTCAGGAGGAAGATCAGTCCCTTGAGGGGGATGATCTCAGCCCTGAAGAAGGAACTGTCCCAGAGGAACTTGAACCTGACCAGGTTGAGTTCTTGGGGACAGGGGGACCTTCTAGGGCAGATCTGAGCCAGGAGCAGCAGAGCTGCCCCTCCCTTGAACCCCTCAGACAGCAAGCTGCTGCTGAGGCTGCTGGGAAAGCTAGTGGTCCCCATACAGTGTATTGGGATGATGGACTCCTGTACTCAGAGAGTAGAGACCCCAAGCCTGGTGCTACCAGGAGGTTGGTAATACCTTTGAAGTTCAGGGGCTTCCTATTGACCCTAGCCCATGATATTCCCTTAGCAGGACACCTGGGCCAGAACAAGACTTGGGACAGAATTGTCCCTCACTTTCACTGGCCCCACATGTCTGAAGACAGTAAGGAGTTTTGTCGCTCCTGTGTAACCTGCCAAGCCAGTGGCAAAGCAGGTGGCACTACAAAGGCCCCCTGATACCACTACCTGTGGTGGGGGTGCCCTTTGAGAGGGTAGGGATTGACATTGTTGGTCCCATGGATCCCCAAACAGCATCTGGGCACAGATTTATACTGGTGGTAGTGGATCATGCCACCAGGTACCCAGAGGCTATACCCCTTAGGACCACTACAGCACCTGTGGTGGCAAGGGCCCTCCTGGGAATTTTCTCAAGAGTGGGCTTTCCTAAGGAGGTGGTATCAGACAGGGGTGCAAACTTCATGTCTGGGTACTTAAAGGCAATGTGGAAGGAGTGTGGAGTTACTTATAAGTTCACCACACCCTATCACCCACAATGCAATGGTTTAGTTGAGAGATTCAACAAAACCTTGAAGGGCATGATTAAAGGGCTCCCAGAAAAGCTTAGGCGTAGATGGGACATACTCTTGCCCTGCCTTTTATTCGCATATAGGGAGGTGCCTCAGAAGGGGGTTGGGTACAGCCCTTTTGAACTTCTGTTTGGCCACCCTGTGAGGGGTCCACTGTGCTTGGTGAAGGAAGGATGGGAGTTACCTCTCAAGCCCCCAAAGCAAGATATAGTGGACTATGTACTTGGTCTCCGCTCCAGGATGGCTGAGTACATGAAAAAGGCAACCAAAAACCTTGAGGCTAGCCAGGAACTTCAGAAGGCCTGGCATGACCAAAAGGCTGTTCTGACTGTTTACCAGCCAGGACAGAAGGTGTGGGTGTTGGAGCCAGTGGCCCCAGCAGCTCTCCAAGACAAATGGAGTGGACCCCACACTATTGTTGAGCAGAAGGGTGAGGTCACTTACTTAGTGGACCTGGGAACACCCAGGAGTCCCCAAAGGGTTCTCCATGTCAACAGACTTAAGCCATATGTGGACAGGGCAGACATGGGCTTGCTCATGGCTACTGATGAAGGGCAGGAGGAAGAGAGTGACCCACTCCCTGACCTGCTCTCACAGAACCCTGACGATGGGTCAGTTGATGGTGTAGCCTTGGCAGGCAGCCTCACTACCCAGCAACAAACTGATTGCAGGCAAGTCCTCAATCAGTTTAGGCATATGTTTTCACTGACACCCAGTCAGACCACCTGGTGCACTCATGAAGTGGACACTGGGGACAGTCTGCCTATTAAAAACAAGATTTATAGGCAACCTGACCATGTCAGGGACTGTATCAGGACTGAAGTCCAGAAGATGTTGGAATTGGGAGTGATTGAGCCCTCAGATAGCCCTTGGGCTAGTCCAGTAGTCCTAGTACCTAAACCTCACACCAGTGGTGGGAAAAGAGAGATGAGGTTTTGTGTAGACTACAGGGGCCTCAATGCAGTCACTAGGACTGATGCCCATCCAATACCCAGGGCAGATGAGCTCATAGATACTTTGGCCTCTGCCAAGTATCTCAGCACATTTGACCTAACAGCTGGCTACTGGCAGATCAGACTAGATGATACTGCAAAGCCCAAAACAGCATTTTCAACCCCTAGTGGGCATTATCAATTTGTGGTAATGCCCTTTGGTCTGAAAATGCACCTGCCACTTTCCAGAGGTTGGTGAACACAGTTCTCACAGGACTGGAGGCCTATAGTGCAGCTTATCTAGATGATATTGCTGTCTTTAGCTCCACCTGGGAGGATCACCTGGTCCACCTCAGGAATGTTTTACAGGCCCTGCAAAAGGCAGGCCTGACTATCAAGGCCACTAAGTGCCAGATAGGGCAGAGTCAGGTTGTGTACCTGGGCCACCTTGTGGGTGGAGGCCAGGTTCAACCTTTGCAGAGCAAGATCCAGACCATCATGGACTGGACTGCTCCCACTACCCAGACTCAGGTGAGAGCCTTCTTAGGCCTGACTGGGTACTATAGGAGATTTGTCAAGGGGTATGGATCAATAGTGACACCCTTGAATGACTTAACTTCTAAGAAAATGCCCAAAAAGGTTCAGTGGACAGCTAGCTGTCAAAAGGCATTTGATGACCTCAAGCAGGCCATGTGCACTGCTCCAATTCTGCAGAGTCCTGATTACTCCAAGAAGTTCATTGTTCAAACAGATGCATCTGAATTGGGGGTAGGGGCTGTACTGTCACAATTGAATGAAGAAGGTCAGGATCAGCCAGTAGCTTTTATTAGCAGAAGGCTGACCCCTAGAGAGAAACGTTGGTCAGCCATAGAGAGGGAGGCCTTTGCTGTGGTCTGGGCTCTGAAGAAGTTGAGGCCATACTTGTTTGGTACACACTTCCTGGTTCAGACAGACCATAAGCCCCTCTTGTGGCTAAAACAAATGAAGGGTGAAAACCCCAAACTGCTTAGGTGGTCCATTTCCCTACAGGGGATGGACTTTACAGTGGAACATAGGCCTGGGAGTAACCATGCGAATGCAGATGGACTCTCTAGGTATTTCCACTTAGAACATGAAGACTTAACTGGGCAAGGTTAGTTTAATGTCCCTACGTTTGGGGGGGTTGTGTAGGAGAGTAGGATCTGCTTCACATGGGTACCCCCACTTTTTGCTGATGCTTCACTGGTTTTCGACATTAGTCTGGCTGGGGCCCTGCTATTCAGAACCCCAGCCTAGCTGTTTCCTCTTTAAAAGGGTCTCCATGTGCCTTAGGCACATCACTGATTGGGATCTGGAGTGCCCTTGTAAGTCCCTAGTATATGGTATACTATGTACCAAGGGCATAGGTACCTCAGAGGCCTGCCAGGGGCTGCAGCATGTATTATGCCACCCCTGGTAGGCCATCCAAACTGACACCACAGGTCTGCTACTGCAGCCTGGGTAAGGTGGTGCATGCACCCCTTGCTGTGGTATAGGTTACCTATATCACTAAATGCATACACACATATAAACCTATAAGTCACTCCTAAGGCAGGCCTTATCAATCCTAAAGGCAGAGTGCATGGTTCCTATGTGAGAGGGTGCCCCTGCATGAGCAGGGCCCCTCTGCAGCGTTCGGAGACCATCTCTGATGCTGTTTGTAGTGCAGCCTGACCATATACTCTTAAACGCATTATATCCTCGCGGTAAAATGCTAACTATGGAATGGCTGCACCTAAACATGTCGTGTTTGGTGTCAAACATCTTGGAATACTACCCCCCGCCAATCCTGGCGGCGGGGGTAGCATTCCACCCTTCTAGAGGGAAAGGCATGTTAACTCTGACGAGTCCGGTAACTTCTTTCCAGAGCCCTGGCATCACAGAATGGATGCTGCTGCCACAGACACGAGTCTGGCCTCCTGCTGCTGGACGAAACTCCGGCAGGGGAGGCCTGGACAATAGGTTTCCTGTCCCAGGGAGGTGTGACCACCTCCCCAGACAGGACAATGTGTATTGGGGCTGGGCGGGAGCACTTTCGGGTGCTTTGAAGTCCTGCACTGGGGGCACATTTGGTGTCCCTGTGCATACCCCAGTTCAAACCGGATCAGGGGCTTGCAGCCCCTGCTTTGGCGCGAACTGGACAAAGGGAAAGGGGTGTAGCCACCCCTCTGCCCTGACCCACCCATAGGTGGGGCCACAGAGTAGTCCATCCCCTATTTTTAGAATAAAGGTAGGAACCCAGTCCCTAGGACTTTAGATTATACCTGGACGAAACTCTGAAACAGAATCCTGGACCTTCGACGCTCTACTCACGATTAGAGGACTGAAGAATCTCCCTTGGGGTCAAGGAGTGACTCCCCTGCTTGGCAGGCACCAAAGAAGCATCTGTCCGGTTCGCATCACTGAAGCTCCCGTCGGACGCCGAAGTCATCGCATCACCAGAGGTGGATTCTCAGACTTCCCCGAGGCTACCCTGAGTCCCCAGCAAAGCTGAGGCCCGTGGCTATCGTGGGTGACTTGAGACCGTGACCCCTGGACACCGAGCACATTTGCAAGTGCACCATCTTCTGGGTCTCCCAAGAAGTCGTGCTTTGGGCTCCGAGTAGCCCTAGCCTCCAGCACCACCTGCACCGAAGATCACTGGCCCCCACTCCACGAGTGTCCTGTAAGCCAGCTCCACGTGCGGCGTCACGAGGCTCCTTCGCGGTCGCTAGCCCGTTGGCTAGTAGCCCTTAACGAAGGCCAATCTTTTCTTTACTTGGCAGTCTGGTTGCTCCAGGCCTGCCCTCACTTACCCTCGCTGGGTGAGTTCCCCAGACCTTGCTGGTCTGCATCATCGACGATCTACATCTTACTCGAGACTTGCCGTTGCCAAGGCTTGTTGGGTCCAATCTGGTCGCCGACACCTCTGCACTCGACAGACATCGAGCAACAGCCCGAATCCTGCTCCTGGTCGCCGACAACGCCTCCCGGACCTCGTGGCTGAAGAGTCAAGACGACCGTCATCGAACCTGAAGCACTCGACATCGGTGGGCATCTGTCCATCACCGCCCTGGTCACTGGCTAGTGACCCAGACTCTGTCCCCTCTGCTTTCAGGTTCTTCAGAACTCCGATCCACTCTTGGATCCACCCGGACACTTTTCTCCTGGTCGCCAGCAGCACTTTGCAGCAGATCGCCATAAGAACCGACGACGAAACCCGACCCCGAAAGGCACCTATGCACCCGGCTTCCCTGGGTGAGGTAACACGAGTACTCCGGTGCTCCCGTGGGTAGAGACTCTTCAAAGTCCTAGATCTCAAAGGGTTTTGTCCTAGTCCTCTTTTAAGTGTCCCTTTCCTCTATTTTCCCGATCCCGACTTTCTCCATAGAAGTTAACGGCGTATCGCGGTTGTGTATTTACACTGCACGCGTCTCCCGTGGGTCCCCTGTGTCACTACCTTGGGTGGTTCCTTGTGGTCCAAGCACTTCTAGAGGCTCTAGGCCTAGTGTCTAGTTCAGTCGTGGTTCGCATACCACTTTATTGGTATATGGTTTGGTACGCCCCTAGGGCCCAAACGTGTATTTGTGCTATTACTGTGATTTAAGATCTTATAACCTATGTATTTCGAACTCTAGCCTCATAAAGAGACTAGAGGGGTGTGTTTAGTAATAAATACATATATTTTGAATATATACCTGGTGTGGTGCTCTTTCATTTGGTCACTCAAGAGATTATAGACTGGTAAAACAAGCTGCTTTACATTCCTTCAAGACTTAGCCTGAAGGCTGCTCTCCACAGCTACCACTAGGATAGCTTTCAATAAGGTTGTCTTTAACCTACCTACCATAAGAGTCGATTTGGACTGGTGCACGGTGCCCACTATAATTAGTGGACAGCATATGCCAGGCCAACTTCTCAC